>JAJQQW010000001.1:95568980-96168980 GCA_025583905.1 Ia io | reverse complement strand
TAACATGAGGATTAAATTAAAGAAAATGATGCATTGTGAATCATTTAACATAGTGCCTGGCACATAATAGTTGCTTAGTAAATGATAATTAAGGTTATTATGAAAATTCTTTTTTATTGAATTTGTTGAGGTGACATTGGTTCAGATGATGACAATTCTTAAAATACATTTTCTTAAGTCCAGTATTTCTTGATAGTAAGTTTTATTGTTTTATTTTTTATAACTTATAAATTGAGGAGCTAATTTTTTAAACTAGTGACATGTATCATAATAAACATGTTGCCAAATTATTGATGCTTGGCACAAATATTTCAATTCTCCTTATAATTGCTTTTTGACATGACCTTAACAACAATGACCTTAATAACAGTAACTTTTTCTCTTGTCAATAATTTACATTTTCACTAAAGTTTGCATTGCTTTTCTAATTGGTTTGCATGACATTTGCTCTTATTGTGGATTTATTAGAGCAAAACTCTTTGGGAAATTGGGGATATAGCACTAAATCATATTAATGAAATGAACCCAAGTCATTGAACTTAAATCAGATGCTATACAACCCAAAATCATGACATATAGGACTAGATTTTATTACTTGTAATCTTTAGTAAGTCCGATTTGGAAATAATTTTAGTAATTTAAAAGAATGTAATATTTTAGAGGGAAGTAGAATGTAATAGAAGGTGATGGAATAGAATAGCTATTAAGTATATGAGTTTTTGTAGTAAGGCAGATTCGTTTAAATCTTGATTCCAATATTGTAGAATCCATGCGTAAGTTATGTATTGTAATTTTCTCAGCCTCAGTTTCTTCATGTCTACAATAGGGAAAATAACCTACCTCAGAGTGTTGTCAGTGAAACTTAAATAAATGAAATGAGTCATAAAACATTTACCATAGTAAAACATAGCTGACAATAAATAAGTATAAGTTCTTTCTACAACCACTGCTACTATTGTTAGTCATTTGAACATTATAAAACAACCTTAAAATCCTCATTTTGAAGAAAGGACTCAGATATATTCTTCTCTTTGAAACTGGTATTTTATCTAGTTGTAGAACATATTTTGCATACTAATCTTTATACCTTATTTACTCTAGTATATTGACCATGTAGGCAGGGGTGATATTAAAAATATTTTAAAACCTAATACTATATGAGCACCAACAATTCAGAACATATAACTGATCAATCAGAATGGGCACTGACCCTAACAATCTATTAGTGCCTTACCAGTATATACTGGCTGACTGTCAACCTGCCTTTGGCATATGGTCAAAGGTATGAAAAAAATTCATGGATATTTAAAATGCTAAATTTGTCAGGATGATAAGGCCAAAGAAGGTTTGATCACAGACTGGCTCACAGAGATAAAAGCCTAAAGTATACCTTGTTGTATTCTTCTTTACTAAAATCTTTTGAGATGTATGGGGTTTCTGTTCTAGTTTTCCATCCATTAACCTTTTTGGTTGGGAGTATAACCTTTGGTATAGAATGATTATGTTGCTTAGTGGGAACCTGATGTGAACATAGCGTTCTTCACTCATTTAGGCAATAGCAATGATGTAGGCAATAGATTGGCTTAAGATTGAAGTGAAACATGTGTGTCTCTACACCACCAAACAACAACTCACTTACACTTCCAAAACCTTTTGGGCTTGATCTGTATATGCTTAATTTAATTATACCTTAATTTAGGTATAGTGATGTCTAAGCCTGGTTTGACATTTCACACAACTCCAGACATTTAGGAACATTGGCCAGATTCTCTGATATAAATTAATTTTAATGATAAAAATATATATAACATGTAGTACATTTGCTTGGGGAAGGATAAAATGCTAGAAATCAAGCTATCAAAGGTAAATTTAAAAGGGCATTATAGCTCCAAAAAGAATTAGAAATCACTGGTTGGGTTTTTTGGAGTAGAGGAATAAGAGTTAATCTCACTTGGTATTTTCAATAAAAGACACCAAGTTGTGTTTCAATAATGCCAAATAGTTAAAATGAAATAAAATATAAATATATATTAAAATAATTACCTATTAACCAGATAATTTTTGTACAAATTTTAGACACTCAAAATCAAACTGATTAGGCTTCTTAGAAGATCAACATGGTGCCTTGTAGACCATAGTAATAAGTTTGCGTTTTATTCCTTGTGTGATTTAAGCTGCTGGATAACTTTGAACCAAGCCATATTATATGATCAGACTTATATATTAAAAATGGCTTGGAATGTTTAATATATAATTTAATTTAGAAAGGCAAAAAAGGAATCTCCCTGGTATAAAATTTGACAATGAGAGTGACCAGGGCTAGGGTGACTTTTGTAGAGGAGGTGATGAATAGTAAAATTTAGTATTTATTTTGAAGGTGAAACCATTAGAATGTCCTGGTAAATTTTATGTGGGTGGTGGGCAAAAGGAAAGAGCAAAATAAACAATAACTCCTCAATGTTTTATTTAAGCACCTAAGAGAATGATGGTGCCATTTACTTAGTTGCGGAAGATGTGAGATGAGGTACAATTTTTCTGCTCTCACTTTCCAAACCTGCGTTAACATTATCATCTACTTTCTGCAATTCCACTTTTTGGATGGTAACACAATTAAATAATAATTTATCTCTGTTGATTTTATTAAACCCTGTATATTCATCATCTTTTAACACATCTGGGTAGTCACTGTTGTCTAGCAATATGCTTATTCAACTATTAAATTCTGCATGGGAAATATTCCAAACTCTTCTACTTTTCTTAGGTCGCTGCCCTCCACTCCTTTGCTTCTCCTATACTCAGCAAGTATATTTTATATGTATTATATAAAAAAGACTGTATATTTTACTTTGTAAAGCAGTTTGAGGTAATCTGATATGACTTATGTCATATTTTGGGGATCTCTTCTAACTTTCCTCCCATCTTAGAGGAGAGTTTCCATATTCCTTTTCAAATTTAATATCCCACCTATTCTCTTGATTAATGGAAAAGATGGTAGAAAATTGAATTACTTTTATGTGTCTTCCTTGTATTTTTCAGAGAACTCATTGAGATTACTCGTTGTAATGGTAGTGTTAGCCTGTATCTGTCAGGAGTCACCATGTGAATAAGGACCTCCTGAAAGAGAACCAGCACAAAGGACTGAAAAGAGAGGGAGGGAGAAAGAAAGAGAGAACACACACCATCTAATGACACTGTTTAAGGCCCCTTGCATTTTTCCCAGCCTAAACCTATATGTATCCCTAGACTTTACATTATATATATTTATAAATTAGCTTTTTCAGATTTTTTTCTTAAGCTAGGTTGAGCTGAGTTTCTGTCATTTTCGATCTATTTAGTCCTGGTTGTTAATCCTCCTGTGGTTACTCCTTAAGCACCTCTGTGACCCTAGGAACCATATTGAAAAATAACTGATCTTGAGTATCTTTAAAAACTTACTTTTAGGAAGTGAAGAAAGCTTGAACATGTTTTTAGAAAAGGGAAGAACCACTAAGAGAGAGAGAGTTGATTAATGGAAAAGGTGAGAGGAAATATGCTCAAAAGCACAGGTGAGCAATTAGCCTTAGAAGGAAGTAGAAAAATGTGAGTCAGATGAGAACTCTTTCTGAATCTAGTCAAACTTATTAAATCAATTTTGTTTACATGCCTTTCCCAGAACCAACCATTTTGGCTAGAGACATGAAATATTCAGAATATGCAGGCTGACCAAGCCAAGTTCATGAAGCCCTAACCTGTCAGAGATGGGGATGACTAGAACCACATAAAAGAGGTAGGAGTGGCTTCCCATAGGGGAAATAAGAGGCATAAAGTGTTTGAAAACCAGTTGCCTAGAATATAAGAGAGTAAACTTTTTTCTCTAAAAGGCTAATGTCAAAATTTTAGGTTTGTGAGGTATCTGATCTCTCACTGCAACTATTCAACTCTACCTTTGTAGTATGAAAAATCCATAAACAATATAAAACAAGCAGGTTTGGCTGTGTTCCAATAAAACATTATGTATAAAAATAAGCAATAAACTGAACTTGATCTATACCTTTAGTTGGCCAAGTTTCTGACTAAAAAACCCAATGTAATATTTCATTCTTTTTATAGCCCAGTAATATCCCATTGTATTATTCTTTATCCAGTCATCTATTGATGGACATTTAGGTTGCTTTCATATCTTGGCTATTGTAAATAATACTGCAATAAACATAGGGATGCATATATCTTTTCAAATTAGTGTTTTGGATTCTTTCAGGTAAAAAATAAAAATAAAATCTTACCATTTATGAAAGCATGGATGGACCTAGAGGGTATTATGCTATGTGAAATAAGTCAGACAGAGAAAGACAAATGCCATATGATTTTACTTATATGGTATGTGAAATCTAAAAAAAAACCAAAATAAATAAAACAGAAACAAATTCATAGATAGAGAGAACAAAATGATGGTTGACAGATGGGAGGGGCATTGGAAGGCTGGGTGAAAAAGCTAAAGGTATTAGGAAGTTCAAATTGGTATTTATAAAATAGTTATAGGGACATAAAAAAATAGTATAGGGAGTATAGACAATGCCATCATAATAACTATGTATGGTGCCAGGTGGCCACTAGATTTATCAGGGGATGACGTTGTAAGTTATATAAATGTTTAACCATGATGCTGTATACCTGAAACTAATATGATAATGAATGTCAGCTATAATTGAAAAACAATTAAAATTAATGTTGAATCAATAAACGTGATACATCACATAAACAAACTGAGAGATAAAAATCACATAGTCATATCAATTGATGCAGAAAAAGCATTTGACAAAATCCAACACACTTTCTTGATAAAAACTCTCAACAAGGTGGAAATAGAAGGATCATACCTCAACATAATAAAAGCTATATATGATAAACCCACAGTAAACATGATACTCAATGGGCAAAAACTAAAACCATTTCCCCTAAGAAGAGGAACAAGACAGGGATTCCCACTCTCACCACTCATGTTTGACATAGTACTGGAAGTATTAGCAATTACAATTAGGCAAGAAGAAGAAATAAAAGGCATCCAAATTGGAAAAGAAGAAGTAAAGCTGTCCTTATTTGCAGATGACATGATATTGCACATAAAAAACACGAAAGACTCCATCAAAAAACTAAAAGACTTAATAAATGAATTCGGCAATGTAGCAGGATACAAAATTAACGCCAAGAAATCTATGGCATTTCTATACACCAATAGTGAGGTTACAGAAAGAGAGACTAAAAAAGCAATCCCATTTACCATCGCACCAAAAAAATTAAGATACCTAGGAATAAACTTAACTAAGGAGGTAAAAGACCTATACGCGGAAACTACAGGACACTGAAAAAAGAGATAGAGGAAGACCTAAACAGATGGAAGAACATACCATGTTCATGGATTGGTAGAATCAACATCATTAAAATGTCCATACTACCCAAAGCAATCTATAGATACAATGCACTCCCCATTAAAATGCCAACGGCATATTTCACAGACCTTGAAAGAACTCTCCAAAAATTCATCTGGAATAAAAAAAGACCCCGAATAACCACAGCAATCCTGAGAAAGAAGAATAAAGTAGGAGCGATCTCAATACCAGATTTCAAACTGTATTACAAAGCCACTGTTCTCAAAACAGCATGGTACTGGCACAAGAACAGACATATATATCAATGGAATAGAATAGAAAATCCAGATATCAACCCAAACCACTATGCTCAATTAATATTTGACAAAGGAGGCATGAACATACAATAAAGTCAAGACAGTTTCTTCAATAAATGGTGTTGGGAAAATTGGACAGATACATGCAAAAAAAATGAAACTAGATCACCAACTTACACCATACACAAAAATAAACTCAAAATGGATAAAGGACTTAAACCTAAGACGGGAAACCATAAAAATACTAGAGGAATCCACAGGCAGCAAAATCTCAGACATACGCAGAAAGAACTTCTTCACTGATACTGCTCCTAGGGCAATGGAAGCTAAAGAGAAAATAAACAAATGGGACTACATCAAATAAAAAGCTTTTGCCCAGCAAAAGAAACTATCAACAAAACAACAAGAAAGCCCACTGTATGGGAGAACATCTTTGCAAATGTTATCACTGATAAAGGTTTAATCTCCAACATCTACAGGCAGCTTATGCAATTTAATAAAAGGAAGATAAATGATCCAATAAAAAAATGGGCAATGGACCTAAATAGAAACTTTTCAAAAGAAGACAGAAGGAAGGCCAAGAGACACACGAAAACATGCTCAAAGTCACTAATTATCTGAGAGTTGCAAATCAAAACGACAATGCTGTACCCTCTCACACCGGCCAGAATGGCTATCATCAACAAATCAACAAACGACAAGTGTTGGCGAGGATGCGGAGAAAAAGGAACACTCGTGCACTGCTGGTGGGAATGTAGACTATTGCAGCCACTATGGAGAACAGTATGGAGTTTCCTCAAAAAACTGAAAATGGAACTCCCATTTGACCCAGTAATCCCACTCCTAGGAATATATCCTAAGAAACTGGAAACACCAATAAGAAAGAATATATGCACCCCTATGTTCATAGCAGCACAATTTACAATAGCTAAGATCTGGAAACAGCCTAGGTGCCCATCAGCAGATGACTGGATCAGAAAACTATGGTACATCTACACAATGGAATACTATGCTGCTATAAAAATGAAGTATTACCTTTTGCAGCAACCTGGATGGAATTGGAGAACATTATGCTAAGTGAAATAAGCCAGTCAATGAAAGAAAAATACCACATGATCTCACTCATTCATGGATAATAAAGAAAATTATAAACTGTTGAACAAAAAGATATATACAGAGACAGTAAAGCATCAAACAGTCTGTCAAATTACAGCAGGAAGTTTAGGGAGAGGTGGGGGAGATAAGAGATCAACGGAAGGACTTGTATCCATGCATATAAGCATAACCAATGACCGCAAATCTCTGGGGGGTGAGGGCATGTATGGGAGTAGGGTGGGGGGGCAATGGTAAGATATGTACACATATAATACCTTAATAAAAAAAAGAAATAAAACAATAAAAAATAAATTTACAAAAAAGAAAAAGCAGCATAAAACAGAAAAAAATAAATAAAATTAATGTTGAAAAATAAGGGAAAACCAAGGTAATTTTCTTAGTGCTCATATTCCTTGTGCATGAAATTGGAAACTGCCCAATGCAATGTCACAGAAAAAAAGGAACAACTATTAAAGCAGTGCTTCTCAATCTTATTTTTCAGATGCACAATGCTTTCTTATTCTATATTTAGTATATCTGCATCAACCAAGAAGATTTGTCAAGCTATGTTCCTCCAACTTCTATACTTTTTCAACACTGAGATTTCATAAGATAATTTTAGGTGGCACAGGATAAACATTTAAAAATTTTTAATAGTTATACTAGTTATAATAACACCTACAATCCATGCTTTAACAGACATTAGTGTTTATTGTGATAGTAAGTAAAAGAAAATGAGTTGATTTGAAGAAAAAATGATGCATAAAAGAAATTGGGGAAACTGTTAAAGAGCATTACTCTCAGTTGTTTGTACTATAATACCTATAGGTCTTTTGGATATACTTTTTCAAATTATACATGGTTTCTTATTCTTTCCTTCATGCCACACACCCTCCCCAACCTAGATATTTCAACCTACCTTTCTAGGAGCTTGGCTTCCACAATTTCTCCACTTTGAGAATCAGTTGGGGTAATGAAATATAATTCTTCTTAACTTTCTACTTTTTGTTTTATTTATTTACTAGAGGCCCAGAGCATGAAAATTCATGCACTGGAGGGGGGCATCCCTCACCCCAGCCTGCCCCCTCTCACAGTCTAGGAGCCCTCAGGGATGGGAGGCAACCTGACACCTCAGGCCAGCCCTGGGCAGCTGGGAAGCCAACATCAGAGGCTTGCCGGCACTTCAGGCTGGCCGTGGGCAGCTGGGGGGCTGAGGGAACTGGGGGAATCCAGAGGCAGGCCTTGCCACACACCTGCTGCCCCGGCAGGGCTGAGGGGACTGGGTGCCACCATCTTGTGTCTGTGGGTGCCACCATCTTTGAGGGCATTGCAGTCAATTAGCATATTCCTTCCTTATTGGCTGTGGGCGCTGCCATCTTTTAGGGCAGGGCAGTCAATTAGCATATTCCCTCCTTATTGGCTGTGTGCCGCCATCTTTGCGATGGCATGAGGGTCAATTAGCATATTCCCTCTTTATTAGATAGGATTTTTAATAATTCTTTATTGTTGAAAGTATTGTGACCCCTTTTCCCCCCATTGACTGCCTACAGCCCTCCTCCTCATCCTGACCCTCTTTTTAATGGGTTAGATATACTTGACTGGCTCTTGGCCCCAAAATCTTAAAGATGCTACATGGTACTTAACACCACCACTCTCTCATATTCACAGGGCCAAGCTAAACCCAACAGCTCACATTCCTATAAAAAGCCTAATATGCTAAGTGTCTGGTCAACCAGTTGGCCATTCAACCAATCAAAGCATAATATGTTAATGATATGCTAAGGCCGCTCAACTGCTCACTATGACGTGCACTGACCACCAGGGGGCAGATGCTCCAACTGGTAGGTTAGCTTGCTGCTGGGGTCTGGCCAATTGGGACTGAGCAAGACAGGCTGGACATGCCCTGGAGCCCCATTGTGGTCCCTCCCCTGCTGGCCAACCTCCCACATCCCTCCCCAGCCCTGATAGTGCACCGGTGGGGTCCCTCGGCCTGGCCTGTGCCCTTTTGCAATCTGGGACCCCTCAGGGGATGTTGGAGAGCCATTTTTGGCCCGTTCTCACAGGCCATGCTGAGGGACCCCACTGGTGCATGAATTTGTGCAGTGGGCGTATAGTATAAGATAACTTTTCTGTGTTCTGTTTCTGCTAATAGTATTACTGTCCTCTTTGTCACTCAGATTGAGAACTTGGGTCACATCTTTAACTCTTTTTCTCCCTGGACCATTCTGAATAATTATTTTAAGCATCTCTATCATCCAGTAACTTTTAATTCTGCTATTTCTGGTAGAACATTTATTCAATAAGTTGTTGTTGAGAACATGTCAAGAGGGAGTGCCTCTTATTGTTTTTCCACCCTCTGGCCTCTTCCTGTAAACAGTCCTATACACTACTATAGAAACTTCCTAAAGCACAAGTCTGACATGTCACACTCAAGCACAGCAAATCACTCTGTATCACCTTCTAAATGATGTCTAAATTAATTAATTAATTAACTAATTAATTAATTAATATAGCATTCAATATCTTTGATAGTCTTCCATCTAATTATCAGTCCTTATATTCTACTTTCCTTTATATTCCATGTGCTCCATGCTACCCAAGCACCCCACAATTTTATTGTACATTTTCCCTCTGTGCCTTTTGTTACTATTTCATTATTTAGGGAAGCCCTTTTACCTCTTCTAGCAAAAAATCCTATCTGTTTTGAAAGATTAAAGAAATTATGTTATATCTATATAATAGAATACATTGTGGCTAATAACAAGATGGGCTACAAAGGATTATAAATTTAACAGACTGTCCTCTACATGCCAGACACTCGGCCAGGTGCTAAGAATACAGAATTTCATGAGTCAGACACAGTTGATGCCTGAGTACTTAAATAGTAGGGTGATGCAGACATTTAACCTAGTCTAAAGGTAAAGGGAAGTGTTTTTGAGGTAGCCATGTTTAAAGCATGTCTAACACATGGAAAGTGTGGTTCTCAAACTTTTTCATCTCAGTTCCCCTTTACATTCTTAAAAATACTCCAGGACCTCAAATATCTTTTGTTTACGTGGGATACACACACATACATACAAGGGTGGGGAAAAGTTGGTTTACAGTTGTATGTGAGAGTTTATTGTTGTATTATTATTTATCAATTAGTATTTATTAGTATTACTACTCTAAAACTACTTTTGCTCACCCTTGTATATATACTGCATTAGAAATAAAAATGTTTAATAATTTAAAATTATAACAAACTTAACGCACACATACTTATGAGATAACTATTTTCTGCATCCAAAAATTATTAGTGAGAAGAGTAGCACTATTTTACATTTTTATTCATCTCTTTATTATTCAACTTAATAGAAGATAGCTGGATTTTCACATCTGCCTCTGAGTTTAATCTTTTGTGGCATGTTGTTTTGATTAAGGAATATGAAAAAGATCCAGGCTCACAGAGGTATCTAGTTAGAAAATGGAGCAATATTTTAATAGCCATGTCAGACTATTGTGGATGTTCTTCTTTGACACTATACCAAAACTCAAAAAGTGACCATTTCTCAAAGGTTAGTTGCAATATGGAATCTGAAACTCTATCAATGAACTTTTCATACTGTTACATTAAAATTATTAGTTTACTTTTATCTTTGAATGGATCCTTATATATCCATAATTTTGACCTTGTGGGTCCCCTGGAAGGGGCTCTCAGATCCACAGTGACCCTCTAATCACATTTTGTTAGCTAATGGAATAAAAGTTACTTTGATATTTGGGGGACAGCAAAGATAAAATAGTGGTTAGAAAAGCACAGGAAAGCTCTGGGTATTGTGGCTCAGTTGCTTGGGTATCATCTCATGTACCAAGGGATACTGGCACATGCCCAAGTTACTAGCTTGATCCCTGGTAAGGAGGGTGCAGGAGGTTGTCAAGTGATGTTTCTCTCTTGCCCTCCCCCTCCCTCTCTCTAAAAATCTATTTTTTTAAAAAAGAAAAGCACAGGAAAATACTTAGGTTATGATGTTACTGAATAATCAAGTATAAAGTACACAGTAGGATCTCAACTCTTTTTTTAAATTTATCTTTATTGCTGAAAGTATTACAGATGTCCCATTTTCTTCCATTGAACCCCTTGGCCCTGTACCCACCCCTCCCAAGGCTTCATCACACTTGTCTGACAAAGAATAACATCTCTAAGGAAGTACTCTAAAATGTTAACAGCAGTTATTTATCAGGCATTTTCTGTACTTTTTACATTTTCTTAAACTTTTATATTTTCAGCAATGAGCTGGATATTACTTTGAAAATTAATAAAAAATAAAGGGAAAATAAATCTTAAGTATCTCTTAAAATTCTGCTTATAAGTTATGTTCTTTATAAAGACTTTTCCTATTCCCACCCCTATCCAGAAGTAATCTGTTCTTGTTTAGTGCTTTCCTAACACTTAGTATGCACTTTTCTGTTGGCACTTCAGTCATTTTGTAGTGTATTATAGAGGCGTTTGTACAAATTGTACCAATTGTATTCCCTGGAGGGTGTGAACCATTATTTGTTTTCCTAGCATCTTGCACAGTTCCTTATATTGTAAAAAGGGATAAATATTTTTAATTAAACTGTATTGACATAAGTGTTTCAAGTATTTTAAATGATATTTAAATGTTATTAGTAAATAACATATAACTACTCTAAAAATTTTAGGAAAATAGAGAAAAGTATAGGTAAGATAGTACAGCATCATGATTAGCAGCAAAAGTTCTGCAATTCTATTGACTTAGCTTCAAATTCTGGATCTGTTAGGTGCTTATTACTATTTCCATGTGGCCATGGACAAGTCCCCTAATTATTGTGATTCCAAATTTCCCTATCTATGAAATGAAGGTTATAATCATACTTCCCAGTGTTATTGTGAAGAAATAATGTACATTAAACCTTTGGTGTTTAGTCACACTTGATGAATAGTAGCTATTTATTATTATCATAGTTATTACTGTTATCTATACTCATTCATCCAAAAATTCAGAAATTCATTGTACTGAATGCATTTTCTACTTGATTTAGAGTCACTGGTCATTTAATATTTCTCACTGTTAATCACCTTTGAAAGTGTGCACTGATTATTGAGTTGGTTTGACATGATCTGATAATTTCCAAATAAAAACATGCCTATAAAAATTCTAATTTCAAATTATGTGCTGTAATGTTATAAGCAATCAGGAGTGCTAACAAGAGATTCAGATAAAAGAGTGAAGAATCTAATTAGCAGCAATGTTTTTATTAGAAAGCTAGAACTCATATTGTGAGTTTTGTTACATTTGTTAATGACAGAGCTGCATGACACATTTGGTATTTTAGCTTGGAGACCATGTCCTATGGCTGCTACAACAACTGACAAAAGTTTTATATCTGACTAACTAATGGACAAACAAATACATTTGTTCTCTGCCTCTTGTTATACAAAAATGAAAGAAAATATGCTTAATGTATGAAAATGATACCACTGACCCTCTTTAAGGACCTGTGAGTTTTCCAAAGGTAGTCTTGGCCTGTTATGAGTCATCCAACACTATCCTCTTAGAGCAGTAGGAGGTTCTCATTGGAGGATTAGATTATTCATAGTCAATCAACATGCCTTATTTTTATTTTTGGATACCCATACCAGTATTTACACTTCCATACCTACACTAGCCATTCTGTAGCAAGAAGAATGGGAGAGAGTGTTTTTCACTGACACATCTTATGAGCTAATAAATCTGCTTCTCTTCCATAGATTGCTTGCCTACTATACCTTGAGTTTGTATGCTCCCTGAGCCTAAACTTGTCCTTGCATATGCTTATATTCAGAATTATTAGCCCTTGATTATCTCCCCTGGATCTGATGAGTGTCTTCCATTGTGGCACATTGCCTAGGCTTTTTCTAAGAACCCCAGATGAACCATGTGCCAAAATTACCTACTTATGAATCCCCTGTCCCAATCAAAATCCTCCTTTCCAGGCACAACTTATTTTAGTTGTGAATCAAGAGAAAGACATAGTTTTTAATTCATTTACTTTGATATGTCAGTGGCTGAGAGTTCCTCATCCTCTCAGATAGCTTTCTTGGTTATAGAAAATCTCATCCAACCAGTAAAAATATTTGCTATGCATGTGTCAGATTTTTGTTATGGACTTGTATGTACCAATTCTTGAGGGTGAGAAAGACATATAAACAAGAAATTAAGATAATACAATGTGGTCCTTGGCAATGATAGATATAGAGTACATTATAATAGAGGCAGAGTATGTTATACAGTAAAGGGACTTAAAAGAATATAATAGAACTATGCCTGGGAAGTAAGATTCAGCCAAATGAAGTGAAGATAAATGTAATATTAAGGAGAATAAATAGCCTGAGGCAACAGGGTCTGAGAAACCCTCGCATGTAATGAAAACTACAAGAAGTTCAGAGGTACAGATAGTGGCAAAGAATGAGACATAAGACAGAGGTCAGGTCATGGAAAGCTTGTTTGTGTCATTAAAATGTGAGCTTTGTTCTGAGAAAGATGGAAAAAATTGTAATCAAGAATATAGATGGAAATGTTGCCTTTGTAGGAAATACTGAGCCTTCTGGATTTTGTACTTCTGAAAAACTCTATTAAAATCATGGTTTTCTCCATCAACCAGGCTAGCACTTCTTGCCCTGCCCTGGTGATTCCCTGAGACCACAGATCACCCAAGTTGCTTCCAGTGACTGCAGACTCTCCTAAAATCTCTCAAATGTTTACAAACACCAAATAAGCAGCATCTGGTCTCAGTGTCCCATACTTATTGCTAAGCAGCCCGAAGTCCAGCATGAGTTGCAACCATCTGCCAATCACTTTGCAGCTCATACCAGGTGTCTCCAACCAGGACACAGTCAGAGCTTGACCTTGGCCTGCACCTCCCAAGAGGCCCCAGGACCATTATACCTAGTGGCCAACTTTAGACCATACCAGAGCACTACCCAACCACCTCCACAAACGACACACTCAAAAGGTAGACTCAGCAGGCATCAAAGCCCTGCTAAAGTGAATCCTGCTCCATAGAGTCAGATCCTGCACAACAGTTCCTCCACTGTAGTAACATCCAGTCCTCACAACCAATCAGCCTGAAGATTCATCTCTCCCATTGATGTTCTAACAGTAATCAAGGCTCAACTACAATAGAAGAATACACACAAGCCACACAAGGGACACATGTGGAACACCTGGTTCAGGTAACCATGGAGACAGGGCCACTGCACCCCACAGGGCACCTACTATATAAGATTACTCTACCAAGTCTGTGAGATGTAAATACAGGGAGACAGAAAAATTGAGGAGGCAAAGAAACATGTTCCAAATGAAATAATTAAACAAAATGAAGATAAGCATTCTACCAGATGCAAAGTTCAAAACACTGGTTATAAGAATGCTCAATAATCTCAGTAAGAACTTCAACAAAGATAAAGGAAATAGAAAGCATAAAAAAGAACTAGCCAGGAATGAAGAATACATTATAGGGAGTCAACAGTAGAGTATGTAATGCAGATAATTAAATCAATGATTTTGAAAATATGAAAGCAGAAAACACCCAATCCAAACAGCAGAAATAAAATTGAATCCAAAGAAGGAGGATAGTTTAAGGAGCCTCTGGGGACAACTTCAAGCATACCAACATTCATTCACCATCATTGGGGTGCAAAATGAGAAGCAAGAGATCAATGAATTGAAAACCTACTTGAAAAAATAATGATGGAAAACTTCCCTAACCAGGTAAAGGAAAGAGACATACAAGTCTAAGAAATGAAAAATCTCCTAAATAAGATGAATCCAAAGATGCCCACACCAAGATAAATCATAATTAAAATGAAAAAGTTTTTTTAATTTCTTTATTAAGGTATTACATATGTGTCCTTACCCCCCCCATTGCCCCCCCCACACTCATGCCCTCACTCCCCTGCTGTCTGTGTCCATTGGTTAGGCTTATATGCATGCATACAAGTCCTTTGGTTGATTAAAGACAAAGAGAGAAACTTATAAGCAGCTACAGAAAAGCATTTAGTTACCTACAAGTCATCTCTCATAAGACTGTCAGTTGATTTCGCAACAGCAACTTTGCAGATCAGAAGGGATTGACAATAAATGTTCGAAATTATGAAAAGCAAGGACCTACAACCAAGATTACCCAGCAAAACTATCATTTAGAATCAAAGGACAGATAAAGAGCTTCCCAGACAAGTAAAAGCTAAAGGAATTCACACTACCAAACCAGTATTACCAGAAATGTTAACTTTTCTTCTTTAAGAAGAAAATAAATAAATAAATAAATAAATAAATAAATAAATAAATAGGCAATAAATACATACCTATCAACAATTACTTTAAAAGTAAATAGATTAAATGTTCTAATCAAAAGTCATAGGGTAGTTGAATGGATAACAAAAGAAGACTTATCTATACTGTTTATAAGAAACTTACTTCAGATCAAAAGATACACACAGACTAAAAGTAAAGGGATGGAAAAATATATTTCATGAAAATGGAAATAAACAAACAAAAAAGGCTGTGGTAGCAATACTTATACCAGACAAAATATACTTTAAAACAATTCCACTTCTGGGTTTTTATTTAAAAAACAACAACAACAGAACACTAAACTGAAAAGACATATGCATCTATATGTTCATTGCAGCATTATTTACAAAAGCTAAAATATGGAAGCGACCTAAGTGTCCATCAATAAATGAATGGATAAAGTGTTCATCAATAGATGAATGGACACAATGGAATATGATTCAGACATAAAAAAGAATAAAATCGGAATATGATTCAGCCATAAAAAAGAATAAAATATTGTCATCTGCAACAACATAGAGGATCTTAGAGGGAGGATATTAAGCTGAGTGGAATAAATCAGATGCCCAGAAATGCTAGATTATTTCACTTATATGTGGAATCTTAAAATCAAATTAAATGAACAAGCAGAACACAAATAGACACATCAATACAGAGAACATTTTGATAGTTGCCAGATGGGAGGTGTTTGGGGGTATGGGTGAAAAAAGGTGAGGGATTAATAAATACAAATTTTTAGTTACAGAGTAGTCATGGGGATATAAAGTACAGCACAGGGAATATAGTCAGTAATATTATAATAACTACTAGAGGCCCGGTGCACGAATTCATGCATGGGTGGGGTCCCTTGGCCTGGCCAGCGATTGAGGCCTATCAGGGGGCCGGGCGGCCAGCCAGGGGGAGGGACTGTGGGAGGTTGGCCAGCTGGGGGATGGGACAGCGGGAGGTTGGATGTGGGAGTGCACTGACCACCAGGGGGCAGCTCCTGCTTTGAGCATCTGCTCCCTGGTGGTCAGTGTGCATCACAGTGACTGGTCGACCAGTCATTCCAGACATTCAGTCGTAATGGTCGCTTAGGCTTATATATAGACTAGAGGCCCAGTGCACAAATTCATTCACAGGTGGGTCTGGCTGGCTCACCCTGATGGTGGCCATTAGGTCCAGGCCAGAGGGGAGGGAGGGGAGAGAGGGGATGTGGGAGGTTGGCTGGCTGGCCCTGTCCCCAATCAGGGTGGGTGGGGCTGGCCAAGGGGAGGGGCCACGGGAAGTTGGGAAGGGGCCAATCAGGGTCCCAATTGGGTCAGTTGGCCGCCGCAGGCATGTCATAGTAACCGGTTGTTCCAGTCATTCTATCGTTCCGGTCACTTGGCTTTTATATATATAGATAGCTATATGCTGTCATATGGTTACTAGATTTATCAGGGTGATCACTTCATAAGTATATAAATGTCTAATCACTGGGTTGTATACTTGAAACTAATATAATATTTTATGTCAACTGTAGTTGAAAAATGAAGTTATTTAAAAAAAAAAAGAAGAAAAATTGAGCTTCAAATCCCAATTCTAAACTGACTTATTGTGTGACCATGGACAAGTGTCATAACTGTAACTCCTTGGCATTCTCATCTGTAAACAGGTACTTATTTTACCTCTTTACCTATTGGTTATTAGAGGAATTAAATGAAATAATGCAGGTTTAATGCTTTTGCATTTGTGCAGTCATCATAGGTGTTTTATACTTTACATCTGTTTGAGGTCTTGTGATTTTAAAATGTGTTTTAAAATGTTATGTGTTATAGCTGAGGTTATTTTTTAATTTGGTGGAATACTATATGCAAGTTTGTATCTCATTTGGTATGTGTCACATAGTAAATACTGATATTCTGTTAATGCGAGCTTCAAAAGATGGAGAGCCCTGGTTAAAGAAGAAGAAAACTAGCATCTCATTTCTCTCAAGGTAAACCACATTATGGCTGGCTCTGATCAAGGCACCATTCCATGCCTAGTGATAGTATGCCTTAATTGCAAGCATAAACTTAAATATATAAAGTGATAGCAGTATACAGACCATGGGTGGTATTACTAATTTAGAATAAAATCTTGTCATCTGCAACAACATAGAGGATCTTAAAGGGAGGATATTATGCTGAGTGGAATAAATCAGATGCCCAGAAATGCTAGATTTTTTCACTTATATGTGGAATCTTAAAATAAAATTAAATGAACAAGCAGAACACAAATAGACACATCAATACAGAGAACATTTTGATAGTTGCCAGATGGGAGGTGTTTGGGGGTATGGGTGAAAAAAGGTGAGGGATTAATAAATACAAATTTTTAGTTAATAAATATTTCACTTATATGTGGAATCTTAAAATCAAATTATTACTAATTATTACTGTTAATGAATCCTAATGTAAATATCTGTGTTTTCTGATGGTTTTAGGCGACCCTGCTAGCGGTTCTCAACCTATGGGTCGCAACAATAGCAAAATTACAGTTATGAAGTAGCAACGAAAATAATTTTATGGTTGGGGGTCACCACAACATGAGGAACTGTATTTAAGAGTTGTGGCATTAGAAAGGTTGAGAACCACTGCTCTAAGGTCTATCTGATTCCATAGTTGGAGGCACCTTCAATTAACTTGCTACATTACAGTGTTGTGGGAGTAGCTGTTACTTGTAGAAAACCGATAGCAATAAAAATGATTCTTGATCATGGATATGCAAATGCGTTTGTATGGTAGAGATTCTGCCCTGTAGAAAAGATAATTTCAAACACTACATTTTATTGCTTTATAGGATATTAACCATTGTTGCAATTTTAAGTAAATTAATTTAAGCATTCCTAATTATCTCCCAAATTTTACTTGAACTAATCTTAAAACCATACTGCTTACTTCAATATAATTAATGAATTCCACAAGTAAAATCTTAAGCACATTTTCATTTTTTATTTAAATAACAATTATTATTTAACTCTTTGAAAATTATAATTTAATGCCAGTTCTGCTTGTATTTTTCTAAAAAATAATAAGGAAGAAAAGAACCAGTGCTAGAAAGAATGTAGTTTTTAATTACATAGAAATACCAGCACATTGTACAAAATATATAAGGAAGTTCACTGTAGTATTGCTCACAATAGTGAAAAACTTGAAGTGACCTATGAGTTCATCAAGAGGAGACTAGTAAATAAGATACTTACATACTAGGGGAATACTGTGAACCTATTTAATTGATTTAAGTATATATCCTATCTAATAAAAGAGTAATATGCAAATTGACCATCACTCCAACACACAAGATGGCTGCCCCCATGTGGTCAAAGATGGCTGCCCCCATGTGGACACAAGATGGCTGCTACAAGATGGCCAGCAGGGGAGGGCAGTTGTGGGCAATCAGGCCAGCAGGGGAGGGAAGTTGGGAGGGAACAGGCCTGCAAGGAAGGGCAGTTGGGGGGACCAGGCCTGCAGGGGAGGGCAGTTGGGGGGACCAGGCCTACAGGGGAGGGCAGTTGGGGGGGGCCTGGGCCTGCAGGGGAGGACAGTTAGGGGTGACTGGGCCAGCAGGGGAGGGCAGTTGGCTGGGACCAGGCCTGCAGGGGAGGGCAGTTGGGAGTGATGGGCCAGCAGGGGAGGGCAGTTGGAGGGGAACAGGCCTGCAGGGGAGGGTAGTTGGGGGTACCAGGCCTGCAGGGGAGGGCAGTTTGGGGGGGACTGGGCCTGCAGGGGAGGACAGTTAGGGGTGACCGGGCCAGCAGGGGAGGGCATTTGGCTGGGACCAGGCCTGCAGGGGAGGGCAGTTGGGAGTGACGGGCCAGCAGGGGAGGGCCTTTTGGGGGGGGGATTAGGCCTGCAGGGGAGGTTAGTTGGGGGTACTAGGCCTGCAGGGGAGGGCAGTTAGGGGCAATCAGGCAGGCAGGGCAGCAGTTAGGCATTGGTCAGGCTGGCAGAGGAGTGGTTAGGGAGTGATCAGACTGGCAGGCAGGCAGGCAGGCAAGCAGTTAGGAGCAGGCAGTCCTGGATTGTGAGGAAGATGTCCGACTTCCCGTTTAGGCCTGATCCCACCAGGATCAGGCCTAAATGGGCAATCGAACATCCCTCGAGGGGTTCCAGATTGGAGAAGGTGCAGGCTGCGCTGAGGGACACCCCCGCCCCCCTCCCCATGCATGAATTTTGTGCAGCGGGCCTCTAGTGTGTGTGTATATAGATATGTACATATACACACACACACACACACACACGCATATGTATGTATACACACAAACACACACACACACTATATACACTAGAGGCCTGGTGCACGAATTCGTACAGGGGTGGGATCCCTTGGCCTGGCTGATTATCCAGGCCAATTGGGGCCAGCCAGCTGGGGGGAGGGACTGAAGGTTGGCCAGCCACAGGAGGTTGGCTGTGGGAGCGCACTGACCACCAGGGGACAGCTGCTGCAATGAGCGTCTGCCCCCTGGTGGTCAGTGCACATCATAGCAACTGGGTCAACCGGTCATTTGGTCGCTTGGTCATTCGGTCACTTAGTCTTTTATATATATGGATACTGACATGCTATGATCTCTAAGATTTTGTTATATAAGAAAAGAAAATTACAAAAGCCCAGAGTAACCAGAAGGAAGGAAATAATAAAGATCAGAGCAGAAATAAACGAAATAGAGACAAAAAAACAAAACAAAAACAAAACAATACAAAAGATCAATGAAATCAAGAGCTGGTTCTTTGAAAGGATAAACAAGATTGATGAACTTCTAGCCAGGCTCACCAAGAAACAGAGAGAGGACCCAAATAAACAAAATCAGAAATGAAAGAGGTGAAGTAACAACAGACCCCACACACATACAAAGGATTGTAAAAAAGTCCTATGAAAAACACTATTCCAACAAACTGGACAAACTCGATGAAATGTACATATTCCTAGAAAAATACAAGCTTCCAAAACTTAATCAGGAAGAATAAAAAAATGTGAATAGGCCAATAACTACTGATGAAATTGAAACAGTAATAAAAAAACTTCCAGAAAAAAAAAAGCCCTGGCCCAGAAGGCTGCACAAGGGAATTTTACCAAACATTAAAAAAACTAAAACCTACCTTCATCAGACTATTCCAAAACATTCAAGAGTGAGAGACTTCCAAACCCTTTCCATGAAGTTAGCATTACCCTAATCCCAAAACCAGATAAAGACACCACAAATAAAGAGAATTACAAGTCAATATCTCTGATCAAATTTGATGCTATAATCCTCAACAAAATTCCAGCAAACTGGATCCAGCATTACATTAGAAAGATCATACACCATGACCAAGTGGGGTTTATTCCGGGGATGCAAGGATGGTAGAGTATCCAAAAATCAATAAATGTGATACATCACATAAACAAACTGAGAGACAAAAATCACATAATCATATCAATTGATGCAGAAAAGGCATTTGAGAAAATCCAACACCCTTTCTTGATAAAAACTCTTAGCAAAGTGGGAATAGAGGGACCATCCCTCAACATAATAAAAGACTTCTGTGACAAACCTACAGCCAATATCATACTCAATGAGCAAAAACTAAAACCATTTCCTATAAGAACAGGAACAAGACAGGGACGCCCTCTTTCACAACTCCTGTTCAACCTAGGACGGGAAGTTCAAGCCATAGCGATCAGAAGGGAGTGGCAAAAAATATTCAAAGTGATGAATAGCAAGAAATAAAAGGCATCCAAATTGGAAAAGAAGAAGTAAAATTGTCATTATTCACAGATGACATGATATTGTACATAGAAAACCCTAAAGACTCCATCAAAAAACTACAAGACTTAATAAATGAATTTGGAAATGTAGCAGGATACAAAATTAACACCCAGAAATCTATGGCTTTTTTATTCACCAATAATAAACTCACAGATAAGGTTTTTCAAGAATTTTCTTGAAACCGCCAATAAATTCAGTGAGACCCTTGAGGATATGAAAAAGGACCAACTAGAAGTTAAGCATACACTGACTGAAATAAAGAATAATATACAGAGATCCAACAGCAGACTAGAGGATCGCAAGAATCAAGTCAAAGATTTGAAATATGAAGAAGCAAAAAACACCCAACCAGAAAAGCAAAAAGCAAAAAGATTCCAAAAACATGAAGATAGTGTAAGGAGCCTTTGGGACAACTTCAAGCATACCAACATTCGAATTATTGGGGTGCCAGAAGAAGAGAGAGAGCAAGATATTGAAAACCTATTTGAAGAAATAATGACAGAAAACTTCCCCTACTTGGTGAAAGAGATAGACTTACAAGTCCAGGAAGTGCAGAGAACCCCAAACAAAAGGAATCCAGAGAAGACCACACCAAGACACATCATAATTAAAATGCCAAGAGCAAAAGACAAAGAGAGAATCTTAAAAGCAGGAAGAGAAAAACAGTTAATTACCTAAAAGGGAGTACCCATAGGATTGTCAACTGATTTCTCAACAGAAACTATGCAGGCCAGACGGGAGTGGCAAGAAATATTCAAAGTGATAAATAGCAAGAACCTACAACCAAGATTACCCAGCAAAGCTATCATTCAGAATTGAAGGTCAGATAAAGAGATTCACAGATAAGAAAAAGCTAAAGGAGTTCATCACCACCAAACCAGTATTATATGAAATGCTGAAAGGTATTCTTTAAGAAGAGGAGGAAGAAGAAAAAGGTAAAGATAAAAATTATGAACAACAAATGCATATGTATCAACAAGTGAATCTAAAAATCAAGTGAATAAAAAATCTGATGAACAAAATTAACTGGTGAATATAATAGAATCAGGGGGCATAGAAAGGGAGTGGGCTGACAATTCTCGGGGGGAAAGGGGTGTGCGGGGTGCGGGAAGAGACTGGACAAAAATTGTACACCTATGGATGAGGACAGTGGGGAGGCGGTAAGGGCAGAGGGTGGGGTGGGGAACCAGGTGGAGGGGAGCTATGGGGGGAAAAAGAGGAACAACTGTAATAATCTGAACAATAAAGACTTATTTTTTTTTTTAAAAAAAAAAGCAATCCCATTTACCATTGCAACAAAAAAACTAAGATACCTAGGAATAAATTTAACCAAGGAGGTAAAGGACATGTACTTAGAAAATTACAGGACATTAAAAAAAAGAGATAGAGAAAGAAATAAACAATTGGAAGATTATACCATGGTCATGGATTGGTAGAATCAACATCATTAAAATGTCCATATTAAAAAAGCAATCTATAGATTCAACTCAATCCCCATTAAAATATCAACAGCATATTTCACAGACCTGGAACAAACTCTCCAAAAATTCTTGTCGAGTAAAAAAAGACCCTGATTAGCTGCAGCAATATTGAGAAAGAAGAACAATATTGGAGGGATCACAATACCAGATATCAAGCTATACTACAAAGCCACTGTTCCCAGAACTGCCTGGCACAAAAACAGACACATAGACCAATGGAACAGAACAGAGAACCCAGAGATCAACCAAAGCCATTATGCTCAATTAATATTTGGCAAAGGAGGCATGAACAAACAATGGAGTCAAGACAGTCTCTTCAATAAATTGTGTTGGGAAAATTGGACAGATACATGCAAAAAAAAAATGAAACTAGACCACCAACTTTCACCATACACAAAAATAAATTCAAAATGGATAAGGGGAAAAAATAGATAAAGGACTTAAACATAAGATGGGAAACCATAAAAATCTTAAAGACTCCATATGCAACAAAATAACAGACATATGTCATAGCAATATCTTTACCAATACAGCTCCTAGGGCAATACAAACTAAGGAGAAAATAAACAAATGGGACTACATCAAAACAAAAAGATTTTGCACAGCAAAAGAAACCATCAACAAAACAACAAGAAAGCCCACTGCATGGAAGAACATATTTACCAATATTATTTTTTTTTTTTTAAAGAAATTTTGTTTTTTGTTTTTTAATATATATTTTATTGATTTCTTACAGAGAGGAAGGGAGAGGGATAGAAAGTAAGAAACATCGATGTGAGAGAAACATCGATCAGCTGCCTCCTGCACACCCCCCACTGGGGATGTACCCGCAACCAAGGTACATGCCCTTGACCGGAATCGAACCTGGGACCTTTCAGTCTGCAGGCCGACGCTCTACCCACTGAGCCAAACCGGTTTCGGCTTTACCAATATTATTTCTGATAAGGGTTTAATCTCCAAAATTTACAGGGAACTCATACAACTTAACAAAAGGAAGATAAACAATCTAATAAAAAAATGGGCAAAGGACCTAAATAGACACTTTGTGAAAGAGGATATACAGAAGGCCAAGAGACATATGAAAACATGCTCAAAGTCACTAATCATCTGAGAGATGCAAATCAAAACAACAATGAGGAACCATCTCACACCTGTCAGAATGGCTATCATCAACAAATCAACAAACGAGAAGTGCTGGAGAAGATGCGGAGAAAAAGGAACCCTCTTGCACTGCTGGTGGGAATGCAGACTGGTGCAGCCATTGTGGCATTTCCTCAAAAAATTAAAAGTGGAACTTCCATTTCACCCAGTCATCCCACTTCTAGGAATGTATCCCAAGAAAACAGAAACACCAATCAAAAAGGATATATGCACCCCTATCTTCATAGCAGCACAATTTACAGCAGTGAAGATTTGGAAACAGCCCAACTGGCCATCAACAGATGAGTGGATTAGAAAACGGTGCTACATCTACACAATGGAATACTACGCTGCTGTAAAAATGAAGGAATTCTTACCATTTGCAACAGTACGGATGGAACTAGAGAGCATATGCTAAGTGAAATAAGCCAGTTAGAGAAAGATAAATATTACATGATCTTCATTTGTGGAATATAATGAACAACATAAACTGATGAACCAAAGATATAGAAGCATCAGACAGACTGTACAACCTATGAGCAAAGGTGGGGGTAAAGAGGTTAAGATCAACCTAAGGACTTGTATGCATGCATATGAGGAAAACCTATGGACACAGACAGTAGGGGGTTGAGGGCTTGTGCTTGGGGGAGGGGGTGTCAGGGGAGAGGTCAATGGGGGAAAAAAGGAGACTCATGTAATACTTTAAACAATAAAGAATTTTAAAGAAAAGAAAGTTACATAACACTATGGATTATAACCCCACATAAAGTACAAAAATGCATTTGCATACAATATCCCATATAATAAAAAGCTAATATGCAAATAGACCAAACTGTGAAACAATTTGAACAACTGAACAGTCAGTTACTATGATGTGCGCTGACCACCAGCGGGTGTGCACAGAACATGTCAGGCATCGGCCGTGGTGGGATGGTGGAGCAGGTGAGCAGGGGCACCAGAGCAAGGTGGGGTGCTGGTTGCTGTCATTGGGGCGAGCCTCTATTGGTTACTGAAAATTCTTTGCTCCCTTTCAGCAGTCCTGCCTGGTGCTTGCAACTGCTGCTGATGCCAGCCCCACTCGCACCCACTGCTGGTGCCAGAGCTGCCACTTGCACCCACTGCCAGTGCTGGTCCTGATCGCCCCTGAGGGCTTGTTCACCTCCTCCTGCTCCTGAAGGGTGGACCGGGGCAGCAGCCGCCACTCGCACCCGCTGACAGCACTGGCCCCAATCATTCTGTACCATCAGTGGGTGTGAGTGGGGTCGGTGCTATCAATGCATGGGAGCAGCGGTGTTGGGAGCAGGGCTGCTGGCAGACAGGGGACCAGGGTCCATGGCAGAAGGTCCAGGTGGGGGCTCGCAGGATGGGCCGGGACCTGCCCTTGTGCCCACCACAGCCTCGTAGCCCACAGTTCCTTTCAAGGTACATGAATTAGTGCACTGGGCCCCTAGTAGCCAAATAAATATATATTTTAAAAAATTCTAAAACATGAATAAACTGATAATAATGGTTAACTCTGAGGAATAAGCTTCAGAAAGGATAAAGAGACTTCCAACTTTTACTGTCCACATTCATGTTGACCATTTTAAAAACATTTTGGTAATTTAAATAGCAAAAATAAAAGAAAGAAATGATCAGCTAAGCAACAACAATTTTTTAAAAACACATAATTTTGGATCATAATTCAAGAATAAAATAAATCTCCCTCAGTCAATACTGACAGACACAAATGTTTTAATAAGTAAATAAATGGATGAGACAAATCATCCTTATAGAAGAATTCCAAAATGTACGTGTGTGTATGTGTGTGCACACAAGTGCATGTGTGCTTGATAAACTCCCTTTCAGGAGGTAGAGCTTCATTTCCCTCCTGCTTTGAGTGTGGACCTAATGATTCAGTTCCAAAGAAGAGTGTGAAAAGGTAATACCATTACAGTGGAGACATTTAGAGACTACTACTCCCTGTGGTAGACAGAATAATGGCACCCCTGCAGAGATGTCCGTATCCTAATATGTGGAATCTCTGAATATATTATTATATTTTGAAAAGGGGAATTAAAGTTGCAGATGGACTTAAGGTTGATAATCAACTGGCCTTTGTATAGTAAGATTAATCTGGATTAACTGGCTGGGTCCAGTATAATCACAACAGTCTTTAAATAGAGAGGAGGAAAGCACATGAGAGGCAGAGACAGATGTGACTATAGAAGCAGTGTCTCAGCCCCCAGTGGCTGGCTGAAGATAGAAGAAAGAGGCAATGGGCCAAGGAATACAAGTGGCCCCTAAAAGTTGGATAATGCAAGAAAATGAATTCTCCTGAAGATTCTCTAGAAAGAAATGCAGTCATGCCAACAACTTGTTTTTAGCTCAGTCAGATCTATATCAGACTTTTGAACTTCAGAACTCTTAGTTAATACATTTGTTTTGTTATAAGCCACTGATGTTTTTTTGTTTAAATTTCTTTATTGATTAAAGTATCATATATTTGTCCTCATCCCCCCATTCCCATCCCACACCCCTCCCCACGCATGCCCCCACCCCCCTGTTGTCCTTAACCACTAGTTAGACTCATATGCATGCACACAAGTCCTTTGGTTGATCTCTCCCCTTTATCCCCGCCCTCCCCTACCAACCCTCTGAGGCCCGACAGTCTGATCCATGCCTCCTTGTTTCTGGGTCTGTTCTTGTTCATCAGTCTATGTTGTCCATCATTTCCCCTAGATGAGTGAGATCATGTGCTACTAGAAATATACTTATAAGAACCGAATGTGAGACGAGCAATAATAGTTATGCTGACAGGCAAATGAATCAGTCGGTAGTGAGTTTCTTTCTGGGCCAACAGTTCTTTTGAGACCAAATTTCAATGTCAAACAGTTCCTTATGTGTACATGTCAGCAATGACATTTCAGTTCTGGATGGTGGACAAATGGTGGTAATGCAGGTCCGACTCTCTCTGGTTTGGTCCTGGGCAACCTGCAGTGATGCACAGCTGCTGACTGCTAGTATGGCAAGGCGACGTCAGCGTCTTCCATCTATGTATGGACTGCTTCTCTTCTGTCTTCATGGCTGGAGTAGTCCTGTTGATTCCTCTCTGTTGCCAGAATCCACATGGTCTCGGAGTTGTTTTCTGAAAATATACAAACATATTCTTGACCAAAAGTTAATAAAGGAATATTTCTATAAATTTGACTTGGGATCCTATTTCATTTTTTGCCCAAATGATTTTCCTCTGGCTTGTTTTGACACCATGTGTGTTTTTCATGGGTGTCTTGCTTTTAGCCTTACAATTAATTTCCTAAAGTACAAATTTTCTAGATGTAATTTACTTACAGGATATTTTTCCTTACATGATATTCTTCTACTTTTTTTATTTTCTTTATTGATTAAGGTGTTACATATGTGTCCTTATTCCCCCATTAAAGCCACTGAGTTTTGACAATTTATGTCAGCCACAGAAAACTATTACACATCTACTCTAACCAAGTGATCAAGATTAAAGCCAACAATGATCAGTCATCGAGATATCATGTACTCCCAGCTATGATGTGATGAAAAGGGTATTCTTACCAAATTTCATAACTTCAGTGTAATAATAAAAATATTAAACAAACCCAATTGAGGAACATTCTTGAAAATATCTGACCAGTAATGCTCAAAACTCTTAAGGTCAGGAAAATCAAAGGAAAACTAAGAAATTGTCACAGAACAGAGAATAGTGAAGAGAAATGATGATATTAAATGCATTGTAGATTGGATCCTGGGACTGAAAAAGGGCAGTAGTGGGTAAACTGGTAAAATCTGAATAAAGCCTGGAATTTAATTGATAGTAATTTATCAGTATTGATCCCTGGTGTGAGATATTATTGAAACTGGATGAGGTATATATGGGAACTCTATTTTACCTCTGCAACTTTTTGATAAATCTAAAATTATTTCAAAATAAATATGTTTTGTATTTGTACATTTCTAATGATTGCAATTAGATACATGTAAGAAAAGGGATACATTTAATATTTTTTCAAATAAAAGAACAAATTTCAGACTCCATGGTTTGGACATGATTCTATTGGGTGACAGGTTTATGAAAGTGTTAAAATGGTATCCCATAATTCCTAATACCAGTATGGATATCTGTGTTGTACTGCATTATACTCTATCAAGTATAGTGGTATAAAATGGCAGATTTTTCCAAGTACTTAAACCATACCCATACTATATTGTGATGATAAAAATTTCTCAAATCTCACTAGTTGCCCTTGATATATCTTACAGCTTCGTTCTAAAGGATGCCACTTTTTTAAGCTAAATGAATATTTAAAACTAGAGGCCCGATGCACAAAATTTGTGCAAAGGTAGGCCTTCCTTCCCCCACTGCCGGTACTGGCTTCCCTCCAGCTATTGGCAGCTGGTCCCGCCCCCCGCCCACACCCACGTTGTCCTGGCGCTGCCCTCGTCCGCCGCCACCCGCCCCTTCCCCCTCGATTGATTGCCCCACCAGCCAGTGGCCTGGGCCTCCCTCTGCAGGGTGATCATCAGGCAATGGTGGGGCCCCCCCAATCAATTGCATCACACCCACCTTGGCTGGCCTGGTGCCAGTGTTCTGCAGTTTGGCCGTTTGGTCAATTTGCATATTACGCTTTTATTATTATAGATAATGTACCTAATCTAGCCACGTAATCTTACATAATAATAGACAAACATGTAAATTGACCATACCTCCATGACACCCACCAGCCAATCAGGAGTGAGTATGCAAATTAACCCAACAAAGATGGCAGGTTAATTTGCATAAACAGGCACTGAGTGGCCAGGGGCAGGGCAGCCACTTGTGTGCACGCTGGCCACCTAGCAGCGGGGCAGGAATCTGAGCAGTTTCTGAGTGGCCGAGGGTGGGGTGGGACACCTGGCTTAGTCACCGAGTGCCCCGGTCACTCTGGCCTGGAGGCCTGGGCTGGGGGCATGCCCCCAGCCCCACACGGCCGCCAGGAGCATGCCGGCATCCCAGTGGACACAACATGGGGCTGCTGCACTGGGGGCATGTCCCCAACGGGGGCTGCACGGCCCGGGTCCACGCCTCCAGCCCAGCTGGACCTTCTGCATGCCGAAGCTAACCCCACGCAGACACTGCAGGGTGGAGCCCACAGGCATGCAGCCTGCACACCTTCCCCCATGGCCGTGGCCGACCCCTCCCTCCTCCCACATTCCCCATTCTAGGGCCAAGCCCCAACCTGGAACGGAACCTGCAGCCTCATCTCCCATTGTGCCCTCACAGCATCCCCTACACATGGCCCACCCACCTGTTTCCAAACTGCTGCACCTGCCCCTCCAAGTGCACTGGCCTCCATCCTGCCGGGACATTGTCCTTCACCTCCACTCACCACCATCACCCTGAGCATCAGAGTTGGTGGTAGACACCCGCCCTCCTCCCGCACCACGGACTGAGGCCCCAGGAGTCTGAGCTGTGGGTCCCTTCCCTGTGTCTTTGTACAACCCTTGGGAGGCCTCTAAATCTCCTCCAGGGGCACTGGTTCTCAGGGCTTCCTGCCCATCCCAAGTGAGGTCTATGACCTAAAGGGTCCCGATGTGCAAAGCTAGGTCATGAGTGGCCCCCACTGTGCTCGTCCTGGGGATTTGAAAAGTGAACCACAGGTGGTTTAGGAGCTTCAGAGTTTGGCTCTAGACTAAGAAGATGCTCTCTCCACATCCAGCACGCTGCCCTCCAAGGGCTTTACCGCACTCCCTGGCCTGAGGGCCCGGGGGCGGGCAGGGGTGCTGCCTGAGGGCTCTGAGAGGCTCTGGCACGTTTACTCGAAAAGGGAAAGCCCGCTGCGTGTGAGCCTGTGTTCACCAAGGGAGCCGTGAGCCTCTAAACATGACCACCTTATATTTGTAGACTTTGTGTGTAAAGACACCAGCAAATCTAGCAGCCACCAGGGGTTGATTTTCACTTTAAAAACAGAGACCCCATAATAAAAATTACTTCTAAAACTGGGCCTCTGTAGCACATGCCCATGCCAGGCACATAGCTGACGCTGTTAGAGTGTATCGGTGTACATGTAAGTCTCATACCAGGTGCATTTGTAACTTTTGAGATTTATGAACTTTAGAAACTATAAAGATTCAAATACAAATCGGCCAGGGGTTCACTGGGTCCTGAGGACTAGAACCCCTGAAGGCTGGCAGGGAGGGCGCCGAGCCCATGTCTTCGGCCTGAGGCCAGAGGCCCGCAAACACCTGCAGGAAGCTGGCTGGGGCTGCGGTGGGGTGGTGGGCAGGCAGGGGTGGAGGCGTGCCCTGCAGGGCATCTGCACTGGGAAGCAGGGCGTCTGCTCTGTGGGTACCTGTGGATGTCACACAGGAGGAAGAAAGAGACCTTTAAGGAAGGTGTCAGTGTGACCCCACTGGCACAGCCATAGTGGAGAGAGGACACACTGGGCTCATCAAAATGAAAACCATCTGTGCCTCAGAGGACACTGTCCATGGCGTGAAAATGCCCCAGAAGTGCCTGCAGGTCCCCCGTCTGTGAAGGGACCCGGGAGCGCTCCCCTCACTCAACCCCAACACCAACCTGACGGAACGTGGGCAAGGGCCTCGGATGGACATTTCTCTAAAGAAAAGATGCAAATGGCTGATGGGCAGCTGAACAGACACTCACCACTCACCCGCAGAGAAACGCAGTCAAACAAGAGATGAGATGCCACTCACACCCACTCCCTGGCTGTGATGAGGCCCCTCCCCTGAAACAACAGTGCTCCTGGGATGCAGAGAAACTGGCACAGCTGGTGGGAAGTTAAAGTGCAGCAGCCACTGTGCAAACAGCCTGGTGATTCCTTAAAAAGTGAAACATAGCCCAGCTGGTGTGCTCAGTGGTTATCATCCTGTGCACCCGGAGGTCAAGGTTTGATGCCCAGTCAGGGCACATGCTTGGGGTGCAGGCTCAATCCTCAGTGGGGGGGGGGGGGGTGCAGGAGGCAGCTGATCAAGGATGTTTCTATCTCTCACTATTGATGTTTCTATCTCTCTCTCCCTCCCCCTCTCTGAAATCAAGAAAAAAAAATCCTATCTAATAAATCCTTCCCCGGTCGCTGGGTCGCCTCCCACCCCTGAGGGCTCCCAGATTGTGAGAGGGGGCAGGCCGGGCTGAGGGACGCCCCCTCCAGTGCATGCATTTTCATGCACCGGGCTTCTAGTTTATTAAATAAGGAAGCTGAAGTTCATACAGGGAAAATTACTTGCTCAAAGTAATATAATTAATATATGGAAATGTTCCTCTTTACCATTTCCAATGTATTTATCAGGTGATTATTTTTAAAACCTCACAAATCTGTTCTCCAAAATCCAACTATATTTATAATAATCCACGTTTTCTAGTATTACCTTTTATCTTGTGATTCTCACCTCCTTTGAGTGTTTGCATTGTCACTGGACAAAAAGAATACAAAAATTTGTTCATAACAATTGCACTAACTTCCTGCTTTAGCAATTAATATTTTTCTCTAATTTCAGACTACCCAAGCTTTCTTTTGTTTTCCATTAACATGGAATATCTTTTTCCATCCCTTCACTTTTACTCTGTACATATCCTTATCTATTAAGTAAAGTATCTTACATCTGAAGTAAGCAGCATTTAGATACATCTTTTGTTTATCCATTCAGCTATTCTCTCTTTTGATCATTTCATTTATTTTTAAATAAACTAGAGGCCCAGTGCATGAATTCAGCCTGAGGGATCAGGCTGAAACCGGCTCTCCAACATCCCCTGAGGGGTCCCAGATTGCGAGAGGGTGCAGGCCAGGCCAAAGGACCCCACCAGTGCATGATTGGGGCTGTGGAGGGATGCGGGAGGTTGGCCAGCCGGGAAGGGACTGTGATGGGGCTCCAGGGCATGTCTGGCTTGTCTTGCTCAGTCCCGATGGGCTGGACCCCAGCAGCACGCTAACCTACCAGTCGGAGCATCTGCCCCCTTGTAGTCAGTGCACATTATAGCTACTGGTCGACTGGTTGACTGTCTGCCCCTGATGGTCAGTGTAGGTCATATCGGCCTTAGCATATCATTAGCATATTACACATTGATTGGTTGAATGGATGACCAGATACTTAGCATATTAGGCTTTTATGATAGCTACTAGAGGCCTGGTGCATGAAATTCATGCACAGTGGGGGGGGGGGTTCCCTCAGCCCTGCCAGCACCCTCTGCAATTCAGGACCCCTACACCTTTTTCTTATCTAGCTAACCTCTTCACATTTAAAAAAATTAACTGAAATATCACCTACTCTAGGAAATCCTCTGAACAAATGTCTTTACAATCTATATTAAGTATTTTCATAGTATACCATTCTTTTTCTTTAACAGCTATTTAGAGTGGTTGCAATGTGGTTTTCATTCTTGCATCTGATTTTTTTCTTCTTGCTCTTGTAATAGCAAAGCTTATCCAATTTACATTTGCCCTTCAAGGGCTTATATTTGGTTCAGTTTCTAGTTGGCTCCCTGCTTTTTTTTTAAGCAATAAATTTGGGTTGTGATAGTAAGCCTCACTTGTAATCAAGCCTGTAGGTCTCTCTATCTGAATATTTCTATAATACCTATCACTTTAGCATATCAGAGATTGAGTTCATTTATAGAAAATAACAATAAATGTCACCTGATCATTTGATCTTCTAGTAATATTTTATAGCAAGATGTATTATTCTAGTAATTTAACTATTACAACACTGAGGTGTACAGAAATAAATCACATTGAACAATAAAGAATGACTCAAATATCAAAGCATAGTACACTTAGGGCCTCCCTTGTCCTGTGCCTCAGATATCATAGCATAGTACACAGTTCACGTGGAACTCAGCTTCCTTTAAAATAGGAAGGGATGCCATACTCGTGAAGCAGCTACTTCCACACATATTTTTTTTAATTTAATTCATAGCACATATTCTTTGTACTAATTATTGGAAAATCATCCTAGCAATTGCCTCTGTTCGTCTCTGTATTGTTGCCTTACATTCTGATGTTATTACTGTGCTTTTATCATCCACTCACTCTAATAAGTTTGTGAATTTTTTAAGGGCAGAGATCATGACATGAGCTTGTGTTTCTCTGTCATGGTGCCTAGATAAATACTCAAATGCCATCCAGTCCAAATGACTGTGATGAGAGAGGCCCACCGTTGCTAGAGACCTCTGATTTTTATTTAAGGGCCTCACTTGTTCTGTGCCTTTACAGAGGAGTGAGTAGGGGCTGAGGGAATTTGAGGAAACCCAGACAGAATTCTCCTCCTAAAAGATTTTGCTAAGCTGGTGCCCAGGACTGCTGGGCATTTGTCCAATTAAAACCCGGACACACAGCAATAACAAAGGCACTGGTCTCCTACTGCTAATGCATGAGGATCAAACCCCAGCATGCAGGAACTCACCCCTGCAGTCAGGACCAGGCCCCTGGGTAGACCTGGGCTGGTGCTCCTAACTCTGGGGAGAGGGAGACTTCCCGTGGCTGCAGGCTAGAGGCTCTGGACTCCACACCACATGCCAGAACAGGTCCCTAGTGCAGGTTTATCAGCAGAGCGGCTTCTTCTCCTGGGATTGCGGGGCGGCTTGGCCAGGCTTTGCCTGGCCTGTTTGCCCCATGATTGAGGTGTGGCTGGGCCAGGCCTGTTGCCCCATGATTGCGGGTCAGCTTGGCCTGGCCTGTTCTCCCCGTGATCGCGGGTCAGCTCGGCCTGGCCTGTTCTCCCTGTAATAGCGGGGCGGCTTGGCCTTGCCTGTTCTCCCTGTGATTGCTTGGCGGCTCTGCCTGGGCTCTTCGCCCTGTGATTGCAGGGCAGCTTGGACCCGAGCAGGCAGCAGGGTGGCTTGGATCCGGGCAGGCGGCATCGGGCGCTGCCCCCGCAGCCTGCCCGGGTCCAAGCCACCATCGCGATAGCGGCTTGGACCCGGGCAGGCAGCAGGGCGGTAGGCGGCTTGGACCCGGGCAGGCAGCGTCAAGTGCTGCCCCCACTGCCTGCCCGAGTCCCCATCTCAGCTTGGATCCCACCTGCGGCATAGGGCACTGCCCCCGCCGCCTGCCCGATCCCCAATCTCAGCTTGGATCTGGCCAGTGGCTTCAGGTGCTGCCCCCCGCGGCCTGCCCAGGTCCCCGACTGTGGCTTGGATCCCGCTGGTGGCACAGGGCGCTGCCTGCGCCACCTGCCTATGCAAATTTACCCACCATATTTGCTGGGTTAATTTGCATATCACTCCTGATCGGCTGTGGGTGTAGTGGAGGTACAGTCAATTAGCATTTTTCTCTTTTATTAGTGTAGATGTACTTATTGTCATCTTCTTGTTTTCTGGCTGCTTTGTAATTTCTGTTCCTTTTTCTTTCATGCTCTTCCTTTGTGATTTAGTGATATACTTACTAGTAGAACCCTTTCTATTTATCTTTTGTGTATCTACTACAGGTGTTTGCTTTGTGGTTATCATAAGGGTTACATAAACTGATGAATAAAAATAGAACCAAAGATATAGAAGCATCAAATAGACTATACAACCTATGAGGGAAGGCGGGGTGTAAGGGGGTTAAGATCAACCAAAGGATTTGTATTCATACTTATGAGCAAAACCAATGAACACAGACAGTAGGAGGGGTGAGGGCTTGTGCTTGGGGGAGGTTGGTGGTGGGGGAGAGGTCAATGGGGAAAAATGGTATATGATAACAAGTTTGAATGAATTCTAAAATTAAACATTTTTAATCTCCCCCTACATGTTTTATGTTTTAGATGATACCCTTTACATAGTTTATCTTGTATATGTTAACTAATCATTGTAGTTACATTTATTTTTACTACTTTTGTCTTTTAACCTTCATACCAGCTTTATAAATAATCAATCCATTACCTTTAATATATATTTACCTTTACCAGTGAGATTTATATATTCATATGAGTTCCTGTTACTAATTAGAACCTTTTCTTTTCAGTTTAAAGAAATACTGCTTACATTTCTTGCATGTCCTGGTTCATGATGATGAACCCCTTTAGCTTTTGCTTATTTAGAAAACTCTCCTCCAGTTCTGAATGATAACTTCGTTGGGTGGAGAATTCTTGATTGGAAGTTTTCTTTTTAATTTCACCACTTCTAATGTATCATGTCACTCCCTTCTGGCCTGCAAAGTATTTGCTGAAAACTCTGCTTATAATGTTATTAAGGTCCCCTTGTGCATAACAAGTTGTTTTGTTCTTGCTGCTTTTAACATTCTTTCCTTGTCTTTAACTTTTAACATTTTGATTATAATGTGTCTTGGTGTGAGTCTATTTGGGACCATTGACTAATTGCTTATGTGTTTGGCCCTGGAGCTGGTGAGTCTGAGGACACACACTCTTTAAGAGCTCTCTCTCAGTTTCCTATAAACTTATGGGTAGTTATGGATGTGAGCAATGTTGGTTTTCAAAGCTAGATATTTGGGGGATTTGTCTCTTGGGTACAAGTTTTAAAAGATGGGGTGCTTCAGTAAAGGAAACCATCAACAAAATGAAAAGACAAACTAATAAATTGGAGAAGATATTCACCAATGATACAGCCAATAAGGGGTTAATATTGAAAAATATAAAGAACTCATGGACTATAACACAAAATGATAAACAATCTGATTTTAAAATGGACAGAGAACCTGAAGAGACATATCTCCAAAGAGGACATAGAGATGCAACAGACATATGAAAAGATGCTCATCATCACTAATAATCAGAGAAATGCAAATTAAAACCACAATGAGATATCATTTCATACCTGTCAGAATGGCTATCAAAAAATCCACAAACAACAAATGTTGGCAAGGATCACCCAGTAAGTTATATAAGTGTCCAACTACTGTATACCTGAAACTAATATAATATTGAATGTCAACTGTAATTGAAAAATTAAAATTAAAAACAGAAAATGTTTTAAATAAAAATAGGGTGCCCAATGTGGGGTTCAAACCCTTCACTTCTCAGAGAGAACCACTGGGTTTTGAGTTCCTTCCCAATTGTTGGTCACTAGGCGGAGGGTAGGGTTTATGGCACGACTCTGTCTCAGCCTTTCCTACCCTCTGATGAGGACTTTTTTTGTTTTGTTTGTTTGCCTCATATAGGAGTAACTCAGCTAGATTTTAGGGGTTTTCTTCATTGGAAATTGTTACATATGTAGCTGTACATTTAGTGTTCTTGGTAGAAGGTGAGATAAGGACCTCCCTACATCACCATCTTAAACTGGTAAACCTCTTATCTTCCTGATGATAACAATTCTTACAGGCATGAGGTGATATCTAATTGTGGTTTTGATTTTCATATGCCTAATGATTAGGAACCTTGAACATCTTTTAATGTAACTGTTGGCCATTTGGATGTCTCCTTAGCAAACATCAATTTAGGTATTCTGACTAATCTTTAATGGATTTATTTTTATATTGAGTTGTGTATGTTATTTAAGATTTTGGATATTCACCCTCTATTCGATATATGGTTTGTAAAATTTTTCTCCCTTTTAATTTTGTTAACTGTTTCTTTTGCTGTGCAGATGTTTTTAAGTTTGATGTAGTCCCATTTGCTAACTTTTGTTTTTGCCAGTTGTGCTTTTGGTGTAATATTAAAAAAACTCATTGCTAAGACCAATGTTGAAGAGCTTCTTCCCTACATTTTCTTCAGGGAGTTTTATGGTATCACATCTCATGTTTAAGTCTTGATCTATTCTGAGTTAATTTCTATCAGTGGTATAAGATAGGGTTTCAGTTCTATTGTTCTGCACGTGTTTATCCATTTGTAAGGGTGTTGTAGGACACACATCTTGAGGTTGCATTTGCATAGCCAGCACATTGTTTTGTTTTTAAAAAGTGTTCTTATTTGTAGGTAACGATGTATGTGAGGGGCCATTGAAGATTATGGAGGAGTTAAACCTCCTCGATCCTGTCACTACTTAGATTTCTCATATCTAACAAACAGAGCAAGAAAATTCTAAGGCTGTTTTAATTTTCTTTATTTCCTTTAACTTTCCTAAACTTTTAGTACAAAATCCTTACTCTTTCATTTGCTTACTTTATATTTTCATGTCTAATCCATAGTTCCCCCTTTTTATATTATTCTAAGCAGGTATGATTTGATATTCAGATAAATAATTAACCTGCAATTCTTATGGCTAAGTAAGTGGTAAACATAAGTATGTCCATGTACAGTGGAATTTCACACATGGTAAACTAATGATATAGAGATCATTATATCTTCATTCTTATTTTATGAATGGAAAAACAAACAATGAAATACCAAAGTCTCAGAGAAAAGTTAAGCAACTTGCCCAGGATCAAATAATGGCAGAGCTCAAATGTGTCTATTTCTAAAGTTCATGTATTTTGGCTACACAAAGCAGACTCCACACAGTAGGCACACTGTGGGAAAAACCAGGCCTGATTTGACACAGTTCTTTGAGACAAAAAGACCCGTCAGGGAAGAAACAGTGATTGAAATCATGGGTAATTTTTCATTGTCTTGTTATAATGTCTTTTTTGTGTGCCTTGCATGAAGGGGAAGGCCTGGAAAGCCCCTTTGTCTGTTCATTAACTAATTATCATCAATAGAAACCTTTTAAACCATGACTAGCCATTCTGTCTCCTACTTTTTTGTTTGTTCTATTAAAAGCAGCATGATACTTGAAGTAATGGAAGAGGCAAAGACAATAGGAGACATTTCTTATAAAAAGTGAGTCTTTAGTTTCTTTTATACTGATAATATCAATTCCTCCAGCAACCTCCTAGCACACTCACATTTACAGACTTAGTCATACTGACCCCATGGTGTCTTATATCATACAATGCCCTTTCTCAAACCAGAGCACTTTAGAAAGTGTTTATTGGTTATACTGAGTTAGGCCAGGTTTTGTTGCAGTATATATTTTGAATTATATGGATCCTCCATTCCTAAGGTCAGACCCTGTTTCAAATTACTAGTTCATCCTTTTAATAGGGATTAACAAATCAAACATGTCCCAAAATCATGCTAAAGGATCTCATTAGCTGAAGACAAGTTTTATGAAATTTTATTCCCCAAAAAGATTTTCAAAGTATACCACTAATTTGAATTACTAAATAACAAATTTTTCTGAAAATTAAATCAGAAATTCTCCCCAATCACTATTTTGTCTTATCATTGTGTTTAGTAATATACACTTAGTATTTCTCTCAAAGGAGTAAGACATACCTATTTGTCAGACCCAATGTGTGAAATAGCTATATTCAATGCCAAATTTTCTCACCTTCTTTTACTTAATGTATTAAATATTTACAAAAATTAATCTATCATTTTATGTTACCCCTTAGATGAAGTCCAATTTCATTAACTTTTGAACTTTATCAGTAGTGAAACTCCTTAAAGAGTTGGAACAAATTATGTATTCATTCTGCTAAATATGAGATAACATGGTAGTTGCATTCAAGAAAGAAATATAAGTAATAGATTTATAAAAGTTAAAAAATTGCTCTGTGCATTTGTTTTAAAAGTAGAAGATGGGAAAAGAGACTCCTACTCCCAGGTTTATATGCATCGCTAAAATTGAGATAAAACTATGTTTTGCCCTGCAGCTATGCCTACCCTGTGTCACGTTGTTCTATAAATATACAGTGATGGCAGAGGAGTCTGTTCAGGCAAAATAGACAGTCCGTTGGCCAGAAACATAATCTATACTAACATACCTGCCCGACAGCTCCAAATCACATCATTGGTTGTAAAGCCAAATAAAGGTTTTTCATACATATCTCAAGACAGATTCAATCCTGGATATTTTTAGAAACTTTTTCATCAGAATGAGAATAAGCAATGCTTCTTTATTCGCTGAATTTAATTATATATTAAAATATACAGTATTCTCTCTTATTATGAGTAATCAGGGCATGCAAATGTGCAGGTTTCATCCTTACTTTTCAACATGTTTCAGTGGAAGACAAGCAATGATATTTTCTCTTATACATATCTGCCTGGGGGAGAAACATTTGATCTCTGACAATTAAGGGCCTCGGGATTTAGTTATTAATTATATCATTAGAAAATGAGACATTTTGCTACTTACCTCAAATATGACGAATAAGTTGAGATCCATACCAGTTTATTTAATAAGTTGTTATAAAAGCTCTATATTGCATCTGTGTAATTAGCTAGTGCCCCTCCCCCAAGTCAATCATTAAACAGGTAGTGACTTAGAAAATAACTCTAAATCCTAAGTGGACATTTCATAGTATTTTCTAACTTCAATGTAAATCAGATTATTTTTACTTCCTGCATTGTTCTGTCATATCCAGGGCAATATATGACAATATCTAACTCCATTTATATATGTGGTAAACACATTTCACTCATTACCTTATTTAATGTATATAACATTACCAAGAGTTTATAATTACTATTTTTTTAAATCTCTGCTCATAATTTTCCCTTGTGAACACCAAATGAGTAAATTGCTCTCAGGCTATTCCTGAATTCACTCAGCTTGTGGTTTTAAATCATAGTTTGAGTATGAAGCACTGAAATAAGAATAGGAAGGCCTAGTTCTTACCTATTGGGAGTGGAAAAGTGTTACATCACTTGCCAAATGTCATTGGTCAAATGGAATAATGTCCAGAAGAAAAAAATACAGTAAGCCTCTATCACTTCCGCATAGTGTAAAAATCATTTTACTTTCATATAAATGCAAAGATCAATTAGTTAGGCAATAAAAAGTTTAAATGAAGAAAATGTATTAGAAAAGGTAATTCAATAGATAAATTGAGAAAAAGCATAAGAATGGGTAATTTTAAATATTCTCTGATGAGCGCAGGCCCAATATAGATACTAAGAACAGCCTGAGTAGAGTAAGAATGAACAGGTTTAAGGAAATGTGTAAGAGGACCATGGGAAGAGAAAATAGAGAATCGCTCAAGAACTACTTCCCAGTGTTCTTTAATAGTGTTGCTGACTCATCTTGTTGGGCCTGAAGACTATTTGAAATGGCAATGGCACATTTTCCAAGGGTAAAGTATGGTATAGTGGAAAGATGATGGGCTTTTGTGTTGGAGTGTGAACTTTCATTCCACCACTTATAGCAGTGAAAGTTTGAATAAATTACTTAAATATTTTCATCTTGATTTCTGATCTCTGAATAGTCTTGATACATATATAAAGACAGATTCAATCCTGGATACTTTTTGAACTTTTGAACTTTATAAGTGGTGAAACTCCTTAAAGAGATGGAAACAATCCATCTGAGGATTGTTTAAGGACTATGTGAAATAGCTTATGTACAGCCTTTAGTACTATGCCTAGCACATAGTAGGCACCTGCTGCCTTTTCTGAGTTTGTAAATTTTGCCTCACTATAGTGATTTTATATTCTGCCATATTCCTTCTAGAAATAGTATAATACTAGTGGCCCAGTGCACGTAATTCATGCATGGCGGTGGGGGGGTGTCCCTCAGCCCAGCCTGCACCCTCTCCAATCTGGGACCCCTCGAAGGATGCCCTACTTCTGGTTTACAGGGATCAGGCCTAAACCGGCAGTTGGACATCCTTCTCACAATCCAGGACTGCTGGCTCCTAACCACTCACCTGCCTGCCTGCCTGCCTGATTGCCCCTAACCACTCTGCCTGCTGGCCTGCTCGCCCCCAACTGCCCCCCGCAACCAGCCTGCTCACCCCCAGATGCCCCCCTACCAGCCTGATCACCCCCAACTTCCCCCTGTGCCAGTGTGCTCGCTCCCTGCCCCTGTGCCAGCCTGCTCACCCCCAACTGACCCCCCCTGCTGGCCTGCTCACCCTCACCTTCCCTCCCCACTGGCCTGCTCACTCCCAACTGTCCCCCCCCCGTCCTGATCACCTCCAACTGACCCCCACTGATGGACTGCTTGCCCCCAACTGGCCCCCTGCTGGTCTGCTTACCCCCAATGGCTCCGCCCCCCACCAGCCTGATCACCCACAACTGCCCGTCCCTCTTGGCCTCTAACTGCCTCTACCTCGGCCCCGCCACCATGGCTTTGTCCAGAAGAACGTCCAGAAGGTCTCCTGGAAGGTCTCCCAGTCTAATTAGCATATTACCCATTTATTACATTAGATAGAGGCCTGGTGCACGGATGGGTGCCGGCTGGTTTGCCCTGAAGGGTGTCCTGGATCAGAGTGCGGGTTCCCTTGAGGTGTAGGGTGGCCTGGGCGAGGGCCCTGTGGTGGTTTGAAGGCCAGCCATGCCACCATGGGGTGAGGGTCCCCACTGAGGGTGTGTGGCCAGCCTGGGTGAGGGGCTGAGGGCTGTTTTCAAGCTGGCCACACCCCCTTCAGGGTGGGGGTCCCACTGGGGTGCTTGGCCAGCCTGGGTGAGGGGCTGATGGCTGTTTGCAGGCTGGTCAAGCTCCACAGTGGGAACCCTCAACCCATGGGGTTGTGGCCAGCCTGGGTAAGGGGCTAAGGGTCATTTTCAGGCTGGCCATGGTCCCCGGAGACCCAGGCTCCCAGCCCCTCCTTTTTTTCTTTATTTTGTTTTCAGTGCCTCCTTGAGCGGAGGCCAGGACCGACTGGAAGCAGATATCTGGGATTTACGGCTGGAAGCAGGTATCTGGGATTTATTTATCTTCTATAATTGAAACTTTGTAGCCTTGAGCGGAAGCCAGGGCAGGCCAGGGAGGGCGGGAAGCTTGGCTTTCTCCACCACCGGGGGCAACCCAAGCCTCCTGCTCGCACCAGCTCCATGGCCGCTGCCATCTTTGTTGTGTTAATTTGCATACTTGCTCCTGATTGGCTGGTGGGCATAGCGGAGGTACAGTCAATTTGCATCTTTCTCTTTTATTAGTGTAGATAGAAGTATTTACAAGAGTACTGAAATAAGCAGTCAGGAAATCTGATTTCAATAACTAGCTTGCCTATCAGCATATTGCTGAACCTTGGGCAAGTAGTTTACTCTCAAAGGTTCTTGTGTTCTTATATAAAGTAGGAAAAAGAAGAGTAGGGTCACATTATTTCCAATAGGTTTCACAAATCTTACATTCTATGATTCCTCAAAAAGGGGTAATTCTTATACATGAATGATTGATTAGACATAGTTAATTCATAGCAGCTGAAACTAAGCTTTAAAGTGAACAATGTAGCAAAATATTTAACTGGATTTGAGTAATATTTAAAGTGTAATACTATTGCATCCCATAAATACTCTTCAAAAGTTACAACTGAATTTTATACAAAATTTATTTTTTTCAGAAGTATAGATCTCTCAGCCTAGTTAGAAGGAAACATTCATTATTGGGTTCACTTTTCATTATAGGATTTCTGCACAGTTTTCAAATATCCTGCAGGCATAAACATGATTACAGCTTTCTCATTCTACAGATGAGTAACTAAACTATGATGCAGAAAAGTTCAATAATTACCCAATGCTCACCCATGAGGGATAAATTCTGATACCACAAATTCTGTTTTCCCGGCTACATTGCTCACCATCATTACCTGCTCCCAGATTCCTGAAAGACTCATTTGCTTTTGGTAAGCTCAGACATATCATTTTCTCTTTCTAAAGTGCTGCTTTTCAGGAGAAAGAGTATCTCTAGTTCAAATTCAGCCCAAATAACACCATCTCAAGGGAAAAGATTACTTAGACCAAACATGTTCACTGCTTTGCTTTTTGGCTGATAGTTTGGGGAGAAAATTGATCTTGTCAACCATTTAGCATTTCTCAAAGTCCTATAGTAGTACTCTGCTAAATGGCATTCAGTTAATTTGGATGTGTTGAGTTTCCAGATCATAAACTCCTAAAGGGCAGAGTCTATGATTATTTGGCGAATTTTATATCACTTGTGACTCTGGATGCTTAATAAATAGTGTTTCATGGTAATGATGATGATGACAAGTTAATGCTCCTCAAAGTGTCAACCAACCAGTCAATTTAGTGAAAGTCAAACTGGTCATTTGATGTCATAAAAAAATTCAGTTACTTGGTTGAATAAATTATTCAAATTGTAGCTTGTTGCTTTTAAGATTGTACAGACATAACAAACATTAAAGTTGCTTCCATATTGAGAATAATTAAGAGTATTTTTCATAGGTATGCATTAGTAGTTAATTTTATCTAATTAATTAGAAACTATGAAAAAGCTGAGTAAAATTGCTGTTGAAATTATAAAATATAATCATATAGGCATGGGATCTCCATAACTTCCTTAAGGAAACCCTTCTAAGCCATGAATTTATGTTCTTATATTCTTGGCAGAGAAATTCCCTGGATCAACTTCACTAATGATGGCCTAGTTCAATTAGCCCCCAAACAGGAGGCTCCCAAATACCAGTTTTTGGCTTATATAACTTTCACTTCTATGCCTACATTAGGAAAATAAACTGGAAAAGTAAATTCATGGAAGACAATAAACAATAGATACTGCCAGCAACAGAATCCAGAGGACTGTGCTTTGCAGTCAAGATGGTGGGGTAGGTAAATGCTGTGCTTGCTTTCTTCCAGTACCACATCAAAATTACAATTAAATTATAGAACAACTACCACTGAGAACCACCTGAATATTATCTGGACAGTAATCTTATAGAGAAGGACATAAAGAAGCCATGACAAGAATCATCAGAAAGGTAGAGATGCAGAATGGGTAAGTCCCAAATCCATGGTGTAGTAATTAAGAATCAAGAGGGAGAGATCCAACATGGCAGCAGAGTAGGTAGAAGTTGCACTCACCTCCACACAGGACCAAACTGGAATTACAACTAAATTGTAGAACAATCAACCTGAATAGCCAAGTGAGACTAGCTGAACAGAAGTCTCATAACCAAGGATTTACAGAAGTCACATTGAAACTACTGATAGAAAGAGCAGAAACATGAAAAAGGGCTTCCCCCCTTCCCACTGGTGGTGGCTGAGAATCTGGAGCAATATCTCTGCTGCAAAGGTCCTCCTTGAGGAGCAAAGGATATCAACCCCACACAGGGCAGCCCAGAGCAACAGAGCCCACATAACATCTGGCTGTGAAAATCAACAGGGTTTCCATTGGCCAGGGAGAGACAGTAGTTTGCTAGAGAACCAGGTGCCCTGTTAAAGGGCCAGCACACAAAATCTTGTTCATGGTTATTCACTCTGGACTCTGGTAGAGGGAAGGTAGCTCAGAAGGTTGTGCAGCTTTGGGGAGAAGGCTAAGACAATAGCCACCAAGGTCCTTGTGCTGAGTCCACAACCATGCCCCCCACAAATGCCATCTTTCCAGAGATGAGCATTCCCCTCTATATGGCATTAGCTTAAAATAATGAACTAGTCCCACCCTCTTGACACCACAGAAATACAAATGATTATAAGGAAATACTATGAACAATTATATGGCAACAAATTGGACAACCTGGAAGAAATGGATAAATTACTAGAAACATACAATCTTCCAAAGCTAATTAAATCAAATCAGTAATTTAAAAACTCCAAACAAACGAAAGCCCTGGATCAGAGGGCTTCACAGGTGAATTTTACCAATCATTAAATGAAGAAGTAATACCTACACTCTCAAACTATTCCAAAAAATTGAAGATGAGGGAAGTTCCCAAACTCATTTTACGAGGCTAGCATGACCCTTATGACAAAATCAGAAAAATACATTGAAAAAAATCAGAGGCCCACCCATATCCCTGATGAACATCTATATAAAAATCCTCAACAAAATATTAGCAAACTGAATCCAACAATACATTAAAATATACCATGGTCAAGTGGGATTTATTCCCAGAATGCAAGGTTCATTCAATATCTTCAAATCAATATGATACACTATATAAACAAAATGAAGGGTAAAAATTATGTGATCATATCAATAGATGCAGAAGCATTTGAGAAAATCCAACATCCATTTGAGAAAAACTCTGAGCAAAATGGGAATAGAAGGAACATTCCTCAACTAACAAAGGCCATATATGTATGGCAAACCCATAACTAATATCATACTCAACACTGAAAAATAAGATAGATTAGTATTGTATAGTTGAACTTAAGGGAAAACAGTGTTTCAAGGATTGATTGGGTTGTCAACATTGCTACTAAGAAATCAAAGAAAACTGGGATAGTAAAGTTTATTTAGAGACACTGTTGGCTTTAGACACATCTGTTTTTATGGAGAAATGGAACAGAAAGCTAAAGTGTATTGGGTCAGTGGAAGATAAAGAAATGGAGACCATGAATAAAATAAACTATAATAGGTTTTTGGATAATGAAAACAGAAATATATATATATGGAAGTGACTAGATGAGAAGAGGAGCTATGAAAAGCTACTTTTTAATTGAATATAAAATATTACATTTATAAGAGTGTTATACTTGAGGTGGCTCATTAGTCAATTGTTAGATTTTCTAAAATTTTGAAGCCATTGTTAAAAATAGTCACTTAAAAAACTTAAGTTATATAAACTCATAATTAGGTAAATTATATTAAAACCAAAGGCATAAAAACTCAGAACACATCACTTCTTAATTAATTATATTTATCATTATGTATACAGGAGGTCATTTATGTTGATTGTATCTTCATCGTGGGAATATTATATATAACTAGAGGTCTGGTGCATGAAAATTCATGCACTCAGGGGGTGGGTCCCTCAGCCCAACCTACATCCTCTCACAGTCCAGGAACCCTTGGGGGGATGTCTGATTGATGGCTTAGGCCAGCTTCCCAATTCCCTGCCACTGCCACCAGTGGCCTCCCTCTGTGGGAGGTGACCAGTGGGCCAAATGTGGGATGGCACTGGCCGGCAAGCAGCTGGCCATGCCCCCAATCACCCCACCGCTGCCCATCGCTGCCGCCCCTGGATCGCAGTCCCCTCCTTCTGTGTGCTGGCACCTGCCTTGGCTGGCCTGGTGCCGCCCACTCACTGACCCCACCCCCCACAGACTGGTCATTCTGCTGTTTGGTCGATTTGCATATTAGGCTTTAATTATAAAGGACTAGAGGCCTGACCTGTGCCCTCTCAGGGGGAGCAGGCCTAAGCTGGCGGGAAGATACCCCCTTGGGCTCTTTAGCATTGCTGCGGAGGCAGGAGAGGCTCCTGCCACTGCCGCTGCACTCGCCAGCCACGAGCCCAGCTTCTGGCTGAGCAGTGCTCCCCCTGTGGGAGCACACTGACCACCAGGGGGCAGCTCCTGCATTGAGTGTCTGCCCCCTGGTGGTCAGTGCGTGTCATAGCGAACAGTCGACCCAACATTTGGTCGATTTGCATATTAGGGTTTTATTATATAGGATGACTTACTACTGCACTGCATTTCTCAACTCTAAGTTCAGTGACATCATCACATCATTGGCCAAGAAGGACATATGCACACCAAGAAAGTGGCACATACTACAAATAAAGGCTTGATTTATTCATTTTCATGGTTGTTTTCTAGAAAGAACATAATAGAGAAAATCTTAATGCCAATTAAACTTAAAAATTATATCTGTGACCATTGTATTGTGAAGAGGAGAAAATATTATGCCAATATTTAAGAAAATAACTATTAGCCTTTTTTTACAATTTTTTTTATTAAGGTATTATATGTGTACATATCTTAACATTGCCCCCCCCACTCCCATATATGCCCTCACCCCCCAGAGTTTTGCTTCCATTGGTTATGTTTATATGCATGCATACAAATCCTTTGGTTGATCTTTTATCTTCCCGACCTCTCCCTAAACTTCCTGCTATAATTTGACAGACTGTTTGATGCTTTACTGCCTCTGTATCTATCTTTTTGTTCAACTTTTTAATGTTCTTTATTACCCATAAATGAGTGAGATCATGTGGTATTTTTCTTTCATTGACTGGCTTATTTCACTCAGCATAATGTTCTCCAATTCCATCCAGGTTGCTGCAAATGGTAAGAATTCCTTCTTTTTTATGGCAGCATAATATTCCATTGTGTAGATGTACCATAGTTTTCTGATCCAGTTATATGGTGATGGGCACCTAGGCTGTTTCCAGATCTTAGCTATTGTAAATTGTGCTGCTATGAACATAGGGGTGCATATATCCTTTCTTATTGGCGTTCCCAGTTTCTTAGGATATATTCCTAGGAGTGGGATTACTGGGTCAAATGGGAGTTCCATTTTCAGTTTTTTGAGGAAACTCCATACTGTTCTCCACAGTGGCTGCACCAGTCTGCATTCCCACCAGCAGTGCACGAGGGTTCCTTTTTCTCCGCATCCTCGCCAACACTTGTCGTTTGTTGATTTGTTGATGATAGCCATTCTGGCCGGTGTGAGATGGTAACGCATTGTTGTTTTGATTTGCATCTCTCGGATAATTAGTGCCATTGAGCATGTTTTCATGTGTCTCTTGGCCTTCCTTCTGTCTTCTTTTGAAAAGATTCTATTTAGGTCTGTTGCCCATTTTTTTATTGGATCATTTATCTTCCTTTTATTAAGTTGTATAAGCTGCCTGTAGATGTTGGAGATTAAACCTTTATCAGTGATAACATTTGCAAAGATGTTCTCCCATACAGTGGGCTTTCTTGTTGTTTTGTTGATAGTTTCTTTTGCTGTGCAAAAGCTTTTTATTTTGATGTAGTCTCATTTGTTTATTTTCTCTTTAGCTTCCATTGCCCTAGGGGCGGTATCGGTGAAGAAGTTCTTTGGGCATATGTCTGAGATTTTGCTGCCTGTGGATTCCTCTAGTATTTATGGTTTCCCGTCTTATGTTTAAGTACTTTATCCATTTTGAGTTTATTTTTGTGTATGGTGTAAGGTATGGTGTAAGTTGGTGATCTAGCTTCATTTTTTTGCATGTATCTGTCCAATTTTCCCAACACCATTTATTGAAGAGACTGTCTTTATTCCATTGTATGTTCATGCCTCCTTTGTTAAATATTAATTGAGCATAGTGGTTTGGGTCAATATCTGGATTCTCTATTCTGTTCCATTGATCTATATGTCTGTTCTTGTGCCAGTACCAGGCTGTTTTGAGAACAGTGGCTTTGTAATATAGCTTGAAATCTGGTATTGAGATCGCACCTACTTTATTCTTCTTTCTCAGGATTGCTGTGGCTATTCGGGGTCTTTTTTTATTCCAGATGAATTTTTGGAGAGTTCTTTCAAGGTCTGTGAAATATGCCGTTGGTATTTTAATGGGGAGTGCATTGAATCTATAGATTGCTTTGGGTAGTATGGATATTTTAATGATGTTGATTCTACCAATCCATGAACATTGTATGTTCTTCCATCTGTTTACGTCATTCTCTGTCTCATTTTTCAGTGTCCTGTAGTTTTCCGTGTATAAGTCTTTTACATCCTTAGTTAAGTTTATTCCTAGGTATCTTAATTTTTTTGGTGTGATGGTAAATGGGATTGCCTTTTTAGTCTGTCTGTAAGTTCACTGTTGGTGTACAGAAAGGCCATAGATTTCTTGGCGTAAATTTTGTATCCTGCTACATTGCCAAATTCATTTATTAAGTCTATTAGTTTTTTGACGGAGTCTTTCGGATTTTTTATGTACAATATCATGTCATCTGCAAATAAAGACAGCTTTACTTGTTCTTTTCCAATTTGGATGCCTTTATTTTTTTCTTCTTGTCTAATTGCAATGGATAATACTTCCAGTACTATGTCAAACAGGAGTGGTGAGAGTGGGCACCCCTGTCTTGTTCCTGTTCTTAGGGGAAATGTTTTTAGTTTTTGTCCATTGAGTATGATGTTTGCTGTGGGTTTATCATATATAGCTTTTATTATGTTGAGGTATGATCCTTCTATTCCCACCTTGTTGAGAGTTTTTATCAAGAAAGGGTGTTGGATTTTGTCAAATGCTTTTTCTTCATCAATTGATATGACTATGTGATTTTTATCTCTCAATTTTTTTTAAAATATATTTTATTGATTTTTCACAGAGAGAAAGGGAGACGGATAGAGAGCTAGAAACATCGATGAGAGAGATACATCGACCAGCTGCCTCCTGCACACCCCCCACCGGGGATGAGCCCGCAACCAATGTACATGCCCTTGACTGGAATCGAACCTGGGACCCTTCAGTCCGCAGACCAACGCTCTATCCACTGAGCCAAACCGGTTTTGGCTTATCTCTCAATTTGTTTATGTGATGTATCACATTTATTGATTTGCGGATATTGTACCATCCTTGCATTCCTGGGATAAATCCTACTTGGTCATGGTGTATGATCTTTCTGATGTACTACTGGAGCCGATTTGCTAGAATTTTGTTGAGGATTTTGACATCTATGTTCATGAGGGATATTGGTCTGTAATTCTCTTTCATTGTGTTGTCTTTATCTAGTTTTGGTATTAGGGTGATGCTGGCTTCATAGAAGGAGCTTGGAAGTGTTCCTTCCTCTTGAATTTTTTGGAATAGTCTGAGGAGGATAGGTTTTAGTTCTTCCTTGAATGTTTGGTAAAACTCTCCTGTGAAGCCGTCAGGCCCCGGGCTTTTGTTTGCCGGAAACTTTTTGATGACTGCTTCAATTTCATCCATAGTTACTGGCCTATTTAGCTGTTTAGATTCTTCCTGATTGATTTTTGGAAGGTTATATTTTTTCTAGGAATATGTCCATTTCCTCCAGGTTGTCCAGTTTGTTGGAATAGAGTTGTTTGTAGTATTTTGTAACAATCCTTTGTATCTCAGCGGGGTCTGTTGTTATTTCACCTCTTTCATTTCTGATTTTGTTTATTTGGGTCCTCTCTCTTTGCTTCTTGGTGAGCCTGGCTAGAGGTCCATCAATCTTTTTTATCCTTTCAAAGAACCAGCTCTTGGTTTTGTTGATCTTTTGTATTGTTTCTTTGGTCTCTATGTCATTTATCTCTGCTCTGATCTTTGTTATTTCCTTACTTCCGGTTACACTGGGCTTTTCTTGCTGCTCTTTTTCTAACTCTTTGAGTTGTAGGGTTAGGTAATTTATTACCATTGTTTCTTGTTTTTTGCAATAGGCTTGTAGAGCTATGAACTTCCCTCTCAAGACTGCTTTCGCTGTGTTCCATACATTTTGGATTGTTGTGTTTTCATTGTCATTTCTTGCCATGATGTTTTTTATTTCTTCCTTGATCTCTCTAGTGATCCAGTCCTTGTTTAATAGCATGTTGTTTAGTCTCCATGTCTTTGATTTCTTTGGATTGTATTTATTGTATTTGATTTCCAGTTTTATGCCACTGTGATCTGAGAAGATGCTTGATATAATTTCGATTTTCTTGAATTTGAAGAGACTTTGCCTGTGACACAGCATATGGTCTATATTTGAAAATGACCCATGTGCACTTGAGATGAATGTATATTCTGTGGCTTTGGGGTGAAATGTTCTGAAGATGTCAATTAATTCCATCTGGTCTAGTGAGTCATTTAGGATTGCTGTTTCTTTGCTGATTTTTTGTTTAGAGGATTTGTCCAATGGTGATAGTGGGGTATTAAAATCTCCTACTATGATTGTATTGCTATTAATCTCTCCCTTGATATCTTCCAGGAGTTTTTTTTATGTATTTCGGTGCTCCTATATTGGGTGCGTATATGTTTACCATAATTATTTCTTCTTGTTGGATTTTCCCTTTAGTATTATGAAGTGGCCTTCCTTATCTCTTGTTATGGCATTTACTTTGAGGTCTATTTTGTCAGATATAAGTATTGCTACCCCAGCTTTTTTTTCATTTCCATTTGCCTGAAAGATATTTTTCCATCCCTTCACTTTCAATCTGTGTGAGTCTCTTGTTCTGAGGTGGGTCTCTTGTAGACAGCATATATATGGGTCATGTTTTTTTATCCATTCAGCCACTCGATGTCTTTTGATTGGAGCATTTAGTCCGTTTACATTTAAAGTTATTACTGAAAGGTATTTGTTTGTAGTCATATCTATTTTTGTGTCTGTATTCCTTCTTACCTGTTTATTTCTTCTTTTTACAGTATTCCCTTTAGCATTTCTTTCATTGCTGGTTTGGTGGTGATAAACTCCCTGAACTTTTTTTTTTCTTCGAAGGACCTGATTTCCCCTTCAATTTTAATTGATAGCCTTGCTGGATATAGTATTCTTGGATTCAGTCCTTTGATTTGCAACACTTTGTATACCTCCTTCCATTCACTTCTAGCTTGTTGTGTTTCTGTTGAGTAATCATTTGAGAATCTGATGGGTGTTCCTTTGTAGGTAACTCTCTGTCTCTCTCTTGCCACCTTTAAGATTCTTTATCATTTATATTTGCCATTGAAATTATGACATGTCTTGGTGTGGGTCTTTTGGGGTTGAACCTGCTTGGGACTCTCTGTACTTGCATAACTTTTAACTTTCCCATATCCGGGAAATTTTCTGTCATTATTTCTTCAAATAGATTTTCTAATCCCTGCTGCTCTTCTTGTCCTTCTGGCAGCCCTATTATATGCATGTTACTCCGTTTCATGTTGTCCTGAAGCTTCCTTAAGCTTTCCTCCTGCTTTTTATTTTTTTTCTCCAATTTCTGTTCAGATTGAGCTTGTTTCTGTATCTGATCTTCTAACTCACTAATTCGGTCCTCTGCTTCTTGTAGTCTACTGTTGAAACTTTCCATGGTGTTTTTGATTGTGGCTATATCACTTTTCATTTCTTCCCGATTCTTGCATAAGTTGTTGATTTTCTCATCCATCCGATGTATAAATTCCACAACCATTACACTGTACTCTTTTTTGGTCATGTTACAAGCTTCAGTTTCACTAATTTCCTTTCTTGGCGACTCCACATTTTCTTTCCTCTGTGAGTTATTTCGTTTCCCCATTCTGACTATCACCAGAAAGCTCAAGCTTCAGTTTATGTGGACCTGGGCTGTGTGCTGTGGTGACTTTGCTCCACCTGAGTTTCACTGAAGTGCTCTGACACTAGGATGTGTGGCTGCCTTTGGTTGGTGGGAACCAGACTTGCCCAGGTTCAGTGTCCCCAGTGTTCCGTGTGGTCTCATGTGCACACCTAGAATCAGGGGCCCTGTCTGCACCACACTGTTGGTATGTGCCGAAAATGAGATCCTTAGCATGTGCCAGGAGTCCGAGTTTCCCTGTGTCTGCACCAAGAATCGAGTGTCAGAGTCTCTGTTGCCTTGTGCGGTTTCTCGTTGAGAATCAGGGTCCCTGTGTGTGCATGCACCAACAATTGGGGTCACTGGCTCTTAGTGTGAATGCGCTGTGAGTCAGTGTCCCAGGCAGCTGCGTCCTGCGTGCCAAATTCCCTGAAGTGGATCCGCGTCCTGTGTGTGCTCTCTCTACTGAGCCAAACCGGCTAGGGCTTCACACACTCTCAAATTCCTGAAGGGGATCTGCCTCCATGCACTCTCCCAGATTACCCAAAGTGGGGCGGAGTCCATCCTGCACACCAAATTCCCCAAAGGGGAGCCCTTCTGTGTGTGCTCTAAGATTCCCCGAAGGGGAGCTCTGACCCACAAGCCAAATTCCCCGAAATTCCCCGAAGGGGAGCCCTCTGTGCGCGCTGTCAGATTTCCCCGAAGGGGAGCTGCTTCTGTCCCACCTGCCAAATTCCCTAAAGGGGAGCGCATCCCTGCACAAAGCTCTGCAGCTTGGGCGAGGGGCAGGTTTATCAGTTACTATGGCGCTATCTGCGAGCCTGCGGGGAGGGGGATAGGCTCTTTAACTCATGGAAATCTGCCAGGAAGTCTGGATTCTTGTTGTTTGTTGGTCTAAAGCTGTGATAGCAGATCTCTGTCTCCAGTGGCTGCAGGGTCCTGGTTTGTGTCTGAAGCCAGGATCCTAGTCTCAGGCTGCTCTGTTTCTCAAGATGGCGTGGTCTCCGCATCCGCACCAGCTGCTGAGAAGTGTCCGCTTTGTGCGCTGGGCTCCGCCATCTAGGATTGCCTGGTTAGGCAGCCCCTTGGAAGACCTGCAGAATCTAACTGACCCTAGCTCATACACACACACACACACCACACACATCTACACTCTCCTCTATGGGTTCCTCACTCACACTCTCTCTCTCTCTCTACCTTCCTGCTGGTCGCCATCTTTTTCCTCAGTATATCAACTATTAGGCTTTTAAAACAGAAAGCCACATAATTGATGAATATGTTACATTTTGACATTGGTTTCTTTTTTTTTAAATCCTCACCTGAGGATATGTTTTTATTGCTTCTTTTTTTATAGAGAGAGAGAGAGAGAAACATGATTAGTTGTCTTCTATATGGGCCAGACTGGGGATCAAACCCACAATAACCTCAGTATGTGCCCTGAACAGGAATCAAACTCACAACCTTTTGGTGTACAGAAGGATGCTTCAACAAACTGAGCCACCTGTCCAGGGCAACACTTTCATTTTTTTAACATTCATCTAAATATTGTAAACAAAAATGTCAGTTAATGTTCACGTTAGAACTAGTCATTTCTCAATTACAACCACAAATTGGCTATAATATACAAGTTTAACAAAAAAAGTGTTTGCTTTCAGTGAGAATCAATTAATTATATTAAATAGCATATTCTATTATTTGTAATTCAGTGTTATACATAGTTTTTATTAGTGCATGTTGGTTATTAAACATTTATCAGCACATTTATACTTTAATAAAATCATAATAAGAAAGATAATCAAATTTTTACAATTCTATACTTGAGTTACTATTATTTGTGAATGGGAAATGATCTTAAAGCATGGACAAGACAATGCAGGCCTGGAGCAGTAGTCAAAAAATATACAGGGATGGCCAAAAGGAGGTTTGCAGTTGTAATACAAATAAATAATACAAGAATAGACTGTTGTTTTGTGTACTCACAATTGCAAAACTACTATTGCCTATTTGATATATTTGTGAGAGGTATCCAATATAGTAAGGGACATAGCTTAGGCAAAAATCAGGAAAAAACTGAATTTATAACCTTGAATCAATAATGTAGACTTATACCAGACAATAATTGAAAATCAAGCAGTTGATTTCATTTGTCACTCAATTAAGGTACTGTAATAAAACTATGAAATACTTAATGTGGACAAGACACTATGATAAATGTTTTAAGTACCTTTTCTGTACCGATAACCCATCAATAGACACTTAGGTTATTTCCATATTGTGCCCAGTATGAATAACTAGAGGCCTGGCTCATGAAATTCGTGCACTGGATGGGGGTCCCTCAGCCTGGATTATGAGAGGGCACAGGTCAGGACACGGGACCCCATGGGTGCACAATTGGGGCCAGGGAGGGACATGGGAGCTTGGCCACCCAGGGAGGGACAGCATGTGAAGCCCGTATTGCTCACTCCTGATCAGCTGGACCCCAGCAGCAAGCTAACCTATAGGTCAGAGTGTCTGCCCCCTGGTGGTCAGTGCACGTCATAGGGAGCAGCTTTAGAATATCATTAGCATATTATGCTTTGATTGGTTGAATGGCCAACCAGATGACTGGACACTTAGCATATTAGGCTTTTATTATATGGGACTAGAGGCCCGGTGCACGAAATTCATGCACGGGGGTGGTGTGTCCCTCAGCCCAGCCTGCACCCTCTCCAATCTGGGACATCCCTCTCACAACCCAAGACTGCTGGCTCCCAACTGCTCGCCTGCCTGCCTTTCTGATTGCCCCTAACCACTTCTGCCTGCCAGCCTGATCACCCCCTAACTACTCCCCTTCCAGCCTGATTGATGCCTAACTGCTCCCCTGTCAGCCCAATTGCCCCTAACTGCGCTCCCCTGCAGGACTGGTCACACCTAACTGCCCTCCCCTGCAGGCCTGGTCCCCCCCAACTGCTCTTCCCTGAAGGCCTGGGTCCCCACCAACTGCCCTCCCCTGCAGGCCTGGTCCTTCCCAACTGCCCTCCCCTGCTGGCCTTATCGCCCACAACTGCCCTCCCTTGCAGAACTGGTACCTCCCCTCCTGGCCATCTTGTGGTGGCCATCTTGTGTCCACATGGGGGCAGCCATCTTGTGTGTTGGAGTGATGGTCAATTTGCATATTACTCTTTTATTAGATGGGATAGAGGCCTGGTGCATGGGTAGGGGCTGGCTGGTTTGACCTGAAGGGTGTCCTGGATCAGGGGGGGGGTTCCCTTGGGGCGTGGGGAGGCCTTGTTGAGGGGCGTGTGGTGGTTTACAGGCCAGCCATGCCGCTCGGCGACCCAAGTGGAGGCCCTGGTATCTGGGATTTATTTATTTTCTATTATTGTAAATTTTTAGCCTTGAGCAGAGGCTAGGGCAGGCCAGAGCAGGTGGAAAGCTTGTCTTCCTCCATCGTCGAGGAAACCCAAGCCTCCTGCTCTCTCCAGCTCCGTGGCTGGGCCATTTTTGTTAGGATTTATTTATCTTCTATAATTGAAACTTTGTAGCCTTGAGCGGAGGCCAAGGCAGGCCAGGCTGGGCAGAAAGCTTGGCTTCCTCCATTGCCGGGGAAACCCAAGCCTCCTTCTTGCTCTGTGGCTGCAGCCATCTTGGTTGGGTTAATTTGCATACTTGCTCCTGATTGGCTGGTGCATGTGGCTTGTTGGTGTAGCGGAAGTATGCTTAATTTGCATATTACTCTTTTATTAGATAGGATGTTTTAATGAACATGTCAGTACAGATAATTTTGACATGTTGATTTCATTTTCTTTGAATACTAGTATATACTCAGAAGTAAAATTGATGGATCATAATGTAATTCTATTTAATTTGTTGAGGAGTTTCCATTCTATTTTCCATAATGCCTGTACCAATTTACATTCCCACCAACATTTTGAAAATGTACCCTTTTCTCCATATCTTTGCCAATACTTGTTATCTTTTGATTTTTTGATGAAAGCCATCCCAAGAGGTGATATTATATGATAGCTTTTATTTGCATTTTCCTGATGATATGATGTTGAGCACCTTCTTATATAGCTGTTGGCCATTTGTGAGTATTATTTGGAGAAATTTCTATTTGAGTCTTTTGCTCGTTTAAAAAAATCAGGTTTCTTGGGGATCTTTGCTACTGTTTGCATGAGTTTCATATATATTTGGATACTAATCCCTTGCATAATTATAGGGTATGTAAGCATTTACCCTTATTCTGTAGATGACCTTTTCACTTTGTTTTTTGTTTCCTTTGCTTGAGAAACTTTTTAATTAGATGCAGTCACACTTCACCTTTGCTGCTGTCACAGTTCTTTCTTTGTTTTTAAATTTTGACAATTTTATTATAGTGTGTCCAGGTCTAGTTTTCTGTGGATTTATAAACTTTATAGGCTTTACAGCTTCATGAATCTGGATGTCTATTTTCCTCCCAAGTTTGGAAAGTTTTCCATTATTATTTCTTTAAATAAGCTTTCTGGGTTTTTTCTTCTCTTCTCCTGCTAGGAACCCCCCATAAAACCCACAGGATTTTTTTCATTTTCATTCTTCCTTTTTTATTTCTGACTATATAATTTCAAATGACCTGTTTTTCAAAGTTTAGTAATTTAGAATTTTCTTTATCTAAAAACATGTTAACAAATGTTAAAATGTTATACTTGCATTTTGAAAATTATAATATAAATATGAAACAAACACTTCCTATGTTAAACACTGATTTCCTATGGTTGACTTGGATTTAGATACTGATATTTTATGTTTCATGGAAAGGAACTGTCAAGGTTGTGTCAATGATTATAGTTAAACTATTATCCCTCATACAAAATCTCATAAGCAGGTAAAGAAATAGAATTTTCAGTAGCATTGTGTTAATAGAGAAAGTTTGTGACTATATAAATATTCATCATTGTCATTAATTGCGGGGGCCTGATGCGGCAGGGGCCAAACATGGCGGGGATCTCCCTTTTCCACATCCCGTGCGGCAAGAGAGATGAACCAACCGGTTCTAAATGGAGGCAGCCAGGGATTGAGAAATACTAGAAATAAAGAAAACAAGGCGCAGAAATAGATTCATAAAGCTGGGAGCTGGGTGGATCTTTCTGTGCTTTGCTGAAGCCACAGAACAGATCCAGACTGCAAAGCTGGTGCTTTATTTATCATCAGGGACAAACAAGATAATCTACAATGTTGTTGTAAGTTTCACTTGTTTTGGCAGCACTTGCTGCCCCTCCCACAGCCCACTAGCTACCCAGGAAAGATCTAGGGAGCAGTCACAAGATCAAGCTTAATTATGCTTAGAGGACTGGGACTTAGAAGCTGGGACTTGCTTGCGACTTTGCCAGCAGGTCAGTCCGAGGCTTAACCCTATAACGGCTTCCTACATCTCACCCTTTCTTTGAAATTTAAGCTACTAATAATGGAAGTAAAATTTAAACATCAAGAACAAATTTCTGACTATTAAAACATTAAAAAAACAATGCCAAGGCAAAACCCAATAACAAAACAATGCAAATGAAAAACCCAGACATGGCTATAAAACAATGCCAATGCCACAACAATAAAGAAATCAAACTACAGTAACATTTTCCTACTAAATGAAAGTTTCTTTTGCTGATTTTCTCAAGAGTCCTCAGATTTGGCTGTGCAAGAGTTTGCAGAAGACTGGCAGATAACCAATGCTAGCATGGCCAGAAACATGATTGAGGCAGTAGCTTCTACTTCCTGCTTTTCTTCCATCTGCTGGGCCTTAGTTGTTAACTTCTTCAGCTGTCCCCATGTTGGCACCTCAGTCCCTTGTGTAGCTTTCAGTTTTCTTCTTCCTCTGCTTTGCTGTCATCAGGGCAGCTCTCAGTCCTTTTGAGTGAAGGGACACAGGAGCTTCTCTGGGTCTATTGTGGTGACGGATGTAATGCACTGGCACCCGAATTGGCTGCATTGCTCTTTCTGAAAAGATATAAAACACAACCTCTTCCCCACATTATTATTGAATTTGATAAAACTCTTGTCTGGTTTGTGCTTCCTTCCACCTAGCTGACTCGGTGGAGGCAATTGTACAAGGGGCCTGATGCCTTTCGACTGCTGTACAGCCTCTGCAAGGCAATTCAAAAAATTTTTTAAAGTATAAAAAGCATGACTGAGCCTCTCTTGACATGACACATAACATCTGTCTCCCCCTTTTTGTTTTAATAAATGATTTTTAAGAGTACGATTGGCTCTTTCCACTATTGAGTGACATCCATTTTGTCAGATTTGATTAGGTTTAAGTCCTCGGGGATTTACCCCTAAAGTTGGGACAGAGAGGTGGATAACAGCCTGAGGACATTGCTTCCAATAAAATATGGAAATTGTCCTTCTCTTATAACATTTTAAAGGCTAAAAATTAAATGAAAAGTTCCTCTGAATTAGTGTGCCCTATAGTAGCTATTACAATAATTTTGGCCATACTTACCACATAAGCACTATTACTATAGGTTGATGGGCTCCGTAGAAAAAATCTGTTAAGGCATAAATAAGAGCTTGTATTTCTACTGAAACATATAAGAAGTTTGAAGGATCTTGTTTCCCTGCTGCAGTAGATCTAGCCTTTCTAGAATTGGATCCATCTGTAAAAATGGTTAATGCCTGAGGTATAATATTTCTTATAATGTGGCAGTTAATACCATTCCCTGTGTTAGAAATAAAGCAAGACCCCAAGTCAGGGGTCCTGGTAAAAACACAAACATCAAACATTTTGACTTCTATGCAGAACGGTATGCACACATGATCTGTAAGCGTGCACACCAATTTTCCTTGCCCTTGGTCCTGGTCAACCTGCAGCAATGCACAGGTGCTGACTGATAGCATGGCAAGGCATCTTCACGATATTTATTTCTGGACTATTTCTCCTCTGATCTTGTGGGCCACTGCTTATTCTGTGGCTGCAGTAGTCCTATCAGGTCCTCTCTGGAATCTGTTGTTGCAGGAATCCATATGGGCTTTGGAGTTTTCTGGAAATATAAACATATTCTCAACCAAAGGTTAATAAAGAACTCTTTTCTATAAATTAGACTTGGGGCCCTGACTGGTTTGGCTCAGTGGCTAGAGCATTGGCCTGCGGACTCAAGGGTCGCAGGTTCGATTCCTGTCAAGGGCATGTACCTTGGTTGCAGGCACATCCCCAGTAGGAGGTGTGTAGGAGGCAGCTGATCAATGTTTCTCTCTCACTGATGTTTCTAACTCTATGTCTTTCCTCTCTGTAAAATTCAATAAAATATATATTTTTTTAAAAATTAGGCTTGGGATCCTTTTGATTTTTGTCCAAATGATTTTCCTTTGGCTTATTTTGACACCATAAGATTTTTCATGGGTGCCTTATCAGCATGAAAAATAATTTTTAAAGTAAAATTTTAAAGCAAGTAAGGCTTGATGTAATTTACTTACAGGATATTTCTTACAGGATATTATTCTACTATCCTTTTTTGATTAATTATTATGAGGCTATTGTAAAAAAATATTTTTTAATGCAGTCTTGATGACTTTTATTTTTAATTTTTGCACAGAAATATGACTGCTTTGGATTCATTGGGTGTTAAGTAATTTTACCATGAAATGAACTACCAATAGAAATTTTGGTTAATACTTTAGAAACAGCTTTTTGTATAATTAGATTTTCTTTAATATTCACTTATTTCATTTAGCCAATTTAAATTAATCTGAAAATTTGACTATTTTACTGTCAAATTTAATACTCTAACAACAATCTTAGTTTACCCTGTAAATATTAATGGAAAGGATTATTTGCATCGTTGAAAAAGCCCTGAGCATTCCTGGATTTAGACTGGATTTAGATATAGAGCAGCTGCCATCGGCCAACTCTCTCTTGCCTGGGTCCCAATCCAAGCTGGGCCAAGTCTCTTTCTGTATCTGGGTCCAGATATGAGCTGGGCATGGGAATCGTGAAGCAGCCATGGGGCAGGAGACCTCCCTCAGAAGGGGCGAGTGTTCAAGCCCCTGTAATGTTGGGGGGGTGAGGATCTGTGCCCCACCTCTGTTGACCCCCAAGTTCTCTCCTGATGGCCCTTCTGCAATTGTGCCTGTCTTAGGTTGTTCCTTCCCTGAGGAATCTTACCCGTCTCTGGCTAACTAGCCATTCTCCGGGGCCAAGCAGGGTGACGTGAGGTTCAGTTCTGTTTCCTTGGTAGCCTATGCCCCTGTGGCATCCACGCCCAGCACAGGCCTTGGGATCCCCTTGCCTGCTGGTGGGGCCCTGGCATTGATCACATATCTTGGGGAACCCAGGTTACTTCTCCAGGGAGGGCCCAGCTCACACCATTGTGCGAGAGACAGATCCATGGTGCCAGCCACCATGAGGCTTCAACCTCAGCAGGAACAGAGAGCTCAGGCAACAGCTGTGGGCAATTGGATTGTAAGAGGGTCCCTCTTGGCAAAAGGGCAAGAAGGGCCAATATAGAATGCTCAAGTGCCTTCCCAGGGGACCTTCCACACAGTGGAAGGGATTAAATCCTTTCATGTCCTTTAAAATTGCTGCCAAATATTCAAAGAATTAGTTTGTAAGTTTGTTTGGGATAAATGTACAATATGCTGTTGTAAAATATCAAAAATTATAATGAAATTGTAGAATAATATCATGTAAGGATATTCTTTGCTCTAGGCCATGGTAATTCAATTTCAAACTGGCTGTCAATTTCTTTTTGTATAGAAAAGGTCTTAACCAGTTAAAGTCCCCTAATAATTTCTAAAAGTCATTTAAAGTTTTAAGGCAATCTTTTCTTATCTCCACCTTCTGAGGCCTAATGCATTGGTTATCAATTACAAACCCTATGATATTTGAAGGAAACCTGTCTTTATTTCCTTCCAAAATAATTTTCAGTTTACAGAGAGTTTCATTTAAAAATCTTTGCCACATGAAACAATTTTTCTTAAGGTTATGGTGACCACTAGTATGGATTAGATTTAATATTTTAATAACAATCCTCAGTTTACACTGTAATACCAGTGAAAGAGATTTCAAAATTTTAAAAATTTCTCCTTTTTATTAAATTTATATTTATTTTTAAGGGTATTCCCGTTAGCTAATTTGCATATACAGAGGGATCATGGGAAGCCTTCAGTAACTTTCTTAGAAGACTTATTTAAATTGCTTATAAAGACATTGGCTTATTTAAAGGAAGGGGGTTGGCCTTTGTTATTTCAAGATGGCATCTGCAACGTGGCAAGCCATGCAGTCAACATGGTGGCTGCTCAATCTGTTCTTATGTTGCCCCGCCTCTAGCTTAATGCAGGAGGCTACAAAAAGGCAGGCAGTAAATGGTGGCTTCTAATCTGTTCCTAGATTTTACTTGGATTAAATTACTTATAAAAATATTGGCTTTTCATGTAACTTAATTTATGAGACCTTGATTATATTTTAAAAGCTAATTTATAAAGTAACTTAAGTAGGTATCTTTAATTAAAAAAGCAAAGAAGCTTGTTCAGTAAAACTTATACATTTGATACTTTATTGGTCTGATCTAAAAGCACAGTTTTTGTCTTTCTTGAAATTCTGCTGTTGAAAAATTTGGCTATATTTAAGAAATGTAGTTTTGCTCTTCTCACAGGTGAAAAACTTCATAACATTTAATATATATGCATATAAGTAAAATATATTAATTAATTTTAATTTGATAAAGCTTTACATGCGATTTCAAGTATCAATCGGTTTAATTAAAATTATATTTCTTTTAAGAGAGAAACAGACTTTTGAAACATTTTGGGGCCTGTGAAATGTCCAAAAGCTACTCTCAAAACCTTGAAATACACTTGGAAAGATCAAATATATACATTTACATATTTCTATATATGATTTAAAGATTATATACTTAAATTATCTTAAAGAGTATCAATTACATTTAATCTGGATCACAGAATTAATCGTCTTTTTTTTTTAAATCAGGCCAAGAAGTAACATATTTTGAATTCCTAATTATTTAAGAAAAAAACACATTTTATTTTCTCAAAAACAAGTTGTACTTTAGATATTTAATTAATTTATCCCATTTCAATCTGAACCTTCAACTTACAGAGCTTGCAAGTCAAATATTTAGCAGTTCTTTATTAATAACACCTTTATATTTTTAAGAATAAATTTTAAAATCTAATAATTAACTTTAAACCATGTTTTTTCTGCCCTGGGAAACTGAGAAGCAAACTTGTAGGTTAAAGGAGCCACTTTTGCAGGAAAAACCTTTTGGCCTAGCCACTTGACCTTTTCTGGGAAGGTCGGCTAGCAAAAGGTATAGCCATTTAAATGAAAATTAACATTCTTTTAAGATGGCTGCTGGCAGGAACCAGCCTACCTGCATGCTAGGGGAAGGGCGCGTCCACCCCCCCTCCATAAAAAGGGGTGTAGCTTTAAAACCTCTTAATGGAGAGAAAAGAGACCTTAAACTTTCAGAGCTTTAAATACTTAACATTTCTCAAATAATTAATACTTTTACATTTTTAAGGATACATTTCAAATAAAATATAAGGCATATTCAATTAATAGATTATCATCTAGACTTCATACTAGGCATAGTTAGATCAACATTTCAGTATTATAAATTTCAATACATCTAGATAATTTGAACTTAAAAGTTTTAAATTTCCAGCCAATAGGCCTGGCACAGCTGCTAAATTTTTAAAAGAATTTTCCTGCTGGGGAAGTCAAGAAACAAACCCATAGCGATTCACATGTAAACTTGCTTTCTACTTCCTTGTGGTTACTGGGCGTGAAATTTCAAAAGAGCTACTTTAGATGCCATGGGAAACTAGCCTGTATTTCTTTCCCCGGTTCATCTCCGCCCTTTTTAAGGCTAAAACAGTCTCGGGTTTTTATTCTGTACACAGCAAAAGGTCAAGTTCAGCTCAAAACTATGCACACTCATTTTAAAACTGGCCTTTTCCCTTTACATGTGCACAGAAATCCCGGATGCATTTATGAATTTGTAAAAGCTTTAAGTCATTAGATGGGAAAAAAAAAATGAAGATGAGGTGAAGAAGTGGCTTTCTTGGGGAGTGACGTCCATATTGGATCACCACGTGTCTCCCTTCCCCCACCTCCTTGTTTCTTAGGGAGAAGATTCAGTAATGATCTGGCATCTACTGTTTTTATTTTATTTATTTTTTCAATTTTTATTTTATTTATTTTATTTATTTATTTTTTTAAGGAAAGAAAAAGATTTTTTAAGATAAAGAATTATTGGCAGTTTCTGAGAAATTCTTTTAATCCTTTTCTACTTGGTTACAAGTAGTTTACAAGTGGAGGCAGAGGAGGTGCAGATGGTATTCTTAGAGACTTGCACCCTTCCACTGCAGGTTGTAAGGCCATGGATGTACTCCACTTAGACATTCTTAAACTCTCCTGTGCTGAATCAAGGCCATCACCAATTAAAATAGGAATTTTCTCTGGACTTTTTGCTGAGTATTGGTCACACAACTGCTCTCTAACCTTTTCCCAGGTTTCATAATCTGACTACGCTTAACAGAGCATAGTTTAAAGCATTTTTGAGGATTACCCACTTTTTACACCTGGCTAATTCATATCAATTCACAACAATACACTCCCCATACCTTACACTTTCTTAAATCTGTGGCACGTGCAATTCTTGGGAGCGATCCCTTGACCCATACCTCTTGTTGTCTCTTTCGCGGCCCACGTTGGTCGCCAAAAGGTGGAGACCTGATGCGGCAGGGGCCAAACATGGCGGGGATCTCCCTTTTCCACATCCCGTGCGGCAAGAGAGATGAACCAACCGGTTCTAAATGGAGGCAGCCAGGGATTGAGAAATACTAGAAATAAAGAAAACAAGGCGCAGAAATAGATTCATAAAGCTGGGAGCTGGGTGGATCTTTCTGTGCCTTGCTGAGGCCACAGAACAGATCCAGACTGCAAAGCTGGTGCTTTATTTATCATCAGGGACAAACAAGATAATCTACAATGTTGTTGTAAGTTTCACTTGTTTTGGCAGCACTTGCTGCCCCTCCCACAGCCCACTAGCTACCCAGGAAAGATCTAGGGAGCAGTCACAAGATCAAGCTTAATTATGCTTAGAGGACTGGGACTTAGAAGCTGGGACTTGCTTGCGACTTTGCCAGCAGGTCAGTCCGAGGCTTAACCCTATAACCGCTTCCTACAATTAAAAGTGGTTCAGTTATATAATAAAATACTATACAGCTACTAAAGTGTGTTATTTTATCTATATACACTGCTATGAAAAGTTATTGAAAATATATTGTTAAGGAAATAAAACAAATGATAAGACAAAATGCATGTTATAATCCCAGTTGGGCATATAAACAATATATATGAGACCCACTGCCAGCATCAATGGATAGGTCATGATCAATTATTTCAGTAGGATTGGTACACTAGATACCAATAAGGCAGGCCCTGTGTTTACTCTTTGTCTATAGAACCAGATTACAACACAAAGCCAGGTTAGTTAAATACAAATATAACAGGACCCAGAATGTTCTTGACATTCCCAGATGCCACTGACAAGAGCTCTATTTGAACACTGAAATAGAAATGTGGAAGGTGCGGCATATAATAAGGCCATTAAATCTCCCTATTTCCATAATAGAATGGCAGTTATTTGCCACAGAAGCATGTGGAAAGGTGAAGGAAAATCATAAATAGCTTCTTAAACTCACAAAAAATGTATATTAATGTTCAAACTCTGCCAGCTTCCAACTTTACTACTGTTAATGTGTAAAAATGAGAGAAAATATAAATATTTCTGACATATTTTGACAAATTTTTCAGTGCATATAAAGCTTGCAGAAAAATAGCATCCTAGAGAGCTCCACTTATCATGGAGGCTGGATGTGATTTATCATTCTAATTTAAAGTCTCATAGTAATATTAAAACTTGACCCCATCTCAACACTGATTTCACAGTCTTTTAATTAAATCCAGTTTAAAGAAAGGACTTAGTTCCCCAGCCATGTGTATCACATATGGGGCTATGGAAATAATTATGCTCTTCATTTAATGCAGTCTGTCTTTTTCCTGAACATTTTTGGTGAAAAATGTAGTTGGAGAGCTAATAGAAGGGAAGGAAAAGATGAGTATCCAGAGGAAGTAATACTAAATATAGAAAAGGAGTCATAGTAATGAAAGTTATACTTAAGCACAGAGAGGAAGACGCTACTAGTAAAAAAAATTCTAATTGATAACACTTTAAAAATTGGTGCATAATAATTTGAGTTTGACAGGACGAACAGGTATCTTTTGCTTTATGCCATTTCAGTTAGGGTAGGCAGTCTCTAAAAGGACCCCTGTAATCACTTCTCCTTGGGTGTGGAGTAGAACTAATGACTTGTTTCTAACAAATAAAACATAGCAAAAGTTGTAAAAAGTACGTACTTGAGGTTAGTTTACAAAAGACTCTGGTTTCCATCTTGTTTGCCCTCTCTCTCTCTCTCTCTCTCTCTCTCTCTCTCTCTTCCATTGCTCTGGGTGGGGGGAAGCCAGCTACCATGCTGTGAGTAGTTTTGTGTAGAGGCCCAAGTGGCAAGGAACTGAGGAACCAATATTGCTGGCCAATGGCCAGAGAAGAACTAAACTGTGATCTAGAAATTTATATAACTACTAGGGGCCCCGTGTATGAAATTCGTGCACTAGGGGGGGTCCCTCAGGCTAGCCTGCCCCCTCTCACAGACTGGGAGCCCTCAGGGGATGTCCTAAGCCGCAGTCTGGCCTCCCTCTGCGGGAGGCGACTGGGCTGATCAGGGGAAGGCACCAGACCCATCACCCCGCTGCTGCAGCCACTGCCAGCTACTGCAGCCACCAAGGTGTCTTCATCAACATGGACTCCAGTCCCTTCACCATGAAAAAATGACAACTTTCTTTAGGCATTTTTAAGATGTGTCTTTCATAGGATATGACATTTCTTTCTTTCTTTTTTCTTTATCCTCACATGAGGATATGTTTCCATTGATTTTTAGAGAGTGTGGGAGAGGGAAAGACAGAGAGAAACATGAATGTGAGAGGGACACTTTTATTGGTTGCCTCCTGCATGATCCCTGACCTGGGCCCCAGCCAGGGAGGACCCTGAAACCTAGGTACATGCTCTTGATCAGAATCGAACCCAGACCCTGCGGTAGGCATTATCCACTGAGCCAAACTGGCTAGGGCAGGATATGACATTTCTTGACCCCTCCAGCAGTGGACCTTTGTTTTTTCCTCCAGGAGTGAGGTGGGAAAACCCTAGATCACCTTTTTGGATTCTTATTACCTAAGTTACCAAGAACATTACCAGTGGCATACAGGGAGCTTAGCCAATGAGCGGTCAGAAAAGGTGTTTCCGCTGTACCTCACGCACAGAGCCGGACTGCTGGCAAGCCGAGGCTGGAAACCCGCCCCCCCGTCTCCAGGCCTGCTCAAGCCTCCACCACAGCTTGGGCAGGGCCCCCCACTCTGCTCAAGCCTCCGCTTTGGCTTGGGCAGTGTCCCCCAGCTCTGCTCAAGCCTCTGCTTGGGCAGGACCCCGCAGCTCCACTCTGGCCCTGCTCAAGCCTCTGTCATGGCTTGGGCAGGGCCCCCCAAGCTCTGTTCAAGCCTCTGCTGCAGCTTGGGCCGGGCCCCAGCTCCACTCAGGCCCTGCTCAAGCCTCCACTGTGGCTTGGGCAGGGACCCCTGGGTCCAATGAAGCCTCTGCTGTGGCTTGGGCAGGGCCCCCCGGGTCCACTCAGGCCCTGCTCAATCCCCTGCCGTGGCTTGGGCAAGGCCCCCCAAGCTCTGTTCAAGCCTCTGCCGCAGCTTGGGAAGGGCCCCCCGGCTCCGCTCAGGCCCTGCCAAGCCTCTGCTGTGGCTTGGGCAGGGCCCCGCGACTCTGATCAAGCCTCTGCTGCAGCTTGGGCAGGGCACACCGGGTCCTCTCTGGCCCTGCTCAAGCCTCTGCAACCCTGCCCCTTGCTGCTCAGTGCCAAGGCCTGCAGGCCAGGAGTGACCAGGGGCGTTCTGGGACCCCTGCCACTCAAGGCTTATGCGAGGGCTTACAGGCTCTGAGCAGCCTGGGTCCTGAGGATGTTCCCGGGACCCAGGCCACTGGGCACCTGCATATGAAAATTAACCTGCCATCTTTGTAGGGTTAATTTGCATACTCACTCCTGATTGGCTGGTGGGTGTTCCAGAGGTATGGTCAATTTGCATCTTTCTCTTTTATTAGTGTAGACTAGAAGCCCAGTGCATGAATTTGTGCATGGGTGGGGTCCCTCAGGGTGGCCTGCAAGGATTGGGCTGAAATTGGCAGTCCAATGCCGCCTGCTGCTCCTGCCTACCACTCCCGCTCATCCTGGCCCCGCTGAGCCTGTTGGGAGCTTGCACCCAGTCAGTCCCAAATAGGAGAGGCTCATGCCACAGCAGCAGTGCTCACCAGCTGTGAGCCCCATGTCTGGCACCTGTCCCAAGGGAGGTTGTGGGGGGCCAGGATGTGATTGGCTCTCTGGGCAGGTGGTGGGATGCCCTTGCTGGCCTGGGATCCAGATCCATCCCACTGATATTTGCACAGGTTGTCAGGATTCACCTGGTGGCCACTTTTATATCATTTCTTCCTTGCATAGCATCTAGGGAGGGGAAGTGGCGGTGGTGTCTGAGGCTGACTTCCAGGAGGCTTGTGGTGCTATTGGGCTCATGCCAGTGATGCTGGTCCCTTGGTGACTGGCCCGTTCTCCAGAGATTGGACATGCAGGACTACTGAGGGAGTAAGTGGCTGGCACTGGGCTAGTGGACTGCCGGGATGGGTTGGTCAGCTGAGCGGCACTCCCTCTATGAGCGTGCACTGACCACCAGGGGTCAGCTCCTGCATTGAGCATCTGCCCCCTGGTAGTCAGTGTGCGTCATAGTGACCAGTCGACCGGTAGTTCAGTCACTTAGGCTTTTATATATATACTAGAGGCCCGGTGCACAAAATTCGTGCACAGGGGCGGGGGTGTGTCCCTCAGCCCAGCTTGCACCCTCTCCAATCTGGGACCCCTCAAGGGATGTCTGACTGCCCGTTTAGGCCCGATCCCACCAGACATCCCTCTGACAATCCAGGACTGCTGGCTCCCAACTGCTTGCCTGCCTGCCTTCTTGATTTCCCCTAACCACTTCTGCCTGCCAGCCTGATCACCCCCTAACCACTCCCATGCCAGCCTGATTGATATCCAACTGCTCCCCTGCCAGCCTGTTTGCCCCAACTTCCCTCCTCTGCTGGCCTGGTCACCCCTAACTGCCCTCCCTTGCAGGCCTGATCCCTCCCAACTGCCCTCCCCTGCTGGCCATCTTGTGGTGGCCATCTTGTGTCCACATGGGGGCAGGATCTTTGACCACATAGGGGCAGCTATCTTGATCTTGTGTGTTGGAGTGATGGTCAATCTGCATATTACTCTTCTATTAGATAGGATAGAGGCCTGGTGCACGGGTGGGGACCAGCTGGTTTGCCCTGAAGGGTGTCCTGGATCAGGGTGGGGTTCCCTTGGACATGGAGAGGCCTGGGCGAGGGGCCTGTGGTGGTTTGCAGGCCAGCCACGCCCCTGGCAACCCAAGCAGAGGCCCTGGTATCTGGAATTTATTTACCTTCTACAATTGAAACTTTGTAGCCTGGAGTGGAGCCAAGCCTCCTGCTCACTCCGTGGCTGGCAGCCGTTTCTGTTTGGATTTGTTTACCTTCTATAATTGAAACTTTGTAGCCTTCAGTGGAGGCCTGGGCCCGCCAGAGTGTGTGGAAAGCTTGGCTTCCTCTGTTGCCGGGGAAACCCAAGCTTCCCTTCTGGTAGCCATCTTGGTTGGGGTTAATTTGCATACTCGCCCTGATTGGCTGGTGGGCGTGGCTTATGTAGCAGAGTGATGGTTAATTTGCATATCACTTTTTTATTAGAGAGGATACTAGAGGCCCATTGCACAAAGATTCATGCAATAGGCCTTCCTTCCCCTGGCTGCCGGCACCGGTTTTCCTCCAGCACCCAGGACCCAGGCCTTCGCTCTGGCTGCTGCTATCCATCTTCGCTCTGGCCGGAGCCATCAATGTTCACTCGGAGCCTTCAGTCTTCGCTCTTGCCCAGAGCCTTCACTGTTAATTTGCATACTCACTCCTGATTGGCTGGTGGGTGTCATGGAGGTATGGTCAATTTACATATTTCTCTTTTATTAGTGTAGATAGTCTAAGATTACTTACTCTGTGAGGTGAAAGTCTTGTACTCTTAACTATTGATGTTGACTTAGTACTGATGGGGAGAAATAGCAGACAGTTATTACATGGTGGGAGATTGTATTTATTAGGCTGTTCCTTAAAAGATAGACTTGAGGATCACTTCAGCCCTAGGGTGGCAGAAGCAAAGTAATGCAGGGTGGCCTCTGCTGTTTCACCACAACTTATTTCTTACTATTTACTGAATAATTTGGAGCATTTTTTACTTCATCTTTAATTTTAAATTCAATTTCCTAAATGAAATTACAACATAAGGCCAATTATGACTATAATTATATACTTTTTCACCTCATGGAATATTGACAAAAACTTTAATGAACAGTATTTCTCATAAAGAAAAGAAAAACAAGGACTTCATTTTATATTTTAGACAAAGCATTTGATTAGAGGCAAGGACTTTAATTCTGGATTTTGAATGATCAATAGCAATGGCACTTCAGTTAGTAAATGCTCTTTTATTATATGATAGCCCTTCAAATTATATAAAAGGATATAATGTTTAAACCTATGAATATTTAGGAGAGGAAATGTATTTTTCTTTACTAGCTTTGGTATATAATGTTACAGTTATAAGAAATTACTTTGTAATTTTATTGTACTTTTTATTTCAACATAGTAATCTCATTTACTCAGACATTTCCCAGCTATTATTATAGCAAATTCAAAATAAACAGAGCCATGGTAGAGTAAGATGGAATGAAACAGTGATTCAAGTACAAAGAATAAATTCAATGTCTCGGGGGAGGGTATTGGTTTGGTATGTAATAGAAATACACTAGCACAGTAAAGAGGGGGTCATTATAAATATGCACTTCTTTTTTCCAGCCCCAAAGGCAGAAATACAGTTAGGCCTCATGAGGTAGTAGAAATAAGAATTGAAAAGTCATCTGCAAACTAATCATTGTTTGTACTTCTCTTTTCTTATGACCTCATCTTTTCTTCTGGTCTTTCATCATTGCTTCTATTTGGCTTTTTTCTTTTTTCTTTCTTTCACAGCTCTTCTCCACACATGGCATAAAGGGGCTACCTCGCAATGCTCAAATTTTCTTTATGTTCCGTAAGTAGAGGAAAATCACAATAGATCAAATAGATTTGCTATTAAACCATAATGATCAAGAAAGAATGGAAATCATAAAAGAGAATGATCCTTGATATCTAGTCCTACAGTAACCTACCATTGGGACCACATACATACATTCCCCCTTACAGCTTCTCCCATTTCACAGGCATAAATACATTCCCTACCTATGCTACTGTAATGAAGGCTTTTTTCTACTTCTAAGAGGCAGGTATTTGAATGTCTCAGTGACAAATAATATCATTGGAAATCAAGATAAAGGTTTTCATCTATTATAATAAAAGCGTAAATGCAAATTAGACAAGACAGCTGAATGACCTACCAGACGTCCTTCTGGATGAACTTCTGGACAAAGCTGTGGCTGCGAGGGTCAAGCCCCTTGCATGAATTTTGTGCATTGGGCCTCTAGTAATGAAATAAAGACAAATGTCCTACTGAATAGAAGAAGCATTGCTCTGTAATAGTTTCCACTAGCCCAGTGTTTCTGAAAATTTACAATAACCTGGAGGAATTGTTAAAATAGAAATTACTGAGCCATATTCCCAGAGTTTTTGATTTAGCAAAAGAGTAGGGTGTGAGATTTTGTACTTACAAGAGGTTTCCTGGGGCCACAATGTACAAACCACTGTAGCAACATATTTATCATTATTAAGTTTGACTTAGTAAAATTGACTTTTGGTTTCTCTCATACCTAACTTAGTCAAAGGTACTCTGCTCTGCTAGAATCAGGTAGACAGGTTGCCACTGATACATGAAGGCAGAAGACAGGGAGGAAGAGGTAATCATACATACAGAGCTTGTTTGGTTTTGTAAAATACTGACTTTTAATCCACTAAATAGCTGCCAATATTAGGCTATCTTGTGGTTCCTTTCTTAACCTACTGCTGTGTGTCTTTGTTGATGCAAAAACAAGGACAAAGTAAACAGACAAAATCTGGCATAATAAGATATGATGTTGCAGAGTAGTAGATTGCTATGTTCCACATAGCAATGTTACCACATAGGGATATTAAAATGGAAAGAACTAACACCCCAGAGAGAAAACTGAAAATGTTTACAGTCTCATATTGCACCATTTTATAAATAATATTAAGAATAAAGTATTTCACTACCTTCATTTCAGGAGAAAAATATCTTGTGAGAGATAATAAAGGATTTGAAATAAAACATATAAAATGTTTTAAAGTCATATTTTCACTAAAAGCATTGGTTTTGAAAAATCTCTTCCATATACAGTATGTCCTGATATCATGTATGCTAATATGCTCAAGTTCATAAAAGCTATATCCCTAAATACATGGTACTATGCATTTATGAAAACCCATAGAACTTTACAGCAAAAAGTGTGAATCTTAATGTATGTAAATTTAAAATAAATAATTTAGGTCAGAAGAGCTCAGGGTGGAATGCAAACTGTGAAAATAGAATCTAATTGTATTACAAATGTATTTAACAACCTCACTGAATGAAGAGGGGAGAATAGATGCTGACAACAGTAATTTTAGAAATGAGTGGAAAAAGGAACTGTACAGAAACACTGTATTTTAATTGATAAAATTATTTATGATGAAAATACAGGTTAATAATTCTGATACCACTATAAATGTTTCTTAGAATTGAACAATTAACTAAATACATAGCAAATGGTGGAGGCCAGGTTTATTGCTGTTGGAGAGGGAGGTTACAGACAAACAATGGGAGAAAATTAGAATAATTGTGTGGTAAAGGATTAGAGTGGAAAACATCAATGTGAAGTCATTTTCAGTTGAATATAGATATAGATAGATGCATATGGAAATATTTATACATATGTATTCAAACAGATCAATATACAGATATTTCTTTGTTCTATCAGCTGAGAGGGCCTAGAAGCAATGATACCCAGTCGCAAAGAGCATTTCAACACCCACATCTTGGTTTCTAATATTCTTCTCCTTATAAAATGAACCAGGGCTCCTTGGAGAAAATGCCAATTCAAGGATCCTGACAAGTAATATATAAGATGAGCCTGGAGTATCTCGGAGTGCTAAAAATTAAGTAAATGCTCAAAGCATCAGAATGATGGGAGTATGTCACAGGGACACATGAGCCACCTGCAAGAGCTCTCAATGGCCAAAGCTAGAACAATTTGAGTAACAAAGTAAAGTTGTATAAAATTACAAACCAAGGTATAAAATATATGAGTCTACATTGATATAAATCAATGATTGAATAAGTAAATAAATAAATGAGGGAAATGAGACAAATATCCTATGAAGAATAATTCCAAACAAATTATGTAGACACTCCACCCTCAAAGTGCTGGAACATAATGTTGGATCCTTAAGTGTGGGGCTCACAGACCATAGATGAGCAAAAAATAGTAAATTTACAGTGTAGAAAACTAACACTACCTTAGCCAGATCAGTGATAAGATGTGGATAGCATGTACCCTTGATGTGATATGATGAAAATGGCACTTTATGTCTGTGATCTTCCTCCCCCAAAACCCATTACCCAAAAAACAACCCCCCCAAACATCCCTATTGGTAATCCTCAAAACTGTCAAGGTTATCCAAAGCAAGGAAAGTTTGAGATACTGTCACAGTCATTTTGCTTCCATCTAGGAGAGACTAGTTAAAAGTCTCAATTGTCTAACAAGTTTCCTCGCCTCAGAGATCAAAGTACTGCACATGGCAGCTTCAAATCTCTGAGGAAATCAGTTGTTTTCAAGGTATTATTCTTGTTATATCTGACCAAGTTTGGGTCTATCCTGAGAGGTCAACCCATACCTGAGAAGTGAGAATTGCAAATTGCCTCCTGCTTCTCAGCTGCCTGCCACACTGGCCACCAAATGAAACAACTTCAAAAAGAAAGCTATAAAAATACATTAAAATGGAATGACCTAAAAATACTGAGTGAGTCTGAGAAGAATAACTTCAGGAGGTAATAATTTGAATTGTGATCTGAATGAGAGCATGTCATGTGACTAAGCAAGGAACTGGTAGTAAAGAGAAACCACAAGGATGAAGACCCAAAAAGGGAAGGAGTCTGGTAATGAAAGGAAAATGGCAATCATGTCTGTAGAGGCATGAGAAAGGATGCTAGATGAGATTAGAGAAGTAGGCAGTTGAGTCAAATTATATCTTGTACTTCAGGATTCATTGTTTGGATTCATCTTTAGTGCAAGTGGTAGTCACTTGAGGATTTTATCTACCAGAAAGATGTGACATAATGAAATTTTTGGTAACACTTTTTTTACTGAAGTTACAAACAAACATACTTTAAATAAATCTTGTATACAGATTAAAGAGCTAATTTGAGGATGACTATTCAAGTGTTTAAATGTTAATTGCCCTCTAACACCAACATAACTCTGAAAACTTTTTTCTCTCTCTTTGCTTACAAAAGAAAAATTATTTTAATTGAACCATGTAAAAAATCACAGGTCATATGTGGCCTATTTGCACAGATTGTTGTCCCTGCTCCTGGACTTTCTTTTGACACACTCAAAAGATTAAATGGTAGAGTGGAATGCAAAATACCTTCCTCTAAATGACCTTTTTTTTCGCTCAGATATTTTATCTCCATTTTTATAACTAGATTGCTGAGTGCTACCAAATGTACAGAATTCTTAAAGAAAGAGAAAAATTACTCAAACATTCTTCCTGTTAAGATTTTGATATATTTTCTTTAACCTTTTGTTACACATTAGTTTCTTTTTTATATAAACTAGAGGCCTGGTGTAGGAAATTTGTACACTGTGGGGGGGGCGGGTTCCTTTAGTCCAGCCTGCACCCTTTAGCAGTCTGGGACCCCTCGCTTCTTACCACCTGCCTGCAGTGGAGGCAGGAGAAGCTCTCGCCACCACTGCTACACTCGCTAGCTGTGAGCCTGGCTTCTGGCTGAGTGGCGCTCCCCCTGTGGAAGTGCATTGATCACCAGGGGGCAGCTCCTGCGTTGAACATCTGCCCCCTGGTGGTCAGTGTGCATCATTACAACCAGTTGTTCTGCCATTCTGTCAATTTGCACATTACGCTTTTATTATATAGGATTCATTACTGAAATATAATTCACATATCATAAAATTAACCCCTCTAAAATGTGCAGTTCAGTGGTTTTTATTGTATTCACAAAGTGTGCACCTATCACTACTATCCAATTTCAGAACATTTTCATCACCCCCCATCAATCTTCTCATCACTCTCCCATCCTGCCTTAGGAAACCACTAATCTACTTTCTGTCTGCAAATATTTGTTTATTCTGGATATTTTATACAAATGTAATCATAAAAATGTTGCCTTTTGTGTTTATCTTCTTTCACTTAGAATAATGTTTTTTAGCTTCATCCATGTTTTAGCATGAATCAGTATTTAAATGCTTTTTGTGATTGGATAATATTCTGTGGTATATATATACCACCTTTGTTTATCCATTCATCAGCTGATGAACATTTGAGTTTTTTCCACTTATTGGCTATTATGGATAATGCTGCTATAACCATTCATGTACAGTTTTTTGTGTGGACATATCCATTGTGCATATACCTAGCAGTATAATTGTTGGGTTATGTGGTAACTCTGTTTATTATTTAAGTAAATTCCAAATGAGTTTTAAAGAGGCTGCACTTTTTATATTCCCACTATCAATGTATCAGGCTTCCGTTTCTTCTACATTCTTGCCAACAATTACAATTATCTGTGTCTTTGATTATAGCCATTCTGATGAGTGGATTTGATTTGCATTTCCCTAAAGAGTAACAGTATTGAGCATCTTTAAACACTGTATGCCTATCAGCCAAGATATTTTTATTGCTTTGTGTAGTTTTTTAAATTAAATAGGAAAAAAGAGTTATGAAAATACATTGGTACTATCTATTCAATTTCCTGTTATGTTACCTTTTTGTGTGTTCTTTCATTTATTTATGGGAATTCATGTTATTATCTATGTTCCTTCATTTCAGCCCAAAGAACTCCCTTTAGTATTTCTTGTAGGGCAGATATGATCATTAAAAATTTTCCTAATTGTGGTTAGTCTATTATGTACCCTAATTATTATTATCTACCCCCTTAGGCAACCACAATGTTCAACATTTACTCTGTTGATTTCAATAAATGCTCCCAAAGGAAATGCCATTCATACTCCACAGCCACACCTTATATTCTTCCTACTCATCCTATATATGTTCCCTAAAACAACAGATGGCAAGAAGATCTTCAGAATGACTATTTTAACCATTGGGTTGAAACAGCATTTACAAAAAAATAGATCAAGATGGTATGTATGGAATATCACTTAAGTTCAAAAAGCTCAAATATTAATCATGTCTCACAAAATGAACTTAATAAGAATTAAAAATACCCCAAGATATGCTGAAACATTTGCTTATATAGAGATGAAAAATGTATGTCCCAAAGATATAATATTACATGTGCTTTCACTTAGCCCCATACAAACATGTATAAAAACCCTCTACAACCCGAAAAAGTGCCTGCCAGGAAGTGATTTATTGTTACTCCAAGCTTAATATAAAATTGAAAAATGTAAGGTCCCAGAGGCACAACCTGAGGATAATTAAGAATATGTAGGGGTCAGAAAATGGCAGCCAAATAGGCAGGAATGTCGCACACCTCCTCCTAGGGTCAGGCCAGAAAAGCAAATAAATTGGAGAGCATCTACCCTGAATTAACAAATTAGACACAGCTGAGGAGACAATTTTCAATAAAGAATGGCAGATGACACCTAGAGAATGCCACTTGCCAGCCATAACCCACTTGGAACCACCACCATGTCCTGGCAGTGAGTGATGCAGTACCTCCCAACAGGCTCCCAGACATCTGCAGGGAGCATGCACAAGGCCTCCTCACCAGCCCGCCTCAACCAAGCATCCTAGGATCCAGCTCCAAGACCCCACAGTGAGTACAAGCCAGGGGGAATCCTGTGCCCCACCCCTGCACCAGACCACAGAACCATGCTGCTAACCTGACCCAGAGCCACCCGGTACCCGCTCCACCCCCAGCCCTGGGACTTGCTGTCAGGGTGTCAGGGCAACCAAGAGCAACCCAGAGCACACTCTACTCTGGGCCACAGGAGAGCACGGATGGTGCAACCCAAAGCAACCAGCACTCACTCCACCCTGGCCTCTGGGACAACCCTGCTAGGGAGACCCAGAACAACCCACCCCCGCTCCACTCCTGCCTGGGAGGAGCGACCAAGAGCAACCCAGTACATGCCTCAATCAGGGCCACAGGGGATCTCTGACTGTGCAACTCAGAGCAACACGCACCCACCCCACCCCAGCCCCCAGGACAGACATGCCGGGACCATCTGGAGCAACCCAGCATGTACCTTACTCAGAGCCACAGGAGAGTGCAGAATTTGTGATCCAGGCAACCCACCCCTGCTCCACACTAGGAAGGGGTGAACTGGAGCAACCCAGTGCACATATCACTACAGGCTACAAGAAAGCGAGGACTGTGTGACCAGAGCAACCCCTGTCCACTCAACCCTGCGCCCAGAGACATGTTGCTGGGGCAACCTGGAGTAACCCAGCATGCACCCCACTCAGGGCCACAGGAGGGTGCTGCTAGGGCAACCTGAAGAAAGCCAGTGGGCCAAGCCAGGGGACTGCAAGTTTGGTGCCAGAGGAACCTAGGGTGCCATCCTGCCACAGGTGCCAGGGCCGCACAACAAATTGCATGCCAGAGGGCTCTGGGTCCTCACAGGCAGTCGCACACCAGAGGAACTGTGCACACATTCCCACAACCCCGAGCATCTGAAGCAGACAACTGAAGGACCAGAACCATGGGAGAAGGGGATACAACTCAGAGCAGAAACAATAAAGGCGTGAGACTCAAAGCAGACCCAGCCTCTGGGCTAACAATTTCTGGACCATTGCTGTGGTAGGGTCTTCAACCTCTCAAACCCCAAGCAGGGTTCCCAGGGCCAGAAAGACAGCAAAAATGGGGATGGGAAAAACAACCCACCAAGGAAAGAAAAGGAGGAATCACCAGAAAAGGAACTAAATGAAATGGAGTCATTCAATGTGTCAGAAAAAGAATTCAGAGTAAGGGTTATATAACTCTGAAACCAGATGGATGAGAAAATAAACATGTAAGAAGCAAGAGGAAATGAAGAATGATATAGCGAAAATAAAAAACACAATGAAAGGTTTCAACAGTAAACTAGAATAAGTAGAGGACCAAATTAGTGAGTTAGAAGACAGGGCTGGGAAACACACAAAATCTGAACAGCAATTGGAGAAAAACTTAGAAAGCAGGAGGCCAGGTTAAGGGAGCTTTGGGACAACATGAAACAAATCAACATACATATAGTAGGGGTGCCAGAAGGACAAGAAGAGGAGCAAGGATTAGAAAACCTATTTAAAGAAATAATGACAGAAAAATTCCCTGATTTTGGGAAGAAAAGCGTCACACAAGCACAGAGAGTCCCAAACAAGACAAACCCAAAAAAAATCCACACCAAATCACCTCGTAATTATAATGGTAAATGTTAATGACAAAGAGAGAATCTTAAAGGCTAAAAGAGAGAGACCAAGCATTATCTACAAGGGGTCTCCCATTAGATTATCAAATGATTTCTCATCAGAAACACATCAGTCCAGAAGGGAATGGAATGAAGAATACAAAGTGATGCAAAGCATGGGACTGAATCCAAGAATACTTGATCCATCAAGGCTATCATTCAAAATTGAAGGAAAAATAAGGAGTTTCTCAGACAAAAAAGAAAAAGGTTAAAGGAATTTATAACTACCAAGCTGCAATGCAAGAAATTCTAAAGGGACTGTTGTAAAAAGAAGAAATAGTAAGGGAAGAAGTAACACAGGCATAAATAATAAAAATGACTACAAACATCGACCAGGAGACCGGGAGTTTGATCACTCGCTATGACATGCACTGACCACCAGGGGGAAGTGTGGGATGAAGGAAGGCCCTGGCCAACAGCTGGGGAAGGAAGACCCTGGCCAGCAGCTGGAATCCAGGGAAGGAAGGGCCCGGCCGGCCCTGATCGCCGGCCAGGCCTAGGGACCCTACCAGTGCACGAATTTTGTGCACCAGGCCTCTAGTCAATAATAAGTTTAGCCGAAACCGGTTTGGCTCAGTGGATAGAGCGTCGGTCTATGGACTGAAGGGTCCCAGGTTCAATTCCAGTCAAGGGCATGTACATTGGTTGCGGGCACATCCCTGGTGGGGGGTGTGCAGGAGGCAGCTGGTCGATGTTTCTCTCTCATCGATGTTTCTAGCTCTCTATCCCTCTCCCTTCCTCTCCGTAAAAAAATCAATAAAAAATATAAAAAAATAATAAATAATAAGCTTAAATGTAAATGGACTAAATGCTCCATTCAAAAGACATAGAGTGGTTGAATGGATAAGAAAACATGACCCATATATATGCTGTCTACAAGAGACCCACCTCAGAACAAGAGACTCACACAGACTGAAAGTGAAGGGATAGAAAAATATTTTTCAGGCAAACAGAAATTAAAAAAAAAAAAAGCTGGGGTAGCAATACTTATATCTGACAAAATAGACCTCAAAGTGAAGGCCATAACAAGAGATAAGGAAGGCCACTTCATAATACTAAAGGGATCAATACAACAAGAGGATATAACTCTGGTAAACATATATGCACACAATGCAGGAACACCCAAATACATAAAAGAACTTCTGGAAGACATCAAGGGAGAGATCGATAGCAATACAATCATAGTAGGGGACTTTAATATCCCATTGACATCACTGGATAAACCCTCTAGACAAAAAATCAGCAAAGAAACAGTAATCCTAAATGACTCACTAAATCAGATGGACTTAATAGACATCTTCAGAACATTTCACCTCAAGGCTACAGAATATACACTCTTCTCAAGTGCACATGGGTCATTTTCAAAGCTAGACCATATATTGGAACACAGTCGAAGTCTCTTCAAATTCAAGAAGATTGAAATCATATCAAACATTTTCTCAGATCACAATGGCATAATATTAGAAATCAATTACAATAAAAACAATCCAAAATAATCAAACACTTGGAGAATAAATACCATGTTATTAAATAATGATTGGGTTACCAAAGAGATCAAAGAAGAAACAAAAATCATCCTGGAAACAAATGACAATGAAAACACAACAATCCAAAATCTATGAGACACAGTGAAAGCAATCATGAGAGGGAAGTTCATAGCACTACAAGCCTACCTCAAAAAAAACAAGGAAAAACTTGTAATAAATTATCTAACTCTAAAAGTTAAATAATTAGAAAGAGAGCAGCAAGAAAAGCCCAGAGTGAGCAGAAGGAAAGAAATAATAAAGATCAGAGCAGAAATGAATGACATAGAGACAAACAAAAACCAACAAAAAACAAACAAAAAAACAATACAAAAGATCAATAAAACCAAGAGCTGGTTCTTTAAAAGGATAAACAAGATTGATGAACCTCTACCCAGGCTCACCAAGAAGCAAAGAGAGAGGACCCAAATAAACCAAAATCAGAAATGAAAGAGGTGAATTAACAACAGACCCCAAAGACATAAAAATGATTATAAAAAACTACTATGAACAATTCTATTCCAACAAACTAGACAATCTAGAAGGAATGGACATATTCCTAGAAAAATACAATCTTACAAAACTCATTCGGGAAGAATTAAAAAATCGGAATAGGCCTATAACTATGGAGGAAATTAAAGCAGTAATAAAAAACCTTCCAGCAAACAAAAGCCCTGGCCCAGAAGGCTGCACAAGGGAATTTTAGCAAACATTTAAAAAACTAAAACCTACCCTCCTCAGATTATTCCAAATAATTCAAGAGTGAGAGACTTCCAAACTTTTTCTATGAAGTTAGCATTACCCTAATCCAAAAACCAGATAAAGACACCACAAATAAAGAGAATTACAAGTCAATATCTCTGATCAAATTAGATGCTATAATTCTCAACAAAATTCTAGCAAACTGGATCCAGCATTACATTGGAAAGATCATACATCATGACCAAGTGGGATTTATTCTGGGGATGCAAGGCTGGTACAATATCCACAAATCAATAAACATGATACATCACATAAACAAACTGAGAGACAAAAATCACATAATCATATCAATTGTTGTAGAAAAACCATTTGACAAAATCCAACGCCTTTTCTTGATAAGATCTCTCAGTAAAGTGGGAATAGATGGATCATACCTCAACATAATAAGAGCTCTATATGACAAATCTACAGCCAACATCATACTCAATGAGCAAAAACTAAAACCATTTCCCCTAAGAACAGGAACAAGACAGGGATGCGCACTTTCACCACTCCTATTTGACATGGTACCGAAAGGGCTAGCCATAGAGATCAGGCAAGAAGAAGAAATAAAAGGCATCCAAATTGGAAAAGTAGTAAAACTGTCATTATTCACAGGTGACATGATATTGTATATGGAAAACCCAAAGACTCCATCAAAAAACTAGACTTAATAAATTAATTCGGCTCTAGCTGGTTTTGCTCAGTGGATAGAACGTCAGCCTGCAAACTGAAGGGTCTCAGGTTTGAATCCAGTCAAAGGCACATTCCTGGGTTGCAGGCTCATTCCCCAGTATGGGGCATGCAGGAGGCAGCAGATTAATGATTGTCATCATTGATGATTCTGTCTCTCTCTCCCTCTCCCTTCCACTCTGAAATCAATAAAAATATATTTAAATAAATAAATAAGTAAATGAATTTGGCAATGAAGCAGGATGCAAAATTAACACCCAGAAATCTATGGATTTTTTATACACCTATAATGAACTCACAGAAAGAGAAACAAAAAACAAACAAACAAACCAAAAAACAAACAAAAAACAATCGCACTTACCATTGCAACAAAAAATAATTAAGATACCTAGAAATAAGCTTAACTAAGGAGGTAAAAGACCTGTACTCTGAAAACTACAGAACATTGAAAAAATAGAGGGAGACATAAACAAATGGAGGAATATATGGTGTTTGTGGATTGGTAGAATCAACATCATTAAAATGTCCATACTCACCCTAGCTGGTTTGGCTCAGTGGATAGAGCATTGGCCTGCAGACTAAAGAGTCCTGGGTTCAATTCTGGTCAAGGGCACATGCCTGGGCTGAGTCTCTCGATCCCCAGTGGGGGACGTTCAGGAGGCAGCCGATCAATGATTCCCTCTCATCATTGATGTTTCTATCTCTCTCTCCCTCTCCCTTTCCCTTCCTCCCTGAAATCAATTAAAAAAATGTCCATAACACCCAAAGCAATCTATAGATTCAATGCCATTACTATTATGATACCAACGGCATATTTCACAGACCTAGGACAAACTCTCCAAAAATTCATTTGGAGTAGAAAAAGACCCTGAATAACCTCAGCAATCCTGTGAAACAAGAACAAAGTTGGAGGGATCATAATACCAGATATGAAGCTATATTACAAAGCCACTGTTCTCAAAACTGCCTGGTACTCACAGGAACAGACATATAGACCAATGGAACAGGACAGAGAACCCAGAAATTGACCCAAGTCATTATGCTCAATTAATATTTGACAAAGGAGGCAAGAGCATGCAATGGAGTCAAGACAGTCTCTTCAATAAATGGTGTTGGGAAAATTGGACAGATACATGCAAAAAAAATGAAACTAGATCACCAACTTACACCATACACAAAAATAAACTCAAAATGGATAAATGATTTAAACGTAAGACAGGAAACCATAAAAATCCATAGGCAGCAAAATAGCAGACATATGTCGTAGCAATATCTTTACGAATACAGCTCCTAGGGCAATGGAAACTAAGGATAAAATAAACAAATGGGACTATATAAAAATAAAAAGCTTCTGCACAGCAAAAGAAATCATCAACAAAATAACAAGAGAACTCACTGTATTGCAGGATATTTGCTAATGTTATATCTAATAAGGGCCTAATCTCAAAAATTTATAGGGATCTCATACAATTTAACAAAAGGAAAATAAACTATCGAATCAAAAAATTGGTAAAGGACTTAAATAGACACATTTTGAAAGTGGATATATGGAGGGCCAAGAGACATATGAAAACATGCTCAAAGTCACTGATCATCTGAGAGTTGCAAATCAAAGGACAATGAGGTACCATTCACACCTGTCAGAGTGGCTATCATCAACAAATCAACAAATGACAAGTGCTGGCAAGGATGCAGAGAAAAGGGAACCCTCTTGCACTGCTCATTGGAATGCAGACTGGTGCAGCCACTGTGGAAAACAGTATGGAGTTTCCTCAAAAAACTAAAAATGGAACTCCCATTTGACCCAGTAATCCCACTTGTAGGAATATATCCCACGGAATCAGAAACACCAGTCAGAAATGACATATGAACTCCTATGTTCATAGCAGCACAATTTACCATAGTTAAGATTTGGAAACAGCCTAAGTGCCCATCAGCAGATGAGTGGATTAAAAAACTGTTATACATCTACAAAATGGAATACTATGCTGCTGTAAAAAAGAAGGAACTCTTACCATTCACAACAGCAGGGATGGACCTGGAGAGCATTATGCTAAGTGAAAAAAGCCAGTCAGAGAAAAATAAATATCACATGATCACACTCATTTGTGGAACATAATGAGCGAAAATAGATCCAGAGACACAGAAGCATCCAGCAGACTATCAGGCCTCAGAGGGAAGCCAGAGGAGGGAGGTGGGGGTAAGAGATCAACCAAAGGACTTGTATGCATGCATATAAGCAAAAACAATGGACACAGACAGTAGAGGAATGAGAGCATGTACTGGGGGATGGTAGCTCCTGGAGAGAGGTCAATGGGGGAAAAAGGATGAATAGGTAATATTTTAAACAATAAATAATTTAAATTAAAAAATAATATGTGGGAAATACTAATATTTATATGATAGTTTGGCATCCAGAGTTCATCCAAAGCAAACTAGAGACAACTATAACAGGCTATTAAAGGTCTTTATGCTCATCTGCCAGGCAGTGGGGAATGGAGATACTTGCAAACTGAGTTTATGGCAGGTTATCATTTTCTCACGTCTCATAGCCTGAAAGCAGCATGTCATATACATGATATAATAACAATCATGGCTTACTATCTCCACTGTCAGGATCTTCAGCAAAAGCAACTTAACTCCTGCCTGCAGATTCGGCGTATTTTGCAGCTCTAGGCAAAGCCTGTTTTTGAGATGTGTTATGTATAAGAACCGTACTTACAGATGCAAAGTTCTGAGATTCTGTATCAAGTCAGAAATACTGCCATTCACATTGACCTGCCCCCTACTTTAAGTAACAGGACAGTGCCTTTATCCCTTGCCATTATTTATTATACCATTATAGTATTAGAACATTCAACTTGTGAGTAAATCAAGAGAGTCAGACAAAGTGGAGGAAATACATGTTCCAGAGACAAGTTGTTTCCTGCATCATATTTTTTCATCTCATCTCAATGCCAGAACATGCATTATTATACTTGGAGAGTGTGCTTTTATGTATCAGATTTTCATATCAGAGAATAAACTAGCTATTAGAAGGCCTATGTTCTAATTATGGCTCATCACATATTAACTGAGTGACATTTCACTCTTCTCAACTCAGTATTCACGTCTAGCTAATGAGGACAATCATAAGGTCATTGTACCAATTAAATGAAAATGTGTCTTTAAAGCACATATCATCATTACTGTCACCTATTAAGCTCAACAAATCCTATTGTGGGCCCTAACTGGTTTGGCTCAGTGAATTGAGCATAGGCGTGTGGACTGAAGGGTCCCAGGTTCGATTCTGGTCAAGGACATGTACCTTGGTTGCAGGCACATCCCCAGTAGGGGGTGTGCAGGAGGCAGCTGATTGGTCTTTCTCTCTCATCAATGTTTCTAACTCTCTATCCCTCTCCCTTCCTCTCTGTAAAAAATCAATAAAATATATTTTTAAAAACAAACAAACAAATAAATCCTATTTTGGGAGAAGAAGGGGGAGGAAGAGGAGAAGAGGGAGAAAATGATGGAGGAAAATAGGAGGAAGAGAAATAGAAGTAGCAAGAAGTGGCAATCATGATTTTGGTGGTGGTGGAATGGTGGTTAAGGACATGGGTTTTGGCCACAATGCTCATGCAACCTCAAGCAGTTTAGTTAATTTCTTTAAACTTGCCTTAGTTTTGTAATGTGTAAACTGTAAAATCTGATTTTAATTGTTGCTCTGCATACTTACAGGACTGTTGTCAGAATTAAATGAGATAATAGATGTGAAAGCACTTTGATACTTACCAAATTCAATAGAAGCCTAAAAGATTATTGCTACAAAAAGCAGGTGGTAAAGACTTTGTTAGGCAAATAAGATAAATACTGCCTGACAAAAATCTTCTTAACCTCTTCCATTGCATTTATTAGCACCTGAATTGAGCTTAGAGAAGAGGCCAGGTAGGATCTAACCACTCCTTTGAAGGTTTTTATATCGACAAAGAAACGGAGTATTTTATTTGAAGTTGACATGTATATGGAACATGTTGCAGAAAAGAAATGGTCCTTGTTGTACTAAATGAACACTGATACCTGTATGCATCAGTGCTCTTTTCCAAAACTATTTGAAATTTTTAGAGAATGATACACTTTGGATGAGTGTATGAAACTAGATCAAATGCTCTAAGAAGCAATTCAATTAAATCAAATTGCTTTCTTTTAAAAATATTTTTATTGCTTTCTTTTTTAAATATTTCTATTGATTTCAGAGAGGAAGGGAGAGGCAGAGAGAGAAACATCGCTGATGAGAAAGAATCATTGACCAGCTGTCTCCTGCATGCCCCACACTAGGGATTGAGCCCACAACCCAGGCATATTCCCTGACCTGGAATTGAACCATACCTCTTAGTTCATAGATCAACACTCAACCAGTGAGCCATGCTGTCCAGGAGGGAGAAAATAATTTCTTTTAAATTGTCTGACCATTCTATTCTTAAAATACAAGGGGAGGGGGGAGTTGATGACCTCCTTGACCCTGTCTCTAAACACATTTTTTTTTTTTGTAAAGCATAAGGGAAACTTTGCTTTCCATGTCTAAACCACCTATGTTCTAATATCCTATTTTTAGATGACCTGCCTTAGTTCCTGGAAACTCATAATTCTGGCATTTCATAGAATTGAGATCTCACAATTCCACCCATGATCCTTGGTCAGCCAATGATACACTGTGAGCTAGTTAGGTAGGTAGATAAATAAGTAGGTTGCTAAAAGGACTTTTATATAGTTCTAAGTAAGAGGGGAAGGCTATAGGAAATCAACTTGTCTAGAATCATATTGCTATCATTTTTTAACTTGTGACAAACTAAATAGCATTGAATGTTTTATGAAAAGACACTTAGATGTATAGTAATTTCTCTATTATAAAAGAAATACTTTTGGTCTTTACACATTTGAAAGTTAGTTGATGCTATAGCCATGAATTTTTACAACAGTATTTACTTGCCAATATTCAGTAGAGCATAAATCAATGAGTTATAGAAAAGGCAGAAATTATGAAGTTCTAGTAATCTTACAGACATCATAGCATTTTAGAATTCCAGCTCTCTTTATTTTTTAAATTTATCTTTATTGTTGAAAGTATTACAGAGGTCCCCCTTTTAGCCCCATTAGCCCCCTCTTCCTGCCCCCTCCCCAGGCTTTCACTATTGAAGTCTACCTCTCTGATCTCAATTTGCTTATCAGAGGGTGTCAGATAAAATATATAACTCCGAGTTTAATTTGAATTTTTGATAAACAAACATTTTTAATATAAGTATATGCCAAATATTGCACAGAACATATCTATGCTATATTTTTAAAAAGTTTTTGTTTACTTGAAATTCAAATTTAACTGGGAGTCCTATATTTTTATTTGCTAAATCTAGCAGACACTGTGGTAAAATGGTAAGTTCAGAAAGGGTTGACATAGGTAACTTCTAAGGGCTCTTCTAGTTGGAATCATCCATATTTCAGTTGCAGGACCAGCCTGGCAAGGTATATACATATGTAGAACACATGTTAGTATATGTATATAAGGCAGTAGTTCTTAAACTTCACTCCCCCCTCTACCCTATGAAGTTCTGATTCACTATTTCTGGGTGAGGCCAAAAAATATGCACCTTTAACACCCAACCCAGGTAACTCTGATGCAAGTATTCTAGGACCATACTTTGAAAACACTGTGAAATGTACATGGCTTTTTTAATCCACTCATCTACTGATGGACACTTGGTCTGCTTCTAAATCTTGGCTCTTGTAAATAACTCTGCAATGAACATAGGGGTGCATCTATTCTTTTGAATTAGTGTTTCGGGGTTCTTCGGATATATTCCCAGAAGTGGAATCTCTGAGTCATAAGACAGTTTTATTTTTAATTTTTTGAGGTGGCTCCATACTGCTTTCCACAGTGACTGCACCAATCTGTATTTCCACCAACAGTGCATGAGGGTTACCTTCCCTCCACATCCTTGCCAACACTTGTTTGTGTATTTGTTAATTACAGCCATTCTGACAGGTATAGGATACTACTCAGGCATAAAGAAAAAGGAAATCTTACCCTTTTTTCACAGCATGGATGAACCTGCAGAACATTATACTAAGTAAAATAAGCCAGAGAAAGACAAGTACCATATGATTTCACTCATATGTGGAATCTAATGAACAAAATTAACTAACAAGCAAAATAGAGATAGGCTCATAGATAGAGAACAGGCTGACAGCTGTAAGAGAAGTGGGGGTTGGGTGGGGTAGTGTGGAGAGATTGAGCAAAAAAAGAAAAAAAGAGAAAAAACTCATGGACATGAACAACAGTGCAGTTTTCTGGTAGTTGGGTGGGGTGGAGGGAAGTGGAGAAGGGCATGAGGGGGAAATGGTGATGAACAGAGACTTGACTTGGGGTGGTGAACACACAATGCAGTGTACAGATGATGTTTTGTAATAAAAATAAATTTTAAAAAGAAAGAAAAACACAGTGACTTTCTTCTGCAAATGCAAAAATTATGACTGCCTGGATGACAGAATATCCCTACCTCTCATTCATTTATGAACATACTATATATTGAACACTACTGTTCAAACCACACAAAAGACCCATTCTGGAATACTCTGCTAACACTTCTTTGACTAACACATATTTAATGCTAAATTGGTCATGAAATTGGTTTTCATTAATTTTTGTGAAAGTGAGGCACTTTCAACTTAATCGTATTCAGCTATGAATAAAAGCATTCTAGAAATAATAAAATGCCATTTCGTGATATGACTTGTTGAATATTGGACATGGCAATAATATAATTAACTGGAATGGGAAAGAAGCAGCATGCAGCAGTGTGCTGACAAGGGAAAGGTAATTATTTTAATCCTATTCAATCTATTCGCCTGCAACTCTAAAAGGTCAGAGAATACTATATGAAACCCCTGAACAAAGCTCTTCTCCAGCGAAGATTCAATATTCTGCAATAGTCTTTCCCCCAAACTTAATATTTTAATATTTCTTCATTAGAGTGTGTCTAAGTTAACATTTAACACCCTCACCAGAAGTTATTACTGTAGGCAGGGGTAGTTCAACTTGAGTTTTTCATTAGATCAAAAATTGGTCTAATTTGTTCATTAGACCAAAAATTGACTGCTTTTGATTGACCTCATCATGAATGGTTGTAACCCTCAAGTGTGCAAATATCACATAATGACACATCAATACATTCAGAGATAGCTAGCAGGAAAAAAAAACACACCTCAATTTTAAGTTGAGTACATGTTTTTATAAGGAATTGTCTCACTATAACAAATATATTTAATTCTTTACTCTGTGTTAACTTTAAGATGACTGGATTTCCATCCTGTCAGAAGGAACTAAGATGAAATTATTACAAGATGGTTTGGCGGTGTGTCTTGGGTAGCTTTTGCTTTTACCATGTGGGAATGAAAGCAGGGAATTTAACATTATAGAAGTCTGATTTTGAAGCCACCATCCTTTGGTTTAAATCCAAAATCTGCAACCTATTAGCTGTATGATCCTGGTAACGTATATAGCTTCTCTTTGCCTCAATTTCTACCTCTCTAAAATGGGACTAGAACCTTTCTCATTTTTCGTTCTGAGGAGTAAATAAGGTAATGGGGAAAATATCCTTAGATTAGTGCCTGGTTCGTGGTAAGTATATTAGTGGAAGATCAAGGGCTGTTGTTATGCTTCTGGTTCATGGACTTTCCAAACATTCTCCTGGCTGGTGGCAATCCTCACCTACCATTTTGTTCAGAGTTTATTTGGGGGGATCAAATAATCTCTGTTACAGCACGTTGATTCTTACCAGTAAAGTACCAAGTATGTGTGATGAAAATACAAAGTAGTCAGATTACTTTCACTGACTGATTATGTAATGAGTTTCCTGACCTTGCCAGTACACTGTGTGTTAAAGATAATTAAGAAGTACATGAGCTCACAATGTTGCAGTTGGCTCAGTTCTGGAAATAGAACCATTTCCTTCCTAGTGTCACTTAAGTCTGCAGGCTCTTTTTGGAGCTCCAAACCTTTGAGACAAATTGTTCCTCAAGGCCAAACCTGTGTATTCATCTTCTGTTTGTGTCTTTATTTTTAAGATTTTCCGACTTTCATCATTACCTATTGTCCTAGAAGATCTGGCTTCTGTTTCAGTGTAGTTTTTTGTTTGTTTGTTTTTACAAAAATATGGAATGCTTCACGAATTTGTGTGTCATCCTTGCGCAGGCGCCATGCTAATCTTCTCTGTATCTTCCAATTTTGTAGTATATGTGCTGCTGAAGTGAGCACCAGTGTAGTTTTGAATTTTAAGTTCAAATATATTCTCACACAACCCCTTTCTGCCCCTCCATCAATTCTGATTCAAACAGTGTGACTTATACTCTGAGAGAAACACTATCAGGCCTTTCTCATGGTTCTGTGTACACATCCACCCCTCACCCTCAGGCAGTATGAAAGTTTCCTGAATTGTTCTATTCATAACTATGTCCCTAAGACTAATGACAATACATGGCACAAAATAGGAAGTAAATATTTACTGAATGAATGAAGTAACTAGTTTATCTCCACCAACACATATATTTCCTGTCTTTTCCTTCTTTGTTGCCTAACTTGGTGCTTAATTTAATTTTATTATTTTAATGAACTCATTACCACCCAATCTTTTTTTTAATATATTTTATTGATTTTTTTTTTTTTTTTTTACAGAGAGGAAGGGAGAGGGATAGAGAGTTAGAAACATCGATGAGAGAGAAACATCGATCATCTGCCTCCTGCACACCTCCTACTGGGGATGTGCCTGCAACCAAGGTAAGTGCCCTTGACCAGAATCAAACCTGGGACCTTTCAGTCCACAAGCTGACGCTCTATCCACTGAGCCAAACCAGTTAGGCATTACCACCCAATCTTGCCACTAATGCATATTTGCTCAACATTTTATTCAATTCCTCTTTTTACTACTAAGTGTTATTAGCAAAACTGTTCATGCTCAGAGATCCTATTTTTACCCAAGAAGAACCCATCCATGTCTCCAAAGTTTGATTTACCATGTAGGCAATTAATATGATAAAGAAACAATCAATGTACTACATTTTATTCCAGGCCAAGCCCTCTATTTCTAACCAGGTTCAAATCCATCATGACCCTTAGGGAAATGATATTTATTATAGAAGGCAGCCCCATGATAAACAATTCCTACCTATGACTTGAGTTCATATTTGCCTATCAATCCATAATGCAAAAAACAGTGTCACAAAAAAACACATTATCACCTATGACTTGAGTCTATATTTGCCTGTCAATTCATAATGCAAAAAATAATATCAGATTAATATAGTAGTCCCTCCTTATTTATTAGAGATCCATTCTAATATCCACAGTGAATACCTGAAACAATAATACATGTAGGAGCCAAAACCGGTTTGGCTCAGTGGATAGAGCGTAGGTCTGCGGACTGAAGGGTCCCGGGTTCGATTCCGGTCAGGGGCATGTACATTGGTTGCGGGCACATACCCGGTAGGGGGTGTGCAGGAGGCAGCTGGTCGATGTTTCTCTCTCATCAATGTTTCTAGCTCTCTGTCCCTCTCCTTTCCTCTCTGTAAAAAATCAATAAAATATATTTTAAAAAATAATAATAATAATACATGTAGGATAGTACCAAAACCTACATATATTATTTTTCTTATATATACATACCTATGATGAAGCTTAATTTATGAATTGGGCATAGTAAGATATTAATAACAATAGCTAATAATAAAATAGAACAATTACAACAATATATTGTAACAAAAGTTATATAAATATGGTCTCTCCCTCTGATAACTGAGATGACTACTAATTGGCAGAGAGTTCACAATATGAAATGCTGGACAAAGAGATGGTTCACATCCCAGGTGGGACAGAGTAAGATTTATTATGCTACTTAGAATAGCATGCAATTTAAAGCTTATGAATTATTTCTAGAGTTTCCAATTTAATACTTTTAGACTGGAGATAATTGAAAACCTGAAAAGCAAAACCTGAGATAAGGAGAGACTACTATACTTAATGATCAATATCTCAGGCAATGATGGAAAGTACCAATACAATTGTATACAGGATATACAAAAGCAAATTTAGGAAACACTGGGTGACATTTAATAAGAAAGTAACTTGAACCTGCAGAGTTATTAGGTGTTTCACATGGCAGGATGGTTGAGAACCTCAGTTTGTATCTTGGGGAATGAGAGCAACTAATAAATGCCACGGAATCAGACAAGAGATTCATTCCATCAAATATTGAATTTCTGAACTCTCAAGGGAGATGACCTTCAATGCATAGGCACAATCCCAACTTGGTCTGCCACAATACTCTGCAGGGGCTTCTGGGAAGATACTCAACTTAGATGGCAGGCATGGCATGGGGGAGATATTTCTATTTACTGCTCATCAAACAGAGTTCACTAGATTTACTTAGACATCTAACATTTCCATAAGGGTTACATATAATGCCAAATCTTTTTTTCTTTCAAAAAGTTCTTGCTTTTCTAATAATCTAGATACTTTAAAATATCTCCTATAACTTTGTTGAAGCATTACAGTCCTTTTTTAGAAAGTGAAAATTGCTATTCTCAAATAGAAACAAATTTTACATTAAAGAGCTTGAATTCAATACAGAGGGAGAAAAAGCCAAATATGTAAAGCATTCTAGCTGCTGACACTGATATTTGCAAAGGCTGTTTCTAAACATGCAACATAAAGAGATATGAGGTAGTTTATAAATAATTGCAGAAGTTTCACACCTTTATTGTAATTGTCAGAACATCCAAATTACAGCGTTTCTTCGCCAGAGTGACAGGAAGACCAAACTCAGAGTCCTCTTAACTTTATAGAGAAAGGCAGACCCTAACCATGATACTGTACACCTAGATGTTTAGAGAAATCTAGTTAATTGACTGCAGTTTTCATTTTTCATCCAGATGCTTAGCAACATGGAACCAAAACTCAGATCACTGATACTTTTTGTAACCTCTTCCAAAGGGCAGACAAAATGATTCTCAAAACTATTTTGTGATAAAGAGAAAGAATGAGATTTTACCAGTCTAATACAATTACAATGATAGCACATTATTAAGTAAGAAGCTACCTGGATACCTAGAGCCTAGAGCCTAGAGCCTAGGCAAACTCTTAGAGATGCAGCTAAGATCCTCTTATTGTGATCTGTAATCACTGTTGGCTACCTCTTTGTCAGCAAATATTATTCCAAATAGAAGGCTACATTTTGATAAAAAGATGATTAGAAAAATGAAAGAGGTCTTAAAAATGACTCTTGAAAAATTGCCTAAATTCTCACTAAAGAAGCAAAATAGAAGGGAGCTGTGCTGTTTGGCAGCAAACTCTGACCTGGCAATTGAAAAAAGGAAGAAACACCAGACTCTGCAGCAGTGTTGACTCAGTAGGCAGTAAGATTCTCAACCATTCAATTTCAACATTCCCTGTGCCTAACCCTACTGATTTTGTGCCTATGTATAAAAGAATACATAGGAGGAGAGAGAGGGAAGGGAGAAGATAAGAGAGAAGAGATAAGGTGAGAGAGACAGAATTTTCATTCAAACAAAAGGACCTTATTTTCAGTATGGCTGAGAAAACCAGTTTAGATATTTTCATGTAGCTCAGACTTTTGTTAAGGCTGTCTGTTGTGGTTAGGTCTAATTGATGGATATGTCTGGCTTCCAAGCCCACCCTGACAGGGTTGATATAGAGAAGATCCACCCTTCTCCAAATATGGATTGACTAGCCAGCCCTTTATTGCAAGTTGATGGCAATATCCAGGATTCCAGTTAACTGAATCAACTATTCCCATTTTGCAAACAGGGCCACCCACCAAAGCAATAATGTGACCCAAAAGTCTTTTTTTTTGGCAGGGGGTAGGGGGTTGATAAGCAGCAAGTAAGTACCACAAAATGATTCCTTTATATGGACAAAATTCTCATAGCTGAGCAGAAATGAGGAACAAAAATATTTCTTCATTTGTCATAGGGAAAGAATGAGGTCTCATTGGTAAGGAGGAAACAGAACTCCTTGTCAGGGATGTAACAGCCAATGTGGTTGAGAAAGAATATCTGCTAATAGAGAAGAAAAGAAATAAACTAAACAAAATGAGACTCCCAGGACGGGATCTGAATAAGAGCTCAAATGAATGTTGGCAGAGTGAAAGAAATAGCAGAAACCTGTGTGACAAACCACATCTAGGACAGATTTCTGATAGTCCTTTATGTGAAAAGATTTAGGTGCATAATTTCCTTGTCAAGCCAGCTATTCAAAATTCTAACCCAAGATTTTTCCTGGTGTGTGAATATAAATTTTCTATGTGACAAGATATATTTGACAAATGGATTTACTCCATAAGATATTTTATTTGGGCATTTTTATTCAGTTTTCTTTTGTTCCCTACCTAACAGCATACAGATTAGGGAACCATGAATAATTGTGACCCGTTATTTAAAAATATGATCTGTGTGATTTCTTTCTACCTCCATAGGTGAGTGGAAGGAAACAAACTGGTCTTTTTCATGTGGTTATTAGTTCTAGGAAATTTCTTAAATATAACAATTATGTCCCTTAGAAAAACACTTAAATCACGAGCTCCAGTCCAGCCACACAAAAGAAACATTGATCTACATTATCACTATGCCAAGCACACAAACTTGATTTTATTTCCTTTGATCTGCCCATCTGAAAGTCAATCTTACTCCAAGGTGGAGTTTATTTTATATTATACTAGAGGCCCAGTGCATGAATTCATGCATGGGTGGGATCCAGCCAGCCTGGCCCCAATCAGGGTGGGTCAGGGCTGGGCCTGTCAGGAGGTGGAGATGGCAGGAAGTTGGCCAGCTGGCCCACCCCAATCAGGGCTGGGCCAGCTGGAGGGAGGGGCTGCAGGTGATTGGCTGGTGGGCCCTGCCCCTGATTGGGGTTGGGGGGACTGATTGGGGGTCAGTGGCCAGGGGAGGGGCTGTGGGAGGTTCCCCTAATTGGTGTGGGGGGGTGCGATTGGGGTGGAGCTGCCTGGGGGAGGAGCCATGGGCCGACTGGGGTGGTGGGAGCCCATTCGGGATGGGGCCAGCTGGGGGAAGGGGCCGCAGGTAGTTGGCCAGCCAACCCTGCCCCTGATCAAGGTGGGGGGGCCCATCTGGAGTGGGGTCAAGTGGGGGAAAGGGCTGCAGGAGGTTGGCTGGCTATCCCTGCCCCCTATTGAGGTGGGGGGGCGATTAGGGGCGGGGCCAGCTGGGGGGAGGGGCTGTGGGCTGATTGGGGTGAGATAGGCCAATCAGGGGTGGAGTTGCTGGGGGGAGGGGTGACGGGAGGTTGGCCGGCCGACCCCACTCCCAGATCGAGCCAGTTCACTGGCCGTAGTGGGCATCATAGCAACCAGTCATTCTGGTCATTACAGCATTCCTGTCACTGGCTTTTTTTTTTTTTTTTAATGTATTTTATTGATTTTTACAGAGAGAAAGGGAGAGGCATAGAGAGTTAGAAACATCGATCAGAGAGAAACATCAATTAGCTGCCTCCCACACACCCCCTACTGGGTTTGTGCCCACAACCAAGGTACATGTCCTTGACCGGAATCGAACCTGGAACCCTTCAGTCCACAGCCAAACTGGTTAGAGCCAGTCACTGGCTTTATATCTATATATACTAGAGGCCCGATGCACAAAATTTGTGCACTTGGGGGGGTGTCCCTCAGCCCAGCCTTCACCCTCTCCAATCTGGGACCCCTCAGGGGACATCCCTCTCACAATCTGGGACTGCTGACTCCTAACTGCTTGCCTGCCTGCCTGATTGCCCCTAAATGCTTCTGCCTGCCAGCCTGATCACCCCCTAACCACTCCCCTCCCAGCCCGGTTGCCCCCAACTGCTTTTGCCTGCAGGCCTGGTTGCCCCAAACTGCCCTCCCCTATTGGCCTGGTTACCCCTAACTGCCCTCCCCTGCTGGCCTGGTCACCCACAACTGCCCCCCCCTGCTGGCCATCTTGTGGCAGCCATCTTGTGGCAGCCATCTTGTGATGATTGGGCAGTGGCCATCTTGTGACAACATGGGGTGGCCATCTTGTGATGACATAGGACCAGCCATCTTGTGATGACGTGAGGGTATGAGGGCCACCTAGGCTTTTATTAGTATAGATAGATGACCATGAGAACTCAGGTTCTCTTTATCTCTTGAAATCTTTTGCAAATGAATTTTTTATAAGACTTTGTCTACAGGACACTATCACAAACAAACAAGCTATTTGAGCAACACTAAGATACTTCACACCCATCTATCCAATTGTACTTGCTCACTCAAAGAAACAAACAAGTTGTACTATATGACAAATCCTAATGAATTTGGTCTAACACTCCCCTGACACTGCATCGAGAAAATAATAAGCAAAAATTTGATAATGAGACACAGGATGATTGATTTGCTTGTGCATAGACAATCAACCCTCAGAAATAATCATCACCACAAACATTCAGATGTAATACAGTGAAGGTGTTTTTTAAAGAGGAATAGAGGGAGGAAATGCCTATCAGGGAACATGTTTTTTGCTTTGGTTTGAGAACATCAGTTTATTTAAATTCAAGTGAATTGACTCCTTAAATATAATTGTAAAATTCTTAGAAACTTAAAGACTTAAGAGTGTCCACAGGGAAAAAACAGTATTTCTCTTTGAAATCACAGATATCTTACCTCCATTGGGAAATGTGAAATAGCTTTGAAATTGATGTGCTGGGTCATTAAGCAGGAATACTTGACAAAGCTTCTTTGGTTTCATAGATTGTAAATCCCTGTAAGTCTGCAAGAAGCCATTTACGAAATGGAGCTATTGATAGTGCTAATCTATACAGTGATTACTAGAGGCAGCCTAATGAGTAGGTGCTGCCTCTACAGTGTGCTTCAGAGACACCATGCAGGGCTACAGTAAAAAAGTTTGTTCCTTTGGGCCTGAACATTATGGTTGATCCAAGTTCTTTATTAAAATATCAAAATACTCACATGTGTAAAACAATTATAGTAGAAAGTATAAACTCTTGGAATTTTAAAAAATCACATTTATTACTGAGATCATTTTTTATTAAAGCATTTGAATTGGTAATATTACCTTGCAACTATAATCCAAATAAATTATTTTTAAAAAAAGTTATATTTTGGTAAGAAGTTTATAATTCTTTATAGTACCTAAAAATAATCTAAAGCCTAAATGTCCACACTGGGTGAATTGCTGGACTCTATGGTACAATAATAGACTATAATATATTTTATTAAGAGTAACAGTTATGAGGATTAAATTACTGGGATGAGAAAGACTATTGGAAATAATTAGGGAAAATATAGAACTCAGAATGATATTTAAAAAAGAGCGTAAGTGGTGCCTGGTTTAGAATATTGTTTTGTTTAATTTTATTGTTTAACTGTTAAAACTTAGATCTTTCTATTTAACTTTTATGTTCAGACTAGTGGCCCATTGCACAAAATTCGTGCACAGGGTGGGTGGCCCTCAGTCCAGCCTGCACCCTCTCTAATCTGGGATCCCTCGGGGGCAGTCAGACATCCCTCTCACAATCTGGGACCGCTGACTCCTAACCGCTCACCTGCCTGCCTGCCTGATCACCCCTAACCACTCTGCCTGCCGACCTGCTCGCCCCAAACTGCCCCCCCCACTGGCCTGCTCACCCCCACCAGCTTGATCGCCCCCAACTTCCCCCCACTGGCCTGATCACCCCCAACTGTCCCCCTGCTGGACTGATCACCCTCAACTGCCCTCCCCTCCTGGCCTGATCACCCCTAACCGCATCTGCTTTGGCCCTGCCACCATGACTTTGTCCAGAAGGACATCCAGAAGGTCTCCTGGAAGGTCTCCCAGTCTAATTAGCATATTACCCGTTTATTAGTATAGATTATCCTACCTAATAAAATGGTAATATGTAAATTACCATCACTCTGCTACGCCCACGATTGGGCCAGAGGGAGGCACAGGGGGTGGGACTCGGGGTGGTTGGGGTAGCCGATTGGGCCGGCAGGACGCTGATCTTGCGTCTCCAGTGGTGGCACGAGCTCAGCGTCTGCGCCATGGCTGTGCTGCGGAACAGAAGGGGCCTCTGGGGCAGCGAACTCACGACCCGCTGCGGACCATCAAAAGTGGGGGAGCTGGGTGCCTGTCTGCTCTGGCACCAGGCCTTTCGGAAGCCTCCACTGTGCCGGAGGCTTCTGAAAGGCCTGGTGCACCAGCAGACAGGCACCCAGCTCCCCGCGATCGAAAGCGAAAGTGTGTAGGGGACCCTAGACGTGCATGATTCAATCATTCACTGGGCTTCTAGTTAAATATAAGAATATGTAAAAGGAAAGAAAAAAATAGCAATGTTCGTGTGTAGGGATGTACCCTAAATATTTTTATTCATTGATCCATTCACTCTTTTAATAAATATATTGAATTCCTATTATGCACAATGTACCTTGAGAAGGTTCAAATATGAATATGATCTGATTCTTATTTTCAAGAACCTTATCATTTTAGGAGAAATTATGTATATCTTAAGTATACATTAAATAGAATGGGGAGTGATTAGTTGGTAAGTAAGAGGATAAAGAAAAATCAGAATTGGCACCTGGTAGGAAGACATGCTTGGAGAGAGGCATATCATAAATATGTAAGAGAAAATGGACAGGAGAGTGAACCCAACACATCTTAATTTTGTACATCATAATTATGTCTTCTAATTTTTCCTTTCTCAAGTTATCCAGAATGATGTGAGAGTGTAGAAAAGCAGCTAAGCTTTAAGCATAACCAACTAGTCCTAAAGAAAGATGTGGGGATAGTAAAATGACTAACCATCCATTCAGCTGAGAAAAACATCAATTTTGAGAGAATAAATTATAGACATATAAATGAGCAGCTCAGGGATAGAACTGTTACTCTATTTCTTTCTTTTTTTAATATTTTTATTGATTCAGAGAGGAAGGGAAAGGGAGAGAGAGAAACATCCATGATGAGAGAGAACCATGGATCAGTTGCCTCCTGCATACCCCCTACTGGGGAATGAACCTGCAACCCGGACATGTGCCATGATTGGGAATTGAACCCGGGACCCTTCAGTCCGCAGGCCGATGCTCTATCCACTGAGCCAAACTGGCTAGGGCTAATCTGTTTATTTCTTAACAGCCTAAACAAAGGAAACAAAATAAAGTGACATGATAAACACATGTAACCTGCAAAAACTGTAAATGAGACTTAGGTACAAAAGCTGAGTATATAATTCAGTTTGGAATTGAAAATTTATTGGGGAAATTTCTGTTTTCCATTTCTCTCATATCCACATAATTTGGCTAACAATATTGACAACACAACTAAATTATACTCGAAAGGAAACTATTATAATGATTCTGGGAGAATAATAACCATGAACATTCTTATACAGATAAGTAGTGATGATGACAATGATTCACATAATTTTAGAAAAGAATTCATGGCAAATATTGGATGCTAAATAAAATGAAAGATACTCAAATTTATCTACTTCAGCTATAAAGATGTGCATCATCCTTAAAGGTTATAGTACAATCTATACTTGGAAGTTTCCTACAAAAAATATTTCAGTTCTGCAGGTGGATTGGTTACATTATAATCTGAAGTCTTACTATATGCATTCCTCTAGATATTGGCTAATGTCTAGAACTAGGTCCTTCTAGTAGAAAAACTAGAGTTATCCTAATATATAAAAACCCAGGGTGCGTAACGTCCAAAATGACCAAAGGCTCGATCTACCAGAAGGCAGTCGCCGTGGGGAGAGAGTGGCAAGGTCTGATCTGCAGCCTCCATGGCAGCTGTTGATCAGCCCTTACCTCTCTCTTTCTCTGCAGGCTTCACCAGCAGCCACACCTCTGTTTCTCTCCAGGCCTCCATGGGGGCTGCTGATTAGCTCCACCTCTCTGATCAGGCCCAGAGATAGGCCCGGAGATGCTGACTGGCATAGAAACCAACCAATCAGAACCAAATCTGGGTGAACTGTGAGAAGCCAATGGCTGCCTAGGAAGCAGAGCTTTTGACTCTGACTGGCATAGAAACCGACCAATCAGAACCAAATCTGGGTGAACTGTGAGGAGCCAATGGCTGCCTAGGAGGCAGAGTTTTTTTTATGCTGACTGGCATAGAAGCCAACCAATCAGAATCTAATCTAGGTGAACTGCAAAGGCAGAACCTAAGGTGGGGGCTGAGGAGGGGTTTTAAGGGCAACAGCTGTTTGGTGTAAGGTGTAAGAAAGCGGTTCAATTTTTTAATGACCAGTTTGGCAGTATAGTGCATATCAGTCCAGATATAGGGATTATGTATTTTTGTCTGCCAAGAGCATCTCCTCCTGCTGAAAAAGGCTTTTCCCCCCGTTTAAGCAATCCTATCCTATATAATCTATCTATACAAATAAAAGGGTAATATGTTAATTAGACCTGGTCAACTGGCCATCTTCTGGATGTCCGACTTCCTTCTGGACAAAGCCATGGTGGTGGGGGCCCAGACAGAGGCAGTTAGGCTGGCACGGGAAGGCAGTTGGGGGTGAGATCAGGCTGGCAGGAGGTTAGGGGAAATCAGGCCAGCAGGGGAGGGCAGTTGGGGGCAAGATCAGGCTGGCAGGGGAGGGCAGTTGGGAGCGAGATCAGGCTGGCAGGGGAGGGCCATTGGGGGCGAGATCAGGCTGTCAGGGGAGGGCCATTGGGGGTGAGATCAGGCCAGCAGGGGAGGGCAATTGGGGGCGAGATCAGGCCAGCAGGGGAGGGCAGTTAGTGGAGATCAGGCAGGCAGATGCAGTTACAGGTGATCAAGCCAGCAGGGGAGAGCAGTTAAGGGTGAGATCAGGCCATCAGGGGAGGGCCGTAGCGGGGTGAGATCCAGCCAGCAGGGAAGGGCAGTTAGGGGTGATCATGTAGGCAGAGACAGTTAGGGATGATCAGGCATGCAGGCAGAGAGGTTAGGGGCAATCAGGCAGGTAGGCAGAGGCAGTTAGGGGCAATCAGGCAGGCAGTCAGGTGAATGGTTAGGAGCCAGCAGTCCCAGATTGTGAGAGGGATTGGGCCTAAACCGATAGTTGGACATCTCTTTAGGGGTCCCTGATTGGAGAGGGTGCAGGCTGGGCTGAGGGGACCCCCCTGTGCATGAATTTCGTGCACTGGGCCACTAGTTAGATAATAATAGTTGTTTGTTACTATTGTGGTTGTTATTCTTCTAGAAAAACTTTCATTTATTTCCTTCTTTGAGGAATTAAAGACTTTCTCAAGGTTTTTTACCTGTAGTAATTACCTACAGTAATCACCCATTGGACTCAGTCACATGGAACAATATGGAAAGATTTTTTCATACAAGGCAAGTTACCAAACAGTGGTAGAAAAGTACTTTATAACTGGATTTTATTTTAAAAATTCACTTTTGCTTTTTTAAAAAATATATATTTAAAGTAAACTTCAATAGGTGAGGAAAGCAACACCCTGGTGAGAAGCAATTTGCTGATAACTGGAAAGCATGCACACATATAATATAGATATTATTAGAAATATAGAAAATTGCCCATTCTCTGGTTGGGTGAATTCTATCTAAGCCACCTCATTGTGTAATGTACATCCCCTTCATGTACTGCTATAAACGTCTGCTAAACCTCCTCCCTGGACATGAAAATGATGTGGTTAGATTTTACTGCTTCAATCAGTCAGAGGCAGTGTTTGTTGTTAGTTGACCCAAGTTACAATATCAACTCCATTGCACAATCTAAGATACAAAATCTCAGAATAAAATACTCCAGATGCAGTTAAGATATCTCCTACCAACAACCAACACTCCAGTATGTACTCATGACCACCCAACTTCTGCCCTTTCTCTCTCTCTCTCTCTCTCTCTCTCTCTCTCTCTCTCTCTCTCTCTCTCTCACACACACACACACACACACACACACACACACAGACTAGCATTCCATATCATCACAACACTAAAGATCACAGCTTTGTGCCTGGGGGCAGAACTCATGGAAGGCTTCATAGAAGAAACTGTATTTAAGCTGACTCCTAATTGAATAGGCAACAATATAAGTAAAAAATGAATAGTTACAAAAAATAGTTACATGGTGAAAACTATAGTGATGGGGCTTTATAAACACTATGTTAGAGTTTTTCAAAAGGTAGTGGTTTTTAAAAATGAGAAAAATTCTGAGCTCAACTCTATCCCTAATGAAAAAGAATCCCTTGGGATTTGGGGTCCAGGAATCTACATTTAAAGACATTTCTTAGGTGATCCTGATGTACCTCAGGAGTCTACATTATAGATTCTACTTAATGTGTTCTGACATAATGACACATGATTTTGGTTATGGTGGAGACATATCAATTGGCTCCCATGATTCCTAAGAAAAATTGTATGGTCTAATATTCTCCCTGTTTTTTAAGACATTTTTAAAGAAAGGCAACTTTATATGCAATTGGGAAATAAAGTAGTTTGGAAGAGTCCTGCAAAAGGAGATGAAAATGAATAGTCTCAAAGTTGCACAATGGGATAGTGTAAACATTTGAAAAATTAGTTTTGGACAAAATCTTGGTGTAACTTAACTTAGTGCTCAGGCTTTGATCTGAGTATGAACATTTGCATTGCATATTCCCAATTTGTTTTGGAAGGACCTCTGGCAAAATGACATTAAATAGAAATCACTATATTCACATATAATTTGAGATAAATGAAAATTAATTGCCCTTTCAGCTAATTCACAGTGGACTCATAAAAATATTTTTTTTTATTCTGTAAGGCCCTTCAATATTCTAACTCTTCCAGCACACGATCTATTCAGTTTTTTGGTGCATCTGCAAGTTCCATCTCAGTGACAGAGAGATTGGAGAGCTGTACAGCTTTAGAATATTTTTTAAAAGATTGAAGTATTGGAAAAGTATATACTACTATTGAAAAGTCTTTTATTGCTTGTACCCTAAAATTGTGGGAATTTTTGTCAATAAAATAAAGTGATATTCATATAGCCAATGCAGGATTTGTTGATGTTATTTGTCTTGATTCAGAAATCAAGGACGTTACTTTTATTCTTCAGACATTCTAGTTGAAATTATTGAATAAGTTGTCGAGAGCACTGTGAATCTTATCAAAGTTTATAAACTATTAATAAAACACTCTCAAATATGGGTTGATTTCATGCTTCTCTTTCAGGCAGATTTATTTTCTAATTTCAGATGCCAGTAGAATTTATTTGAATTAATTTCACTATTACATATAATAGTACATTAAATATTCAGGAACATTTTATAGTTTCAATTTTAAATTATATGTTCATGTCAGTATTTGTAATCTCTTTTCTTTCCTTCAGAAAAAAGGAGACTACATTTTTTCAAGAGTTAAAAAGTCTCTCCCTCAAAGGTTTTAAATTGATCTAAATCAGAGAAAAATCTAGATTCTTAAGAAAATCCATTTTCACAAGCTATCTTTATAAAACTAAGAATGATAAGTTGTAAAATTCCCATGACATTTTTCCATATTATGACAACTACAAAATAATTTAATGACTAACTCATTAAAATTATATTTTAATGTTAAATATTCAAGTTGCATAATTGACTTACCTGTTTATTTACTGATACTAAAAGATAACATCAAGATTGTGTAACAGATTATTTTCTCCTTTGCATGCCAAAGGAAGGCATGCAAAAATAATATTCTGATATTTAAAAAGTAACTTAAGACACAGTCCTTAACATAATACAAAATGGTGAACTTAGAAACTTCATTGATGTTTCTACTAATTATTGAACTAATTTGTCAATTAGTGAAATGAGTATATAGATGTCAATCTTCCTGATCAATGTGATGAATAGAACCTATATGTTTTGGAGAACACCTTACAGGAAGGTCAGAAAATTCTTAAGGAAAAATTTTGATAGATGTTATTAAATGTACAAGGGCTGGGTGAATTGCTTATTGACATGTTCTTAAACTAAATTATTTTCATTCATGCTTGAAGGTCAAACCAGTCACCCCTTGATAAAGCACCAACTATAAGATCATTCTTGATGAATTGTGGAGCTCTTGGTCAGAAAATTAAGAGTTTTTCATAAACTTAAAATAGGTCTGAGGGCAAAGGGGGGAGAGAAAACAAGAGTGTTGTTAGGGAACTAGAGAGAGAAGCAATTTCTACATACAGTTGTTTTTTCTGGACAATAAAACAGAAAATGTCTCTCTTGGCCACTTAATGAGGGTATGATAGACTCCTGCCTTCCTAATTTGCATATTCAGGCATCATGGCATTTGTACAGAGCATCACAGTACTAAAATATCTCCCTGGTAGCTGAATGCTGGTTTTCAAAGTGTCCTTGGATCACAAACAGCTAAAAAGGCATTTGTGAGCAGATGGCAATTGTGTGGTGAAAAATCTAATTTTATTTGCCTTCTCTAATGGAGAGAGCCAGGACAGTCAGGCAGGTCAAGGCATGTGGGCAGGACTAACATATTGTGTGTGAAGGGAAAACTTGGAAAGCTCAGTTAGACAGCTAATGAGACAACTTACAGCCCCCAGTCTGATTCTGTGTCTGCAAAATTATGAAGGAAAGGCAGGAATGGAAGCACTATCCCAGAAAATGCAGGTTATAAGCCTCCGGAAGACTTCATAGAACACAGGAGCATTAAAAACAGACAAAACTGTATACTTGAAGCACAGATATACCATCTAAAACTGTGACACTAGAAAAATTAATTCATCTGTCTAAGCCTTATTGTTCTCATCTATAAAATTATGATGAATAATAACCCTACCATAGGTAGCTATGAGAATTATAGGAAATAATTTAAATAGTAAATAGCACTTAGAATAGTGTTTGGTTTATAGTAAGATCTCAATAAATATTATCAATTAGTTTTAGCAATTTTTAAATGATGAAGGCAAAACATGTTTGGAGGGCTTTATTATACCAGGTCCCCTAAAAGTAGAACCTGAGACAAGGATTATTTGGAACTGAAGACCAGTGGCAATTTCAGGCCCAACACTTACCATGTTTTGGTAGAATCAACAGTGATATATCTCAAAAGGTGATTGTGAATATCTCTTCCCAACTCTGAGTTCAGGAGTGTTATGTCAGTTACTTGAAATCAGTCTTGGTGGTAGTATTTACATCATAGAAATCAGCAAAAGCTAAAATCAGCCTCTGTCATTCTGCCCCTCCAGTTATTAAACAATTACCAGCACACATTTGTTTGTAACTAAATAAGAGAAAAATGTCTTTTTTTGCTTGTTAAATTTATTTTTAATTATAGTTGGCTTACAATATTATATTAGTTTGAGGTGTACAGCATAGTAATAAGACATTTATATACCTTACAAAGTAATTACCTCAATAAGAGTAGTACCCACCTGATACCATATATAGATATTACAATATTATTGACTATATTCCCTGTGCTGTATTTTACAGAGAAAGATGTTTTGAAATGTTATTCCCCACATATGATTTCTAAGATGGGGTAAAGGTTGAACTGGGAAAGTTCCCAAAAATCTAGAAACAGCAATGCTTCAAGACAATGGCTTTCTTTATGCACAAAAATATTTTCCTATATATTCAATTCCATCAATGTTATCACTTTATGCCATTTTGTTTTCTTTACTCACTCTTCCCCAATTCTTTGCTGATAAATAACCTTGCTCTAGCAATGGACTGAACTGCTGTAATAACTTGAATCTAACAATAGACTGGGAAGACTCAGCAGGACAGGAACACAGAACTGAGTTGCTTAGCAACTTGAAGTCACTCAAAGGAGCAATGGAATCATTTACATCACAGCTGATTTCCCCAAAAGTATGTTACCTCCTGACCCAAACAGATAGTTGAAAGTTAGTGGTACTACTTCCCAAACCAAGTAATAAAATTTACTAGAACATTTTCAAGCCATTCATACAATCCTTGCAAATCAGTCTAACTCCCTGTCTTGTAGACAGCAACTATATAGGAACAACTGTAAAGTGGATCAGACTGAGAATGCAGGAAAAATCTCCCCCAAGTTTTTATTTCAGTGCTGAGACAATCATTTAAAGAAGTTCTGTCTCCAAAGTCCCTGATCATCATCTCACCCTTTGGGGGAAACTAAAACAAAGCAAAAGTAAAAACAAACAAACACTGAAACTTATTTTCTAAATTCACTTATGTCGCCTTAGGCAGTTAAGAAGCATTTAGAAGAAACAAGTTTGATTAAACCCCTGAAGACACTGCCCCAACCCAACTACATGTCAGGCATTCAAAAAATAAGAAGATGCACAGCTTCATCAAGCAGCACATATTATTAATGGACTGTACTACATTCCAGGTAACCTAAATCTATATAATAAAAGCCTAAACGACTGTTATGGCAGAACTACCAGAATGACCGGTCGCTAGGACTGCACTGACCACCAGGGGGCAGACGCTCAACACAGGAGCTGCCCCCTTGTGGTCAGCACACTCCCACCTCCAACCTCCCATGGCCTGACAACCTCCTGCAGTCCCTCTCCCTGGCCAGCCGGCCCTGATCGGCCACGATCGCCAGGGCCACGATTGCCAGCCAGGCCAAGGGACCCCACCCGTGCACAAATTCGTGCACTGGACCTCTAGTCTAATATAAAAACCAGTAAGAAGCAGGTTTCTCAAGTCCCCCAGAAACTCAGAGAGCAACCCATTCTGGCCCACAAGGAATCTGACAATTGGATGTGCCCTTAGGTTATCCATGTCAAAAGACAATGGCATCATTATTACATATTAGAATAATAAATACTGAATATAAAATAACAAGTATGGTGGGATTATATTTTTTAGTAACTTGCTGATGAATAATATTTGTAACTATACAAACAATACAGGCCCATGTTTTTAAAAAGTGTCAAAGAGTTGTATTTCTTGAATTATTCTTATGGCTGGCCCTTTCTCATTCCTTTGACATCAACTTCAATGTGAACACCTAGAGAGGTCTTCCTTTTCTAAAGTAGCCCTTCTGATTTTTATTGTCCATTCTATCAGCTCTCTTCTTTATGCTTTTTTTTATGGTCTTTATTACACATTACAATTTATGATTATTTCATTTATATATTTAGTATATTCATAAAACCTACAATGTCATTAATTGTTACAAATTCTATTTTCTTATAAGTTAAATTGATACAGTGCTGTCATCCTATGAATCTTACACTGCTCCCTCTATAATGTAAACTTCATGGGGCAGTGATCTTTTCTGTCTTTAGCACTGTTGGATTTTCAGTGCCTACCACAATGCCAGGCTCAATAAGAGTTCAGTGAATGAGTGAATCAGATCATGTTATAACTATACTGCTCTGAATCTTCCCATATCAGTACCCAAACAGCAATTGTTTTCTTTTTAACAGTTTTACATTATTCTGTTGTATTTAATGACTTCTTTTTTATGACTATTAAAAATGTTTCCAATTTTTTTAATTTCTTTATTGATTAGGGTATTACATATGTGTCCTTATCCACCCATTGCCCCCACTCCCCCCACTCATGGCCTCACCCCCTTGGTGTCTGTGACCATTGGTTAGGCTTATATGCATGCATACAAGTCCTTTGGTTGATCTCTCCCCTTTACCCCCAGCCTCCCCTACCTTCCCTCTGAGTTTGATGGTCTGATTGATGTTTCTCTGTCTCTGGATCTGTTTTTGTTCATCAGTTTATGTTGTTCATTATATTCCATAAATGAGTGAGATCATGTGATATTTATCTTTCTCTGACTGGCTTATTTCACTTAGCATAATGCTCTCCAGTTCCATCCATGCTGTTGTAAATGGTAAGAATTTCTTCTTTTTTACTGCAGCATAGTATTCCATTGTGTATATGTACCACAGTTTTTTAATCCACTCATCTGCTGATGGGCACTTAGGCTGTTTCCAAATCTTAGCTATGGTGAATTGTGTTGCTATGAACATAGGGGTACATATATCTTTTCTGATTGGTGTTTCTAGCTTCTTGGGATATATTCCTAGAAGTGAGATCACTGGGTCAAATGGGAGTTCCATTTTTAGTTTTTTGAGGAAACTCCATACTGTTCTCCACAGTGGCTGCACCATTCTCATTCCCACCAGCAGTGCACGAGGGTTCCTTTTTCTCCACATCCTCGCCGGCACTTGTCATTTGTTGAATTGTTGATGATAGCCATTCTGACAGGTGTGAGATGGTACCACATCGTCGTTTTGATTTGCAACTCTCAGATAATTAGTGACTTTGAGCATGTTTTCATATGTCTCTTGGCCTTCCTTCTGTCTTCTTTCGAATACAATGAAAGGGAATTATAGGCCAATATCCTTCATGAACATAGGTGCCAAAATCCTCAACAAAATTCTAGCAAGTTAGATCCAGCAGTACATCAGAAAGATCATACACCATGACCAAGTAAGATTTGTCACAGGGATGCAAGGATGGTACAATATCCGCAAATCAATAAATGTGATACATCACATAAACAAACTGAGAGACAAAATTCACATATCAATTGGTGCAGAAAAAGCATTTGACAAAATCCAACATCCTTTCTTAATAAAAACTCTCAGCAAGGTGGGAATAGAAGGATCATACCTCAACATAATAAAAGCCATATATGACAACCCCACAGCCAACATCATATTAAATGGACAAAAACTAAAACCATTTCCCCTAAAAGGAACAAGACAGGGATGCCCACTCTCACCATTTCTGTTCAACATAGTACTGGAAGTACTAGCCATTGCTATCAGACAAGAATAAGAAACAAAAGGTATCCAAATTGGAAAAGAAGTAAAACTGTCCTTATTTGCAGATAACATGATACCCTAAAGACTCCATCAAAAAATTATTAGACTTAATGAATGAATTTGGCAATGTAGCAGGATACAAAATTAACGCCAAGAAATCTATGGCATTTCTATACACCAATAGTGAACTTACAGAAAGATAGACTAAAAAAGCAATCCCATTTACCATGGCAACAAAAAAATTAAGATACCTGGGAATAAACTTAACTAAGGTGGTAACAGACCAATACACGGAAAACTACACAACACTGAAAAAAGAGATAGAGGAAGACATAAACAGATGGAAGAACATACGATGCTCATGGATTGGTAGAATCAACATCATCAAAATGTCCATACTACCCAAAGCAATCTATAGATTCAATGCAATCCCCATTAAAATATCAATGGCATATTTCACAGACGTAGAACGAACTTTCCAGCAATTCATCTGGAATAAAAAAAGACCCCGAATAGCCACAGCAATCCTGAGAAAGAAGAACAAAGTAGGTGGGATCTCAATACCAGATTTCAAGCTGTATTACAAAGCCACTACTCCCAAAACAGCCTGGTACTGGCACAAGAACAGACATATAGACCAATGGAGTAGAATAGAGAACCCAGAAATCGACCGAAACCACTGTGCTCAATTAATATTTGACAAAAGAGGCCTGAGCATACAATGGAGTCAAGACAGTCTATTCAATAAATGGTGTTGGGAAAATTGGACAGATACATGCAAAAAAATGAATCTAGACCACCACCTTATACCATACAACAAAAATAAACTCAAAATGGATAAAGGACTTAAACGTACGACAGGAAACCATAAAAATACTAGAGGAATCCACAGGCAGCAAAATCTCAGACATATGCCAAAACAATTTCTTCACTGATACTGCTCCTAGGGAAATGGAAACTAAACAGAAAATAAACAAATGGGACTACATCAAAATAAAAAGCTTTTGCACAGCAAAGGAAACCATCAGCAAAACAACAAGAAAACCCACTGCATGGGAGAACATATTTTCCAATGTTATCTCTGATAAGGCTTTAATCTCCAAAATTTACAGGAAACTCATACAACTTAACAAAAGGAAGATAAACAATCCAATAAAAAAAATGGGCAACGGACCTAAATAGATACTTTTCGAAATGTTTTCAATTTTTGTACTATTTTTTTTAATTTCTTTATTGATTAAGGTGTCACATATTTGTCCTCATCCCCCCATTCCCATCCCACACCCCTCCACACGGATGCCCCCACCCCTGTTGTCCTTAACCATTGGTTAGGCTCGTATGCATGCACACAAGTCCTTTGGTTGATCTCTCCCCCCTACCCCCACCCTCCCCTACCCTCCCTCTGAGGCCCAACAGTCCGATCGATGCCTCCTTGTTTCTGGGTCTGTTCTTGTTCATCAGTCTATGTTGTTCATCATTACCCCTAGATGAGTGAGATCATGTGTTACTAGAAATATACTTATAAGAACCGAATGTAAGACGAGCAATAATAGTTACGCTGACAGGCAAATGAATCAGTCTGTAGTGAGTTTCTTTCTGGACCAACAGTTCTTTTGAGACCCAATTTCAATGTCCACCAGTTCCTTATGTGTACATGTCAGCAATGACATTTCAGTTCTGGATGGTAGACAAATGGTGGTAATGCAGGTCCGACTCCCTCTGGTTTGGTCTCGCCCAGACCCAAGGGCACAGCCTCACCAGGACTTAGGGGCGCGCGGCCTCACCCGGACCTGGGTCCCAGGATCACCCAGGCCCCGGGGCGTGTGGCCTCACCCGGACCTGGGATCCAGCCTCACCCAGACCCAGGGGCAAGCGGCCTCACCCGGACCCGGGCTCCAGCCTCACCCGGACCCAGGGGCATGTGGCCTCACCCGAACCCAGGGGCGCACGGCCTCACCTGGTCCCGGGGGCGCGTGGCCTCACCCGGTCCCAGGGGCGCACAGCCTCACCCGGATCGAGGGGCGCGTGGCCTACCCCGGACCTAGGGGCACACGGCCTCACCCGGACCCGGGATCCAGCCTCACCCAGACCCAGGGGCACGCAGCCTCACCTGGACCCGGGTTCCAGCCTCACCCGGACCCAGGGGCGCACGGCGTCACCCAGTCTCGGGAGCGCGTGGCCTCATCCGGACCCAGGGGCGCACGGCCTCACCCAGATCCAGGGGCGCACGGCCTCACCAGGACCCGGGATCCAGCTTCACCCGGACCCAGGGGCCTGTGGCCTCACCTGGACCCAGGGGTGCGTGGCCTCGCCCGGACCCGGGACCCATCCTCACCCGGACCCAGGGGTGTGCGGCCTCACCTGGATCCAGGGGCGTGTGGCCTCGCCCGGACCCAGGGGCGCGCAGCCTCACTTGGACCCGGGACCCAGCGGGGCTTCATCTTCTTGATCCCAATTCCTGTCGGTCAATTCCCTCTCAGCAATTCCTTCGGCCATTTTCTCAAAGCTCCGGGGCATCTTCCACGGAACTCGCTGGGCAGCGGGCTCGGCGGAGCTCTGGTGCACCCGGTGCGTGGCAGCGGGCTGGTCCGAGGTCACTGCGGCGACACTCGGGTCTGAAGCTGCGACCAGTCGCCAGGCGAGCGCACCTGGATCCGTGACCCAGCGGGGCCTCGTCTTCCCGATCCCAACTCCCATCGGTCAATTCCTTCTCAGCAATTCCTCCGGCCATTTTCTCAAAGTTCCGGGGCGACTGCCATGTGGCAGCGGGCTGATCCGAGGTCGCTGCGACAGCGCTCGGGTCTGCAGCAGCAGCCAGTCACCAGGCATGCGCACCTGGCCGCTTCTGGGGCGCAGAGATTCTCGAATGACTCGGAGGTCAGCAAGCGCGGAGTCTCCCACCCCATGTCCCCCAGGGGCTTGTCTGTCCGTGCTCGGCAGCGAGCAGAGCCGTCCCCTCAGCCGGAGACCGCCAGGGGAACCACGCCGAGCACTTTCCAGGCCGCCATTGTGTCACCAGAGCCGTAGTTCTTAAAGTGTGATCTTTGGCTCACCAGCATCAGCATCATCTTGCGTCCCCCTCTCTTTTATTCTAGTTGTAGAGCATCCGCTCAGCCAGCCCTCCAGTGGTTCTGGATGGTGTCTGCTCTGTTTTCCAGTTGTAGTTTCAAAATTGTTGTGGTAGGCAACAATCAGGCATCTGCCCTATGCCGCCACCTTGGTCCTTCAGAAGATTCTTAAGTAATCTTATAAATGTGGTTCTGAACACTGTGTCGTCCATTAGTTTACTTTCCTCCATCTCTTCTTTTCGTGACCTGCTTCGGTGTCTCCACATTTTGGCTGCCTCCCTATGCTGATGGAGTGGCTTTGTGTGGTCAGTGACCTATAGGGGCTGGTAGCTCAGCTTCCCCAATCTCCCTAGGTGGTCACTCTTGGTACCCCCCCTTTGTGGGCTGAGTGCAAAGTCTTGGTGTTGTTAAGCCTTGATTGCTGTTGGTACACTGGGAGGATTTGACCTCCAGTCCAATTGGCTGTGAGGATCAGCTGTGTCTATGCCGGGAGACAGCCTTATTCAACTAGACTTGCAAAATTGTAAAAGCCTCTGTGCTCAGCTTGGATGGGGTGGAGTTTCAGGGTGGAGCCTACAGCCTTGGCTTCCCGTCAGCCCTGCCCTATGAGGTTCCTGGGTCTCAGTATCCCTCAGTGTCCCTCTGTACTCCCTGCAAACACCTCTGAGAGAAAGGCGCCCTGGAGTTTCGCCCACTGCCAAACAGTCTAGTCTCTCCCCCAATGAATCTGGATTCCCAGATTCTCGCCCGGAACTGGGTTTCAGTGTATTTGGAACTGGGGCCCAGCGCAGTCCGGAGCTTTTGTCTCCTTCCCACTAGGGCAATTCAGCGGCACAGTCAACAGACCATCCTCTGCGCGCATTCCTGTGCGCGCCTCCGGAGCTCTGCCTTTCGCCGCTCCTCTGCGTTTCTGCCTTACAGCCCAGATTCCCCCAGTATGAGTCTGGGTTCCCAGGGTCTCGCCCGGAACTGGGGTTCAGTGCAGTCGGAACTGTGGTTCAGTGCAGTCCGGAGCTTTTGTCTCCTTCCCGCTAGGGCAATTCAGCGGCACAGGCAACAGTCTGTCCTCTGCGTGCATTCACATGCACGCCTCCGGAGCTCTGCCTTTTGCCGCTCCTCTGCGTTTCTGCCTTACAGCCCAGATTCCCCCAGTATGAGCCTGGCTTCCCAGGGTCTCGCCCGGAACTGGGGTTCAGTGCAGTCAGAGCTGGGGTTCAGCGCAATCTGGAGCTTTTATCTCCTTCCCGCTAGAGAACGCCGGCCAGGCACTCAGCCGCCCCGCCCTCTCTGGCTCCCTCCTCCCCGCACGCACGCACGCGCGCCTTTGTCTCCGCCCGTGTCTCCATACCTCAGGCTTTTACTGATCCTCTGATTTTCCTTGTGATTTTCTCTTTCCTTCTAGTTGTGGGCGTTTCAGTCAGCCAGCTTTCCTGTGGTTCTGGATGATGTCCGTTTTGACTTTTAGTTTTATTTTTGAAATTGTTGTGCCAGGCTGCAGGTTAGGTGTTTAACCTATGCCCCCATCTTGGTTTCTCCAATTTTTGTACTATTGAACATCTGGTACACAAAACGTTGGGTAATTGTGTAATATATTTAAGATACATTCTTAGGAGTGCAATTGTTGGGTTAAATATACATATTTAATTTCAATATATATTGCCAATTATAGTGTTTTGTATCTGTTTTTTTTAACACACAGCATGAAAGAAGTGTTCCAGTAAGAGTTATAATTCCAGTGGTCTTTTTGGAAGAACATAATTTATTTACGTATACATGGGTCCCAAGTACCAACTATTGCTCTAAATTTCTTAGAGACATGCTCCAAGATATTCTAAGTCTCACCCACCTCTCTGCTTTGGAAGTGATTAAGATAATACCACCCTCTTCAGTCTATCCTACACACCATCATTAGATTAACTTAACAAAAACACTCTTTTAATCATGTTAATCTCTTTTAATTTTCCTCTTCATACTTTTTCCATATTTTCCAATGTTCTAAAATACACATTTATTGTTTCATAACTGAAAATGTTTTGGTTTTTTATATGTTTATTTATTTCAGAGAGAAAGGGAGAGGGAGAGAGAGTTAGAAACCTCAATGATGAGAGAGAATCATTGATTGGCTTCCTCCTGCATGCGCCACACTGGGGATCAAGCCCACAACCTGGGCATATGCCCTTGAACAGAATCGAACCTGGGACCCTTCAGTCCACAGGCCGACGCTCTATACACTGAGCCAAACCAGCTAGGGCCGTAATTGAAAATGTTATAAATAAATGGAAGAAAGTAACAGACTTTGTCTCTTGAACACCAATAGCACATCAACATGAATGTAGTTATGTCTCTAACCAGAAAAAGACTAATACTAAACCTTATTTTTTTTTTATTCCAATGGCTTCTGACTCCACACAAGTTGAAAATATCTCAGTCTGGTAATTTCAAGCTCTCCATGATCTATCAATCACCTTTTGAACTTTGTTAACGACATTAGGAATAATCTCTGGAACCTACCTTCCATTGTGGCTTTTGGTGTATCTTTTGCCTGACCACTCAAAATCTCTACTCCTTTTCCTCATTAAAAACCCTAAAAATACCTCAAGGCCAAATAAAATACTACATTTTTTGGGAAAGACTTCTCCCTTCATGTGCTTACTCTGAAAGCTATTTTTTTCAATATGTAAAGTAACACTAAGTTGACTAGTGTTTTATACTGATGAATTATTCGTTTTTCATATATATATTCCAAACATATAATTATTTTAAGAACTTAGGACTGAACTGCTCAAAAGTGTAATCACAAATTATTTAGTTTTAATTAAAATTTATTTTAAATTAAACAATTTTTAGCTGATCACTAAGCTAATCAAACAGAGACTTCAGTGGCCACACATTACAAAGAAGACAGATTTTACAGGATTAGTTTAAAAATACCACTAAATAAATAAACAAAACAGTTAACACTTCACAACAACCCTGGGAAGGAGGAAGAATCTGATTTCCGGAGTTGTCACATATATTTAAAAGGCTAATTTTAATTTTTTCACCAAAAATTTGTGAGGCATGCAGAAAAACAACTTCTTGCCCATATATAGGAAATCAATCAATCAATAGATACTATTCCTTAGGAATCCCAGACATTTTACTTACCAAACAAAGATTTTAAATCAGCTACTTTAAATATGGTCAAGGAAATCATATCTAAAGAACTAGAGAAGTGTAAAAAATAATATACTACCAAATAGAGAATATTGACAAAAGGTAAAAATTATTTTTAAAAGCACAATTAGGAATTCTAGATTTAAAAAGTATAACTTAAGTGAAACAAATAACTCAACAGGCTCAACAGCAGTTATGAGCATTCAGAAGAAGGAATAAATGAACTTGAAAATAGATTTATAAAGATTACACAATATGAAGAATAAAAAATGAAATGAGCCTCAGAAACGTGTGCGACTACATCAAGCATACTAAGATATACATAGTAAGAATTCCAGGAGGAGAACAGAGAAAGGAAAGAATATGTGAAGAAAGAATGGCCAAAAATATTCCAGAGTAGATGGAAAAAAATTGACCTATACATCCAAAAACTTCAACAAACTCCCAGTAGGATAAATTAAATGAACTTTAAAAATAAGTTCCCAGTTACAATAGCTACATTTCAAGTGCTCAATAGCCACATGAGGCTAATAGTTACTATATTGGATATTGCACATATAGAAAATTGTAGATACAGAAATTTTTAATAATTTAAAATTTCTATTGGAGAGCACTGGCCTAGAATTTAAGGCCAGTGTCTTATGTACTGATGTTTGATTCTCCTGGTTCCCAATACCTTAATCCCTTAAATTCCATATCTAAAAAGCCAATTCTTCACCCCAATACACAGTCCTATTTCTAAAACAAATCACAAACCTGTAGGTGTAGAGGAATTTTAGGAGTTCTAACCAGAGTCACAAGACTCAGCATTAAGTTACTACTGCTCATAATCCCATCATTGTTTTGTGCTCTAGTTCTTGTGACTGGTTTTCTAATCTGTTTTTTTATGACCAAGTGGCTAACTTTAGTCTTTGTATTTGGATCCTTGTTGTATTTTTTCCCTGAGCACAATAGAGTTTCCTGTCTTGTAACAAGCATAGGACCATAGTTCTAAGACTGAAGCCCTGCTTTGCCCTTGTCAATTTCCTTCCCAGGGACTAAAGACCTTCAAAACCAAAGCTCAAAGCTGGAGCTCTTACTATAAGTTTACAACTTTAGTTAACATTAATAATATGGGAGAAGTCCCACTAACTGCCATACACAGTCTAGCTGCTTTAATTCTCAGTCCAGTTACAAATCATTGAAATATATAACTTCTATTTTAGAAATAGGGAAATCAAAGCTCAGAGAGACTACATAATGGGTCTAAAGCCATTTGGCAAATAAGTGACACACCTGGAGTTTTAACCAGATTTATCTGTCTTCAGAATCCATATGTCTTCTAGTCTATATGCTCAACATCAGGGATTAGTTATTGATAATATATTCTAAGAGAATGACAGGATCATGTAACCTGACATGGTCTGTTATATAATCATGTAGTAGACATCCCTTATTCCAATTCTCTGCTGATGTAGGATTGCTTATTGATGGTTCTTGTCTCACCTACTTCACTGCTTCCTCATGATGTTGACTGGTAGTGAACTACTTGCGTATGGTCTCCTGGTAATCATGTTTTATTTGTTACAATGGACTTCTTTCTAGGACCTACATTTGAATTTACCTCACCAAAGTCTACTCCAAGGGTGACATCTAGTTCCCTCATCCTGATCCCATAAGTCCTTTCCATCTTAATGCCATTAAACAAATCAAGCCTGGTCTAAATATGACACTATTTGGCATAGAGCCTTCCACATAGTAGAGGTAGATGCATATTTGAAGTGGTTATGCAAGTATTGATTCTTAATATAAAGCATTTAGAAAGGGGCATGAAATAACTCTCAATTACTCAGTTTAAGGTATGAATGTTCCCTATGTGGTATAAATACTGCTGGAATAAAAAAAGAAGGAAATCAGGAAAAAAGAATTCCTTTGAGTCAAGCTAAGCACATCCAATAAAGAGTCTATTTTTTATTAAAAATATTAGTACTATTAATTTTAAAGGTGATAATAAGCTACCATATACTGGGTGGTGAATATCTAAGTTCTTTACAGATATTACTTAATTCAATCTCACCACCTTAAAAATAGGTTAGTCAGTCATTATCACCTTTGTCAAAATGAAAACTTAAGTACCTTGACCAACGTCAAAGAATAACTCTGGAATTTCTGTAAGGAAAGAATTTAAGAGTGGAAAACAAAGGGACTTGGCTTGGTTTTGTTGGCAAAGTAAACTATTATCTTAGATTATAGGGATGACTTTAATTAGTAGTTAATGGGAACAATGAGTAGGGGAAAGCAGTGATAAAGGTACTGCCACTGCTAAGTGATTGTGAGCTGGGATTTAAAAATAGTTTTTCTGAACCTAAACTCAGAACTATAACACCACTATACTTCCTCCCCAACCGAATTCCAGCCAGGGACTCTAATGCTGTATTCTGGGGGGAGGGCATTGGGATATGATCAGGGATTCACCTTTAAGGAAAAGATTAGTTCAGGAAGACCTTCACCTGGAGTTTTAATAAAGCAGTAGGGTTGTATTTATTTATTTTTTCTCTCTCTCTTTATTTTTCCATAACAACTGACAAGGTCCTTCAGATATATGTGCGCAGAAATTTTAGGTCATTGTATGCAATACTTTTTCTTTTGGCTGCTCATGCTCACAGGCAGTGGGTGATCTTTGAAGACTTTCATGATTCATCCGTTAGTGTTACTTCTTATTTCCTGTCCCCTAAGAGCATCCAGCTGACCGATAACCTCCACAATGCACATGAATTCTGTATCTGTCAAGAGAGCTCTGCAAAAGGAGAGCGAGGTAGACCTGCTAAGTTTCGTCCTGGATAACTGACCAAATCACCCATCAATAGTGTCACCTCTCTCAATGCAACTATCAAACAAGACAAACTATGAAACTTAGAAAAGTTCCTGAGGAAGAAAGATACTTGAAGTCCCTAGCTCTAGTGATTTTTGTGTGCATTATTTTTGTTTCTCATCTTGAATGACCTGTTGTTCTGTGAGAAGTGCAACTGTCCTTAGTGAGCAAGTTATTGTGCAAAGTCTACCCATTAACTGATTGCAGAACAAATGACAACACCAAACTCCTGAGTTTTGAAACTGCTAATTTCAGCCTGCCATTGTGCTACTGCACTCAACCTAGAAAAAGGCACATGATGACTCAACCAATTAAGAGCATATTTTCATATTTATTGCTTATCCAAACATAGAAAAAGCATATATGCAGACTCATGTCTCCTGCTTGTTCACCACTGTTGGAAGTCCAATAAGTATCTACAAAGAGGTGCTAATGCTTAAGGTGGAGGCACAGAGGATTCAAAGTTACATTGATGCCAATCAATGTTTAATACATAATTCAATGTCCTTCCTGAAATGTTTGTGGCTTCTAGTAATTCACAAAAAGAGAAAGCCAATGTCCCCCTTCAGCATCTGTTTCTGTTCTGTGAAAGCTAGATGGCCACAAATCTGCTGTGGAAGAGTGCTTTCACTGAGATAGAAGTGTTTGTGCTTCCCTCTGGTAGCTTCTGAGTGGTATTCACGTTCAGAATGAATGTTTATCCTTTCATAAGGAATTCATCTGAACAAATGCTGAGTTGTTTATTGAAGAGTACCATGATGACCTGACAGATCTAGTCATGTTCAGGCAGGGCTTTCTAAATCCAAAAGAAGACTGCAGAACCTGAATGACAAATACAAAATAACAGGACTTCCAAGTAAAAGAAAATAAAACACTAACTGCTCTCTTTCCCCATGCTTGACACTACTTCCAGCCTCCTTCCTGTGTGAAAAGGTCTTGCACTAGACTGAGAAAGCAGGGATTTTTAACCCATAATGTTGGCTTGCTTCTTTTTGTTCATAAAAGCTGAATTTTATGGGTGTTTCTGTTAGGCCCTGGTGTGTCCCAGTTCCTGACTGAGACACTTATATCTGTAATCTGAACTGCAACAGTCAGTAGGGCTTAGAAGTAAGCCACCAATCCCTGGCTGAATTCCAGTCACAAGTTAGGGTCTCCTAATTTGTTTCCAACTTTTACACAGCAGCAAGAAATACCAGTGGTTTTGTGTCTAAAGACACTCTATATGCCTGGCTTGCCTCCAGATTACAGCCTCCCATTGCTACTGCCATCGCAGTACTGAGTCCATAGTTTTTACTTTGGTCCTTAAAGTTTAAGAGCTTATGGTCTAGAATCATATTTTGTGGTTCATATCCTAACTCTACTACTGACTTGCTATGAGAGTTTGTACAAATAACTCAGTTTCTTTGAACTTCAATTTTTAAAACCATACGTACCTCATAGGGTCACTGGGAAGATTAAATAAGATGATACATTCCACGCACTTAACGGAGTAGCTTAACATAAAAAGGACATGCTAAATATTACTTGTTGTTAATATTTTCCTTGATCACTCAACTGGCCTGCTTGATCCTCTGGTCCCCTAAGCTGCACAGCCAGCAGAGTGGCTTCATGTGGAGTTGTGAGAAGAATGAACTATTGCTCTGCCTTTCCCTTCTCAGCTGTCTCTCCTTATGCACAGATCTCCCAGATGATGACTAGCACCCACTTACCTATCTTCCATATACATCCTACTCATTTTTTTCATCTACTAGATCCTCTCCATATGATTGAAACACTGACACTATCTTTAGCCTGCCCTGTGATCTGGTTTGCCATGTTTTTACCATTAGTTATACCCACAGTTCCATCAACCCTGATTGGACACTCACAGGTGCCCATAGCAATACCCCCTTCCTCTCACTATCCATTCAAAGCTGCCTCTACTAATGCTGAGCCATGCCAATCAATGATAGGCCAAAAGCCCCCATTAGGGGTTTTCTTTTCCTTTTTTGTTAGCTCGAGTCAACAGATTAAAGAAACGTGAGGTGAATAAGACTAACCTTTCACAGAGGCACCAACCTAGGTCAATATTAGAGGAATTTTTAAAATATATTTTTATTGATTTCAGAGAGGAAGGAAGAAGGATAGAGAGATAGAAACATCGATGATGAGAGAGAATCATTGATTGGGTGCCTCCTGCATGCCCCTTACTGGGGATCAAGCCCACAACCCACACATGTGCCCTTGACCAGAATCGAACCTGGGACCCTTCAGTCCACAGGCCAATGCTCTATCCAATGAGCCAAATCAGCTAGGGCAGTGGTTGGCAAACCTCGGCTCACGAGCTACATGCGGCTCTTTGGCCCCTTGAGTGTGGCTCTTCCACAAAATACCACGTGCGGGCGCGCACATACAGTGTGATTAAAACTTTGTGGCCCATGTGCAGAAGTCGGTTTTTGGCCTGGGCGAGTCTATTTTGAAGAAGTGGTGTTAGAACACTCAAGGGGCCAAAGAACCGCATGTGGCTCACGAGCCACGGTTTGCCGACCACTGGGCTAGGGCATAGAGGAATTTTTAAAAAGACCCTGTGTGCTTTCCTTATCCTCAAAAAATATAGTCCCTACCTATAGGCTGATGTCAGGAATTCCACAGCTAAAATTGTCCCTAATTTAAGAACACAATCTTTGGCTCAGGTAAAAGCCCACTAAAGAGCTAACATCAATCCACCATCCAACAAATACTGCCAAAGCCCCTGTTTGATTGTTTTCGATATTCACTTTCTCTATCTAATAGGCCAACTTGTAAACTCAGCCAATTGCAACAGAATCATGATTCATATTATCAACATTTAGTGGCTCCTACCCTGATCCCACAGACCATAAGAAAGACAAAATGGTCCTCTTTTCAACAGCACATACTCTTTTTTCTAAGCCACCAGATTATCATTTCATATATATATAAGAAGTTCTAAAAATAGTATAAGTTTGTAGGTATTTTTTTCCCCTGGGAGATATTTGGGAAAATAAAAGTGATAATGGAAGTTTGAGTAGGTTGATGCTTCAAAGAATGATTCACAGGAGAACCTGGAAATAAGTATAAACAATTCCAAACAGATGTGCATTTTTGCAATTGTATGCACACACTCATACTGGAAATGATAAATAGAGATGGAATGTGTAAATTAAAGGCAGGGAGATGGGGCAGGAAGAGGTGAGGTGAGATGATATAGAACAAGATAAATTTTAAAAGATGCTTACTGAAAAAGTAGGGCAATGAAATGAGGTGAACAGGGGAAATTATTATGTCACAGAGCAAAGGAGTTAGAACAAGTCCACAATTTTAATCAAGCATATTCATAGAGGACCAACTTAAAGTTTCACACTAATACATTCATGTTTTGGATATTAAGATTTGTAAAATTAAAAGGTAAGTTCTTCTCATTGTTGACAAATACCACTGGTACTGCAACAATCTAACCCAAAATAGTATCCCTATTTTTAGATGGGTAGGTCTATGGGGTTGTGATAAGAGGGGTTTTTATTTGAAATGTTTATTATTCAACCAAAGATTATGTCACAGAGTTATTTCTGTAACATTTTTTAAAATGATCTGTCACATGATGAAAAAATTAAGTATAAAAAATATGAAGTGAAAAGTCTCCATCTCATGCATTTTTAAAAATTTCTGCACAATTTTCAACCTCACAGTTAAATGCTCTTTTTCATTTCCTGTGTACCTGACTGGTGGTTTTTAAGATCATACAAATATCAACAATTATTCTCATCACTCTCCCACTTTTATAAAAATGGCAGCATACTAAACACAATTTTCTGAAAATTTTTCTCATTTAACTATACTAGTATATGTTGGAGACTTTTATCAGTGAATCCAGATATTTCTCATTTATTTTAAAACAGCTATATAATAGTTCATATTGTGGATGTACCATAATTTACTGAGTAAGCCCCTAATGACAGACATTTGCATTGCTTTTGGTATTACAAACAATGCTGCAATTAGTAAACAGGTATATATATACTAGAGGCCCGGTGCATGGATTTGTGCACCAGTGGGGTCCCTTGGCCTGGCCTGTGGGGATTGGGCTGAAACTGGCTCTCCGACATCCCCTGAGGGGTCCTGGATTGCGAGAGGGTAGTTCTCAGGTGATGTACCCCAAAATCGGGCTCCCTCCTCCCTAGTTCTGGGTGTGTCACTCGAGAACTGCAGCTGCCAAGTCACTGCAGCTTGGCAGCTCCTGCATTGAACATCTGCCCCATGGTAGTCAGTGCTTGTCATAGCTACTGGTTGGAGCATCTGCCCCTGGTGGTCATTGCACGTCATAGCTACCAGTTGGACAGTCGGATGGTCACTTAGGCTTTTATATATATAGATATATCAATACATATTTTATTTTGAACCTTGTGAGTATATTTGTAGATTAATTTCATAGAAGTGAACACATTTGAATATTGAGAGATTTCACTAGATTCAACTACATACAGATTGTGCCATTTTGCACTCCTATCTGCAACATGTAAGAGCATCTATTTCCCTTATACCATAGCCTCACTATCTTTTAGATTTGTTTCATTCTGAAAAATTGTAAATGGCATTTCAACATAACTTTAATTAGCATATCACTTATGAATAAATATGATTAAATTAATTACAAAGGCCATATGTACTTATTTTTCTGCATACTGTTAATATCCTTTGCCTATTTTTCTACTAGCTTACTTCTTATTCATTTGGGGATGCTCATTATATATTAAGGTGATTAACCCTTTATATATGAGTTGTCTCATGGCATCTGGTGTGCACTGGGCTCTCCATTTCTTCTTCAAGGCTTTATTACTCATTTTTGCTTTTGTGTACAAACTTGCTCACACTCAAAATGCTTAGTATTGAGGTTTTTTAAGTATACTTATTTCTAAGGGCAGCTTTACCTCTACATATGCTCAACAACATGCTTCCTGTAGTTGTGTGTCTCTTTAAGTCAGATGCACTGTCTTCAGTGTCTCCAGGCTAAATGTTCTTGTCACTGTTGCAATGGTAGTGCATTGTAAACTACTTTTAATGAGGAAAGTCACTTTCTCTTAAAATATGAGCTGAAAATGGACCCCATTTATTTACATAGAAACAGAATTATATTTCCCGTGTGAAAAAAAAATTAAAAATTCACCTCCTATATAATCATAAATGATATTAGTAGTTGAATATTTTGTACTTGGCATTACAGATAGTATTGCCATATAAAATTTAGGATAACCAGTTAAATTTTAATTTTGGATAAATAGTAATTTTTTATTATAAGCACATCCCAAATATTACATGATTTAAACATATATTAAAACATTACTCTTTATCATCTGAAATTCAAATCCTATCTTTTTATTTGCTAAATCTGACAAATATAATTATATTTTTATATTTTTTCAGAGACCAAGATCCTATGACTATGATTTGCTGATTTAAAAGCATGTGCTCAACTGATAATTCATGGAATTTTAAAACATGATAATAAAAACCTTCAGAATAGGTAAGAACTTTAAGATAATCAATTTTAGTCACATACTTTATAGGTAAATGCTATCTGCAATGCCCTCCACAAGCAGTCATCTATCTTATAACTCGACACTTTCAGTAGCAGGAAACTGTCACAATCTAAATGACAGCTCATTTGATGTTTGCATTGATCATTTAGTAAACCATTTATCAAATTAAGCCAATTCACTTTCCTTGACACTTTCTTCTATTCATCCTAGTCTTAGTGGCCACTGAAAACAAGTTAAATCCCTCTTTCATATGTCAACCCTTCAAATATCTGAAGACAGTAGGCCACTCTTGAGATTCTTTTTTCCCTTTGATAAATATTTTCAGTTCCTTCAACTGTCTTTTAGAAAACATGGTTTCAAGCCATCTCATGCACTATCAAATAGTGATTTTTATACCTTCTATGTGTCAGGCACTGTGCTAGGTAAAAATGGCACTATAATGAACAGTATAAAATTCCCCACTCCTCAGGACATTTAGTCTAATGGGGGGAAATGGCAAACATTTACAAAGTTCTGTACAAGTGCTATAACAAAATTATAAATAGGATACTTTAAGGATATGGAGTAAAGAGTATCTAAATATACTTGAAAGAGACAGGGCCTAACAGGTGACAGAGGGGATATTCACAGACAGCTTAGCATGTGATGCCTGAGCAGAATCTTCAAAGTTCTAGTGACAAGCAGAGATGGAGAAAGTAGAGGGACTAAAGAAAGATGCAATAGTAGAAGTGATAGGAAATTGTGACTAACATTGGGTGTATGGAGTGAGGTAAAATGAATCAAGGATGATTCCCAGGCTTCAGAATATGGTTAAAGCAGATGGGGGCCATGATCAGAGATTAAAAATACTCATAGAAGAAGAGGTTTTATTGTGTGAGCACTACTGTGGTAGTAGATAGTGACATATGGGATGAAAACAATGACTTTAATATTTGATGTCTTGAATTTGAGATGCCAAAAGCACAACCAATTAAAGAAGTCTAGTGAGCAGTTAGAAAAATGTACGTGTGAGAACCAGAGAAAGGTTCTGGCTAAAGGTGTAGATTTGTGTAGAGGGCCACCTGGGAGGCACCTGGGCATTTCCTCAGTTATTCATCAGCCGAACTCAGGGCTTAGGCCGAGTCACGCCCTGGGAACATGCTTCCCCAATGAGGGTGGACATGTTAATCAGTTTTGACTTCATAGCAGCCCAGGTGTCAGCAGGGGCAGGTCTAGATATGTAAATCCAGTAATGCTGGGGCCTAGTTAAGAATGCAAATAAGCTCCTTTGATCCTAAGTTTTGGTGTTACTTCCTGGATTTTTGGATATAAGATAAACCTGCTGGGTGGCTCAGGGTCGTCGTCCTGCTGCCTCTCCATGAGAGAGGAAAGATAGCAACCCACCCAGCTCCAGCTTCATGGATCTATTTCTGAGTCTTGTTTTCTTTATTTGTATTATTTCTCAATCCCTGGCCGCCTCCATTTAGAACCGGTTCGTTCATCTCTCTTTTTCCGCGCGGGACGTGGAAAAGGGAGATCCCCGCCATGTCTGGCCCCTGCTGCATCAGGCCCCCGCATTTTGGCACCCAACGTGGGGCATGAAAGAGGCAACAAGAGGTAAGAGGCAAGGGATCGCTCCCAAGAATTGCGTGCGCCACAGATTTAAGAAATGTAAGGTAATCGGGAGTGTATTGTATTGAACTGAATTGAAATAGCCGGGTGTAAAACGTGGGTAATCCTCAAAAATGCTTTAAACTATGCACTGTTAAGCATAGTCAGATTCTTGATTTCTTTTTTAAGTTTTGTTGATGAAACCTTGGAAAAGGTCAGAAAGCAGTTGCATGCTTGATTCAGCACAGGAGAGTTTAAGAATGTCTAAGTGGGGTGCAGCCACGGCCTTACAGCCTGCAGTGGAAGGGTGTAAGTCTCTAAGAATACCATCTGCACGTCCTCTGCCTCCACGTGTAAACTACTTGTAACCAAGTAGAAAAAGATTAAAGGAATTTCTCAGCAACTGCCAATCTTTTTCTTTCCTTAAAAATAAATAAATAAAAATAAAAATTGAAAAAATAAATAAAATAAAAACAGTCGATGCCAGACCATTACTGAATCTTCCCCCTAAGAAACAAGGAGATGGGGGAAGGGAGACACGTGGCGATCCAATATGGATGCCACTCCCCAAGAAAGCCACTTTGAAAGGCCTCATCTTCGCCATCTTTATTTATTTTCCACCTAATGACTTAAAGCCTTTACAAATTCATAAATGCATCTGGGATTTCTGTGCACATGTAGAGGGAAAAGGCCAGTTTAAAAACGAGTGTGCATAGTTTTGAGCTGAACTTGACCTTTTGCTGTGTACAGAATAAAAACCCGAGACTGTTTTGGTCTTAAAAATGGCGGAGATGAACAGGAGAAAGAAATACAGACTAGTTCCCCAAGGCAATCTAAGGTAGCTCTTTTGAAATTTCCCACCAGAGGCAGGTAACCAGCAAGTAAATAGTCAAGTTTACATATGAATGGCTGAGAGTTTGCTTCTTGACTTCCCCAGCAGGAAAATTGTGACCGTTTTGAAATTTAGTGGCTGGGCCAAGCCTATTGGCTGGAAATTTAAAAGAACTTGGAAGTTTACTAAATCAAATGATGAATTTAAATTATCTAAATGTATTGAAATTGATAATACTGAAATGTTGATCTAAATATGCCTAGTATAAAGTCTAGATGATATAAATTAATCTATTAATTGAATATGCCTTATATTTTATTTGAAATGTATCCTTAAAAATGTAAAAGTATTATTGATTTGAGAAATGCTAAGTATTTGATTTGCTACCTGAAAAACTGAAGCTCTGAAAGTTTAAGTCTCTTTTCTCATCATGAAAAGGCTACAAAAATGAAAAACCCAGAACATTTGTTCCTAAGAAAAATGGCAGATTTGACCAAAAGGAAAAAACAGGCTAGTTCCAGCAGCAGATTGTCATTTCCATAATAAAGAGTAGTTTTTAAATGCTAATGAAAGGTGTTAAAAATTTAACCTTAAGTCTTCAAGATAAAATTTATCCAAAGTAAATGCCTTAAAATAATTGGAATTGGATTTGAAACTCAAAAATTGTTAAAAAACATATAAAAATAAAGTATCCCAGATAAAGACTGGCCTATGCCCCTTGTTAATGCAAGAAGGCGTAGTCGCCCTTCCCCCAGCATTCAGGTAAGCAAGTTCCCGCCAATAGCCATTTTTAAGAATGTCATTTCCATTTGAATAGACCAAACCTGTTTCGCCATCTTTAAATAGGTTTGGCTTTGGCGCTTAAAAATCTTAAAAGTTTGCTTAATTATATAAATAATAAAAGTTTATTAAATATCTAGAGATTTTGAAATGAAAAAACGCTAAAATATTCATCTAAATTTGCCTCATGAAAGATTCAGAGGACAGAATTGAATCTCTTTGATTATGTCTTTTGTTTTAGAAATTTATTAATAATATAAAAGAGTTGTTAATCAAAGAACTGCTAATATTTGACTTGCAAGCTCTGAAAATTTAGAGTGCAAATTGAATTGGAAAAAAAATTATATAAATGTGGTAATAATACCTAAAATATAAAAACGTGTTTTTGAGAAAATAAAATGTTTTCTCTTAAATAATTAGAAATTCAGAATATGTTACTTCTTGGTCTGATTTTAAAAAGAAAATTCTGTGATACAGTTTAAATTTAATTGATATTCTTTAAGATAATTTAAGTATATAATCTTTAAATCATATATATTATATGTTTGATCTTTCCAAGTGTATTTCAAGGTTTTGAGAGTAGCTTTTGGACATTTCATTGGGCCCTGAAATGTATTTCAAAAGTCTATTCTCTCTTAAAAGAAATATTTTTTTAATTAAACTGATTGATACTTGAAGTCGCATGGAAAGCTTTATCAAATAAAAATTAATTAATATATTTTACTTATACATATATATTAAATGTTATGAAGGTTTTCGCCTGTAAGAAGGGCAAAAACAATATATTTCTTAAATATAGCCAAAATTTTCAACAGAAGTAGAATTTCATAGACAAAAAGCCTCAAGCAGCCTGCATTTTTGAATTGGCTGGAGGTGGGACACTGTTTATGCTTTTGGATCAGACCAATAAAGTATCAAATAAATTTACTGAATAAGTTTCTTTGCTTTTTTAAATAAAGATACCTACTTAAGTTACCCTATAAATTAGATTTTTAAAATATAATCAAGGTCTCATATAAATTAAGTTACATGAGAAGCCAATGTTTTTATAAGTAGTTGAATCCTGACTCGTAGTAGGCTGCATTCTTAATTAAGCTAGAGGAGGAGCAACATTTGCGGCTTGTGAGACAGCCGCCATCTTGCCTGCCCCTCTGGCCACGTGGTTACTACCCGCCATCTTGAAATAACAAAGGCCAACCCCTTTCCTTTAAATAAGCCAATGTCTTTGTAAGCAATTTAAATAAGTCTTCTAAGAAAGTTACTGAAGGCTTCCCATGATCCCTCAGTATATGCAAATAAGCCTAAGAGGATACTTTAAAAATATAATTATAAATTTATTATAAGAAGAAATTTTAAAATTTTAAATTCTATTTCACTAACATTTACAGTATAAACTGAAGATTGTTATTAAAATGTTAAATCTGAAAATAAATTAGTAGTCAGCCTTACTGTAAGAGTACTTGTAATATAGCTAGTTAGTCGCCTGAGGCTTGCCTTTCAAGCTGTAACCATACAGGTTGCTTGTTATAAAAGGAAAGACAAAAATTCTTAAATGAAACTCTCTGTAGCCTGAAAATTATTTTGGAAGAAAATAAAGAGAGGTTTCCTTCAAATATCATAGCGATTGTAATTGATAACCAATGCATTAGGCCTCAGAAGATGGAGATGAGAAAAGATTAAATGACTTAGAAATTATTAGGAGACTTTAACTGGTTAAAACCTTTTCTATACAAAAAGAAATTGATAGCCAGTTTGAGATTGAATTGCCATGGCCTAGAACAAAGAATATTCTTACATGATATTCTACAACAGCATATTGTACAATTATCCCAAACTTACAAACTAATTCTTTGAATATTTGGCAGCAACTTAAAAAGGACATGAAAGGATTTAATCCCTTCCACAGTGTGGAAGGCCCCTTGGGAAGGCACTTGAGCATTCTATATTGGCTCCTCTTGCCCTTTTTGCCAAGAGGGACCCTCTTCTCACAATCCAATTGCCCACAGCTGTTGCCTGAGTTTTCAGTTCATGCTGAGGTTGAAACCTCATGGTGGCTGATACCATGGATCTGTCTCTTGCACAATGGCGTGAGCTGGGCCCTCCCTGGAGAAGAAACCTGGATACCCCAAGATCTGTGATCAATGCCAGGGCCCCACCAGCAGGCGAGGGGATCCCAAGGCAGGTGCTGGGCATGGAGGCCATAGGGGCATAGGCTACCAAGGAGACAGAACTGAACCTCACATCAACCTGCTTGGCCCCGGAGGATGGCTGGTTAGTCAAAGACGGGTAAGATTCCTCAAGGGAGGAACAACCTAAGACAGGCACAGTCGCAGAGGGGCCATCAGGAGAGAACTTGGGGGTCAACAGAGGTGGGGCACAGAACATCACCCCCCCAACATTGCAGGGGCTTGAACACTCACCCCTTCTGAGGGAGGTCTCCTGCCCCATGGCTGCTTCACAATTCCCATGCCCAGCTCAGATCGGGACCCAGGCAACATAGCAGAGACTTGGCCCAGCTTAGATTGAGATCCAGGCAACAGAGAGTTGGCCAATGGCAGCTGCCCTATGTTTAAATCTATCCTAGCACCAGGAATGCTCAGGGCTTTCTCAAGTATGAAAAATAATCCTTTCCATTAATATTTACAGAGTAAACTAAGATTGTTGTTAGAGTATTAAATTTGACAGTAAAATAGTCAAGTTTTCAAATTAATTTAAATTAGCTAAATGAAATAAGTGAATATTCAAAAAATGTAATTGTACAAAAGCTGTTCCTAAAGTATTAACCAAAATTTCTATTGATAGTTCATTTCATGGTAAAATTACTTAACATGCAATGAACCTAAAGCAGTCATATTTTTGTGCAAAAAATTAAAATTTAAAGTTATCAAGACTGCATTATAAAAATTTTCCAAAAGCCTCCTAATAATTAAATAAAAATAAGGGGGGATAGTGGAGTAATATTCTGTAAGGAAAAATATCCTGAAAGTAAATTACATGTAGAAATTTTTTACTTTGAAAATTAATTTTTATTTGTAATGCAAACAGCAAGACACCCATGAGAAACACACATGGTGTCAAATAAACCAAAGGAAAATTGTTTGGGCAAAAATCAAAAGGATCCCAAGTCTAATTTATAGAAAAGAGTTCTTTATTAACCTTTGGTCGAGAATATGTTTATATTTCCAGAAAACTCCAAGACCATGTGGATTCCTGCAACAATGGATCCTAGGGAAGACCTGATAGAACTGTTCCAGCCACAGAATAAGTAGTGGCCCACAAGAACAGGGGAGAAATAGTCCTGAAATAAAAATAGTGAAGATGGCTTGCCATGCTAGCAGTCAGCACCTGTGCATTGCTGCTGGTTGCCCAGGACCAAGGGCAAGGAATGTTGGTGTGCACACGCTTCCAGACCATGTGTGCACACCTTCTGCATAGAAGTCAAAATGTTTGATGTTTTGTGCATTTACCAGGACCCCTGACTTGAGGGTCTTGCTTTATTTCTAACACAGGGAAAAGTATTAACTGCCACATTAAAAGAAATGTTATACCTCAGGCATTAACCATTTTTACAGATGGATCCAGTTCTGGAAAGGCTAGATCTACTGAAGCAGGGGAGCAAAGATCCTTCAAACTTTTTATATTTCAGTAGAAATACAAGCTCTTATTTATGCCTTAACAGATTTTGCTACGGAGCCCATAAACCTATGGTAATAGTGCTTATGTTGTAAGTATGGCAAAAATTATTGAAACAGCTACTATAGGGCACACTAATTCAGTGGAACTTTTCATTTAATTTTCAGCCTTTAAAATATTATTAGAGAAGGACAATTTCCATGTTTTATTGGAAACAATGTCCTCAGTGTGTTATCCACCTCTCTGTGCCAACTTTAGGAGGTAAATCCCCGAGGACTTAAACCTAATCAAATTGACAAAATAGATGTCACTCAATTGTAGAAAGAGACAATTGTACTCTTAAAATCATTTATTAAAACAAAAAGGAGGAGACAGATGTTATGTGTCACCTCAAGAGAAGCTCAGTCATGCTTTTTATACTTTAAAATTTTTTTTTGAGTTGTGATGCAGAGGCTGTACAGCAGTCGAAAGGCATCAGGCCTCCTGTATAATAGCCTTCACCAAGTCAGCTAGGTGGAAGGAAGCACAAAACCAGACAAAAGTTTTATCAGATTCATTAATAATGTGGGGAAGAGGTTGTGTTTTATATCTTTCCAGAAGGAGCAATGCAGCCAATTGGGGGGCCAGAGCGTTACATCCGTCACTACAATGGACCCAGAGAAGCCCCTGTGTCCCTTCACTCAAAAGGACTGAGAGCTGCCCCATGACAGCAAAGAGGTAGAAGAAGAAGAAAACTGAAAGCTACGCAAGGGACTGAGGTGCCAACATGGAGTCAGCTGAAGAAGTTAACGACTGAAGTGCAGCAGATTGTGGAAAAGCAAGAAGTTGAAGCTACTTCTTCAACCATGTTCCTGCTCATGCTAGCATCTGTTAGCTGCCAGTCTTCTGCAAAGTCTTGCGCAGCCAAGTCCAAGGACTCTGAGTAAATATACACCAGCAGCAAGAGAGACTTTCTTTCATTTAGTAGCAAAAAATGTTAACCTGTCCATAGTTCTGATTTGTCTTGTTGTTTTGCATTGGCATTGCTTTGTTATTATTTAATAGCCAGAGATTTGCTCTTGACATTCAAGTTTTGAAAATGATAGCATGTATGTAGTTTAGTTTTGCATTGGCATTATTTGCAATTGTGTTAATATTAAAGCTTTATTCTTAATTAAATTTTACTTTTATTATAGTAGCTTAAAAACAAAAGAAAGGGTGAGATATAGAGGGCCGCCTGGGAGGCACCTGGGCATTTCCTCAATTATTCATCAGCTGAACTCAGGGCTTAGGCCGAGTCACACCCTGGGAACATGCTTCCCCAATGAGGGTGGACATGTTAATCAGTTTTGACTTCATAGCAGCCCAGGTGTCAGCAGGGGCAGGTCTAGATATGTAAATCCAGTAATGCTGGGGCCTAGTTAAGAATGTAAATAAGCTCCTTTGATCCTAAGTTTTGGTGTTACTTCCTGGATTTTTGGGATATAAGATAAACCTGCTGGGTGGCTCAGGGTCGTTGTCCTGCTGCCTCTCCATGAGAGAGGAAAGATAGCGTCCCACCCAGCCCCAGCTTCATGGACCTATTTCTGAGTCTTGTTTTCTTTATTTGTATTATTTCTCAATCCCTGGCCGCCTCCATTTAGAACCGGTTCGTTCATCTCTCTTTTTCCGCGCGGGACGCGGAAAAGGGGGATCCCCGCCATGTCTGGCCCCTGCCGCATCAGGCCCCCGCAGATTTGGAAATCATGAATTTTCTAGGTGGAATTGTAACTGTTGCCTTTATGGTATAAAATTAGAAGGAAAGATTCACCTACAAGGTACGGCCCAGAATTTAACACAATACTCCAGATGTAGTCTGTAAAGCACAAAAGACTATGTGATATGGGCCTCCTTCATCTAAATACTGAATTTCGCTTGATATATCTTAGGATCAGACTAGCTTCCTTAGCAGTACTGACAGATACTAATGAGTGAAAATATTTAAATTTCTTATTCATAGCAGCTGCTGTATTTTTCCAAATGGATATGTATACAGTTGGTTTTCTGGATATAAATATATAACCTGGTACTTATCCATGTTAAATTATATCTTGTTGGATTTGACCATCACTCTAGTATATTCAGATCATATAGCATTATGTCTTGATTCTGTCCTTTAATTTATTTACTATTCTTTCCAATTACTTCATACACACATATTTTATAAGTAGGCCTTTCATAGCAGTCTATTAATCAGTCCCTTTGGCTGTGGCCATTCAAGCAGCTAATAATTTCCCAAATTATACTAATAACTAGACATATTTCTCCAGTTTTTCTACATTTATCTCATTCCATGTCTATAAAATATCAACTCGAATATCATTGATGAAGTTCAAATTCACTTGTATTGTGAATTTCCCTGATATCAAAGAGTAATAAGCTATACTGGTATGATTCATTTTCAATAAGAGCAAATTAGCCCTTAGTGATTGCATCTAGTGGCTCATAAACTATGCTTATAATAAATCATTCTGGAATTTGGCTCAGGATCAATGTCAGGCTCACTGTTGTCTCTTAAATGTTGAGATGCTTCTGGCTTATTTCTAATTTTCCACCACCCAATTTATAATAAGGGTAAAAAAGAAACATTTACATCTATTAAACATGTTCATAAAAACATTTTCATTGCATACATAAGAGATTAAGGCTTCAATGTGAAGATGATAAAATAAAAGTAGATAGGTATGGTAGCCTTTAGGGCAGTTAAGTTAAGCAATATTTGTCAATGCCCTAGATACATCATTTGACCCTGAAGACTGAAATGTAAGTCATGTGAGGAGTTCCAAGGACCCTCCCTGTGTGGCAAAGCAGTCTTGCTTAAGAAAATCATAAATAGTTCAAAAATTCAGGCCAGAGAATTAGCAAGTCATCAACTACATAGTGCACAGGACAGAACACTGGGCCCCCAATCTTGCTACCCCCTGATAGAGATTACCCATCCTACCTCTTCTTTTGCAAGAAAGTCATTAAGAGCAAATAAAAGGTAAAACAAATGAGCACAAAAATCATCCTACCTTTTGGCAACTCACACCTTAATTCCTATCGGATACATAATCCTGAAACTGGTGAACATCACATGGATTGTGAACAAAACCCACAATCACAATTTTAAACATAGCAGTTACAGTTAATATACTTATTGAGTGTGATATATAAAAACTTAGAGTTATGAAATGAGTGATTAGAGTACAGTGAGCTTGATCAAGAAAATTCTCTTAAAGGAAGTGACTTTATTTTTTTAGTAAAAATTGTATTCGGTTAATGTGTACAACATGATGTTTTTTTTTCCTTTATTGATTAAGGTATTATATATGTATCATTATCTCCCCATTGCTGCCCATCCCCTCACTAGTGCCCTCACCCCCTGGTGTCTGAGTCCGTTGGTTATGGTTATATGTTTTGCTATAGATAGTGAAATGATCACTATAGTCAAGCTAATTAAAATATCCATTCCTTCCTATAGGTACATCTGTGTATGTGTATGGTGAGAACACCTGAAATCTACTCTTTGCAAATTTCCAGGATACAGAAGTAGGTTGAGTTTTAAGTAAGTTTCAATGGAAGGAATAGACTCAGATTCATAGTGTTGGGGAAAAGCCCCAAAAGTCTAAATTCAGAATCAATTCTGAATAACTGACAGGTATCCTTATTCAAATTTATAAGAGCTTTAATAGGATAAAAGTACATACATGGGCAAAGCAGGTGTTTATTCCCAGTGGTGGCTGAGTGGGAAGACATCCATACCCTCCCAGGACAGGGTCTCTTTTTTATAGGGGGTTAGCAGTAAAACCATATAGACTATCAGAAAGAACAATGCATTTCTAAGTGAACAGATAAATCAGGCAGTTATCCACACTCTATACATTCATTAACTTCCTTCCTGGGGGCATGACATTTATCTTTGAGTGGCATTCTGGCTTTCTGGGTAGTCAGCTAAACCTGAGACTAAAGAGAGTTAAACAGTCATAGAAGGTTAAACAGAGAGTCTAACATTTCCCAGATGCCTGCACTGCTGGAGCCATATTTCATCTCTAAGTGTGTTCCCCTACAAAAGACCACAGTGAAGGTTGGGACCAGGGACCTAAAGGAAGGAGAAATTGGCTGTATTTGGGAAGGTAGAAACAGCAAATAATTGAGCTCTTGTAGTGTACACCCTGACTGTTGTTTTCTTTTTTTGTAACACAAATGATTAACTTAAACTTCAACTGGCTAGGCATCCACTTCAAAGAGGCATCCACTAAAAAGATTGCTATCTCAAATAAAGGCATTGCCAGCTATAGAACTAGATAAGGAGCAAGACCACCTCCCTCCACTGAGGCTTGTTTGTTTTAGAGATCTTGGTTGATTTCAATAACTGACCACTTAGGCCACTTGTTTTTTCTCTTCCCATGCTTTCAATTTCTGCTCTTAAGTTTTAAATTCACCAATGAATAGTGAGCACACGAAACACCAGGCCCCTACCTTATACTCCAATAAAAGAAAACCCCCAGGCCCAAGCATGTCCCCTGCTCATGTTCTCTCTCCCTGTTACCTTGTTGTGTAGCCTCAGGTGTGCTGTGTGATTTCCAGGTTCTGTAAGTAATAAATCTTTTATTTTTTCAAAGTTTCCTGATGGTTATTGCTGAGGGCATCTGCAATCATAATAAAACCCAGCCAATGGTTATTGATAGGTGAACAGCAGCACAAAATAATTGCCATAGTGGGCAGGACTGCATGACTGCCCTAGGGCAGTGGTCGGCAAACTCATTAGTCAACAGAGCCAAATATCAACAGTACAATGATTGAAATTTCTTTTGAGAGCCAAATTTTTTAAACTTAAACTTCTTTTAACGCCACTTCTTCAAAATAGACTTGCCCAGGCCATGGTGTTTTGTGGAAGAGCCACACTTAAGGGGCCAAAGAGCCGCATGTGGCTCGTGAGCCGCAGTTTGCCGACCATGGCCCTAGGGGAATGCCATTTACATGCAACTTTAAAAAACACCTAACACAGTTTTGGGTAACACCATCTGGGAAAGGAGCACCACTTGCTTGGGGTCTGTTCCAATGCTATACTCTTGTGCATATTGCCTCTGTTGTGTGTGGCCTGAGGTATCCTACCCAAATGGTCACAGCTGCCATAACAATCCAATAATCTCCCTAGAGCAGTGTGATCAGGCCCATCTGGTCTAACAAGACAATTAGGCCACTAATTGTAAAGGTCTCAATTGACTAGTAATGTGCATGAGTGTCCTGGCCAAGGCAAGCTAAGGAGAATAGACTGTATAGCAAGGCTATTGTCACCACCCAAAGAGAGGCTCTGGGCTAAAGGCAATAGGAAAAGATTCCTGTAGGTGAGGAGGACAAGAGACCTCCGCCTGCATACTGAGTCAGTGGCTCATATACAGACTATGTTTTCTAATTCAGAAGAGTGAAATAACCTTGCAACCAGAAACCACCAGAAGGAAATGGCACCACCAGAGGGAAAATACACCGGAGGCCTGCCTATGGTCTCTGTCACCACTTCACACAATACTATCACTCTTTGTATGCTGACCTAATAGGACATCATGGGTCCAATCTCTGACATAATAAATTTATTGACAAATATAAATGTCCTAAATGTCTGGTTATCGGTATCTCCGAAGAACACTTAAGCATTACACCACTTCTTTGATAAGTGCAAAGTCCCATGGAAGCTTCTTGGGCATTGCTCACTGCCACACACACTAACATGCCAAGACTACACTGCAGAGGCATGGGGGCTTTTTCCAAAGGTTCTGTGAATATCTTGCTACCACAGGCAGACCCCAAACCCAGAGGGGATTCTTGGGACACCCTGGCAAGGAAAGCAGCCACTTATGAAGAGGGCTCAGGGCTCACAGTAACATCCAAAATTTTTCAATAAGAACATGAAAGATTAAGGTAAAAGGAGAAATTCTAGAAACTAAAATGTAGAAAAGAAACTATACTTTAGTCAGCGATTTTCAACTTTTTCATCTCATGGCACACAAACTAATTACTAAAATTCTGTGGCACATCAAAAAATGTATTTTATTATTTGCCAATCTCACAAAAAATAGGTATAATTTTGCTTCATTCACACAGGACATCTATAATTGTGTTGGGTGTTGTCAGCTTTTTAAATTTAAATTCTTTATTGTTTAAAGTATTACATGAGTCTCCTTTTTCCCCCATTGACCTCTCCACAGCCACTCCCACCCCCCAGCGCATGCCCTCAATCCCCTACTGTCTGTGTCCATTGGTTATGCTCATATGCATGCATACAAGTCCTTTGGTTGATCTCTTACTCCCCTGTGGGGAAGCACAGGACTTGGCTGGAATGCCTGTAAATGAGGATTCTCTGAAAGTTCGGGGGCATCTGGGAGGACCTTGCCGAAGGTGGCAGTCCTTATCTTGACTTTTCCAAACAAGTCCAGTCCCCTGGGTGTTTTGTTAGACTCTCTATGTTTTGTCTTTAAAGACCCAACCTTGTAGAAGCATGTGCTTTCTCAAGGATACTTACCCTACTGATGGTATGTGGCGGTTAATTTTAGTTCAAGCTGTTGTAACAATAAAAGGCGAACAAGGCAGGCAATAGAGGGTTTTTTTGCATTCTTATGACAACTATCCCCTTAGCTTCTCTTTCACAGAAACATGTGTCAGAGTAATCATTCATCCGTCATTCAGGGTCTGCCGGTTAGCCCCAGCAAAGTGGTGCCCCTGTGTGAGGAGCCAGGAATGCAACCAAAGGCAATGGAACCCTCAAAAACGAAAAGTAAGAAAATGAAAGTAACTGTGCAGTAAGTCATTGGAGCCTGCTTAGGATTTCCAAGTTCGAGGGAATTGTTTCTCAGCTAAGGAATTCACTATCTCTGTTATGTTTCATAAGAATGTGAGTTTGTTTTCCATTAGAAAAATAAGCCTATTTCTGAAAATAAGGAAAAAAGGTTTTTCCTTTATTTGCCTAGGAAGCAAAAGTTTTATATATATTATTAAAATAATTATATTATGTTAATCAGGAAGTTGATTATTTTAAATGAATAGATTCAATACTGTTTAATAATAATAACAATAATATATAATAATACAATATATTTGACTACCTTCCCAGGGTTTGAATTTTAAGGTTTGCTTTCTTTTCTTATGAAGGAAATTTTATACTTAAGGTATATGGGGAGCTCTATCAAATAAGAAAATAATAATTATATTCTATTTATATATGCATATTAAATATATTCTACTATGCGTTCATTTATAACTAATTGTTATAAGTTATAATATTGTGGAATATTGTTTTTACAAAAAGGACAAGATTCCATGTCATTTATATTACTCTATAGAGTATCCAGAGTTATAGAAATACTGGCAAGAAAAATCAGGAGAAAAAGAATTTAATTATAGGACTAAATGAACTAAAAATAATTATACTTTTAGTAATTATTGTTCTCATGATAATGTGTTTGCACAAATCCAATAAGAATCTGATTTCTTCATAAAAGGACATAAATCAGTTTCCAATTGTACTTTTATTAATCAAAACTTTACTGGAATGTCACGTCTGAAAGAGAGACATGCCACAACTCTGGATGTCACTAGAAAGCTCTAAGGAATGAAGATTGACTTTGAAGCCCATAAATCCCTTTGATAAATAGCCTGGTACCTTGCTTGGTCACATGGGTCATGGTAGTCTTTCTAGGTAACGAATTAAGTTTTCTTTCCTGAGAGATGGCATAAAAGAAACCTCAAGACACCTGTAGGGACTTCAACTTAAGGAATACGCCCCAATTCTGTAGGTATTACAGGCAAAGCCTGATGGCAACTGTGTGGCTTGGCTTCTTTGTCCTAGGAATAAACTTTCTCATGAAATTCCAGCAAAACATATTTTTAATAGCCTATGTAATCAACTATTATTCTTGTTGTGTTTATGCAAACAATAAGGCCAGATTATAACTAAAGTTAATATAGTAAGTAAATTAGTCTTTAATAAAAATGAGGGTGATTTCAGGGAGAAAAATTATTTCAACAGGAAATTATTAGAAACTATTTTAACTTTTGCCCAATGATACTAAATTTTATAACACAGTTTGTCTACACCAGATTACAAGCCCTGCTTACACCTAGGGAATACTACCTCTAGGCACCATTACCACCTCCTTCTGTGCCCAGGCCTCATCGTCCCTCTGACAGAGAGCAAGGTTCTCTTGGCTTTGAGAGAAACCTTCAACCTGCCTCAGCAGGAAGTAATTTCAGAAGAAATACAGTGTCCCCTTTCCCTAAAATAATTCAGAGCTAATATCCTTGAGGGGGATATAGTAGGCAGTTAGACAGACACGAGCAGAGAAAAGACGATAGGCCAACTACAGGAGAAATAGACCTTGAGACATAATTCTCACCATTCCAACTACTCTAAAGCTAGGAATAGAAGAATCTATGTAGAAGTAACCTTTAATCATAACTAATTAGAAGGAATTTATAGTTTTCATATAATAGAAGGTATATATAAATTGCAGAAGGTATGTATAAGTTGTAAAAGGTATGTATAAGTTACAGAGGGTCTGTACAAGTAAAGAAGAACTAGAGTTGAGGAATTAAAATTGTAATAAGGGGTATAAAGAAAGGCATATAACAGAAAGAAAGAAAATTAGAGTAAGAATACTTAAGAATAATTGTAAAAGTTATAAGAATATTTATAAAGGTCATAGAAGGTTTGTAAGGCGAAATCTCGAAAGAAATTATAAGTATACTGAATAATAAATCTGATAGATAAAGCACCTGAATTAATCTGAAAAGTAATCATATTATTTTAAATCTTAGAACACATATACTTATGTGAATAGGGGGTTAAGTTTTTCTTAAAGTTTTCTTTTCAAAGCCTGTGAAAAGTAATTAGGGAGGTGACTCACTTGTGAATCCAGCAAGCAGAACCCATAAGCATGGTCAAACCAACCCACCAGGAGTCAAAACATCTCATCAACATCATCTCATCACCTGACAATAGCTGATGTCTACAGACCTCAGGCCTGCACGTAGCTACATTCCTCACCCTAGCCCCGTGGTCGGCAAACTGTGGCTCGCGAGCCACATGCGGCTCTTTGGCCCCTTGAGTGTGGCTCTTCCACAAAATACCACGGCCTGGGTGAGTCTATTTTGAAGAAATGGCGTTAGAAGAAGTTTAAGTTTAAAAAATTTGGCTCTCAAAAGAAATTTCAATTGTTGTACTGTTGATATTTGGCTCTGTTGACTAATGAGTTTGCCGACCACTGCCCTAGCCCCTTCACCTTTATAATCCTATCCCCTACACCTTGCTAGAAAGCAAGATTTCATGCTTATAAGCACCCTGTCTTCTTAACTAGAACCATTACAGTCATTGTAATTCTCTGTTTTTCTTATAGTCTACAAAATCAGAACTCAAGCAGTAAACATGCTTCACAGACCCCGACCTTCCAAAGCAGAAAGTTTGCTGCCTCCCTCTGTCTTCTTCAGCTAGCAAAACAAAAAGCGGGGCAGGGGGAAGATGTGGAGAAGCACGGAACTTGGTTGGAATGTCTATAAGGAGCATTCTCTGAAAGGTTGGTGGCCTCTAGGGGGACCTTGCCGAAGGCGGCAGTCCCTACCTTGACTTTTCCAAACAAGTCTGATCCCCCAGGTGTTTTGTTAGAATCTCCATGTTTAGTCTTTAAAGACCTGACCTTGTAGAAGCATGTGCTTTCTCAAGCATACTTATCCTACTGATTGTATGTAGCGGTTAATTTTAGTTCAAGCTTTTGTAACAATAAAAGGCTAATGAGGCAGGCAATCGAGGCTTTTTTGGCTCCTCATAACAACTAGCCCCTAAGCTTTTCTTTCACAGAAACTTGTGTCAGAGTAATCATTCATCTGTTGTTCAGGGTCTGCCGGTCAGCCCCAGCACCACCCCCCACCTCTGGCCTTCCCTCATAGATGGACAGTCTGTTCAATGCTTCTATGTCCCTGGTTCTATTTTTGTTCATCAGTTTATGTTGTTTATTATAGTCCACTAATGAGTGAGAGCATGTGATATTTATATTTCTCTGACTGGCTTATTTTGCTTAGCATAATGCTCTCCAGGTCCATCCATGCTGTTGCAAATGCTGAGAATTCCTTCTTTTTTACTGCAGCATAGTATTCCACTGTGTAGATGTAACACAGTTTTATAATCCACTCATCTGCTGATGGGCACTTAGGCTGTTTCTAAATCTTAGCTATTGTAAATTGTGTTGCTATGAACATAGAGGTGAATATAACCTTTCTGATTTGTGTTTCTGTTTTTCTGGGGGGATATTTTCATAGAAGTGGGTTTACTGGGTCAAATGGAAGTTCCATTTTTAATTTTTTTAAAATATATATATTTATTGATTTCAGAGAGGAAGGGAGAGAGGTTGAAACATCAATGATGAGAGAGAATCACTGATTGGCTGACTCCTGCAAGCCCCACACTGGGGATCAAACCCACAACCAACTCGGGCATGTGCCCTGACCAGGAATTGAACAGTGACCTCCTGTTTCATAGGTCGATGTTCAACCACTGAGCTACACTGGCCTGGCCCATTTTTAATTTTTTGAGGAAACTCCATACTGTTTACTACAGTGGCAGCACCAGTCTGTATTCCCACCAGCAGTGCAAGAAGGTTCTTTTTTCTCCACATCCTCCCCAGCACTTGTCGTTAATTGATTTGTTGATGATAGCCATTTTGACAGGTGTGAGATGGTACCTTATTGTCGTTTTGATTTGTATCTCTCAGATGATTAGTGACTTTGAGCATGTTTTCATATGTCTCTTGGCCTTCTGTATATCCTCTTTCACAAAGTGTCTATTTAGGTCCTTTGCCCATTTTTTTATTAGATTGTTTATCTTCCTTTTGTTAAGTTGTATGAGTTCCCTATAAATTTTGGAGACTAAACCCTTATCGGAGATAACATTGGCAAATATGTTCTCCCATGCAGTGGGCTTTTTTGTTGTGTTGTCAGTTTTTTATTTGACAATCCAAGGGAAAAGACATCAGTTCCCTTGGCTAAATAGTCAGGTACTGCATGTTTTAAAATTTATAGCAGCATACCTGTGTTCCATGGCACACTGGTTGAAAATCAGTCTTAACTGAAATTCAAACCTTCTTCTCATTTTCCATGTGAAAACAATTCTCATTGACAGAGAATATAGGAATCACGTAAGAGGTGAATAATTGTGATGTAATTTTACCTAATATATCTCAAGTAGGAGAATTTAAACGAATCTTGGTTTGCTTGTGAATGGCTCAGTTTTAACACTGAAAATCTCCTGTCCTGGAAAATTCTCAGTCCTGGGAAAACTTGGATGGTTGGACATCCTGGCTTTAAAAACCTTATTTATATCCCTAGCATTTGTTTAAGGCCTCAGGTAAGGTGTAATATTAGTCTCCCAGAATTTTTTTTTAATATATTTTATTGATTTTTTACAGAGAGAAAGAGAGAGGGATAGAGAGTTAGAAACATCGATGAGAGAGAAACATCCATCAGCTGCCTCTTGCACACCCCCTACTGGGGATGTGCCCGCAACCAAGGTACATGCCCTTGACCGGAATCGAACCTGGGACCCTTGAGTCCGCAGGCCGATGCTCTATCCACTGAGCCAAACCAGTTTCGGCTCCCAGAATTTTTTGATTGGTCTGTGCTTCTCTCTCCTGTATGGTCATGTCACCCCTTTAATGCAGCATCCCAAGGATCACAGTCATTTTTTTAATTTATGCCCTTCATTCATCATTATTGGGATCATATTTTAAAAGAAATTATCTTTGCAGGAACTCAGTTTTACAAAGCTAAATTAATCTTCCAGCACTATATTATATATCATTACATTGCATTCAGAATACATAACTGTATTAGTTTTCTTAGGGCTGCCATAACAAAGTAGCATAAACCAGGTGGCATAAAAGAACATAAATTTATATACTCAGTTCTGATTAAAAGTCTGAAATAAAGGTGTCAACATGGACATGCTTTCTCTGAAGTCTCTAGGGATGAATACTTCCTTGCCTCTTCTAGCTTCTGGTGATTGTGACAATCCTTGGCATTCTTTGGCTTATAGGCAGCATAGTTCAAATCTCTGCCTCCATCACCACATGGCCATCTTCCCTCTGGGTGGGTTTGTGCCCAAATCTTCCTCTTCTTATAAGGGCACCACTCATTGGATTAGGGGCCACTGTACTCCAGTATGACCTTATCTTAACTTGATTACATCTACAAAGACCTTACTTCCACACAAGTTCCAAGTGAACATGAAGTTTGGAGAGGACAATATTTAATCCAATAAAGAAACCTATAGTAATTCATACAATAATTCTAAAATTATCAACAGGATGTCAAATCCTTTCTCCATGTCTTCCATTCAATAGTTTTGTATTCCTTTTAGATTATACTATTTAATCATAGTCATGATTACATTTCTCAGCTGTCATTCCACTATCATGGCAAATCCAGCTTTTGGTTTTCAGAAATTCTATTTAAATTCTGTGATTATCAGTTTATTTAACAAATGCAGAAGAAAGGATCCAGAGAAAATGACTTGGTCTTTTTATAGAACAAGTCTCAAAATAGATCTGCAACAATTGAGTTCTTCAGTGATCTCCAGGCTAGACACTCTTCTCCAACACAAGATAAATTGCTGTGACAAATGAAGTTGTTAGCTAGTAGAACCCTGAAACCTGTAGTTCCATGCAGATAAATTCTTCAGTGCTAAGACTCCTGATATTTTGACCAAGTGATTCAACCAGGCTGTGTAGAACAAATGTTTCTTTATACCTAGTAGTATCCAACCACAGTGTCAAAACAATAAAACCATCAAAAACAGTTTAAGTCCAGCTGTGGTGGCTCAGTGGTTGAGCATTGACCTATGAACCAGGTGGTCACGGTTCATTCCTGGTCAGGGCATGTGTCCGGATTGCGGGCTTGATCCCCAATTGTGCAAGAGACAGCTGATCAATGATTCTCTGTCATCATTGATGTTTCTATCTCTTCTTCTCCCTTCCACTCGGAAATCAATAAAAACATATATTTTTAAAATGGCTTAGTGACATAGTAAGTAAAAAACTTATTTTTTGAATAATAAACTTGTATTGAGTTAAACCAAGAAACAATTTTATTTTGCTAAGCCTTATTTAATACTAGAGGCCTGGTGCACGAACTTGTGCATGGGTGGAGTCTCTCAGCCTGGCCAGTGATCAGGGCTGATCAGGACCGTGGGAGGTTGGCTGGTGGGGGGAGGGGCCACAGGAGGTTGGCCAGCAGCGGGGAGGGGCCGCAGGAGGTTGGCCACCCTGATTGGGGCCATTGGGCCAGCCAGCTTGGGGGGTTGGGGGGGGTGCAGGGGCCATGGGAGATTGGCTGTGGGAGTGCACTGACCACCAGGGGGCAGCTCCTGCATTGAGTGTCTGCCCCCTGGTGATCCATGTGCATCATAGCGACCAGTCATTCAGTCATTTAGTCATTTGATCACTTAGGCTTTTCTATACATAGATTCTCAAGTGTAATCATTATGATCTTATTTATAACTAGAGGCCCAGTGCACGAAATTCATGCATGGGTAGGGTCCCTAGCGGCTGCCAGCTGCCGGCTGCTGGCTGGGACCTTCCTTCATTCTATGCCAGCCCTTGGTGGTCAGCGCATGTCAAAGTGAACAATTGAACTCCAGGTCAGTCAAACTCCCAAGGGGACCCTTTGCATATTAGGCTTTTATATATATAGACAAGAGGGCCAGTGCACGAAATTTGTGCATGGAAGGGCGGGGGGGTGTTCATCAGGCCAGCCTGCACCCTCTCCAGTCTGGGACCCCAGGGGGATGTCTGACTGCCCGTTTAGGCCCAATCCCGCGGACATCCCTCTCACAATCCAGGACTGCTGTCTCCCAACTGCTTGCTTGCCTGCCTGCCTGATTGCCCCTAACCGCTTCTGCTTGCCAGCCTGATCACCCCCTAACCACTCCCCTGCCAACCCGATTGCCCCTAACTGCCCTCCCCTGCCAGCCTGGTCACCCCTAACTGCCCTCCCCTGCTGGCCTGGTTGCCCCTAACTGCCCTCCTCTGCAGGCCTGGTCCCCCCCAACTGCCCTTCCCTGCAGGCCTGGTCCCCCCCAACTGCCCTCCCCTGCTGGCTTGGTCACCCCCAACTGCCCTCCCCTGCTGGCCATCTTGTGTCTACATGGTGGCAGCCATCTTTGACCACATAGGGGCAGCCATCTTGTGTGTTGGAGAGACAGTCAATTTGCATATTACTCTTTTATTAGACAAGATAGAGACCTGGTGCACAGGTGGGGGCTGGCTGGTTTGCCCTGAAGGGTGTCCCAGATCAGGGTGGAGGTTCCCTTGGGGCATGGAAGAGCCTGGGTGAGGGGCCTGTGGTGATTTGCAGGCTGGCCATGCCCCCCAGTGACCTAAACATAGGCCAGGGCCAGCTGGAAGCAGGTATCTGGGATTTATTTATCTTCTATAATTGAAACTTTGTAGCCTTGAGCAGAGGCCAGGGCAGGCCAGTGTGGCAGGAAGCTTGGCTTCCTCCATTGCCGGGGGCAACCCAAGGTTCCTGCTCACTCAAGCTCAATGGTGGCCGCCATCTTATTTTGGTTAATTTGCATACTTGCTCTGATTGGCTGGTGGGTGTAGCAGAGTGATGGTCAATTTGCATGTTTCTCTTTTTATTAGTGTAGATACCGAGTGTGGTTAAAAAGTATTGCACTGAATTGATAAAATGATAATTACCTCTCTGTGTTGTGCTATTTGTATTTGATTAGGAATATATTCAATTTTTTTTTTGAAAAAGTAGGAAATTAAAGGGATGAGATTCTAATTGGATATAGAGGTCAGGAAGTTTAAGTGGGAATTCCCCACAAAAGTCATATGAGGGTCAACTTTAGAAAACAGAAGTTAAATTGAGGGATTAAGAATCATTAAACTTTATGCTTAATGTTGAAACACACCCAGTTGTTCTTCCCTAAAATCCATTATCACTCTGAGTCTTGGAATGACTGAGTGAGATATTCTTGTTACTCCAAGTATGGATATGCACCAGAATCAATAGTCACCTGGGAGCTTATTAGAAATGCCTCACCCAGACCTACTGTATTAGTGTTATATTGCTATGTTGCAAATTGCCACAAATTTAGCAACTTAAAACACATTATTATTTCATAGTGTTCATGGGCCAGGAATCTGGGCACAGCTTAGCTGAGTCCTCTGCTCAGGATGTCACAAGGCTTCAATCAAGGTATCAGCCAGGGCTGGGGTCTTATTTAAGTCAAGGAGTCCTTTTTCAGCTCATACAGTTGTTAGTAGAATTCATTTTCTTTTAGCTGTAGAACTCACAGAAGTTTACTTCTTTAAGGCCAGCAAGACAATCTCTTATATTCCATTTCTGACCTCTAGACCCTCTTTTAATAGGTTCCCTTGTTTAGGTCAGGCCCTCCAAAGGAATCTCCCTTTCATTAATTCAAAATCAACTCATTTGGGACCTTAATCACAAAAGTAAAATTCCTTCACCTTTGCTATTTAACATAACCTAATCATGGGAGTGACATCCCACCCTATGCATAGGTTTTGCCTATACTCAATGGGAGGGAATTATACTGGGTGTGTACACTAGGGGGCAGGGATCTTAGAAACCATCTTATTATTCTGCTTACTGTAGCTACTGAATCAGAGCCTGCATTTAAACAAAGGTAATCATATGCATATCACATTTTGAAGCATTGTGATGTATCACCTTCTGAGTTATGAAAAAAAACAAAGAAGCCACAAGTTAAGTAATTTGTATTAATGTCATAGTTTGCTAGTAATGGAACCACTTAAATGCAAGTCTTCAGTTATTGATGAATACAAAGTACAGGTCCCAGACAGTTAGGGAAGAGAATAAAGTCTCTGGGGATCGGGTGTTTATGAGAAGACACTATAAAAAAGAAAGGAAGCTAATGTTTATTGAGCATTACTATATATAATAAACTATGCTTGGCACTGCCACATATGTCATTACATTTAATTCTTACAATAACTTTACCAGTTGGGTGGTAGCATTATATTTTACTGGTGATGGTAACTGAGGATCAAAGATATTAAATAAGATCATGCATCTCATAAATGGTCCTAGGATTCAAAGCAAACATGCCTGACCTAATCTATCACATCTTGTTTTCTCCAAAGTGGGAGAAAGAGGCTGCCCAAAGAGAAGGCACAGAGCCAACTCCAAAATATATCAGGGTTTTGAAGATGCCTTTTTCTTTCTGTACCTTGCAACAAACTTGGAACTCCTGAGTTCACTAGTGGTTTCTAGAAACTAGTAAGTAGAGAGCACAGCTCTCGCCTAGCAGCCCCTGCTCCATTCAGTGAGATTTACCGGAAGAAGATTATTACTTGAGTATACTGTCAATTTTCTGTAAAAAAAGACATTAGGAAATCCTGCCTGATGATGAAGAGCAAGACTGTGTTTGGTGAGTGCATTTAAGTTCTTGAAAGACAAAATAAAGATAGAGTGGCTGCCAGCTAAATAGTGAGAACTGATTTCCCATTAGAAAATGTGGTGCTGCCCGTTTACTTATTTTATTTTTTTTCCCTTGCAGAAGTAGACCATTTCAGATATTCCCCAGATAGCTTTCAGGATAGGACTGAACTGTTCCAAACCAGAAAACATTTAAGATTGTGTCCAACATAAAGTTGCTTTATATAGGCAGAAAGTAGATTATGGTTATCTAAGGCTGGGATTGTTAGGGAAGTTACAGGGTAAGAGCTAAGGGGTGTGAGGTTTGTTTCTTTTGGGGGTAATGTAAATGTTGTAAAATTGATTTTGGTGATGAGTGCAGTCTGTGAATATACATTTCAATAAAGCTTTGTTTAAAAGTTGCATTCTATCAAGTTTTAGTGGATGAGAATAGGCCAAATTGAGATCAAAACAGTATTCTAAATAATCAGACTTGTGGCCTACATTTTAAATTAATGCTACAGCAGTGTGGTCAGGAACCTTATATGTAGAATTTCTCTTCACTTTCATGAGGAAGATAAAAAGGTAATCTGTTCCTCAAAAAATATTATTTTGAACCTGTAAATGAATGGAATTAATTACTTTTGGCAGAGCTAAAAAAGCAACTTCCCAAGAGTGTTATGTAAACTTGTTGGAAGGTCTCCTTGTCCTCGTGGGCCATAAAACTCAGATGGATTTTATACAGTAGAAAAGCAGGTTTTATGTTAATCCACAGACCCAGTATGGCATCTGTTAAGTCAAAATTAGTTGATGGATGAGAGAGGATTACTTGGTTCCTCCTTCCAAACACTAATCTCTATTCCCTCCTAACCTCCAATTATGTATGTTTCTTTAGTGCCTCTGGTTAGCAGGGCTAACTTCTCTAACTCCTCCCCACAGATATCACTGTCATTTTTATGAGGCAGCTAAGCATAGTGGAAAGAGCACTGGCTTTAGAAGAACTGTGATAGACTTCTGACTCTCTCAGTTACTGTGTTACCATGGCGAAATGTTTTTAACTTCTCTAAACATCACTTGTTTCATTCCTAAGCCAGGGATGTAGTACTCCTAGAGTAGGCATAAAGTTTATGTGGTGCTCAGTAGTAAATGTTCACTGTTATTATACATGCCACTCTTTGAATATTAATTTGGAACATTTAGAGTTTCAGTTTTAAACAATTTTATAGAGGTGGCATATAGCGTCCTAGGTTATGTGCTTATAAGTCAAGCTGCTACTGTCACATTTTACCTCCTTTCAGCCCAATAAGATATAAATTAGGTCACCTAATAAAATGTTATAGTCTTTTCTGGAAATGTTCAATGAACCTATGTAAGTGTTAGGAAGATGTGATTACAAATGTGATAAATGTTGGTCCTATGTCCTTTATCAGTGAAGGATGTATGTGTGATGCATGCAGTCCATTTTAAAATAGCAAAATAAAACAATGCTTGGAATACTGAAGAATGCTTATATTTTTTAAATCTCCAGTTTATACGATATGATCTATTTCACAGACTCTACAAGGTGATGGAGATTCAGGTACAGCTCTCTTATTCCTTTCAACTCCTTCCCAAGCCTCATGAACTCTAATTCTAAAGTCATGGGGTACATGATGTAGATAGTACATCAGTTATAACTGTTTCCTTCCATTCCTTAGAGCAGTGGTTCTCAACCTTTCTAATGCCGCGACCCTTTAATACAGTTCCTCATGTTGTGGTAACCTCCAACCATAAAATTATTTTTGTTGCTACTTCATAACTGTAATTTTGCTACTGTTGTGAATCATAATGTAAATATCTGTGTTTTCCAATGGTCTTAGGCTCTACAGCAGCGGTTCTCAACCTGTGGGTCTTAAAAGGTCGCGGCATTAGAAAGGTTGAGAACCATTGCCTTAGAGTTTCTTGGTCATTTAAAGCCAAAGTCCTTCCCTTCACATCTAGCCATATGGTATAAATGGTAAATTTGTGTGTTTTGTTTAGTTTAGCCAGTGAATGGAGAACTGGGAGCTTTATATATTTGAGCGGGGGAAGAAGGGATAAAAATGAGTCCTCATTGAAGACTGTGCGTCAGGTTTATTCTTGAACAAACAAAACTGGGCCTTTACACTGGGAAGAGTAGCCTCCTCTTAGCATTATCTCTACACTTTATTATGTTTAAAAAATAGTATCTTCTTTTCAACCTCAAGTTATGTTACAAAAGTTGCTTTACATAGCCTCCAGCTTTCATAATTTCCAGAAACAATTGTGAGAAGCAAATCCTTCTTGCCATGCAAAACAATAAAAAAATTGAAAATTCAGGAGACATGTTTCATATACATATGCAGTTTTATTTTCTGCTTTTAAATGTAATGTGTTTTGAAAATTTCCATGTAGATGTCATTTTTAATATTTTCATAGTATTTTATATGTATTATAATTTATATATAACTGTTCTCCATTTGTTTGGGCTTTGCACTTAATATGCTATCATAGGGTGCTTTGCTAAGTCCCTCTTCACAGACCCAATAAAATAAAGTTAAGTGGGAAGAATTTGGTATGGTACTCTCAGGGCTACTTTTTTAACCATCAAATAGCCTTTAATCTATTATGAATCCTCAGCCATTTTGTTTTCATCACAGTGATTCCTGGATTTCTATTATGGGAGGATAATATGGCTATAAAGAAAAAGTTGATTGCTGACAAAAGCAGAATCATTACTTGTACACTTTCATCATCCAACATGAAACTAAGTAACATGAAGCAAAATACATTGGGCAGTTTTTACCAGAAGTCAGCACATCTGTCAGGGCAGAGCTAGTAGTTTAAATGGATCTGTGGAGAGGGACTTACCAAAGCACTTTATGACTATATATTAAGTTACAAGCCCAAATGAGAAGTTGTCACCTTTGTGACTTTTTGATGTGGATTTAATATCAAAGACCATGGGAATGAAAACAGAGGAAAACTGTAGCATCATCAGATTCTAACTGTGATTCCTTATCTTAAAGTTGACATCTTGGTAAGATGAATTTGTTCTCAGAATATCTTTATGAAATTGCAACAATTAATGTACCACTTTATCAAAATGCAAATACAGTGGACAAAATCAAAAGAATCAGCTGGGCCTTGCTTGTGAAAATTGTACCTAACATTCATTTTTGTGGTTGAAGTACATAAAAGAGTTGAAAAATGCATCAGTCATCACACAGATGCTTAGCATATTTGGGTCCCCATAATTGACCAGTTCCATCCAAATACACTCTGTGGATAATGTCTGATAAACTTGTTATTTCCCATGATTAACCCACACTAAAGCTCTCATTAGAAGCTTTTATGGTCCAGGTAATGAGGATTTAATTCAAAATAACCAAGATGTTTAGCCCCTAATAGATAAAAGGCTCCTCTCAGGGGTCACACAAAGGAGAATGTGTCAGTCAAGCATCTTGCTGTTACTACCTGGTAGTAAATAGCATGGGAAGAAAGACATGGCAGGGCCAGATATGATAAGACAGGACACAGTGAGGAAGATTGTGATTTGTGCCATAGAAAAATAAATATTAACTGTTATGACCATGTATGTAATTTCATAAGAGGAAACAAGAAAAGGAGGAGTTGGGAACAGGAAGAAAAATGTCAGCCAAGATTGAAGCACTGTGAAAAGTTGTGCAGGCAATAAAAGGATAAGAGAAAACTCAGTAACTGGCTTAAGGAGTCCGTAATCTAGTGGGAGAAATAGACTTGAGAGTGACATGTACATGTATGAGGACACATACACAATGACTGAAGCCTGAGTGTGGTAAGCAGAAACTCCTATCTGTTCAAGTTCTTCCTGTGGCCACTTTACCTATTCTCAGAACAACCCTGAGCTTTAGTTATGATTATCTCTACTTTTGAAACTGTTTCAAGAAGATTAAACATCTAGCTCAAGATTAGTTAGTAAGTAGCAAACGGAATAATTTAAACTCATGATCAATAGCATTTTAATAGCTATTATATAGATTGTCTGCTACATGCTTTGTACTGATATTTGTATATGTTATGTTATGTTTTATGACAATTCTGCAAACTATGTACTATAGCCATCATTTTATAGATCAGGAAGCTGAACCTAAGAGAAGTTTAATAATGTTCTAAAGTCTCAGCTATTATTGGAACAATTGAGATTCAAACCTGGGTCTATCTGCTCCTAAAGCCTATGTGTTTTTTGTGGGTTTTTTTTGTGTTTTTTTTACAATATAACTGCTCATTAGAGAGACAGAAGAGATTAACTATTAATATCTTGGGGGCTGCTTTGGGAAAGGGTAACATTAAGACAGGCTTTTGAAATGGTTATAACTTCAAGAGATGGAATTGAAGTAGAAGGATATTTAAGCTGGGAGGACACACATATAGAAATAGCACTATAGTACAAGGTGTGTTTTGAAGAATGGATTTAAATGGTTTGACATGGCTAGATTGTAGGGGCTCTCAGACAGAAAGAAGGTAGAAAAAATAGTTGGACACTGGAATAACCCCAGTATTGTAAAGAGGAGTCGAGGTGTTTTGTTTTTTTAAAATATATTTTTATTGATTTCAGAGAGGAAGGGAGAGGGGAAGAGAGATAGAAACATCAATGTTGAGAGAGAATCATTGATCAGCTGCCTCCTGCATGCCCCACACTGGGGATTGAGCCCACAACCCGGGCACGTGCCTTTGACCGGAATCGAACCTGGGACCCTTCAGTCTGCAGAACGATGCTCTATCCACTGAGCAGAACCAGCTAGGGCTTTTTTTCTGTTTTAATAAGGAGATGTTGAAGCTTTTTGACCTTATGATAAATATGATCAGATCTGTGCTTTTTCTTATTTGTCTGTTTCCCACCACTAGATTGAGAACTCCAAGGGAGCAAGGATTCTTTTTTCTGTTTAGTTCACTACTGTAACCCTAGTGACTACAGTAGTGCATAGAACATAATTAGGGCGGCTGTCTATAGCCTCGAGGTTTATAACCTGCATTATTTTAGTGGGTGACATTCACATAGGCTGCAATAGCAATAATGTACCCTGGAGGTGTGCAGTTTTATAAACACTGGACATAATAAGCACTCAGATATTTTGAATGAATGATTAATTAATTTGCTTTAGGACAATGAGTCTGGATGGGGTTTATAGGATGTATTTTAGGAAGGAGAGAATCAAAGAACTTAGAATAATTAGGACAATTTTTAAGTAGTCTGGACATGAGATAATGATCTGAACTACCTAATTGGAAATTAGGTAGGATATAGGCAATACATGCATCCAGAGTGGAATTAATATTCTTTTTTAAAAATGATTGAATACAGAAGTGGGAGGGTTATAGGCAGGGGAGAGTTAAAGTTAACTCAAGGAATTTCTGCTTGAGTGCTTGGGAAGGTAATAATGACACTTAGCAAAGTGAAATAAGGAAGAGAGAAACAAGATTGGTGGATGAAGTTGATGGGTAGATGATGAATTCAGATATGTGCATGTTGAGTTTGAGGCACCTGTGGGAAATGTGTATAGACTGATCTATTTACTGGCATTTGAATAAACTGGTTTGAGACTCAGCAGATATATCAGGGATAAAAAAAGATAGATCTTGAAGCTGTGGGAAGAACTAAGATGTGGAGAAGATATGGAATGAGAAAAGGAGGCAGCAAAAGGTTGTCCTCAACATGCCTATAAGACTGGACAGTAAAAATGAAAATAAAAGGACACTAAGTAGATGTGGTCGGAATGCAGAAGAATAGGAGCATTGTCTTACAAGCAGGAGATGGAGGTAGCCATCTATGCTGACAGCTGTCAAGAAGTCAAACAAAAGGAGAACCAAAATAAGTCACTGGATTTATTAATTAGAAGGTCATCTCTAAGGAAAATAAATCCAATAAGATAGTGTGGTTAGAAGCTGGATTGCAAGTTATTAAACAGTGAATGTGAGGTGAGAAAATGGAGACAGCCAATGCAGATTACAAATGAGCAGTTGAAGGAAACAGAAAGATGGGACTGTAACTTGAAAAAGAAGTAAGGATGAGGAACAGTTTTATAGGATAGAAGAAGATTTGCATGACTGTTGACAAAGGGAAAGTAATCAATGGAGATAATCAAGGTAGAGATGAGTGATTGAGATGAAGTGCCAGAAAGACAAGAAGAGATGGGAACAAGAAATTAGCAAAAAGGCTGTTCTTGGAATGTGGAAAGAAAAATTCTTTCAAGATAGGAGGAAAGAGAAAAGGATAGGTAGAAATAGAAAACAGAAAATGGAATCAAGGCAATTTTCAGGAGTTCATGGTGGATGGCCTCAATCTTCCCTGTAAAATAGGGGGCAACTCCATCTGCTAAGCTATAGATACTTTCTTAGATTAAAAGGCTTACAGTATTTAAAATGTAAATGCCCTTATTGTTATTTGCATTTTGACAATGTGTGGTAAAATTTATATTTTTTCACAACCTTACTAAATTCTGCTTAAATATGTTTTTTAAAGGTTTTTTTTAAAGCTTAGTTTGGCAACTTTTGGCCCTTTATCAGAAAACAGTCATATTAGGAAGTGGTTTTATATTTAATCTTATGTATGATGGTTGCTATGGAAACAATCAAATGCAAACTTTATTTTATAAAACCCCCAGCTAAGCTATTGATCAGGTGGGAGGAAGAGAGCATCAAATCATTTTACTCAAGGAGAAGGAAAAACAAACATTAGAGAGGTTGTTACTTGAAGAGAAACCTATGGCTGGGAAAAAATACAATCATGATTTTTATATATACAAATGTTGGGCATAGATAGTTGGGGCTTTATCTTTCTGATTTAAAGAAGCAAATGTGTTGGAATCATGAGTTCTCAGAGAGTCAAGCAGGGAAAATGACATGAGGCCTTAGGAGACAGCAGTAATAGAGAAAACTAAGCTCACAGAAGTGAAGGAAAGACTAGGACTGGGTCATTCAGTCCAAGTGAAATTAGAGCAGAACAATGCCTGGATTTTAAAATCAAATAGAGCAACTACATAGAAAAGAAGCAGAGAGAAGTGGCAGAGCTGAAAATAAATCTTATTTAACTGGAACATAATTAATGTAAATCTCACATATCCTTAAGCCTTTTATACTCTCACTAGTGGCCTGTTGCATGAAATTCGTGCACATTAAAAGGGAACTAATTAGAATAAATATTTTAATATAAAATGTATATGAAATCTCCCTCCTGTCAGTCTGGGGTGGACTTCGGGACCTACAGTCAAGTCCCCGCCCACCACCCGCATGCACTTCAAAAACGCTGGAGACCCAGACCCGGCTGGCCCCACCCCTGTCAAGCCCCTCCAGGTGGGGGGCAGAGCCTCAGGTCCCGGACCTGGTGCCAGGGCGGGGGGTGTGGCCTGAGGTCCCCTGTCAAGCCCCACTGGGTGAGGGGTGCGGCCTGAGGTCCTCCGTCAAGCCCAGCCCCCCCACAGCATCACATCAGTGTTGAACGGGGATGCACGCAGGCAGTGTCACGTATCTAGCTGGGGATGCAAGCAGGAATCTTCACCTCAGCGCTGGGCAGGGACACACGCAGGCAGCGTGATGTCAGAGTTGGGGGTGGAAGTACCCGCCCACAAACTGATTGTGACTGTGACACCATAATGGAAAAATTAGCATATTACCTCTTTATATGTATAGATGATAAGGAGATATCAAGTAGAAATAAGGTAACATAATAATATTGGGTTTTATACCAGAATGTAGTTAGGGGTATATCAGAGGCAGCTAAATTCCTATACTTTTCTATTCTAGTTCTTGGTGATGGTAGGGTGTTTGTGGAACAGGTTGGCCATAGTTAGGGAATTGAATTTCCATCTCTCCATGTCCTTGTAACATAATTTCTCCAAGATTGTAAAGAAATTAATGAAAACTCAATGTCTTAGTATAGACCAAGAGGGAAAATATTGTCAGAAAGGGGACTTATCAGTTATATCAGCATAGAAACACAACAGTCAATAGTCACAGTGGCAAATGTCCAAGGACATCACAGTAATTTTCCCCATACATAACTCCCCTTGTATTAAATCCATGCTAACCATGCAAACTTGTTTCACTGCTGTTCTATCATTCAATTATTTTCACATTGTAAAGGTCATATACAAAAAATATTAAGAATAAAATAAAAATTTACTAAGACCTAGAAAAAACACTGCTAATATTTTGGTTAATTTACTTTTAATTTTATGTTTTTTTGGAGCTATATAACTTTAAATGGAGATATATTTGTCCAAATATACAGAAATATATGTTTAAGGTATACACAAATGTTCTGAAATTAGAACAATCCTCTCTAATAAAATGGTAATATGCAAATTAACCATCACTCCGCTACATAAGCCATGCCCACTAGCCAGGCCACGCCCACCAGCCAATCAGGGCGAGTATGCAAATTAACCCCAGCCAAGATGGCTACAGCCACAGAGAGCAAGGTTTCCCAGGTAACAGAGGAAGCCAAGCTTTCCATAGCCGTTGCAGGCCTAAGCCTCCACTCAAGCTACAAAGTTTCAATTATAGAAGGTAAACAAATTCAAACAAATGGCGGCAGAACGGAGCTTGAGAGAGCAAGCCAGGGTTTCCGGTGGCAACAGGGGAAGCAAAGCTTTCCACACACCGTGGCCAGGCTCACCCATTTAAGTCTACAAAGTTTCAATTGTAGCAGGTGAATTAACTGCCACAGAAATGGCTGCCGCCCCGGAGGGAGCAGCAGGCTTGGCTCTGCTCCAGGCTACAAAGTTTCAATTGTAGAAGGAAAATAAATTCCAGATACCAGGGCCTCCACTTGGGTCGCCAGGGGGTGTGGCCAGCCTGCAAACCACCACAGGCCCCTCGCCCAGGCCGCCCCATGCCCCAAGGGAACCCCCACCCTGATCCAGGACACCCTTCAGGGCAAACCAGCTGGCCCCCACCCATGCACCAGGCCTCTATCCTATCTAATAAAAGAGTAATATGCAGATTGACCATCACTCCAACACACAATATGTCTGCCCCCATGTGGTCAAAGATCCTGCCCCCATGTGGACACAAGATGGCCACCACAAGATGGCCAGCAGGAGAGGGCAGTTGGGAGGCACCCAGCCTGCAAGGGAGGGCAGTTGAGAGGGACCAGGCCTGCAAGGGAGGGCAGTTGGAGGTGATCAACCCTGCAGGAGAGGGCAGTTAGGGGTGACCAGGCCGGCAAAGGATGGAAGTTGGGGGCAAACAGGCTGGCAGGGGAGCAGTTAAGCATCAACAAGGCTGGCAGCGGAGTGGTTAGGGGGTGATCAGGCTGGCAGGCAGAAGTGGTTAGGGGCAATCAGGAAGGCAGGCAGGCAAGCAGTTGGGAGCCAGCAGTCCTGGATTGTGAGAGGGATGTCCGACTGCCCGGTGGGATCGGGCCTAAACGGGCAGTCGGACATCCCTCCAGGAGTCCAAGATTGGAGAGGGTACAGGCTGGGCTGAGGGACAACCACCCTCCGTGCATGAATTTCGTGCACCGGGATTCTAGTACTATATAAATCTATATTGTATTTTTTATTTATTATTCTATGAAGAACTTTTCCAAAAAGCCTTAAATACCTTTTGAGATCATGATTTGAAAGGTTTCTTAGGAGCACATAGCATGGAAACATAATTTATAAGTAATTTCTTATTATTGGAAAACTGACTTTCAGGTTTCATTTTTGGATATTCTTTTTTTAAATTAAATTTATTGAGGTGACATTGGTTGATAGGATCATATAAGTTTCAACTGTACATTTCTATGACACATGATCTGTATATTGTATTGTGCTCCCACAACCCAAAGTCAAATCATCTTCCTTTACCATATATTTGTTCCCCTTTACACTTCACTAGAAGATGTGTACCATATATACTATGGCATACTACTCAGCCATAAGAAAAGTTGAAATACTGCCATCTGTGATAGAATGGATGGACCTTGAGAATATTATGCTAAGTGAAATAAGTTAGTCAGAAAAAGCCAAGAACCATATGATTTCACTCATATGTAGGATAAAAGTGAAACTCATAGACACTATTAGATTTTTACATTTAGAAATCTTTGATTAATACCTTTGTTCTTAAATCTTAGTGTATACTTATGGGAATATAATTTTAGAACATTGTTTTGTTTTGTTTTTGACATTGCCTTAATCTTTTTTTTCATCATTGATTAAGGTATTACATATGTGTCCTTATCCCCCCATTTCCCCCCACCCCACTCCTGTGCCCTCACCCCCCTGGTGTCTGTGTCCATTGGTTAGGCTTATATGTATGCATACAAGTACTTTGGTTGCCTTCTACCCCCTCCTTCCCCCCGCTGCCTTCCCTCTGAAGTTTGATGGTCTGTTCAATGCTTCTATGACTATGGGTCTATTTTTGTTCATCAGTTTACGTTGTTCATTATATTCCATAAATGAGTGAGATCATGTGATGTTTATCTTTCTCTGACTGGCTTATTTAGCTTAGCATAATGCTCTCCAGTTCCATTTATGCTGTAGCAAATGGTAAGAATTCCTTCTTTTTTACTGCAGCATAGTATTCCATTGTGTAGATGTACCACAGTTTTTTAATCCACTCATCTGCTGATGGGCACTTAGGCTGTTTCCAAATCTTAGCTATGGTGAATTGTGCTTCTATGAACATAGGGGTGCATATATCCTTTCTGATTGGTGTTTCTAGCTTCTTGGGATATATTCCTAGAAGTGAGATCACTGGGTCAAATGGGAGTTCCATTTTTAGTTTTTTGAGGAAACTCCATACTGTTCTCCACAGTGGCTGCACCAGTCTGCATTCCCACCAGCAGTGCACGAGGGTTCCTTTTTCTCCACATCCTCGCCAGCACTTGTCATTTGTTGATTTGTTGATGATAGACATTCTGACAGGTGTAAAATGGTACTGCATTGTCATTTTGATTTGCATCTTTTGGATGATTAGTGACTTTGAGCATGTTTTCATATGTCTCTTGGCCTTCCTTATGTCTTCTTTCGAAAAGTATTTATTTAGATCAGTTGCCCATTTTTTGATTGGGTTGTTTATCTTCCTTTTGTTAAGTTGTATAAGTTCCCTCTAAATGTTGGAGATTAAATCCTTATCAGTGATAACATTTGCAAATCTGTTCTCCCATACAGTGGGCTTTCTTGTTGTTTTGTTGATGGTTTCTTTTGCTGTGCAAAAGCATTTTATTTTGATGTAGTCCCATTTGTTTATTTTCTCTTTAGTTTCCATTGCCCTAGGAACTGTATCAGTGAAGAAATTGTTTCGGCATATGTCTGAGATTTTGCTGCCTTTAGATTCCTCTAGTACTTTTATGGTTTCCCGTCTTATGTTTAACCCTTTGCACTCGCTTGCTTTTTTCTCGATTCCTTTTTTCTAATGCTAACCGTGCTGAGTCACTCTCGACATCCGAGTGCAAAAGTCCTTTATCCATTTTGAGTTTGTTTTTGTGTATGGTGTAAGTTGGTGGTCTAGTTTCATTTTTTTTGCATGTATCTGTCCAATTTTCCCAACTCCATTTATTGAAGAGACTGTTTTGACTCCATTGTATGTTCTTGCCTCCTTTGTCAAATATTAATTGAGCATAGTGGTTTGGGTTGATTTCTGGTTTCTCTATTCTATTCCTTTGATCTATATGTCTGTTCTTGTGCCAGTATCAGGCTGTTTTGAGAATAGTGGCTTTGTAATACTGCTTGATATCTGGTATTGAGATCTCACCTACTTTGTTCTTCTTTCTCAGGATTGCTGCAGCTATTCGGGGTCTTTTTTTATTCCAGATGAATTTTTTGAGAGTTTGTTCTAGGTCTGTGAAATATGCTTTTGGTATTTTAATGGGGATTGCATTGAATCTGTAATTGCTTTGGGTAGTATGGACATTTTAATGATGTTGATTCTACCAATCCATGAACATGGTATATTCTTCCATCTGTTTATGTCTTCCTCTATCTCTTTTTTTCAGTGTCCTGTAGTTTTTTGCATATAAGTCTTTTACCTCCTTAGTTAAGTTTATTCCCAGGTATCTTAATTTTTTTGGTGTGATGGTAAATGGGATTACTTTTTTAGTCTCTATTTCTGTAAGTTCACTGTTGGTGTATAGAAATGCCATAGATTTCTGGGCGTTAATTTTGTATCCTACTACATTGCCAAATTCATTTATTAAGTCTAATAATTTTTATGGAGTCTTAGAACATTGTTTATGTACATTGTTAAGGATTTTGATAGCTATTGTCAGACTGCCTTAAAGGATACATTTTATGAAGTATAGGGTTTAGATTAGATTATGAAAACTTTAAGGCTTTTGATTAATAGGGACAAATTTCCTTCCAGAAATATTTTAAAACTTTCTACTCCAAAACAGTATGTGAAAACTATTTTATCCCCCACTTACATCAGCAGTGAATACCAACATGCTTTTACATATTTGCAAGTATTAAGAGTAAAAAAAAAAAACGTTGATGTCAATTTAATTCATGTTTTAAATAAGCTTGGGCATTTTTACATGTTTATATTGTATTTATCTTGTGAGTGTTTTAATAATGTCTTTGTCCATATTGCTTTTGAGGTGTTCATTTTTTGACTTATTGTTTACCAGAAATCCTATTATATATAAAAAATATTAACCCTTTATGTATAATGTATCCAAATTTTTTTCCTGGCTCCCATTTGCCTTTCAATTTAGGTTTTAAATATATACATTTATTGGTTTTTAAAGAAAAAGGAAGGAAGAGATAGAGAAAGGAAAGAGATGGAAATATTAATGAGAGAGAAACATCAACATCAATTGGCTGCCTCCTGCAAGCCCCGCACTGGGAATCAAGCCCGAAAACCGTCATGTGCCCTGACCAGGAGTCCAACCAGCAAACTCATGGTACATGGGTTGAGGCTCAACCACTGAGCCATGACTGCCAGGCAATTTCTGAGGTTTAATGCATAAAAGTTTATCATTTTTATCAATTATATGAATAATTTCCTTTATATTTTATATTTTTAAAATATTTTCTTATTTATACTGACTGATATTTTTACCTATTTTTCTACTTGTTTTTTGTTTGTTTGTTTTTGTTGTTGTTGTTAATCCCTACCCAAGGATATTTTTTCATTGATTTTTTTAGAGTATAAGGGGGATGGAGAGACAGAGAGAGAAACATCAATGTGAGAGAGACACATCTATTGATTGCCTCCCACATTAGCCCTGACCAGGGCTGGGATTGAGCCTGCAACTGAGGCACATGCCTTTGACTAGAATTGATCCCAGGACTCTTCAGTCCTCAGGCCAATGCTCTAGTCACTGAGCCAAACCAGCTAGGATTATTTTCCTACTTTTTATTATTTCATTTTTGCAATTAATATTTTCTATATCTGATATGCATATGGACACATATATTTGCAAGAACTTTTTTTCCTTTTTATACCAAATTTATTGGGGTGATATTGATTAACTTGATCATATTTTTCAGGTGTGGGTTGCTATGTTACATGAACTTACCACCCTAAGTCAAATATTCTCCTGTCACCATATTTTAGGAACCACTTTATTCCCCTCCCCCTTCCTTCTGGCAACCACCAAACTGTTGTTTGTGTTTACGAGTTTCAGTTTTATATCCCACACTAGAGGCCCAATGCACGAAGATTCGCGAAAGAATAGGCCTTCCTTCCCCTGGTTGCCAGCAACACATTCACTCCGGCCTGAGCCACCTTTCTGCCTTCCCATGCTGCCCAGAGGCCCGGAGCAGCTGGGGCGGTGCGGAATGCCTGGCAATGACGCAAGTGTCCCACCCACCCCCAGCTGCTCGGTGCCTGTGTATGCAAATTAACCTGCCATCTTTGTTGGGTTAATTTGCATACACACTCCTGATTGTCTGGTGGGCGTCATGAAGGTATGGTCAATTTGCATCTTACTCTTTTATTAGTGTAGATATGAGTGAAACCTTAATGATTTATTTCACTTAGCATAATATTCTCAAAGTCCATCCATGTTGTTGCAAATGGCAGTATTTCATCTTTTCTTATGGCTGAGTAGTATTCCATTGTTTATACGTACCACATCTTATTTATCTAGTCCTCTATTACAGGACACTGGTTGTTTCCATGTCTTGCCCACCATGAATAATGCTACAATGAACATAGGGGGTACATATATCTTTCCAAATACATGATTTCTAGTTTTTCGGGTATACTAGTATTCCCAGGAGAGGGATTGCTTGGCCTTATGGTAGCTCTATTCTTAATTTTTTTGAGGAATAGCCAGACTACTTTCCATAGTGGTTGAATCAGTCTATATCCCACCAGCAGTGAATGAGGGTTCTCTTTTTCCACATCCTCTCCAACACTAGTTTTTGCTTGTCTTGTTGATAATGGCCTCTCTAACGGGTGTGAGGTGGTATCTCATTGTAGTTTTGATTTGCATTTCCCTAAATGCTAGTGAGGTTGAACATCTTTTTATGTATTTATTGACTGTTCATATGTCTTCTTGGCAGAGTTGTATTTTCAAGTTATCTGCTTACATTTTGATTGGGTTGTTTGTTTGGTGTTGAGTTTTATGAGTTCTTTATATATTTTGGAAATTAAACTTTTGTCAGAGCTGCTGTTTGCAAATATCTCCCATCTGGTTGGCTGCCTCTTTGTTTTGTTGTCAGTTTCTTTTGCTGAGCAGAAGCATTTTAGTTTGATATTATCCCATTCATTTATTTTTGCCTTTACTCCCTTGCCTTTGGGGTCAAGTTCATAAAATATTCTCTACAACCAAGGTCCTTAAGTTTGGTATCTATATTTTCTTCTATATAACTTACTGTTTCGGGTCTTATATTTAGGTCTTTGATTTCTTTTGAATTAATTTTTTTCACATGGGAAAAAACTGTAATCCAGTTTCATTCTGTTGCATGTGGCTTTCCAATTTTCCTAGCACCATTTATTGAAGAGACTATCTTTACTCCACTGTGTGTTTCTGGTTCCTTTGTCAAAAATTATCTGTCCATATACAAGTGGTTTTATAGCTGGGCTTCTATTCTGTTCCACTGATCTCTGTGTGTTGGTTTCTCTGCCAATATGCTGTTTTGATTACTGTAGCTCTGTAGTATAATTTGAAGTCAGGTATCATAATACCTCAAGCTTTATACTTTTTTTCAGGATTTATTTGGCTATTTAGGGTCTTTTGTGGTTCCATACAAATCTGCTGATTTCTCATTCTATTTTTTTTAAAAATGACATTGGGATTTTGGTGGGGATTGTATTAAATCTGTATATTACTTTAGGTAATATGGCTATTTTAACTATGTTGAATATTCCAATCCATGAATATGGAATGTTTTTCCATTTTTGTTATGTCTTTTACAATCTCTTTTATAATGTTTTGTAATTTTTTTAGTATATAGGTCTTTCACATTCTTTAAGTTTATTTCTAGGTATTTTATTCTTTTGGTTGCAATTGCAAAAGGAATTGTCCATCAGGACATTGGGTTAGCTCTTTGTCAAGTGATAGTGCTTTAAGTCAGCAACTATAATTTCCACTTTAAAATAATAGGTTTTGTAATTAGTGGAAATCTCTCCAAAGTGTGGGCTGTTGATTTAGGATTTTGGAGGGGGTACTAACTTTTGCTGAATCTTCAAGAAGAGCTGAGCCAGGATCAGAGTATCAGATTCTACCTCAAACAATAAGCCTTACCAAGCAACATTTCTATTTTACTAATCATAACAATTAATAAGACTATTTGAGGACTTACTACTATGTGCAAGGAATTCTTTTCAGAGCTTCACATGCAATCTTTCCTTTATTCCTCTAAGGAACCCTGTGAGAGGGAGTTACCACTTTTGTATCCACTTTAAATATAAGGAAACAGGTTTATTTAGTCTATATGACATTCCTAAAGGCACATATCTACTGAGTCAGAATTTGATAGTAATGGCTTTGACAGTGCAAAAATTCTGGTCTTTTTAAAAATAATGCAGGGAGGAAAATTTTCTCTTTGCCCTTCTGAGCTTTTGGCATTAATAAGGCAGATTAACAAGAGAAAAACAAGCAAAATTTTATTAACATGTATACCTCATGTATACATGGAAGATATCCAGGGGGGAAATGAGTAGCTCAAAGAGGTGGCTTAGAACTTTGGTGTCAACCCATCTTCATTCAATTAAAGGCAAAAAGAAAGATGTGTGTATGGGGTAGGGAAGTTATGGGGAGAGTACCAGAAAAAGCATTGTAAACAAGGGCAAGATTTGTTAATTAGATTTAGTTAGTGCCTTTACCAATTTTTCTTCTCATGATTTAGTCATCCTTTCCTTTCTTAGAGAGAGAGAGAGAGAGAGAGAGAGAGAGAGAGACCCTTACAACAAACATTTCTGTCAAAAATGTAAATTTCCCTTAGAAAAAGGTAATTTTTACTCTGTCTTCAGAACTTTTCCTGTGTCTACTGTTTCTCAAAATAATCAGCTTAAAGTATTCCTAATGCCAAAGACATATTTTAAGGGTGGCACCTTCTACCTTTCAATAACAATTAATACTTTGATGTTCTGATTATATAAATCAATATATATACTATTACTCAATATACCAACCTTGAGAGTTGTTCTTGTACTTGAAATTTAATGTCATATTTTTAAGCCTGGCATTGTGAGACTAAACCATGAATCATGGTGAATTTAGAAAGGGTGATACATCTTGACCTGTCTGGGAAACTAGATGGCATTCCCTGACACAATCCCAGTCTGTACATTGATTAGACATCTTTTTAGGGGAACTTCTACAAACAGTGATCATTAGTATTTATGATCATTACATGGGTACCCTATAATATCCTTACTCAGAAGAGAAATATTGTTATATTTATTGTATTATCCTTTGCAAAAAAATACAATGCATATTCTAAAATTAGTGCTGTAATAATGGCTGAAGCCAAACAGGTTTTCTGATTAACCTTCAATAAAAGACTCACTGATGAGGACAACCTTATTTGATTTAAATGAGTTCTTATTGAAATACCTCTTGAACATAGTGTAGAGGGATATTTGTGCCATACAACTGAGAATCCTAAAAGCCTCTGTTTTTTACTGATTGCCCTAAAATTTTCTGTTGTTAGTCATCTTCTATGCAAGTCAGTGCAGGTGGCATCTCCAAGCTCATATCTGATATTCCAACAGATCTCAGAAAAAGATTTTTGCCCAAACTTGCATTTTACTTTTCTCATAGCTACTCAAGACATTAGAGTATTTCTGATAAATTCTTAAGCACACACATTCATTGCTTTGAAGTTAAAACTTTAATTTTGATGTAAACGTCAGACAAGTTGAATTAGCACATTTATTTCCTCCCTATCAAGTTTTGCCCTTCACTTGTTCATTCTGCCCAGACAAGCAGAAGAGACTCACTATTTACAAAAGATAATAACCTGGCAGGGCCAACTCACTTGCTATACTGGGTCCCTGAGGTGTCAGTGATACATTGTGCTAATCTTCTTCGGGTTCATTGGCCTTTATATGAGGCTCTTGGAGAGGCATTGCTTATCTCACTGAAATGTCTCCAAATCACTCTTGCAGTGTGGATAAGAACAAAGAATTTTGTATCAGAGAGATGGGTATTCTAATCTCTGCTATATCATAATTGTACCTTGCAGAAGTCTTTTACCTCTTAAATCCTTAGTTTCCTTACCTGTCAGATAGAAATAATGATAGGTTCTATGGCATGTGATATTAAGTGATTATCATAGCACTTGGCAAGCAGTGCATAGTCAAAATTGTTAGGTAGTAATACTGTAACATTTTCCCCTTCCAATGCAACTTAGGATAAAGCATACACTAATAAGTAACAGTTGCTCAATTAGTGTCAGTAATTCTCCATAAAAGGGCAATGAGACCAAGAGAGAGGCAATTTGAAAAAGACCCTAGAAATTCTGAAATGCCCCCCCCCCCCGCAAAGGAAATGTGCTACCACAGAAGAAAAAATTAGTACTCCAATAGTCAAATTTCAGACATTGTGGCACTAAGACTGTTTAAACATTTTTGGACAACTGAAGAATTGCAAGGTACCCCAGAGATTACAGATACATCATTGTTTCTCAAAATGTGGTCTATGAATCACTTTCATCAGACTTGTCTAGGGAACTTGTAAAAAATTCAAATTCCTAAGACACTTGTCATTCCATACCTACTGCTATTAACAGAATTTCTGCAGGTTAAGACCCAGGGTTATATATTCTCAAAAAGTATTTCAGGTAGATTCTTTTGCACTAAGGTCTAAGAACCACTGAAGAGTTCAGCTGTGTACTATACCTATAAGAAAGATCAGTATAGAACTTTGTGGTAGGAGAAGCAAGTGATTGTCTCCAATTCTAATTAGTATAGCAATAATAGTGACATATTTTGCAGAGCTCTAAACTGTAATAAAGAGTGGTGGAAGGGGTGGGAACCCAGGGGAAGTCACAATAGAATATTCTGTTCACTAGTATCTGAGGTAGTTTCAACCTCATAGAGATAATTCTTTCTCAGTTGCCAGATCAATCAGACCCTTCATTCCAGTGGACAGTACCTGTCTTGTCTCCTTCCAAAAAATACTCAGAGAATGTTCAGTCAACTCTACTTTCTGCCTACCATCTCTCCTGTTGTTTGGTTTATTTAGCTACTCAGTGCCTCTTCCTTGAAAGTATTTTGACCTTCCCTTGTTGAGCCATGGCTTAGGCCAAGTACAGGATGGGGCAAAAGTAGGTATACAGTTGTTTGTATGGAATATAGTACAATAATCCTATATAATAAAAGGCTAATATGTAAATTGTCCCCTTGACCAAGAGTTCAACCAGGAGTTCGACTAGGGGGTGGGGCCAGCCAGCCAACCACCTGTGGGCCCTCCCCCGCAGCCAGGCCCCCCAATTACCCCCCCTCGGCCCCTCCCCCACCAACTCCCCCACCCTGATGGGGGCAGGGCCATCCCACCAACTTCCCTCGTCTCCTAACCCTGGCCGGACCCCACCTGTGCATGAATTCATGCACCGTGCCTCTAGTTAATAAAGAATGATAGAAGAATAAACTATTTCACATACTCACAACTGTAAACCTACTTTTGCCTCATTCTTTACAGACCCAGCACTATCTTGTAGGATCTCCTGAGGCTTTATTTCTCTTCCTTCCTCTTTTTTCATCACTGTCACCATAGACAACATTCCTGGTTGCTGCCTCTCTTGATCTCTTTGCAAGATACGAGATTTTATTTTTCTACATGTTTGCAACCATAAAACAATCAAGTAGAGTCCTACAATTATCCCATGGCATATACCTGGTTTCTCTCAAGTTTCTCCCCATTGATCTCAGAAAGGTTAGAAATAACAACCCCCTGGAGTTACTGCTTTCAATTCTTCACACTGGGTTTTGAAGGTTGTCTTCTTAGGAAGGTGTTTGGGTAAAGAAAATTACCCTAATCATTGACATAGCATTACTAGATAGTACCCATTACTTTTTTATTCATGTGTGCACCCAGCTTAGGGTAATAATTCAAAGATGGTAAACTACCACTACCCATGATTGCTACTAGGCCTACAACTACTTCAATTATAATACCACCACCACCACAGCTATAACTGGTTAACATTTATTGAGTGCTTACATTGTGCCTGGTGCTGTTCTTTACCTATAGTACAGCATTTAATCCTAACAACAACAATATAAGTTATGTGTTATCATTATTACCATTATTTTAAATGAGGAAAACAAATATAGAGGAGTTAGATTACTTGTCAAAATTCATACATCTGATAAGTAATTAATCTGGGTTTTGAATCCAAGCAGTGCACCTAGATTTCTACTTTTAATTATTGCTGTCTTTTAGGGAAGAGGAAATAATTTTTCATCTCTAGGTAGTCCTGGTCCATGCATATAGTCTTTCAGAAAATATTCATAGTGCCTGATAGCTTTTGGTTATAGCCTTCATCAAGTGGTGAGCAGTTTTATATTATTGATTTTATTGTTGGTCCATAAAAATTTTAGAATATTTTTCCTAGATAAGAAATATGGCACAAGGGATTTTCAGTAACATTTTTATATTTGAAAACTGAGGCTTGGAGAGCTAAGACCAAAGTCAGAGTACTATAAGCCAAGCCTTTAGCATTCTATTGTGAAACTAGAGGTTAGTGTAGAATGGATGAGGCAGCAAGGTCTTACTGTAGGAATGATAAGTTTCCAGTAATAGAATTATTTTCTATTTAGTAATCCAGCAGACACAAATACATTACAATACATATGTATGTTGCAATAGCAATTAACTTCCTGTCATTTATCTTGAATTATTAATTCTATTTATCATGTCAAGATACTTATTCAATGTTTGAAGATGCAACTTATAAGACATTGATCTGTGTCTTATTCAATGTTTGAAGATACAACTTATAAGACATTGATCTGTGTCTTAACAACACCTCACTTTGTATTAAGTACTGTTTTTCATAGCCAAATGTTGACTTACGTTGTATCCAAGCCAACTAATCAGGATAAAAATTATTGGAAAGGAAAAACAAAAAAAAAAAAGTTTAAGAACCCAGATGAAAATTGAAATCCATATCTATTTTCAAAATAAAATGAAAATAATAGAAACAGCCAGGTATAGGTGTCTTGTGAAAACTGTATTTTGTAGTCCAGCCTCGGCAGATTTTTCCACCTTACACAATCTGCCCTCAATATCTGCTCATCTCATTGTAGGCTATGACAACATGAGCAACAAAGAAGGATCAAGAAGGTTCAGAAAAGGAAGCATGACAATTTCTCACATAACCAGAAAAGAGAAGGGAATGATGTTAATTCATCTTCACCTATGATGTTGGCCTTCAAATCATTCCAGCAGGAACTTAATTGCAAGACATGACAAATATAAGAGATTTGTAAAACTTAGTTGGGATATAACTTTAGAAAGTAAAAGGGCAATTATTTTTTTCCTGCTCCATAGGATTACAAGTGCCCCTGATACGGAAGAAATAGTGGCTGAATCAGAAATTAAATAGGATGTTGTCAAACAAAAGATATTACAGGTGGCCCAGGAGCTCTCAACAGAAGAGAGCCATTATCAGTTCCATAGAGCCATTACTACAGGACTATAGGAATATATGGAGGCTCTCTCATTTCAACACTTTATCAAAACACAATCACTTATCAGTATGGGTGAAATTAATTAAAAATTGTATTTAAATTGAAGACAATGGGAAAGAAAGTAAGACACAATTTTCTGAGGCTCAGGATAAACAGTTTGGTACTTAGAGACTGAAAATCACACCTGTTGATTACCTTCTGGAAGTGGATGATTTAACTGGAAAGTTGATGAAGCTGTGTATTAACAGTGTGAGGAGTGTGGACATTGACACCACCTTTGAAGAGAGCCAATTTTAGGTCATATTTATGGTAAGTTTTCATTCATTGGCAATACTGGACCTCATGAGGTTTCTAAGAGGCTATATACCTTGAAACAAAGTTTGGCCAAAGTGGGGAATGCTTGTTATGCCTTGAAAGTCAGAAGTTCAGAAATTCCAAAGCATATGCTGACAGATGTGTTTTCAGTTAAAACAAATGATTGATCGAGAAGAATGCATTTCTTAGAATAACATTCCTCAGTTATTATTCTCCTAAGAGAGACTGTTTGTAAGACCATCATTTAGTATTTTATTTGACTTTATTGTAGCTTTTACATAGAAAAATTTCAGTCTTACTTGTTTTAAATTATATACAAGCTGTACATAAAATTATTGAAACAAATCATTTTCTACACATTACTCATGAAATTCTGCATACAAATGTTTGTATATACACCTATTTGAAATTTTGCTGGCTAAATTTCATCACTTATCTTTGTAATGTGAACACACTTCAGGGTACACTTTCTTCCATACCTGTCTTAATTGAGTTAGGGTGATTTTTTTAGTGGTAATAATAATTAGTGGAAGCCATTTATAATTTAATTTGATGATTTTTTTGTATATAGAAAATACTTCTTAGTTATACATTTGGACTTGAGTTTTTTGTTTTAAATTTATTGTTAATATTGTTCCAAGCTTCCAGAGTAGGCTTACTCAATAGAACAGAATAAAAAAATTACTAAGTTATCAATATACTTTAATTTTATGTGGCTTTATGGTAAAAATTTACAGTATATTCTGGCTAATTTAGGCCATTCTGAATTCAGATGAAACAGCTTTCCAGAAAAATCAACAGACACCCAAATATTAGTTTCCACATTTAACTTTTGTCCTTTGTTACTGAAAGTCTAATAGAGAATTGGAGTTAATATTGTAATATTTTCACTTGTGTTCAAGGTGAACTACATACTTAGACATACAACTGAAACACTTTTATTAGTGGTTATTTAGAAACTTTTGTGTTGTCTATTATATTAACATTAGACATGTTTGGAGGCTTTCCTATTCTATCATCTGTAAGAAATTATTATAATAAAGTTTTTAAATTTTTGAAAACTAAGTTAATCAAACCATTATAGTTGTCCAGTTGTGTTCATTGAGAGTATGAAAAGTTGCCAAAGAAATTTATCCTGTATAATTCAGCAATAAGACAATTGCCAACACAGTTGAGAATAGCAATGGTAGTCTCTAGTTATATTTAGAATTGGAATTTGCCTACTGAAATTAGTTATAGATTATTCCCTATGATGTGAAACTGACTTGAACATGACACTATTGACTGACAACCATACATTCCCATTTGTTTTGTGGGTTTTGAGAATCTAGGTATTGGATTTTATTTTTGGAAAGATTAGCTGCTGCTCTGTTTGTAAGGACTGATTCTTTGAAAGTATAATTTTCTCAAAATAAATACCTAAAGGAAAATAAAACATAGAAATGCCTAATAAACTAAAAAACACTGTGTATTGTAAGAAACAAAGTTGCATTTAATCAGTAGAAGTAACTTCCTGATATGAATATGTGTGCTTCAAGTCGATATGATTTAACTTGGAGTATTATTTGACTGAGTGGTACTGATAGTAAGACCTAAAATATATATGAACTGAAAATTCAGAAAATCACAAATTGTCTTATAGTCTCAATATGAGAACATGACTAGGGAGACCGCAGAATCATTTCTTCATGTTGGCCTTAGGAAAGAAAGCAATCTAATGTTTTCATGACATTGATGCATCCTATATAATAAAGAGCTAATATGCTAATTAGACTGAACAGCAGAATGACCATCCAGACGACCATCTGGATGAAGCCAGGGTTGCAAGGGCTGAGGCAGCTGTGACTGTGAAGGTCAAGCCCCTTGCACAAATTTCATGCATCGGGCCTCTAGTATATAAATATGATGTTAACTTGAAAGTAGATTGACAGAGGATAGAGATGAAGAACCAAGAAGGTTTTTTTTTCATTTATGATGTGTATGACTGAAGATGTTTATACTTCAGAGTTCAGTAGAATTGGTAAAAAGCTTATGCATCCAGCTAACTCAAGAAGAATACCAGGTACTAAATTGCAGTAGTTGATCTTACATAAAATTTTTAGAAACACTATCAAACTTTCTGTTCAGTTCACTTAAATTTATTTCAAAAAGTGTTTACTTACCAGTAAATTACTACCCTAGGAGAAAAACAGTATAAATAACCAATAGTGCCTGCCCTTATGCAGTTTATGATCTAGTGGAAAAACAAACAAAATTATCATATAGTGTGATGACTGCCAAGAGAGGTACAAATGTAATGGAGGTAATCTAATTCTGAATTTGAAGTATGAGTAAGATTTAGTCAAGTAAAAGAAGGAGATGATTCCTAACAGAAGGAATGGTATGTTATATGGGTGAAAGAGGAAAAAAAATAGAAAATTCAATGTGGTTAGAACATAGGTTAAGAGGCAGAGAGAGAAAGCTAGACAAGAATGCAGGGGCCAAATCATGATGGCTAGTGAACCATATAACAGAGTTTGGACTTCAACTTAAAGGAACAGTCTGCAAACTTTTTGGTCTCAGGACCCTGTTATAGTCTTAAAAATTATGGAGGGCTCCAAAGAGCTTCAGTGTATGTGTCATATCTGTTAATACTTAAAATACTATAAATTAAAATGGGCAACTATTAAAAACTAGTGGCCTGGTGCACAAAATTTGTGCACAGGGGTGGTGTCCTTCAGCCCGGCCTGCACCCTCTCCAATCCGGGACCCCTCAGGGGATGTCCAACTGCCAAGGGTGATCAAGCTGGCAGGCAGAAGCAGTTAGGGGCAACCAGGCAGGCAGGCAGGCAGGCAGGCAAGCGGTTGGGAGCCAGCAGTCCTGGATTGTGAGAGGGATGTCCGACTGCCCGTTTAGGCCTGATCCCTCGAGGGGTCACAGATTGGAGAAGGTACAGGTTGGGCTGAGGGACACACACCCCCATGCACGAATTTCATGCACTGGGCCTCTAGTAATTAATAAATGATAATACAAGAATAGACCCTGTGTTTCACATAATCACAACTGTAAACCTACTTTTGCTCAGCCCTGTATAGTCTCAGAATTAAAATAACCAGAGTAGGAGCTGAATTTTTTATAGAATGGACTGGATCTTTTGGCATATTCTGAATAGAGCCTTAATTTGCCAAGCTTACAATAATTTTTTAAAGAACTTGAATTTTTTTAAGAAGAACTGGGTTTACTGAGAGGTAAATACTCTAAATTTCAGCTAATTATAATAATCCTTTTACCTATGCCATTGGAAAAAATTCTTAACTGCCTATATTTATAACAAAACCTTTTCTAAAAAATCCTCAACCAAGGATATATTTTTATTGATTTTAGAGAGGAAGGGGACATCAATATCAGAGAGAAATATTGATTCTTTGCCTCCCATATGTGTCCTGACTGAGGATTAAACCTGCAACCTAGGTGTGTGCCCTGACTAGGAATCAAACCCACAACCTTTGGTGTATGGGATGGTGCTCCAACCAACTGAGCAACCGGCCAGAGCACAAAACTTTTTTTTTAAGGCACACCCATCAACTTAAGGCACAACATTAGCATAGATTCACAAGGTTGTTTCTTTTACTTTTGTAAACACACTTGCATACAACACTTGGTCATATGCTGAAATTTTATTATTCCCTTTTACTTAGTTAAAAAGGCTGTCAGTTCAGAATTGAAGCAGGGGTTATTATTATTACTCCTGAGGCCCGGTGCATGAAAATCATGCATGGGGGTTGGGGGGGGTGTCCCTCAGCCCAGCCTTCAGCCTCTTCAATCTGGGACCCCGGGACCCCTCGAGGGATGTCTGACTGCCTGGGAAGTCAGACATCACTCTCACAATCCAGGACTGTGGGCTCCCAACTGCTCACCTGCCTGACTACCTGATTGCCCCTAACCGCTTCTGCCTGCCAGCCTGATCACCCCCTTACCACTCCCCTGCCAGCCTGATCAATGCCTAACTGCTTCCCTGCTGGCCCAGTTGCCCCTAACTGCCCTCCCCTGCAAGCCTGGTTGCCCCTAACTGTCCTGGCCTGCAGGCCTGGTCATCCCCAACTGCCCTCCCCTGCTGGCCTGGTCACCCCTAACTTACCTCCCTTGCCAGCCTGGTCACCTCAAACTGCCCTTCCCTGCAGGCTTGTTTCCCCCTAACTGCCCTCCCCTGCTGGCTTGTCGACCCCAACTGCCCTGGACCAGGCCAGCAGGGGAGGGCAGTTATGGGTGACTGGGCCTGCAGGGGAGGGCAGTTGGGGGGGACCAGGCCTGCAGGGGAGGGCAGTTAGGGGCAATCAGGCCAGCAGGGGAGCAGTTAGGCATCGATCAGGCTGGCAGGGGAATGGTTAGGGGGTGATCAGACTGGCAGGCAGAAGCAGTTAGGGGCAATCAGGCAGACAGGCAGGCAAGCAGTTGGGAGCCAGCAGTCCTGGATTGTGAAAGGGATGTCCGGCTGCCCGTATAGGCGCAAACTCTCGAGGGGTCCCAGAATGGAGAGGGTGCAGGCTGGGCTGAGGGACAAGGGACAAACACCCCCTCCCCGTACACAAATTTCATGCACCGAGACTCTGTTTTATATATATATATATACATATATATATATACATATATATATGTATATATATATATATGTACATTAGTATATATATCTACACTAATAAAAGAGAAATATGCAAATTGTCTGTACCTTCACAACACCCATAGCCAATCAGGAGTGAGTATGCAAATTTACCCAACAAAGATGGTGGGTTAATTTGCATACGCAGGCGCCGAGCGGCTGGGGGCTGGGTGGGATGCTTGCATTGTCTCCATGACAACAACGCAGGCGTTCTGCACCATTCTTGCACGAATCTTCATGCATCGGGCTTCTAGTATATATATATATATATATATATACATATATATATATATTTTTTTGTATATATATATGTGTGTGTGTGTGTGTGTGTGTGTGTGTGTGTGTGTGTGTGTGTGTGTACCAAATGATCACAGTGTGCACTTTAAACTCACATGTTATATGTTGATAATAGCTATGTAGTTGGTGGGTGGAGATGCTCAAGAGCATTAGTCATGAGGAAAATGAAAATTAAAACCACAATCTGATAAGCACTTCATACATATTAGAATGGTTCAAATATAAAATTAGGTCTCCAATACAGTGTGCTGGCAAGGTTTTTGAGAAACTAGGACTCCCCCCGCCCACCATACATCACTGAGGGGGAATGTGAAGTAATACAATTACATGGAAACATGTGAAGTTTCTTATAAAGTTAAGCATACACCTTCCCAAGTTTTACCCAACAGAAATAAAAATAACATTCACCAAAATACTTGTACAAGAATGTTTATAGCAACTTTTGTCAGAAAAGTCAAAACTGTAAAGAACCCAAATATCCATCAACAGGAACATAGGAAAACAGATTGTGGTATATTCATACAATGAAATACAATTCAAAAAGGAACAATTTATACATAAAACAGCATGGATTAAACTTACTAACATTTTGCTGATACAAAAGCCACAAGCAAAAAATACAGGCTGTATGATTGCATTTATATGAAGTATTAGGACAAGCAAAATGAATTTATGGTGAGATAATCTTAGAGAGAAATTTAAAATATAAAATAAAATGGGCCTCAGAGAACAGAAAATGAAAACATTACTAGAGGAGAAAATAGCAACAATAGGAATGTGGCTTGAAGGGCAACAAGAAACCAGCAATGTCCTTTTCGATTTTAGAAGTACAGCCCCTAAGAACGAAATTTAGAACTTAATTCTAATGCAAACCAAACCACACTGCTGAAAGCAATACAATTTAAATAAATGGTATAGAGGGAAAAAATCTGACTAATCCTCAGGTAACCTAAATCAGAGGCTAGTTTAATTGACCTTTTGGCATTTCCTTTTCTTTCTAAGTGGTTTCAACCTTTTATGAACTGAGGGGTTAGGATTACATAACTTTCAAGCCTAGTCTACATCCACTACTGTGATTCAATTTCAGTTCCAATAGATACCATCTTCCAATATGTGAATGCACTTTGAGGATAGAGGTCCAATCCTTGGATCCCAGTAGCATAGAAACAAAACCATGGGCTTTGCTTTAAATATTCCATACAAGAGAGGTTAAAGAGCAACTAAGCAAATGGATGCTAACTCCAGTTCAATTGCACTGATCCCCAGTTTTCTCTGCATCTTGCACCTCTAAATCTCTCAACATAAAAACTGTAGTCTTATCCTCTCCTCTGTGTTAAAGGAGTACCAAATTTATAACTTCTGCTTTCACCGTCCCCTTAGAAAATGATTGTTGTTTGAGGAGGAGTAACACTGCATTTTCATTAGAGATAAGGATTTCAAGCAATGCAATTGGGTGTGCATTAAGAAGTGTGGCCTGTTTCTCAGGTGTGCACCTGGAATGTCAAGCAATATGGTGATAAATGTTTATCTATGGTGAAGAACTACATATGCAGACACAAAGCAACAAAAATGTATATTGGTTTGAAATTATGGGGGACACCTATGTTTGTAGGTTCTTGCCAAACACTTCACATCAGAAGACCAGAGTAGTTTGCGGTCAAATTATTAACAATTGTGCCCTTTAAGTCATCTAAACTGAATTCTTGCCTAGCGATAACAACAGGCTAATTAGCTTCTCCATTGGCAGTCTTAACTCAAAAGAGAAAACAAACTTGTCCAGCAACAAATCTCTCCTAAAAACTGGGCAAAGTATTTGACAAAAAAAATCCACAAAAGACTATGTATAAATAGCCAATAAGTACACAGGAAAGCATGCAAAACATTATCCATCATTATTCTCTCACCTACACAGAGCAAAGTAAACCTATAATAATTGGGGTCTTAAGAGGAAGGGCTCTTAACTGGGCATATGGAGAGCTAGAGGGAACCTCTTGAAGGCTGGACTATTGGTGCCCACAAGGAAATTCTACACTAGAGTACAGATGACTGGTGGGGAAATCTGGGCATTGAGTTCACAAAGGTTCAGGCAGAGAACTCTCCCCTGGCAAGCAAGTTAGGAAGGAAATCTTGGCCTACACAGACAACATTAACTCGTGCATCCAGTGGGTCCAGGGAACACTTTTGGTTGGCATTCTACCGCAGCTAGGGTGTACTTTCTGCTGAGCTGCATCTGGGGAACACTGCTGGGGCCAGGAAAACTTTAAACAGATCATGAGCTGAGAAAAGAATTTTTAGTTGGTCAGCCTCCAGGACTGGAAACATTCACCCTGAGCTGGAATACGTGATGCCATCATGCTGAGACTGACAAGGCTCACGTGGATAGGAGTATGATTACATGGGGATTGTGTTGGAACTCGTGCACTGCTTAAATCCCACTTCAGAGAAGGACTTTTTATGCCCAGCTGCTGTGAGTGCTGTCTGAAGACAGCTTTTAGCTGAATCTTGCTTAATAGCTATCATACCCAAGGCCCCTTTCCAGGTGGCCCACATCTAATATATGATTCATAGGAAATATAAAGATCCAGCAATCTTGGCCAAATTTGGGACAATTATGAAGGATCAGTCTAGCTCCGAAGGTCCTTGTAGGATCTTGTTGAGTTTGCATCACAGCTTGCTTTCCCTTTGTCCAGCTGTGCTTCCTTTCTTTCCTTCTTACAAGCATTGCTACTACCAATACTCCTTAGTAAACATCCTAGCTATTAAGCTCCACTGGGTCTTAAAGAATACTTCCAGAGGAACCTCCCTTAACAATAGCAATTGCATAATTAAGTAAATGTTGATGATAATAGGATAAATCAAGATATATTAGATGTGAGATAGACTTGAGATGTTATACATGAGAATGGACATGCTAATTACATAATGGATATACAAATATGGAGCTCAATTAAAAGGTGCAGGATAGCCCAGCCAGTGTGGGTCTGTGGTTGAGCATCGACCATGAACCAGGAGGTCAAGGTTCAATTCTGTCAGGGCATGCAGGAGGCAGCCGATCAATGATTCTCTCATCATTGATGTTTCTATCCCTCTACCCATCTCCCTTCTTCTCTCTGAAATCAATAAAATTTTAAAAGGTGCAGGGTGGCCCTAACCAGTTTGGCTCAGTGGATAGAGTGTCAGCCTGTGGACTGAAAGGTCCCAGGTTCGATTCCGGTCAAGGGCATGTACCTTGGTTGCAGGCACATCCCCAGCAGGAGGTGTGCAAGAGGCAGCAGATCGATGTTTCTCTCTCATTGATTATTCTAACTCTCTATCCCTCTCCCTTCCTCTCTGTAAAAAATCAATAAAATATATTTAAAAATAAATAAATAAAAGGTGCAGGGTGGTGACACATTTGGAAATTCATGTGGGAAACCATCCACTGTCAACACTATCATGAAAGTGCATCAAGGAACTAGGAAGGCTGATGAACCTTGAGCTTTAGCAGGGCTAAAAGCTATGCACCAATTGTTCTATGTTGAGATAACGATGGCTCAAAGCAATTTCCTGACCTAATAGCCTCAAAGTAAATCTTTACTGATCTTTTACTGACCTTTGAGATAGTCTGCTACCAGTTTGCTGTGCTTAACTGAGGGCAAGATGTGTATCTAAAATTGAATAAAAACTGACAAGGCCAGGGTTTCAGTGAGGTTCTCCACTAGAGAGAGGTTTCCACCTGGCCCCCCATGCCTTCTAAATTCATATTTCTTGTCTAGTGTTTTCATTTGTGCATTGGCCCCTTCTTCAGATCCTGAGCCCTAGCTGTGCTGGATGTCGTAAATTCATAGATGCATAGACTCCCCTTCCCCATACAGAGGATGATGAGTGACCAGTGGGGGCCTAGCAAAGGGGATTTCAGCACATTAAGCATTCAGACCATACAGAAATGGTCTGAAACTCTTCTCCCTTATCCAAAGACAGCAGGTCAGCACCAGCAAGACAGACCCTGCCCCAACAAGCCCAACAATCCGTGGACCCGGAAACCCCTCCATCTCCCACAGGTAGAGTAACCCATTACATCAAGCAACTGCACAGGGAGCTTTCATCATCTCAATGGGCCCAAGTCTCTCTTCCCTCATCTAGAAGCCCCAGGTGGCTCAGCCTGTAGAAGCTAATTTCACCCCTTCAAAGCAGCACCAGTAGAAACCAGTGAGAGCTTTTTAAGATAACTGGCTGTTTATGGGGGTGGGGGGACAAAATTGGTTGGGAGACAAGCCTAGAAGCAGGGTGTCCTATTAGAACACCATCATAGTAAACCAGGTGCACAATGATAGTGGCCAGAAATAGATGCATAAAAGTGTATGTATCTGTGATATGTTGGGAAATAGCACTAACAGGACTTGTTAATAGAGGGGAGGGGAGAGAGAGAATCAGGAGGTCACCTAGGCTTTTGACTTGAATCACTATTAGGAGGAGAATGCCTTATTTTAAGTTAAGGAAGACCAGAAGAAAAGCAGATTTAAGGAAGAAATAAAAACATATTAGACTGGAGATATCCACTAGACATTAAAACTGGCATATTAAGCAGCTAATGGAAAAAAATAAGTATGGAGCTCAGATAAGAGGAACAGAATAGAGATATAGATAGTGTAGAAATGGCAGTCAACAACAGGAACTTGATAAGATAACCTAGAAGGAGAGGATTTATAGAGAAAAAGGGAAACAGAACTTGAACCAGGGCAATAAATCATAGAAATTGGGAAGAGATATATAGCAAAGGAGCCTAAGAAGGAAGAGCCACTGATGTAGGAATGTGAGATCTTAGAAGATGAGTGGAGAGAGTATTGTATCAAATCTGCTGAGAGGTAAAGTCAGGTGAAAATGGAAAAGCAGCAACAGGATTTGGCATCAGAGAGCTCACTGGTGAACTTGACAAGGGTAGCCCCAGTGGAGATGAGGGGGTGGTGTAAGGAAATAATAAGAAGTAGAAACATTAATTTATCCTTTGGTTTAAAGCAGTGGTTCTCAACCCTTCTAATGCCACGACCCTTTAATATAGTTCCTCATGTTGTGGTGACCCCCAACCATAAAATTATTTTTGTTGCTACTTTATAACTGTAATTTTGCTACTGTTATGAATCATAATGTAAATATCTGTGTTTTCCGATGGTCTTAGGTGACGCTGCTAGCGGTTCTCAACCTGCGGGTCATGACCCATAGGTTGAGAACCGCTGCTGTAGAACCTACTTCAAAACTGTAATTTTGCCACTATTATGAATCATAATGTAAATATCTGTGTTTTCTGATGGTCTTAGGCGACGCTGCTAGCGGTTCTCAACCTGCGGGTCATGACCCATAGGTTGAGAACCGCTGCTGTAGGACCTACTTCAAAACTTTAATTTTGCCACTGTTATGAATCATAATGTAAATATCTGTGTTTTCTGATGGTCTTAGGCGACGCTGCTAGCGGTTCTCAACCTGCGGGTCATGACCCATAGGTTGAGAACCGCTGCTGTAGAACCTACTTCAAAACTGTAATTTTGCCACTGTTATGAATCATAATGTAAATATCTGTGTTTTCTGATGGTCTTAGGCGACGCTGCTAGCGGTTCTCAACCTGTGGGTCACGACCCACAGGTTGAGAGCCGCTGCTGTAGAGCCTAAGACCATCGGAAAACACAGATATTTACATTATGATTCATAACAGTAGCAAAATTACAGTTATGAAGTAGCAACAAAAATAATTTTATGGTTGGGGGTCACCACAACATGAGGAACTGTATTAAAGGGTCGTGGCATTAGAAAGGTTGAGAACCACTGGTTTAAAGACAAACAGGATGACCAGATAATTGTTGCAGGGAGTGTGGAAATTTGGTGTTTGTTTATTTTTTAGGATCTAGGATACTACAGCATATTTGGTTGCTAATAAAAAGGTAAAGCAGAATAAATTGATGATTCAGAAAAGAGGGAGGAGAGAATTGTGGGAGTAATATCTGAAAAAGTAAGAAAGCTGGTATCTGGAAGCCATGTGGAGAAGTTTGTCCTGTATGTAAAGCAAGGTGTTTCATTCTAAAAAAAAATACTGGTACAGAGTGAAGGGGACATTTGGCACTGGGAAGATGAAGACCTTCTATCTGGTAGCTTCTAGAAAAATGCGAACACACCAGTGTGCTCCTGCCTCATACATTCCTACTTTCTGTTCACTTTTCTTGAGATGTTCTTTGAATAGTTATGTATAGCTTGTGTTGTAGAAATAAAAGGGCTCCAGACTCGCTCAAATTAAAACTTTACTGTTTACTGCTGACTTTCTGCATGTAAGAACCTGCAGTCTATAGGTAGAGAGCTCCATATTTTCTTCACCTTTTAGTACCTTAAAGTTACAAACATGTCACAAACTGTGGAACAAATATGCAGAACTAGTTTAGCAACTTGAACAAACTCTCAGAGGTTTCTGTTAGAACTGCCTTCCTCTGTGGTTAGGGGCCCTTTATTCCAATGACTTTATTTTTTGTCTCTTCCTGAGACATGGGTACCTTGTGACAGAGAGGAACTTTGGGCATAGGTATCTACTGGTGCTGAGAGTGATGTGAGGCAGTAGATTCTCCTATCAGTGGAGTGGTGAATGGAGTCTTTAACATTCCCTCCCTCGTCTCCTTTATGCCTCTGCAAAAATGCCATTTTTATCATAGGCTTTCCCTGAGTATCCTTTCTAAAATAGCCCCACTCTTTATGCCCGTACCTGATTTTAGTTTTTAGTACTTTCTAGTACTTTCTTTTTCTTAGTACTAATTGTCACTTACAAATGTTTATTTGGCTTTGACCTGCATTTCACCACTACAATGTAAGGGAAGATTTTTTTTGTTTATTGTCCCCCCACCCCAGCACTTAGAGCTGTGCCTAGAACATAGTGCTTAATGCATATTTCCTGAATGTATAAATGAAGGAATCTCCTCTAAGACTCAGTTTTCTTTCATGAAATGGGATTATTAATATGAGTTGTTTTAAGAACTGCAGAAAATACAAAATCAGAGCAAGATACTGCTACACACCTAGCCATATGAACTATTAGCAAGGACATGGAAGAACTGGAACCCAAATACATTGCTGGTAGGAATGCAAAAGCAATTATCATTTTAGATGACGATTTGGTGTTTCTTAAAGTTATATATTCACCTACACTCTAACTCAGGTATTGCACTTCGAGGTATTAGCATGAGAAGGAAACATGTCAATATGAACTGTGTCCAATTTTATCAATGGCCAAAATTGGAAACAATTAAAATATCCACAAGCAGGTGAATAGTGGTACATAGATGTAACATGCGTCTGGACAATACAAAAAAATGTCCCTGATATTTCATGATGTTGAGCATAGTTTTAAAAAAGAAATATGGGGAAATGGTGAGAATGTTAAACAGTATGAAAGAAATCAACAATCCAAATCTAGATTGTGGCAAATTCTAATGGACAAATGGTTTAGCATCTTCATCAGGGGAGCAATAATAATTAAAAACTGATAGTGATACATATAGTTTACAAGATTTCCAAGTTATACCTAATAATTGCCTAAGGATAAATTTTGCATCCAGATATCAATCTGCATTAAATAGTGAACATGGCTGAGAAAATCTAGCACTTACAACAATTTAGCATAATTTTAAATATTTTGATTTTATGTTCCAAAGTAATTAGAGTTATGTAAGATCCTTTACATTTTAGAAACAAATTCTGAAGGGGGTATGTGTGAAATGACATAGTGTCTGGGATTATAAGCAAACCACTAAATGCATGAGGGTAGATGAAACAATAATGGTACAAAATGATAAATAATCTTACCTAATAATAGAGAAACATGTAAATTGACCGTACCTCTGCTATGCCCACAGCCAATCAGAGTGAGTATGCAAATTAACTGAACAAAGATGGCAGTTAATTTGCATACATACCTGGGTCCTGGGAACCTCTTCAGCACCCAGGTCACTCCCAGCTGGCCATTGGACAGAGGCTTTAGGCTTGGGAAGGGGCCGAACCTGCGATCGGAGGTGCCGGGGGGGGGGAACCCCTTCCCAAGCCTAAAGCCTAGGGCGGAGGCTTTAGGTTTGGGCAGGGGCCAAGCCTGGGATCGGAGAGAAGGGGAAAAAATCAATGGAAACATCCTCAGGTGAGGATAAAAAGAAAAATACAGAAAGAAATGTCATATCCTATGAAAGACACATCTTGAAAATGCTTAAAGAAAGTTGTCATTTTTTCATGGTGAAGGGACTGGAGTCCATGTTGATGAAAATACCTTGGTGGCTGTGGTGACTGGCAGTGGCTGCCGCAGTGGGGTGATGGGGCTGGCGCCTTCCCCTGATCAGCCTGGTCGCCTCCTGCAAAGGGAGGCCAGATTGCGGCTTAGGCCCGCTCCCAACGGGAAACGGGCCTAAGCCATCAGTAAGACATCCCCTGAGGGCTCCCAGTATGTGAGAGGGGGCAGGCTGGGCTGAGGGACCCCTCCCCAGTGCATGAATTTTGTGCACCAGGCCCCTAGTGACAGAATAATGACTTCTTTTTTAAAAAATATATTTTTATTGATTTCAGAGAGGAAGGGAGAGGGAGAGAGAGAAAGAGAGAGATAAAAATGTCAATGATGAGAGAGAATCATCCCCAGGCCTGGTCTGGGTGTGTGCAGGTGGCAACAAATATATGTTTCTCTCACATCGATATTTCTCTGTGTCTTTCCCTCTCTCTTGCACTCTCTCTAAAAATCAATGGGAAAATATCCTCGGGTGAGGAATAAAAATATATTGGACTCTGACCATAGTACACTGAATATTCAAGGCCCATGTGTCATATGCATGTGCAAATGCAATGACACAGAAGTTTTACTGTATGCACTGCGCAGGCGTACTTTTCTATAACCCAAATATTGATGTCACTATTTGGCAAGAAGCCTCTTTTGTCTGAGTTAGTATAAATATGTGTTGCTGACCAGCCAGTGTGTGGTTGCTTTGTCTGATAGCTCCTGTGTTAGCAATAGCTACTTGTTCTGCAATAAAGTCTCTCCTATATGTCTGCGGCTAATCATGTCTTCATCCACTGCCCAGTGTACAAAGAGGTCAAGTTCCTGGCATATATATGAAACCTCAACGTAGTTATCACTGTTGTTCCAGAGGGATTTAATTTATACCTATAAATACAACCATCGTTGGGAAAATCAGTAAGGCAATAAAGACTTTTCCCTGGAGGAAGGACCTGTCTAAGCAGGCGCTGATGCGCCAGAAGTTGCCACCCCTGGGTTGAGAATCTGCTCTCACCCAGCAGAGGCCTTGAAAGCAGAGCAAGTCCAAGCAAACCCACCCACAATGATTTACTTTACATCTCCCATGGTACAGTAGCATGAGGGCTACCACCAGAGGCCTTGCATAGAACAGAAGCTTGAGATGTTGCTTGTTGGTGGACTAGTTTTTCCATTGGATTCTCTATTTAAGAAGGGAACTATTCTGAGAAAAAAAATGACAATGGTTGGACTCCAGGCAATGTATTTACTTGAATTGTCATTCAAGTAAATACTTTTATCATTTTGGCACTTCCAACAGGTGCTGGAAATGTGATTTTACTCCAGCTGGGGCCTTTCCTGTCTATCTCTGTAACCCAGGGCCAAGCACAGTGCCTGGCACACTGCAGGCTCTTAATAAATTCCTTAACTCCCACAATGGACACTATCTGGGATCACTAATTGTTTTATCCACATTAGCCTTTTAACCCCAGAACATCATGTCTAGTTCCGGATTTAAAGGATGGAATTCAAATTCTTAATATCATTCATATACAAGTGCCACCAGGGCATTAAAATCATCTCCATAGATAGAAATAGAATCTCTTTCTCTGGATCACTATCTATCACACTGGAGAAAGCCCAATCCATCAGAGGAGCATTCCTAATGCACAGTCATTTTTAGGTACTCTACTGATTCTGATGGTTGAAGTAATGAATGGTGATGCACCCTTTCTTTGAGTTAATTTAAGTCAACACTTCACTTCCACACTCTCTTAGTAGATTTTTTGTTGGCTGTATAGGAGTAAAACATATTTTTGCACACCCTTAAGTAATGTAAGTCAGTAGAAATCAGAGAGACTTGGAGCATGTAGCAAGTCACTCCCTGATTATTCCTGGACTAAAAAATAAATACATAGATAAATAAAAAGATTCAAGCCTGGCCAAGTTTTTGGTTTTTTGTTTGTTTGTTTGTTTGTTTTTACTTCATCTGTTCTAGGTACCCATATTCTAGGCCAAGCATGTCAAACTCGCAGCCCACAATGAATATTTTTGCAGCCCAGCCAATATAACGGTATGTAAGAAACGTTTTAATAAAAATTTTGTAACTTAATTTTTATAATATCCTGCTATACATAATTATTAATAACGAACTACAATGTTCACTAATGACTGATTACTATAATCGTCTTGCATTCATTTTCCTTATGCACCTTACGCGAACCATTTCTCTCCACTAATACTAGCAGCGAATATTTCAGCAGTCTTATGCTGACTTGCTTAGTGTGTGCACAACAGGAAATATTTCGATTTTGGAGAACACGAAAAAATTATGCTTATTAACTTATTCAGTTGTGTCTGGTAAGTTAATGTTCAAGAAAAAGTTAATTTTATTAAAATGTTCTATTATTTTATGTTAATGATTGCTCATTTATTTCAGCCCTTTGTATTCGGCATGTCTCTATCGTAATAAACCTATGTTTCTATGAAAATTGAAGCTTTTGTTTTTTTGTGGCCCACATAAACATAAACCTTGTTTATTTGGCCTGTATTAGCCTTTAAGTTTGACATGCTTGCTCTAGGCCAAGTAGTTGTCAAACCTAATTATACTTCAAAACTAAGGAGTTTGCTAAAAAGGCAAAATCAGGTGTCAGCTCCATACTTTCTTAAATTTGAGACTAACTTAAATTTTTACCAAATTCTCCAAATGACACTGATAAATCAGGATTGAGAAATATGAAACTGTTGGTGATGTGTCTCTTTCTAGAATATTTTCCCTCTACGTCTGCATGTTGAAATCCAGCTCATACTTTAAGAACAGTTAGACTTCAACCATCCATGTGGTTGCCTTTCTTGATGGAAAATCCCATTGAGACAGAAAAGTCAAGCATAATTCTTAAGGTACAGGGGGCACGGGATATGATATCCAGGACAGAGGTGGAGAAAGAGCTTCAATTTTCCACTGGAGTTTGTGGGCTTAGAGAGCTGCAAGGGCTTTAGACTGGGCAAAAACAAACAAAAAAACAAAACAAAACAAAACAAACAAAACAAAACAAAACAAAACAAAACAAAACAAACAAAACAAAATAAAACAAAACAAAACAAAACAAACAAAACAAAACAAAACAAAACAAACAAAACAAAACAAAACAAACAAAACAAAACAAAACAAAACAAAACAAACAAAACAAAACAAAACAAAGTAACCTGCAACAGGCTCTGATTGATAAAGAGACGTGGATTCCAACCACCTGGCAATCTGAGTTTGGGAGGAACATTAGAAGCTACTTCATACTTTGGAATTTATGGTTAAAAGGAGAAAATCGTAGCTATGAAATAGACTGCTACACAGTTGCAACAAATAGGGAGGGGGTAAAATCATCTCCATAGACAGAAATTGAATCTCTGTGTCACTGAAGGGGCATTACTTATGGTTGACGGAGAGGAGAGCAGAAAGAGGTGAGACCTGCAGGGGAGGTAAGAGATAGCTTATATTCTAGGTCAGCATTTTGTAATGTGTGCTCCCTGGATCACCTGCATGAGCACCATTTGGATTCTGGGTAAAATCCCAGCTCTATTAAATGAGATCCTTTGGGAATGAGACCTAGGAACCTATAGTTTAAGAAGCTTTCCAGGTGTTTGTGATAATCAGCTATATTTGAAAAATACTGGGCTAGAGTTCCCAGGTACCTTCTCTAGTACTGATTCTCTAGTCCTCTAGTATGAATTCTCTAGTACTAGTTATTTCATCTCTTATGCCTTAGCTTTCACAATCATGCACTGTAAGATTCTATGAATAGAGGCAGTATTTATACAGTAGTCTTCAATTCACAAATATATCTTACTATTCATCTTTGGTTATTGCCCAGTTCAAGAACCTATCTGTTAGAAGCAAGAGAGAGAAGCTCCTAATAAGTGATCTCATACAGAAGAGAATCGTTTGAATGCATGAAACATTTGTGATTTAATGGGGCCCCAGCAGCAAGTAGAAGTAACAGCTATATCTATTGATTCTCTTGAGCCTCACTGAGTTTAGTCTGCCCTGCAAATTATTTTGTCTTTTCTCTCTTTCTATTGGCATTGACAATAATGAAATGCCTGTAGACTAGGAATGAAAGGTATATGTTGAATATAAGATTGCCACATAAAATATAGGGTGTCAGTTAAATTTGAATTTCTGATAAACAACAAATAAATTTTAGTGCTAAGTGTGCCCTGTGCAATATTTGGGACATATATTTTTAATTGTTTATTTGCTAAACTTGTTAAACCTAGTTGAATGAGAGAGAGAGTGAAGGAGGAAGTGTCTCTAATTTGTCTCTTCACTCATATCACCTTCAGCAAGAAAAGTAGCAGTGTTTCATAGAAAGGTGTAGAGTTTTAAAAGATGAAAAGTTTTACTAACTTAAAAAAAAAGAGTTTATTTGCACCAAACTGATAACATATCAAGGAGCAAGATCTCAAATGCTCTCAAGCTTTGCTAACTTAATAAGTGACCTTGAAAGAGTCCCTTCCCTCATTTGGCCTCAGTTTCCCCATCTATGAAATGAGATAATTAAACTAGATGTTTTCTCAGCAACCCTCCTGCTATGAGACTCTGGTGTTTTATCACCTTTGAAAAGGTGTCCATGTATTGTGCTTTCCATATATGTTTGAGAGACTGTATACATATTTGATAATGGACCTCCAGTAGGAATTTAGCATATAGGACTAACTCTATTAAGTATTTGGCTATACTTGTAATTTTGTCAATAGGTCTTATTGTGATGGGTAAGAAACCACTTGACATATCACCAATCCCCCTTGAATCTATAATGTGGTTCATCAAAACCTCAGGGTCTGTGTGACCCAAGAGAGTACTAAAAAAGGCTGTTACCTCCTTCTGCCTTTGTTACCATCCATTTTCTGCAGTCCTTACTTCTTTAAAACATTTGCCTAGAGCTAAATCATCTGTGCATTTTTCTTTCCCCCTCATCCCAGTAAAGGTTTTAACCTAATCCTCCTGTTATCATCTGGGCATGAAAATTATATATTTGCCCCCATCCTAGTAGGAAGTTAAATTAAGGAGGAAACAAGGGTGTCACATTGCCGGTATTCATTTTTACACTGTCCCTCCAGAGAAGGATATTAGCATTATCATCCTTGGTGATGGATTCACTTGCATTTTGTTCACCAAAAACAATTTCGTTATCTAATAACCCCATGATTTTCAATTCTAGTCTGTGCTAATTGATTTTTCCCTATTTATATCTTCAGCAGCTGGGAGAGATTTTCTCCAGATGAGGTAGATTTCATTTTCAAGACTTCATTATATTCAGAACTCCATTATGTCAGCAAGTTCCCCCATTAGAGCTGAAGATCAGTTCCCCAACTCCTTCCTATTAATTAATCACTATCTTTATACTTGTAATAAATAGTATGACTGCCAGCAAGAAGAAAAAGATTTAGTCTTAAAAGACAGGGTTTTATTCTCTGAAAACTACTACAGACAGCATAAATATTGGCCTTAGTATGATGTTGGCCATATAAATAACAGTGATTGCCTTAACTTGTTATTTTCAAGCCTAGATGAAAAAGGACAGGACATTTACAAACTGAAATCTTTCTTGCCAAGCTAAGGCTAGATACAGCTCAAAATAGTATAGTTGTAAGCCCCTTTGTTAATTAGCATCTTATCTATACTTGTCATGAACTGTAATCTTTTTTTTCAATGGCAATGATCTTTCTTTCTGAGAGGAGGTAATCTAAAGCCTAAGCGACCATCACAACCGAATGGACTACTGAACAGGCTGCGTGGGGCGACCAGGTTGGCAGGGGGACTAGTGAGGGGAGACCAAACGACCAAGCAGCAGGCTGCATGGGGCGACCAGGCTAGCAGGGGGGTTAGTGAGGGGCGAACAAACGATGGAGCAGCAGGCTGCATGGGGCAACCAGGCCAACAGGGGGGGCAGTTGGGGGCGACCAGGCCAGCAGGGGGGCAGTGAGAGGCGACCAGGCTGGCAGAGGGGGGCAGTAAGGGGTGACCAGGCCGACAGGGGGGGCAGTTAGGGGAGACCAGGCTGGCCGGGGGGGAAGTTGGGGGTGACCAGGCTGGCAGGGGGGGCAGTAAGGGGTGACCAGGCCAGCATGGGGGGTAGTTGAGGGTGACCAGGCCTGAGGGTGGGGGCAGTTGGGGCAACTAGGTCAGCGGGGGGGGGGGGGGGAGTAAGGCATGATCAGGCATGCAGTCAGGTGAGCAGTTAGGAGCCAGCAGTCCCGGATTGTGAGAGGCATGTCTGATTGATGGTTTAAGCTTGATCCCAGGGATCTGGCCTAGACCGGCAGTCAGACATCCCCCGAGGGGTCCTGGATTGGAGAAGGTGCAGGCTGGGCTGAGGGGACCCCCCCTCCCCGTGCACGAATTTCGTGCACTGGGCCTCTAGTCTATATATATAAAAGCCTAAGTGACCATTACAACCAGTCAACCAATCGCTATGACATGCACTGACCACCAGGGGGCAGACGCTCAACACAGGAGCTGCCCCTTGGTGGTCAGTGTACTCCCATAGCCAACCTCCTACGGTCCCTCCCCCTGGCTGGCCAACCTCCCACCCCCAGCCAGCTTATTGATCGGGACTGGGTGAGATGGCCCAGATCAGCCCTGATCGCCAACCAGACCTAGGGACTCCACCCATGCACGAATTCATGCACCAGGCCTCTAGTGTTTAATAAGCTTCATTTGACATTTTGTGAATCACATATTTTGCATTTGCTGAGGAGAATCCATTATACTTCATTCAAATGCAATACTATGTTCTCAGAAAGGCCCAAGTCTTAATTTAAGCAGATAAATAATTATGAACCACAATACAACAGAATCCTCATTTATGGATTTTCTATTAGCTAATATTTACAGGCATTAGATGGTGATCTTTATTTTTTAAATATATATTTTTATTGATTTCAGAGAGGAAGGGAGAGGGAGAGAGAGATAGAAACATCAATGATGAGAGAGAATCATTGATTGGCTGCCTCCTGCATGCCCCCTACTGGGGATCGAGCCGGCAACACAGGCATATGCCCTTGACCAGAATCGAACCTGTGACTCTTCAGTCCACAGGCTGATGCTCTAGTCACTGAGCCAAGCCAGCTAGGGATAGATGGCAATCTTTAATTAACATGGATCACAAGTGGGGAAAAAAAGTAACAATACTAACAGAAGAGCCTTGTATGTAGGTGTGGGTTTATAATATATCAGCATTTTCAAATTTATTTAGCCTATAAAAGTTACCTTGATGTAGGAGGTTGTGGAAGGGGGAGAAAAATACAATATTAAAAACTTGTGTTTTATTCCTTAAACCAGGGCTTCCAGATAATATTCCTCAAATGGGTCACTAAAGTGCCCAGAGATTATTTTCCCCTGCCTTCAGGAAGCTGAGTGGGCTCTGGGCATCCTCTGGTCACTTTTGTGTACTTATATGTTGGGATAACTTTTTTCTATGCTCTAGGGGTCAGATCAGAATTACATTCGTGTTTCAATCCTATGATAATCATTGTCTTAGTGAATCACTGGTACTTGTGAGGGATTATCGTATCCATCAAATGTGTTAACTGTTGGGCTAGATAAAGGTTGTGAAAACTTTACCATACCGTGTGTGTGTGTGTGTGTGTGTGTGTGTGTGTGTGTGTGTGTGTGTGTGTTTAGGAGGCATACAAGAAAAATCCAATAAAATTTACACTGTCAAATAAAGATATTATGATCATATAAACAAATAGTCATTTAGTAATTTCTGGCTATAAGACTGTGCCTAATCATCCTCTGTCTCTTCTCTATTCTAGGTCTGGTCATAAATCAGGTATCCAAAAAGACCTTGTTATTAAATACATTGAATACATTGCCTTAAAATGAGAACCCAGTGCCCCATAAAAAGGTGTTGCTGGCCCAGGCAACTTCACAGAGATGAAGGTGTAGCTTCATAGGTTCCTGACTGAAGGCTTTTGACTGGACAGGCTAAAGTTGAGACTTAAATCTTTTATTCTCTTATATCTTATCTGTTTCTCTTTTCATTCCCCCTGTCTTCACTCCTTCATTTCCCTCACTCAACTCTGTCCTGCCCTTCCCTTCTTTTTCTCCTTGCCACCCTCTCTGTTTCCCCTCTTACCTTCCGTGGAAGGTCTGCATTGGTATTGATAAGGTGTTAAGTTCATTAACTCCTTTCCATTATCAAGTAAAGGTCATTTCCCTGGCTTGTGATTGGGAAGAAAGGAGGCTTGACTAATAAATATCTTTTGTGAGACTTCAATAAGCAATATTAATGAAATTCACTTGTTTCTTTTGCATAGAATGCTCTTCCCCCAGATATTTGCATGGCTCACTCACCAACTTTCTCCAGGTCTCTGCTCAACAAAGAAACCATCCCCTACCAAAATATATTAAAACCAGAGGCCTGATGCATGAAATTTGTGCATGGGGTCCCTCAGCCCGGCCTGTGCCCTCTCACAATCCAGGACCCCTCACTCCTGACCACCTGCCTGCTTGCTCCTTACTGCCTGCCTGCTCACTCCTTACTGCTTGCCTCGCTGCTCCTCAGCACTGTCATGGAGGCAGGAGAGGCTCCGCCACTGCCACTGCATTCACCAGCTGTGAGCCCGGCTTCTGGCTGAATGGAACTCCTGCAGTGGGTGTGCACTGACCACCAAGGGGAAGCTCCTGTGTTGAGCATCTGCCCCCTGGTGGTCAGTATGCATCACAGTGACCGGTCATTCTGGTCATTTAGTTGTTCTGCTGTAAAGGTCACTGGGCTTTTATATATATAAACTAGAGACCTGATGCATGAAGATTCATGCAATAATGGGCCTTCCTTCCCCTGGCTGCTGGCACCACCTTTGCTCCGGCCCGGAGCCGCCTTTCCACCTTCCCATGCTGCCCAGAGGCCCAGAGTGGCTGGGGCGGGGCAGAACGCCTGCGTCATCACCATGGCGATGACGCAAGCATCCCATCCCACCCCTGGCCGCTCGGCACCTGCATATGCAAATTAACCTGCCATCTTTGTTGGGTTAATTTGCATACTCACTCCTGATTGGCTGGTGGGCGTCGCAAAGGAACAGTCAATTTGCATCCTACTCTTTTATTAGTGTAGATAGCATCACTTCACCCCATCCCATGCTTCACTAGCTTTTTACCCTGCTTCTTCATAGGACTTATAGCAATCTGAAATATTAAATGTCTGTGTATGTATTTGTTTATCATCTTTCTCCCTTGACTAGATTAGAACATGAGCACAGGCACTTTGTGGGTTTTTTTTAATATATTTTTATTGATTTCCGAGAGGAAGGAAGAGAGGGAGAGAGAGAAACATCAATGATGAGAGAGAATCATTGATCAGCTGCTTCCTGCATGTCCTAAACTGGGGATCCCACAACCTGGGCATGTGCCCTGATGGGGAATCAAACCATGACCTCCTGCTTCATAGGTAGATGCTCAACCACTGAGCCATGCCAGTCAGGCGGCACTTTGTTTTATTCATTATTTTATCCACAGTGGCTAGTATATAGTTGGCATTCAATAAATATTGGTTGAATGAATGAATGAACATCCACATTTATAAGCATAAAACTATAAGCTCCAAGGCTATATTTTAAGAACACCCCTGAGTCCTATGAATTTGAATCATGTGTTTGTTTTCTATTTGCATAAGCATTATTAGTAAATTACATTACTTCCAATCATAGTAAAGACAAAAATCATGGAGTGAATTAAAATGCCATCCTGCCCAAGAAGCTTCCCTCAATATAAGATTCTCCAAAGAGATCTTTCCAACTTAATTCACGTAGCATTGTGTAGCACTGAAAATAAGCCATTCCATACTATGTATTCATACACAAGCCTTTCCTTTGGCTATATCATAAAGCCTTTTATAAAGGCAGAGAGCATGTCACACAGTTCTTTATCATTTATCCTGTGGCACAATACCTTTATTATATTAGACAGTCTCCAAATATGTGATAGGTTCATTACTTATTTGTTGCTCATCACCCTAATGTGGGTATCAGGGAATGCTTCTGTTACCTCATCTGTCCAATGAGGGATTGAACTAAATCATTTCTAGTGTATTTCTGGCTCTGACTCTCTATGGTTCTATACTCAACATACCTGCAAAACCTATATCTCTTCTTTAAAATGCTTTCTTTTACTTCAACTATAATAAGGTTGAAGCATTGCTAATTAATTCCTAACAACAGACATTTTGTTAAATTGGTTAAAAATTAGCAACTGAGATGTCAAGCTGAGTGTAATAATGAGCTGAGTTAAAAATAATTTAATGAATTCATGTACCCATTTAACACATATAATGTAGAATAGGCTAAAAATGACTTCCATGAAAGATGGACTATGCTAGAAAAATCTCTACCACATAACTGTTAATATTTCTACCTTGTCAGATAAGACCTATACTCCATGACATTTCCATTTAAAAAAGAAATAATTTTTATTTTGTAGCTTATTCAGGACTTTTGGGTCTCTGAGTTTGAGCCTGGTTTACCCTCACTAATTTACAGCCTCCATATCAGAAGCTAAACTATCATTTTATTAAAATACTAGAGGCCCGGTGCATGAAATTCGTACATTGGAGGATGTCCCTCAGCCCAGCCTGCACCCTCTCCAATCTAGGACCCCTCAAGGGATATCCAAATGCCTGGTGGGATCAGGCCTAAACGGGCAGTCGGACATCCCTCTCACAATCCAGGACTGTTGGATCCCAACCGCTCGCCTGCCTGCCTGCCTGATTGCCCCTAACCGCTCTGCCTGCCAGCTTAATCACCCCCTAACCACTCCCCAGCCAACCTGATTGATGCCTAACTGCTCCCCTGCTGGCCGGATTGCCCCTGTCTGCCCTCCCCTGCCGGCATGGTCATACCTAACTGCCCTCGCCTGCCAACCTGGTCACCCTCAACTGCCCTCTCCTACTGGCCCAGTCACCTTTAACTTCTCTCCCTTGCCAGCCTGGTTGCCCGTAACTGCCCTCCCCTGCCAGCCCGATTGCCCCCAACTGCCCTCTCCTTCTGGCCCAGTCACCCCTAACTTCCTTCCCTTGCCAGCATGGTTGCCCCTAGATGCCCTCCCCTGCTGGCTTGTTCTCCCCCAACTGCCCTCCCCTGCAGGCCTGGTCCCCTCGAACTGTGTTCCCCTGTAGGCCTGGTTGCCCCTAACTTCCCTCCCCTGCCAGCCTGGTCACCCCTAACTTCCCTCGCTTGCCAGCCTGGTCGCACCTAACTTCCCTCCCCTGCCAGCCCAATTGCCCCCAATTGCCCTCCCTTGCTGGCCTGGTCATCCCTAAAAGCCCTCCCTTGCCAACGTGGTCACCCCTAACTGACCTCCCCTGCCAGCCTGGTTGCCCCCAACTGCCCTCCCCTGCAGGCCTGGTCACTCATAACTGCCCTCCTCTGCCAGCCCATTCACCCCTAACTGATCTCCCCTGCTGGTCTGGTCCCACCCAACTGCCCTCCCCTGCAGGCCATCTTGTGGTGGCCATCTTTGACCACATGGGTGTGGCCATCTTGTGTGTTGGAGTAATGGTCAATTTGCATATTACCTCTTTATTATATAGGACTAGAGGCCCAGTGCATGAAAATTCATGCATTGGAGGGGGGTCCCTCCACCCAGCCTGCCCCCTTTCACAGTTTGGGAGCCCTTAGGGGCAGGAGGCAACCTGGTGATCAGGGGGAGGTGACGTCCCATCACATGTCTGCTGCTGCCACTGCTGGCAGCACAAGCCTCAGCTGGCACTGGTTACCTGAGCCTTGGGTGGCCCTGGGAAGCAGGGAAGCTGCCATGAGAGTTTTGCCTGCACCTCAGGCCAGCCCTGGGTGTCAGGGCATCTGCCATCAGAGGCTTGCCTGTGCCTTGGGCCAGCCCTGGGCGGCTGGGGGTCTGAGGACCTGGGGGACTCTGGAAGCAAGTGTACAGAGCAGCGGGGCCCACCTGGGGTGGACCTGGCCTTGCTGTGCACCTGCCGTCCCGGCAGGGCTGAGATGATAGGGCACCACCATCTTGTGGCTGTGGGCACTGCCATCTTGAAGGCTTGGCAGTCAATTAGCATATTCCCTCCTTATTGGCTGTCAGCACCACCATCTTTGAGAGCAAGACAGTCAATTAACATATTCCCTCCTTATTGGCTGTGGGCGCCACCATCATTGAGGGCAGAGTAGTCAATTAGCATATTCCCTCCTTATTGGCTGTGGGCACCACCATCTTTAAGGGCGGGCATTCACTTAGCATATTCCCTCCTTATTGTCTGTGGGCACTGCCATCTTTGCAATGGTGTGAGGGTCAATTAGCATATTCCCTCTTTATTAGATAGGATATGTGTGTTTTCTTTAGTCATGTCATGTCATTGTATCTGTGTTTTCACTGTAAATCTTATTGTCTACTTCTCCTATGACTATTAGGCAACCTTCAGGACCAAAAGGAGGTTTCTCACACTAATTCTGTAATAAGGAGTCACTGTTACCAAATAAATCTACTCCAAGCACCTCTCTCCTTGAAGGCAGACACTGAGCCACCTCTACAACCAGCTTCATTCTTCTCTACCACTTTGTGAGAGAAAGCAGAATTCCCCTCATTCCTATTGAAATGAGAGTAATGGACTGTATATCAAGCCACTGGCCCTTTTATTAAGATATGGAAGTATTCTAGAAGTTTTCATACAGAAAGCCAAGAGACATCTGAAAAAAAATGCTCATAATCACTAATCATCCAAGAGATGCAGATCAAAAAGACAATAAGGTATCACCTCACACCTATCAGAATGGCTATCATCAACAAATCAACCAACAACAAGTGTTGTTGAGGATGAGGAGGAAAGGGAACCCTAGTACACTGCTGGTGGGAATGCAGACTGGTGCAGCCACTGTGGAAAACATTACGGGGTTTCCTCAACAAATTAAAAATTAACTCCCATTTGACCCAGTGATTCCACTTCTGGAAATATATCCTAAGAAATGTGAAACAATCATCAGAAAGAATATATGCATCCCTATATTCATAGAAGCACAATTTACAATAGCTAAAATTTGGAAACAACCTAAGTCCCCATTAGCAGATGATTGGATTAAAAATCTGTGGTATAAATGGACATAGACACTAGGAGGGTGAGGGCAAGTGCTGGGGGGTGGGAGTGCCCAGGGAGAGGTCAATGGGGGAAAAAGGAGACATATGTAATAATTTAAATAATAAAGAATTTTTTTTAAAAATGAAAAAAATATATTTTATCTATAGTTAGTAAAGTGAATAGCTATTAATCAACTGTGATTCTATTCTTTTCTTAAAATATATTTTTATTGATTTCAGAGAGAGGAAGAGGGGGAGAGAGATAGAAACATTAATGAAAGAGAAACATCAATGAGAGAGAAATATCAATCAGCTGCCTCCTGCATGCCCCCTTCTGAGGATCGAGCCAGAAACCAAGGCATGTGCCCTGACCAAGAATAGAAACAGCAACCTCTTGATGCATGGGTTGAGCTCAACCACTGAGCCACACTGTGTACCCTAGTGATTCTATTCTTATTGTGTACCCTACCCCTAAAAATTCTACACTAACCATGTGTCCAGTCCCACATGAGCACTCAAAATCTTGATATATTAAATAAAATAAAAAACACAACTATGGTATATTTACACAATGGAATACTATGCAGCAATAAAAAAGAAAGAATTCTTACCATTTTCCACAGCATGGATGGACCTCAAGAGTATTATGCTGAGCGAAATAACCATTAGAGAAAGATAAGTATCATGTGATCTCACTCATATGTGTAATGTAATGAGCCAAATAAACTGATAATCAAAAATAGACCCAGAAAGGAGACAAAATAGCACTGGGATAGATGGATGTGTCCTGAGCCTTGTCCTGCAGTAGAAAGAATAAGCAACTAAATCAAATAATATCCACCCCTAATTGGAGAAGTAGACACAGCTGGTGAGACAATCTGCAGCTGGAAAGGGCAGAGGACAACTGGATAACGGCCAGGGCACTGTGACCATGTGAGAAGCAGCCATGTAAGCAGCCCACGCCCATCCGAGGAGCAGTAGCCCTGCGGGCAGCCCGCCCCAGGCCTAAGAGCAGCAGCCTCATGCGGCCTGCCCTGTTCAAGGAACAGCAGCTGTCTGAGCAGCCTGCCACCCATCTGAGAAGCAGCAGCTGAGTGACAAGCCCACCCCCATTAGAGGAGCAACAGCTGTGCGAGTGCCTCCCCCAATCCGGGAGCAGCAGCTACATGAACAGATCACCCCCATCCAAGGAACAGAAGCCTTGTGAGCAGCCATTCCCATCTGAAAAGCAGAAGCCATGCGAGCAGCCCACCCACATCGGAGGAGCAGCAACTTCAGGAGCAGCCCACACCCATATGAGGATCAGAAGCCCTGCAAGCAACCTCCCCCTGTCCAAGGAGCAGCAGCCTCACTAGCAGCCCACCCTGTCCAAGGAGCAGCAGCCCCTGCGAGCAAACCACCCCCAACCAAGGAGCACCAGCTCCATGAGCAGCCCGCCCACCAGAAGAGCTGCAACAACTGAGGAACAGCCTCTGCTGTGACCACCTGAGGAGCAGCTGCCACCCGAGGAGCCACTGCCACCCAAGGAGCAGACCCTGCACAACTCAACACATAGATCCTTCAGGGAGAGCAAAAAATGGATAGACAAAGAAACCCGCAAAGAAAAGAAAAGGAGGAATCGCAAGTAAAGCAGCTAAGTGAATCGGAGGCAAGTGATATGTCAGAAAAACAATTCAGAATAAGGAACATACAGTTCATAAACTGGATGGATGAAAAAAATCAACAACTTACATAAGAATCAAGAAGAAATAAAGAGTGATATAGCTGCAGTAAAAAACACCGTAGAAAGTTTCAACAGTAGACTAGGAGAAGTGAAGGACAAAATTAGCAAATTATAAGACAGGGAAGTAAAACACACCTAAACTGAACTGCAATTGGAGAAAAAAATTAAAAGACAGGAGGACAGCCTGAGAGACATTTGGGACAACATGAAACAAAGCAACATATAGATAATAGGGTGCCAGAACAACAGGAAGAAGAACAAGGGTTAGGAAACCTATTTGGAGAAATAATGTCAGAAAACTTCCCTGTTGTGGGCAAGAAAAAAGTCACACAAACACAGAGAGTCCCAAACAAGATGAACCCAAAAGACCCACACTAAGACACATCATAATTATGATGACAAATGTTCAGGACAAAGAGAGAATCTTAAAGGCTGCAAGAGAGAGACAGAGAGTTACATACAAGGGAGTTCCCATTAGATTATCAAATGATTTCTCAAGAGAAACACATCAGGCCAGAAAAAAATGGAAGGAAATTGACAAAGTGATGCAAAGCAAGGGACTGAGTCCAAGAATACTCTATCCAGCAAGGCTATCATTCAAAATTGAAGGGGAAATAAGGAGCTTCACAGACAAAAAAAAGGCTAAGGGAGTTTATCACTACCAAGCCAGCAATGCAAGAAATGCTAAAGGGACTACTATAAAAAGAAGAAATAAAATGGGAAGAAGGAACGCAGGCACAAATAATAAAAATGGCTACAAACAAGTACCTATCAATAATAACTTTAAACATAAATGGACTAAATGTTCCAATCAAAGGACATCAAATGGCTGAATGGTAAAAAAAATATAACCCATATATATGCTGTCTACAAGAGACCCACTTCAGAACAAATGACTCACACAAAATGAAAGTGAAGGGATGGAAAAATATCTTTCAGGCAAATGGAAATGAAAAAAGCTGGGGTAGCAATACTTATATATGACAAAATAGACCTCAAAGTGAAGGCCATAACAAGGATAAGGAAGGCCACTTAATAATACTAAAGGGATCAATACAACAAGAGGATATAACCCTGATAAACATATATTCACCCAATGCAGGAGCACCCAAATATATTTAAAAATCCTGGAAGATATCAAGGGAGAGATCGACAACAATAAAATCATAGTAGGGGACTTTAATACCCCACTGACATCACTGGATAAATCCTCTAGGCAAAAAACAGCAAAGAAACAGCAATCCTAAATGACTCACTAGATCAGATGTACTTAATTGACATCTTGAGAACATTTCATCCCAAAGCCACAGAACATACATTCTTCTCAAGTGCACATGGGACATTTTCAAAGATAGACCACATATTGGGTCACAGGCAAAGTATCTCCAAATTCCAGAAGACTGAAATCATATCAAGCATCTTCTCAGACCACAATGACATAATATTAGAAATAAACTACAATAAAAATAATCAAAACAATTAAAACAATTGGAAGCTGAATAGCATGGTATTAAACAATTATTGGGTTACCAAAGAGATCAAAGAATAAATTAACCCTTTGCACTCGCTTGCTTTTTTCTTGATTCCTTTATTCTACTCGGGATTTAATTTTTTAAATACCCCAGATTTTACAAAGCGCTGCAGTAGAATAAAAAACTGGAGTTTCTTTTCATACAAACTTATTTATTTGGATTTTTTAATATTTAAAATTATTGATACATTCAAACAATAATTTTAATCTTGATGCTAACCGTGTCAAGTCACACTCGACATCCGAGTGCAAAAGATTAAAAACATCCTGGAAACGAATGACAATAAAAACACAACAATCCAAAATCTATGAGACACAATAAAAGGAGTCCTGAGGGGGAAGTTTATAGCTCTACAGGCCTACCTCAAAAAAAAAAAAGAAAAGAAAAGAAAAAATGATAGTAAATCATAAATCGTATAACTCTACAACTTAAAGAATTAGAAAGAGAGCAACAAGAAAAGCACAGAGTGAGCAGAAGGAAGGAAATACTAAAGATCAGAGCAGAAATAAATGACATAGAGACAAAAAAAACAATACAAAAGATCAATGAAACCAAAAACTGGTTCTTTGAAAGGATAAACAAGATTGATGGTAAGAATTGCTTCTTTTTACCACAGGCTCACCAAGAAGCAAAGAGAGAGGACTCAAATAACAAAATCAGAAATGAAAGAGGCGAAATAACAACAGACCTCACAGAAAAACAAAGGATTGTTTAAAAAATTACTATGAACAACTCTATTCCAACAAACTAGACAACCTGAAGGAAATGGACATATTCCTAGAAAAATACAACCTTCCAAAACTCAATCAGGAAGAATCTAAAAATCTCAATAGACAGATAACTATAGAAGAAATTGAAGCAGTCATCAAAAAGCTTCCAGCAAACAAAAGCCCGGGGCCAGAAGGCTTCACAGGGGAGTTTTACCAAACATTCAAGGAAGAACTAAAACCTATCCTCCTCAAACTATTGCAAAAAATTCAAGAGGAAGGAGCACTTCCAAGCTGATTCTATGAAACCAGCATTACCCTAATACCAAAACCAGATAAAGGCAACACAGTGAAAGAGAATTACAGGCCAATATCCCTCATGAATATAATATGCCAAAATTCTCAACAAAATTCTAGAAAATCGGATCCTTCAGTACATCAGAAAGAACATACACCATGACCAAGTAGGATTTATCCCGGGGATGCAAGGATGGTACAATATCTGAAAATCAATAAACGTGATACATCACATAAACAAATTGAGAGATAAAAATCACATAGTCATATCAATTGATGGAGAAAAAGCATTTGACAAAATCCAACACCCTTTCTTGATAAAAAACCTCAGCAAAATGGGAATAGAGGGATCATACCTCAACATAATAAAAGCCTTATATGACAAACCTACAGCCAAGATCATACTCAATGGGCAAAAACTAAAACCATTTCACCTAAGAACAGGAACAAGACAGAGATGCCCACTTTCACAACTCCTGTTCAACATAGTTCTGGAAGTGCTAGCCATAGCAATTAGACAAGAAAAAGAAATAAAAGGTATCCAAATTGGAAAAGAAGACATAAAACTGTCATTATGCGCAGATGACATGATGATGTACTTAGAAAACCCTAAAGACTCCATCAAAAATGATTAGACTTAATAAATGAATTTGGCAATGTAGCAGGATACAAAATTAATGCCAAAAAATCTATGGAATTTGTATACACCAATAGTGAATTTACAGAAAGAGACACTAAAAAAACAATCCTATTTACCATTCACCAAAAAAATTAAGATACCTGGGAATAAACTTACTAGAAACTAAGTAGGTAAAAGACCTGTACTCGGAAAACTACAGTACACTGAAAAAAGATATAGAGGAAGACATAAACAGATGGAAGAACATACCGTGTCCATGGATTGGTAGAATCAACATCATTAATATGTTCAAAATACCCAAAGCAATCTATAGATACAATTCACTCCCCATTAAAATACCACCAGCATTTTTCACAGACCTAGAATGAACTCTCCAAAAATTCATCTGGAATAAAAAGTCCCCAAATAGCTGCAGTAATTCTGAGAAAGAAGAACAAAGTAGGAGGGATCTCAATACCAGATATCAAGCTGTATTACAAAGCTACTGTTCTCAAAACTGCCTGGTACTGGCACAAGAACAGACAAATGGATCAATGGAATAGGATAGAGAACCCAGAAATTGACCCAAACTACTATGCTCAATTAATATTTGACAAAGGATACAATGGAATCAAGACAGTCTCTTCAATAAATGGTGTTGGGAAAATTGGACAGATACATGCAAAAACAAAACTAGACCACCAACTTACACTATACACAAAAATAAACTCAAAATAGATAAAGGACTTGAACATAAGACTGGAAACCATAAAAATACTAGAGGAATCTAAAGGCAGCAAAATCTCAGACATATGCCGAAGCAATTTCTTCACCAATACTGCTCCTAGGGCAATGGAAACTAAAGAGAAAATAAACAAATGGGACTACATCAAAATAAAATGCTTTTGCACAGCAAGGAAACCATCAACAAAACAATGAGAAAGCCCACTGCAAGGGAGAACATATTTGCCAATGTTATCCCCGATAAGGGTTTGATCTCCAAAATTTATGGGGAACTCATACAACTTAACAAAAGGAAGATAAACAACCCAATCAGAAAATGGGCAATGGACCTAAATAGATACTTTTCGAAAAAGGCCATAAGGAAGGCCAAGGGACATATGAAAACATGCTCAAAGTCACTAATCATCTGAGAGATGCAAATCAAAACGACAATGCAGTACCATCTCTCACCTGTCAGAATGGCTATCATCAACAAATAGACAAACGACAAGTGCTGGGGAAGATGCGGAGAAAAAGGAACCCTCGTGCACTGCTGGTGGGAATGCGGACTGGTACAGCCACTGTGGAGAAAAGCATGGAGTTTCCTCAAAAAACTAAAAATGGAACTCCCATTTAACCCAGTGATCCCATTTCTAGGAATATATCCCAAGAAACTGGAAACACCAATCAGAAAGGATATATGCACCCCTATGTTCATAGTGGCACAATTTACCATCGCTAAAATTTGGAAACAGCCTAAGTGCCCATCAGCAGATGAGTGGATTAGAAAACGGTGGTACACCTACACAGTGGAATACTACTCTTTGGTAAAAAAGAAGGAATTCTTACCATTTGCAACAGCGGATGGAACTGGGGAGCATTATGCTAAGTGAAATACACCAGTCAGAGAAAGATAAATATCACACAATCTCAGTCATTTGTGGAATATAATGAACAACATAAACTTATGAACAAAAACAGATCCACAGACAGAGAAGCATCCATCAGACCATCAAACCTCAGATGGTAGGTAGGGGAGGGTGGGGGTAAGGGGGAGAGATCAACCTAAGGACTTGTATGCATTCATATAAGCCTAACCAATGGACATAGACACCAGGTGGGGTGGAGGCCATGAGTGGGGGGTAGGGGGGCAATGGGGCGATAAGGACACATATGTAATACCTTAATCAATAAAGAAAAATAAAACAAGTGTCATAGAAGCATGAACAGGATGTTGAACCTCAGAGGGAAGGCAGGGGTGGGTGGGTGGAAAGAGATCAACCAATGAACTTGTATGTATATATGCATAACCTGTGAACACTGACCATAGAATGGCCAGGGCCTGGGGCATGGTGGCTGGAGCAGACTGGGAGAGGTTAATTGGGGGGAAAAGGAAGACATATGTAATAATTTCAACAATAAAGATTTAAAAAATTTTTTTTTCAAAAGTTAAATATTTTCTTTACATGTAAAATTTCATTTCATCCTTAGATTTATTCCAAGGGTTATTTCTACTATAATATTATATGCACTATTTTACAGATATGGAAACAGTCTCAGAAATATTAAGCGACTTAACATGTAAGTAATATAGTTAATGTGATATAGACAGTACTCAAGTAATACAGGCAGTATTCAAACCCTGGTCTAGCCTAACACCAAATTACAAATTTTTTATCACTAAATTTTATTAGCAGTTCTGAATGATGTTAGCACAGGGATGTATACTCAGCGTCTTCTGAACAAGTAGCTTTGAAAAGCTCACTAAACACCCACATTAGTTACCTTAACTACTCATCTGTACTAATAAATGTGTAATATGCTAATTAGACATCCTTCCGGTCAAAGCCACGGTGGTGGGGGCTGAAGCAGAGGTGGTTAGGGGTGATCAGGCTGGCAGGGGAGCAGTTAGGGGGCGATGAGGCCAGCAGGGAAGTAGTTAGGGGGTGATCAGGCTGGCAAGCAGGCGTGGTTAGGGGCAATTAGGCAGGCAGGCAGGCAGGCAAGCAGTTAGGAGCCAGCGGTCCCAGATTGGTAGAGGGATGTCAAACTGTTGGTTTAGGCTAAACTGACAGTTGGACATCCCCCAAAAGGTCCCGGATTGGAGAGAGTGCAGACTGGGCTGAGGGACCACCCTCTTGTGCATGAATTTAGTGCACCGGGCCTCTAGTCTAGCATTATAAAACTAAAGACATGAGCAAACTTCCCCATGGCAAGAGAGAGACTTTCCTTTTTGTAAGCAATTGTTCTATATGATAAAGGTTGTTTATAGAGCATTGGAAAGCACTTTATGATTCTTGGAAACAAAGTTATTTTTTGTATACTTAAATATATGTATATATAGAGATATGTGCGTGTCTTTGGGTGAGTATGCATATATATAGCACACTATTATGAGAATATAATATATATGGGTATATAATTACATGCCAAAATAATAGGTTACTAAACTACTAAACTAGATTACAGTCTAATATGGGTAATGTTTTCTCTAGTTTTCACATATATTTTCCCATATGATATTTCTTTTAAGGAAAAATTAAATTAGAGGCTTAATATTTCAGTAAGAAGATTGAATCCTGGCTAAAATATATGGTGCATTTCTGAACTATAGTTGCTATAGATCTGCCTTTTTGTGGAGGTTTGGGAATAGGCACAGTATAATTGTAGTATTCCAAACATCCCCTTTCTGTGTCTACACTGCTCCTGTACCCTACCCTGGCCCACAACTTCCATTATGCCCAGTTCTTCCTGTCATGTGGTAAAACTTTTTGACATCTTATAATACAAATATTTCCAGGCTATTGAAAATAAAAAAGAACTATGGAGAAAGGGAAATTTTAATCTCAAATGACAGAATTGCACATACAAGAGAGGAAGAATAGTCTTCATATAATCACCTGCTAAACCTCACACAGCACTACATTCATTGTGACTTCCATGTATGACCATTTCTTGTCCCCTGGTCTATCACACTGTGCATGAATATTGACAGCCTCAAGTAGTGTTTTCCAAATTTGACTGAGCATAAGAATCACCAGGGGAGACTTATTAAAAATAGGTATACCTAGACAATTCTCCAAAAACTTCAGATACAGGTCATCTGCAGTGGGATCAGGAGTCAGTTTGTAAGAAGCATTCTGGGTAAATCTGATGTTCAGTCAGCTTTGAGAACACTGACCTTATGACAATCCAATTAATGACAATGGTTATTGTAAAATAGCACTGAAGTTTTTGCCCTCTCCATCTATCACAAATGCAATCAGATAGATGAAATACTTACTTAAACTTTCAGAGCAATTTTAATTCCTTTACTGCTGAAGTTGAGAGTGAATCATGCTTTCAATCTGAATTTAGCTTGTCTTTTTGGATTGCTGTACTGTCTCTACTCATATTTTCTGGTGCGAAAGCAGTTCAATAGTCCTTTGCCAATAAAAGCTAGAATCCTATTACCATAGTTCACTCAATATAAAAAGAAATGTCCTATCCTTTGTTTTTAATGGAGTTTAATATAATAAGAAATATTTAATAGCAAGCCAAACACTATTGTATTTTATAGCTACATCCTGATCTATCTAAAATTAGTCTAAACTTTAGTTTCACAGCAAAACATTTATTTTATTTTCTGCAGTAGGCAGAAAATGATGTCATCATGTAAAAACATGCTATTAAGTAAAATAGATTTTTTAAATAAAAGCAAGATAATTAAACCACAGCTGTCAATCATAAGCTTATGTTACTATGGTTGCTGAGACAGGATTTATGACATCCAAGTATCCTCCTGCAGAAAAGTAAGCACAGACCAAACACAGAAACTACTTATCTCCAGTAACCAGTAATTGTATTATATTGTTAAGTAAAACCCAACAAACATGGTAACTTCTGCAGTCTCTGAACAGTTTATGACAATGTTGGGGACATTGTAGTTGCTCAATAAGTGACAATTTTAAAAAAGAAGCAAAGAGAATGTTAAATTTTTATTGCTATTTTAAATTTATGTTGTATACTTGTTAGCGAAAACGCAGGCAAATCCCAGCAAGAGGGACTCTTCATTTTATCTGATTTATCCACACATGCTTTGGACATGAATACATCAAATAAACACAACAAAAGCTTCCTTTTTCACACTGAACTTTACATAGCAAAATTATCTATGTAAAAATAAAGAAATGACCTTAAGGGAATGATAAAATCACTTTATTGTGCTCTTTTAATATCTTAATGAATGCATGCTAAGGTTTAATATTATTACACACCTCTTTTAAAGAAAGTGCTGTGTTAGATACTGGGAAAGGAGAGTGTATTAGTTGTATCAGTCAGGGTTTTCCAGAAAAACAGAACCAATAGTTGTGTGTGTGTGTGCGTGTGTGTGTGTGTGGGGGAGGGGGGGTGAGAGAGAGAGAGAGAGAAAGAGAGAGAGAGAGAGAGAGAGAAGAGATTTTTTAAAAATTGGCTCACATAATTGTGGAGCTTGGCAAGCTCAAATTCTGCAGAGCAAACCAAAAGGCTGAAAACCCAGGGAAGAGTTGATATTGCAGTTTAAGCCTGAAGTCTGTCTGAAGGCAGAATCCCTTCTTCTTTGGGGACAATTATTCCTTTTTTTCTCTTAAAGCTTTCAACTGATTGGATGAGACCCATCCAAATTAAGGAAGATAATCTGCTTTACTGAAAGTCTACTAATTTAAATGTTAATCTCATCTAAAAAGTACTGTCACAGAGACATCTAGACTGGTGCATAATCAAATATCTCAGTACTGTCATCTAGCTACATTGACACATCAAATTAACCATAGAGGGTTATAGAAATAAATAACATATGTATTAATAGCGTATAAATTATTCATATTTTAGCCAGTGATTCTGTCTTATTATCTGTTCTAAGAAAAATCATAAATGTACACAAAAATTTCAAAACAAAAAAATTCTGTTTTTTAAAATGTTTTTATTGATTTCAGAGAGAAGAAGGGAGAGGAAGAGAGAGATAGAAATATCAATGATGAAAGAGAATCATTGATCAGCTGCCTCCCACATGTCTCCTACTGGGGATTGAGCCTGAAACTCAGGTATGTGCCCTGACCCGGAATCAAACTGTGATTTCCTAGTTCCTGGGTCAATGCTCAACCACTGAGCCACACTGGTCGGGCTCTAACAGCTTTTTAAAATTTACTTACTTACTCACTTACTTACTTAATTATTATTGTTTAAAGTATTACATATGTCTCCTTCCCCCCCCCGCCCCATTGGCCCCCCTGGCCACTCCCACCCCCCAGGACAAGCCCCCAGCTCCCCAGTGTCTTTGTCCATTGGTTATGCTAATATGCATGCATACAAGTCCTTTGGTTGATCTCTTACCCCTCCGCCCCTGCCTTCTCTCTGAGGTTGGACGGTCTATTCAGTGTTTCTTTGTCTTTGGATCAATTTTTGTTTATCAGTTTATGTTGTTCATTATATGCCACATATGAGTGAGATCATGTGATATTTATCCTTCTCTGACTTGCTTATTTCGTTTAGCATAATGATCTCCAGGTCCATCCATGCTGTTGAAAATGGTAAAAGTTCCTTCTTTTTCATAGAAGCGTAGTATTCCATTGTGTAGATGTACCACAGTTTTTTTATCCACTCATCTACTGATGGGTACTTAGGCTGTTTCCAAATCTTAGCTAGAGATGAAAATCAAAACAACAATGAGATACCATCTCACACCTGTCAGAATGGCTATCATCAACAAATCAACAAACAACAAATGCTGCTGAGGATGTGGTGAAAAAGGAACCCTCATGCACTGCTGGTGGGAATGCAGACTGGTGCAGCCACTGTGGAAGACAGTATGGAGATTTCTCAAAAAATTAAAAATGGAACTCCCATTTGACCCAGTAATCCCACTTCTAGGACTATATTCCAAGAAACCAGAAACACCAATTAGAAAGGATATATGCACCCCTGTGTTCATAGCAGCACAATTTACAATAGCTAAGATTTGGAAACAGCCTAAGTGCCCATCAGCAGATGAGTGGATCTAACAGCTTTTTTATATCAACAAATTTTGAAACAACCCAGCTGAGTACCAACAGTGGAACAACAAAATAAAATATATTACAACTATACTATTGAGTATACACCTATTTTTAATGATGTTTTCAAAGAAATCTAAGCTTAGGAAATGTGTTAAACAAAATTAGAATTTTAAACTCTATATACACATGATCACAATTTTGTTTTATACTTGTACAGAGAGAAAGAAAAAGATGGGAAAGATATATGCCAAAGCAAAGTTAACAGATGTTACCTCTGGGTTGTGAGATTGTGAGTGATATTTTTGTATACTTTTCCCCTCAATTTTTTATAAGAAAATAGTTCACTTTTTCATTAAAGATAAATCTGCTGACTTCAAAATTGTACTGACCATATGTACTTATCTCCACTACCTCAATTAACATGACAAAGAATGAAAAACACTGTATACAGCACATGCAAAACAGCTAATAGACTATAAATGAATGAATGGGTGGTGTCAGCAAATGAGGACTATCAAGTTCCTAGAAACAGAGGAATGGTAATGAAGAAAGCAAGGTAAAGTAAGCCACAGCCCACAGAAATGGTGCTCAACCTGAGCTGCATATTGGAATCAAGCAGTGAGCTTCTGCAGCTAGTAATGCCCAGCTCTACCCCCAAGGAGTCTAATTTAATTGGTCCAGGGTGATGCCTTGGCATTTGGATTTTTTAAAGCTGCAGAGTTGATTCTATAAGTACAGCTAAGGCTGAGAACCACTGGCCTAGACAAAGTAGTACTTTGACAAATGTGTTTTGCAGTATGTTAATATGCATATGAAAGACCTGGGGAACTTGTTAAAATGTAGATTCTGATGAAGTGGGCCGGGTGGGGCCGGTAAATTTGCATTTCTAACCTGCTGCCGGGTGCTGCCGGCCCACAGAGCACACTTGGATCCTGCAGCCTTTTGGCTGTCAGACTTAAGGATGCATCAGAATCCCCTGTTTAAACCCCCAAGTTTCTGATTCTGTGGGTCTGGGGTGCAGTGGGGCCTCCAAATTTACATTTCTAAGTAATCTCCCGGTGATACTGATGCTACTAATCCTGGGACTACACTTTGAAACAATTGCTATGTTCATCTTGGAGGAAACTACTATACCCTCCAAAACTCTTCAGAGAGTCTGATCTCAATGGTTTAATAAAAAAAAAATCTGTATATACGAGACACTTCTAACCCTACTTGTCTCTCTCACTGAGAACTCCAGACAGCCAGACTTCTCCCTCTCATACAAAACTCAAAGAGCTCTTTTCTAAAGAAATTGCACAACCCCAGAGCTGTCTTCTGAAATCAGGTATTTAGTGATCTCTTTGTGAGGAGTTGTTTACTGATTTTTAAACTCCTCACTCAGTCCTCACCCAATGACCCTAAAGCCTGAGCAGTTTGAACCCTCACTGTGCATCAGAATCATTGGATGAGCTTTAAAAAAAAAACTTACAAAGCTCTTGCAAAAGTAGTAGTGGTAAGGACTGAATTCATTTGAATATAGACCTGAGACTAAACAAAAGTGGGTATTATGGTTTTAAGCACATAAAGTTGTAAACCTTGAACAAGAAGTAATAAAAATGTCATGGCAGATTGCGAAAGAAGTGTTAGGGTGTTTATTTCCTCACTTTTCAGAACACAGACTTAATACAGTTTAGAACAATAAGGTGAAGTTAAGAAAGAATACAACGAACTGCTCAACTATCTAATTATTTTTAAATCATTTTAAAGATTTTTTTTAACCATAGAGATATTCTGAAAATTAATACATCCTGTGCTAAAAAATATTTACCTTAAACTCAGCAATCATTTGTTTTAGTTTCAGTTCAGCTACTTTTTCTGACCTTAAATTCAAGTTATATGTTTAGGAGTTTAGCTATCATATTTATACTCTTCAGTGGATAGATAATTATGTATGGTGCCAAGATGCCTTTGATACATTAGGCATACATTAGATGACATGAGAGATTAGAGAGTTGATGACATCTGAGGCAGCTTAGGGAAGTAGATATAGCAATGAAACATTAGGCCAAACTTCACGCTTCCAACTTTCAGGGTAGCCAGGGTCAGGAAGAAGGGCTCTGGTGACGAAAGGCAAGAAACCACTGGGAAGCAAAGAAGGAAGGGTATGTCAGAGATGGTGCAGGCATTGGACCACAGAGGTGCCACACAGGGCTCTGTTATACAGGGACAATGAAAGCCAGAGTCCATGAAAAGTCCTATGGCATCACATGGCCCTGCTCCAACAGATGGGGATCTGCAGCTTTGTAGGGAAGTGGAAGAAGGAGATGCATACCTTCAGTGAGAGACTAAACACAAATCTCAGGCTTCAAGACGTGGCTCATGAATGCAGAGGTTCTTATCTTAAGGAAACTAACCACCCAAAGGATGAGGGAAACCATCTGGAGTCAAAGAGCTTTAAGGCTGCCTCTGGGCAAAGTAGCCAGAATTATGAGAGCTAGTCTATATAGTAGATAGGCATGAACAGACTGGATGTGAATAACAGAGGAGCCAAATCTGAGTTGAAATGGGTAGGCCAAGCCAGAAAAAGCAGGAAAGGATAGCAGTGCCAATGCTCAGTAACTCTGCTATAGTCATATGTGTTCTGACTATGTGTCCCCCATTCCAGTCCACTGTGTTCATACTCTCCCTCTCTCACTCCCCCAACATTCATGTTCATTTTCATATTATAAATATCTATTAAATGTATGATACTGCTAAAAAACGAATGAAAACAGTCTCTGTCTTCATACCCAATCTAAATGATGTTCTGATAAACTACATTGTTACTGTGAAATCCTTAAGATCTTTATAAAATCTTTTATACTTTGGCTTAAGTTTTAAAGTAAAGGAAATTTAACAAAAACCCTAGTCCAGACAGTTTCACAGATGAGTTTTACCAAACCTTCAAAGAACAACTAACACCTATCCTCCTCAAACTATTCCAAAAAATCCAAGAGAAAGGAACGCTTCCAAGCTCCTTTTGAGGCCAGCATTACCCTAATTCCAAAACCAGATAAGAACACTACAAAGAAAGAGAATTATAGGCCAATATCCCTGATGAATATAGATGCTAAAATCCTCAACAAAATATTAGCAAACCGAATCCAGCAATATATTGAAAAGATCAAACAACATGACCAAGTGGGATTTATCCCAGGGATGCAATGCTGGTATAATATTTGTAAGTCAATAAATGTGGTATATCACATAAACAAACTGAAAGACAAAAAGCACATGATCATATCAATAGATGAAGAAAAAGCATTTGACAAAATCCAACACCTATTTTTGATAAAAACTCCCAGCAAAGTGGGAATAGAGGGGTCATACCTCAACATAATAAAGGCCATATATGACAAAGTTACAGTGAACATCAGACTCAATGGGCAAAAACTAAAACCATTTCCCCAAGAACAGGAGCAAAACAGGGATGTTGCTTTCATCACTCTTATTCATCATACTACTGGAAATGCTAGCCACAGTGATCAGACAAGAAAACATAAAAGGCATCCAAATTAGAAAGGAGGAAGTAAAACTTTCATTATTCGCAGATGACATGATGATGTCCATAGAAAACCCTAAGGACTCCACCAAAAACCTGCTAGATTTAATAAATGAATTTGGCAATGTAGCAAGATACAAAATTAACACCCAGAAATTGATGGCATTTTTATACACCAATAATGAATTCTCAGAAAGAGAAACGAACCAAAAAAAATTCCATTTACCATAGCAATAAAAAAAAAAAGAAATCTAGGAATAAACTTCACCAAGGAGGTAAAAGACTTGTAATCTGAAAAATACAGGACATTGGAAAAAGAAATAGGGGAAGATGTACTAGTAAATAAGTGGAAGAACATACCGCATTCATGGATTGGTAGAATAAACATCATTAAAATGCCCATACTATCCAAAGCAATCTTTAGATTCAATGCAATCCCTACTAAATTACCAATGGCATATTTCACAGATCTAGAAAAAATACTCCAAAAACTTACATGAATAAAAAAGTCCCCAAATAGCTGCAGCAATCTTGAGAAAGAAGAACAAAGTTGGAGGGATCACAATACCAGATATCAAGTTATGCTACAAATCCACGGTATTCAACACAGCCTGGTACTACTGGCACAGAACACACATATGGATCAATATAATAAAACAGAGACCCTAAAATTTGACCCAAGCCATTACGTTCAATTAATATTTGACAAAGGAGGCAAGAGCATACAATGGGTTCAAGACAGTCTCTTCAATATACGGTGTTGGGAAAATTGGACAGGAATGTGCAAAAAAAATGGATCTAGAATACCAACTTACAACACACACAAGAATAAACTAAAAATGGATAAAAGACTTAAATGTACTAGTAAGATGTGAAACCATAAAAATCCTAGAATCCAAGAAGAAACCATAGGCAGCAAAATCTCATACATCTCTCATAGCAATATGTTTACAGATACATCTTTCAAGACAAAGGAAACTAAGGAGAAAATAAACAAATGGGACTACATCAAAATAAAATGCTTCTGCACAGCAAGAGAAACCATCAACAAAATGAAAAGAGAGCCCATTGTATGGGAGAACATATTTGGCAATGGTACATCTGATAAAGGGTTAATATCCAAAATATGTAAGGAACTCATACAACTTAACACAAGAAAGACAAACAATCCAATTAAAAAATGGGCAAAGGACCTAAATAGACATTTCTTCAAAGTGGATATACAGATGGTCAAGAGACATATGAAAAAATGCTCAAAGTCCCTGATCATCAGAAATATGCAAATTAAAATGACAATAAGTTATTGCCTCACACCTGTCAGAATGGCTACCATCAGCAAATCAACAAATGACAAGTGCTGGCAAGGAAGTGGAGAAAAAGTAACCCTAGCACACTGTTCGGGGATGCAGACTGGTGCTTCCATTATGGAAAACAGTATGGAGTTTCCTCAAAAAATTAAATATGGAACTGCCATTTGACCCAGTGATTCCACTTCGAGAAATATATCCTAAAAAACCCGAAACACCAATCAGAAAGAATGTATGCACCCCTATGTTCATAGCAGCACAATTTACAATAGCTAAGATCTGGGAACCGCCCAAGTGCCCAACAGTACATGAGTGGGTAAAAAAGCTATGGTACATTTATATCATGGAATACTATGCAGTAGTAAAAAAGAAGGATCTCATACCTTTTAAGACAGCATGGAGGGACCTGGAGAATATCATGCTAAGCGAAATAAGCCAGTCAGAGAAAGCCAAGTATCACATGATCTCACTCATATGTGGAATTTGATGAAAAAAATAGATCCAGAGACACAGAAGCATGGAACAGACTGTCAAATCTCAGAGGGAAGGTGGGGGAGGGTGGGTGGGTGGGAAGAGATCAACGGTAGAACTTGTATGCATATATGTATCACCCATGGATACAGATAATAGGATGGTGAAGGCCTGGGGTGGAGGGTACAGATGGGCTAGAAGGGGTCAATGGGAGGAAAAGGGGAACATATATAATAATTTCTACAATAAAGATGAATAAAATAAAATAATAATAAAAATAATTCACAGAAGACACCAAAAGATACCAGGTCATGTTCATTTAGTCAAAACTTAGTTTTTCTACAAGCATGGGAAAATGGAATAAAACATGTATATATAAAATATTTTCCCTCACAAGTAAAATTTGTAAAGCAAGCAGTATTTTCACCATATCACCTATGTTAAGAATTATAAAATTTGGAGACTGATATAAATAAGCCATAATTCAAAAATCAGTTTCCTTATCCAATCTAAATTGTTAGCTCTGTTTCATCTAACATCACTATCTTAGTCAGCTTAGGCTGCTCAATAAAATACCATAGACCACATTGCTTAAAAACAGAAAATTATTTCTCACAGTTCTGGAGGTTTGTAACTCCAATATCAGGTGCTGGCTGATTTCCTTCCTGGAGAAAGCAGCCTTCTTGCTGTATCCTCACAATAAAGTGTGGGAGGAGGGAGGAAATGAGAGAGATTGAGAGTACTCTGCTTTCTTCTTATAAGGGCACTAACCCCATCATAAGGACCCCACCTTCATCTAAACCTAATCATTTCCCAACTGCCCATCTCCAAATACACTTGACTCTTGAACAACATGAGGATTAGCAGCACTGACTCCCCATCCAGTTGAAAATCCATGTATAATTTTTCTCAAAAACGTAACTACTAATAGCTTATTGTTAACCTGAAGCCTTACCAATAATATAGTAAATTAACACATTTTTGTATGTTATATGTGTTATATACTTACTGTATTCTTACAATAAAGTAAGCCAGATAAAATAAAATTTTCATAAAGGAAAATACATTTACAGCACTGTACATATTTATTGAAAAAAATCCATGTATAAGTGCATCTGTGTCATTCAAACCTGTGTGGTTCAAGGGTCAATTGTACCAGCACACTGGGGGTTAGGTTAGGTTTTGAACATATGAATTCTTGGGGAAAACAAACATTTAGCCCATAGTACTCACTGAGTTCCACTGCTCTCTTATAAAGGGAAACCCTAAACCCTTCATTGACCTTATTTCAAATATCAAGGGACTGTGAACCTATACAAACATATATTGGTGACCAAGCCTCCTGACCCAGATCTTCAGGTTCAAGTGCTGCTCCAACCCTAAGATGAAAATCTGTTAACAAATACTCTTACTCCTTCTCCTGGCCTCACAAAGGGATTGGCTTTTCCCTTTTTAACATAATAAATACCCAAAGCAAAAATAAACAAACATCATAAATGCAAATTTAAACCATGATTTTCATATTCTAATCATATATTTTTGCTACAAGACTCACTTCTGTCATCCTCAAGGCCTAATTTTATTTAAAACTAGAGGCCCAGTGCATGACATTCATCCTTTAGCCGGGCCTGCACCCTCTTATGGGAGTGGGCCTAAGCCAGCAGGCGGACATTCCCCGAGGGGTCCTTAGCACTGCTGTGGAGGCAGGAGAGGCTCCCACCACGGCAGCTACACTGGCCAGCCATGAGCCTGGCTTCTGGCTGAGTGCTGCTCCCCCTGTGGGAGCACACTGACCACCAGCCGGCAGCTCCTATGTTGAGTGTCTGCCCTCTGGTGGTCAGTGCATGACATAGCAACTGGTCATTCTGCCATTTGGTTGATTTGCATATTAGGGTTTTATTATATAGGACTAGAGGCTCAGTGCACGAAATTTGTGCACAGGTAGGGTCACTACCAGCTGCTGGCTGCCAGCTGGGGCCTCCCTTCCCCAGGCTGCCTGCTGCCACCACTGGCTGGGGCGGGACTGGCCAGGGGGAGGGGCCACAAGCATTTGGCCGGCTGCCCCCTGGTTGAACTCCTGGTCAAACTCCTAGTCGAGGGGACAATTTGGATATTAGGCTTTTATTATATAGGATTGTAATTTCCATTAAATACTTAAGGTTGATGATTTACTACTTAAAAGGTCTCCCAATTTCTAACAGGCTTCTTTGTTGTTTGAATAGGTCAAGACAGTTTTCCCTTTTGCTTAATTTTAAGAATCTGTAAGTAATGTAGAAAGGACTCCTGATCTCAAAGACATCTTTGCAACTGTACATAGACAATTATACCAACCATTTGACCTTTCAATATGATATATCACACTAAAATTGAACATTCATTGTATGTGTAATCTGTAAGGATTAAATTATGTAGATGTCTTTTAACTGTTAGCATCCTATATAATAAAAGTCTAATATACAAATCGAACAGCAGAATGACCGGTCGCTATGATGCACACTGACCACCAAGGGGCAGATACCTAACGCAGGAGCTGCCCCCTGGTGGTGAGTGTGTTCCCACAGGGGGGAGCGCCGCTCAGCCAGAAGCCAGGCTCACGTCTGGCTAGCACAGTGGCAGTGGCGGGAGCCTCTCCAGCCTCTGAGGCAGGGCTAAGGAGCAGCTGGCCAAGTGGTAAGGAGCAGCGAGCAGGCAGGCAGTAAGGAGTGAGGGCTCCCAGACTGTGAGAGGGATATTCGACTGCCGGCAGGCAGATATCCCCTGAGGGGTCCTGGACTGTGAGTGGGTGCAGGCGGGGCTGAGGGACTCCCCCCGAGTGCACGAATTTTCATGCACTGGGCCTCTAGTATAAAATAAAGGATAAAACACCATGTTCTGACCAAAGTAATAATATTATTTGAAAAATCACTTTTCTCAATCCTATATACTTGTTCTGTGGCAGTATTGCATTTTGTTTTTCTCTATAAATTTACCTGTTTTGTGTCATTTTCAGGAATTCTTGGCTATTTCTTCTGCCCTCAATAAATTTATCTAAATTTACTTATTCCTTGATTCTCCCCTCATGATATCTATCTAGACTCCTAAGGTCCCTGAGAAATAACTCTTTCATATTTTGAAAAATAGCAAATAACAGAATTGCAGTTAAGTAACAAGCAGAAGTGGATAAAATTGCTGGTGGCTTCATAAAATAGGGAAACTCCAAAAGAACTACTTGGTTTTAGTAATCCTTTTCCTTAGAAAATAAAACTCTACCACTCACTTGTTTGGAGAAGGCCATCTCTTGTCACTAATCCCACTACTTGTGATGGAGCATAGCAAAGGATAATTCTGATACTTAAGTGAGGATGCACGGGAAAAGGATGCCTGCTTGCCACATGTAATGCAGGGGGGTTATTAAAATGCAGGTGACTACCTTGTTGCACAAGCACCTGATTATGTAGTTGTTTTGAGTGAGCTCACAACTTATTTTTATTGAAGAGTTACATGGCTACACTCATTTGTTGAAAATTATATTTCCTCACCAGTGTCATCAGTAAAATAATGATTTAAAAATAGGTGATTTATCCTATTTTCCCCAGCTGCAATCACTTGAAAGATTTTTTAAAAATATTTTATTGATTTTTTTACAGAGAGGAAGGGAGAAGGAAAGAGAGTTAGAACATTGATGAGAGAGAATCATCGATCAGCTGCCTCCTGTACACCCCCAACTGGGGATGTGCCCCCAACCAAGGTACATGTCCTTGACCGGAATTGAACCTGGGACCCTTCAGTCCGCAGGCCGACACTCTATACACTGAGCCAAACTGGTTAAGGCTTGAAATATTTTTGTATGCAATGACTCCAATGATGAAATTCTAAGCACAGGCAAGATAGTTGAATGGACACTTCCTTACAGTATTCTCCAAATGGTGGTCTCTTGATCAACTAACGCAATATTCATTCATGCCTCAAAACTCAGACTGAAAGCAGTTTTTACATCATGTCTACCAAAACAATTATATCAGTTCCTGACTTATCTCCTTCCCAGATAGGGCTAGCCTAAATCATACCAATTAGAACAAGGTATGTACTACAATAAATCAGCACATGAGTAAAACAGAATGCCCTGTATATTAAATCTGTGGGGACCTAGCTGTACCTTTGAGCTAGCCCAACATTAGTTGGCATTCCACTGACACAGTTCAAGTTTCTGAAATGTTGAGACTCAGTTAACCATCATAGACATATGCTAATCATCTTAGAACAGTGCTTAGCGAGAGACCATGCAGAACAGATCTGGAAACAGTCTTCCTTACATCAGAGAACTTCCAGATGTTTGATTGATGTGGGCTTCCCCAGCAGGTGTCACCAAAAGAAGGGGGTTCCAGCCAGAGTGCTGTCAGTGCTGCAAAGGCATGTCATACACCTTTTTATAGTAGTGGAGAAATTAGTTGTTTCCTGCAGATTAGAAACAAGACCCATATGCATTTATTTTTAAAGGATGTCACTAAGGTATCTTTCGAGGTTACCAAATGATCCCCCCAACTCCTTTTTATAAGAGTTTCAAATTTTATCATCTGGGAAATTTTAAGGTAAGCGTTTTCTTTCTGAGGTTCGTATTCATTGAATTCCGTATATCACAAAATTAAATGTTTGTGGATCTTACAAGTAGAAGTGTTTGAGGCTTTGGTCAAAATACAGAGGGAGAGAAATGTCATTTTTTAAGACAAAGACAACAGATGGGAAGCCAAAGAATGATTTCTTCTCTAACATTGAGCTTTTCATTTCATTTTCAAGGCTCTATTATCATTTCAAGTCTCCTTCTTACTAATAGCATCCCAATGATTCGAAGATCAGGCTGAAACAAGGGTGCATCTCCAAGTAATAGCAAACCTCCTTGTATTTATTTATTATGTATTTCAGCACACACACACACCCCAATGGACGACAAACTTAAACCCTGTACCTGCAAAAAATATAAAATATCCAACTCTAGAGACAGTATTAAGCTAAGGAAACTGTAATGCAAGCATGTCAAACTCGCAGCCCGTGGGCCTCATGTGGCCCACAATGAATATTTTTGCAGCCCAGCCAATATAACGGTATGTAAGAAACATTTTAACAAAAATTGCATAACTTAATTTTTACAATATTCTGTTATACATAATTATTAATAACGAACTATAACGTTCACTAATTGATTACTATAATCGTGTTGCATTCATTTCCCTGATGCACCTTATGCTCAGGCACACCATTTCTCTCCACTAATACTAGCAGCGAATATTTTAGCAACCGATTGCCACGTCATTAGTCTTGGATTGACTTGTTTGGTGTGCGCAACAGGAATTATTTCACTTTCGGAGTACAAGAAAAATAGGTTTATTTGCATTATGCTTATTAATTTGTGCAGTTATTCAGTGTCTGGTAAGTAAATGTTCAAACAAAAATATTAATTTTTATTAAAATTTTCTATTATTTTATGTTAATGATTACTCATTTATTTCAGCATGTCTCTATTGTAATAAACCTATGTTTCTATGAAAATTGAAGCTTTTGTTTTTTTTGCGGCCCACATAAACGTAAATGTTGTTTATTTGGCATGCTTGCTGTAATGAGTCTAAGGTAGTGTTTCTCAGTGAAGTTCTTGGACCACTTGTCATTAGAATATCCCAGGGTGCTTGTCAAAAGACATTCAAGTGTCTCTAGTCAGTCTGGCTCGGGGGTAGAGCGTTGGTATGTGGAGCAAAGGGTCCCAGGTATGATTCCAGTCAAGGGCACATACTTTGGTTTCAGGCTCCTTGGGCCCTGGCCCTGGTCGGGCTCATGCAGGAGGAAACCAATCGATGTGTTTCTCTCACATCAATGTTTCTCTCTGTATTTCCCTCTTTTTTTTTTCACTATCCCTAAAAATTAACGGAAAAATATCCTCAGGTGAGGATTAACAGAAAAGAAAATAAAGGAAAAAAAAAGATATCCAAGTGTGGGTTTCTACACACTGATATCTAGATTACTAATATTCTGGATCAGTGAGATCCAGACGCTCTGGGGTGAGACTCATGGATCCTAGGTGATTGCAGGCCCACCTCTATAATGAGAACCACTGCACTAGACATCCTAAATGATGTCTCATTCAAGTGAAGTTGGGAATGCAGCTTGGTCTTGAAATTCACCTCTTATCTCCTTTATTTACCAAAAGACCCCAAAAGCCTTCTCATAAATTTGTTCACTTAGGGTACTCCAAGGATTTTAAAACAGGTATAATTCAGAAATAAGTTGTTCAAAATAGTACCACTGTGGCAGTGGTCAGCAAACTCATTAGTCAACAGAGCCAAATATCAACAGTACAACGATTGAAATTTCTTTTGAGAGCCAAATTTTTTAAAATTAAACTTCTTCTAACGCCACTTCTTCAAAATAGACTCTCCCAGGCCGTGGTATTTTGTGGAAGAGCCACACTCAAGGGGCCAAAGAGCCGCATGTGGTTCGCGAGCCGCAGTTTGCTGACCACGTGACTGTGGAATAGAATCCAAAGCTACTCTGAGAAAATTTGAAAGCAACCCAAGGGACTTCAGGGGCTGAAAGAGATCTGCTTTCAATTAATTGCACCCTAAAGCATGAAGTTCTAGTGCTTTTAAAGGGGCTTAACAATTTGTAACTGGTGGTAAAATCTTTTCTCCCAGATATTCAAGCTGAAAATCCCAAAGAGATATTATTCTTTTTCACACAATTTCCAATATTCCAACAACCAAAAACAAAAGTCTAGTTTAGTCTATTTTTAAAGTATATTTTTTATTGATATCAGAGAAAAAGGGAGAGGGAGAAAGTGTTAGAAACATCAATGATGAAAAAGAATCATTGATTGAACCCCAAACCCGGGCATGTGCCCCACTGGGAATCAAACCATGACCTACTGGTTGTTCATAGGTCGAAACTCAACTGCCCTAGCCTGTTTTACTCAGTAGATAGAGCGTTGGCCTGCAGACCAAAGGGTCCTGGGTTCAATTCTGATAAGGGCACATACCTTGGTTTCAGGCTCCCCGACCCAGGCCCTGCTCAGGCCTGGTCGGGGTGTGATGTTTCTGTCTTTCCCTCTCTCTTCCACTCTGCCTAAAAATCAAGGGGAAAATATACTCAGGTGAGGATTAACAAACAAACAAAAACCTCAGCCACTGAGTCACGTGGGAAGGGCTAGCTCAATTAATATTTGACAAAGGAGGCAAGAACATACAATGGAATCAAGACGGTCTCTTCAATAAATGGTGTTGGGAAAATTGGACAGATACATGCCAAAAAATGAAACTAGATCACGAACTTACAACATACACAAAAATAAACTCAAAATGGATAAAGGACTTATTTGTAAGATGAGAAACCATAAAAATCTTAGAAGAAGCCATAGGCAGCAAAATAGCACACATTTGTCATAGCAATATCTTTACCGATACAGCCCTTAGGGCAATGGCAACTAAGGAGAAAATAAACAAATGGGACTACATCAAAATAAAAATCTTCTGCACAGCAAAAGAAACCATCAACAAAACGAAAAAGGAGCCCACTGTATGGGAGAACATATTTGGCAATGATACATCTGATAAATGGTTAATATCCAAAATATATAAGGAACTCATACAATTTAACAAAAGGAAGACAAACAATCCCATTAAAAAACGGGCAAAGGACCTAAATAGACACTTTTTCAAAGAGGACATACAGGAAGGCCAAGAGACATATGAAAAAGTGCTCAAAGTCCCTGATCATCAGAGGGACACAAATTAAAACGACAATGAGGTATCACCTCACACCTGTCAGAATAGCTACCATCAACAAATCAACAAATGACAAGTGTTGGCAAAAAAGTGAAGAAAAGGGAACCCTCTTGCACTGCTGGTGGGAATGCAGAATGGTGCAGCCACTGTGGAAAACAGTATGGAGTTTCCTTAAAAAATTAAATATGGAACTGCCATTTGGCCCAGTGATATATCTTAAAAAACCCAAAACATCAATCAGAAAGAATGTATGCAACCCTATGTTCATAGCAGCACAATTTATAATAGCTAAGATCTGGAAACAGCTCAAGTGCACATCAGTTGATGAGTGGATAAAGAAGCTGTGGTACATTTATACCATGGAATATTAAGCAGCAGTAAAAAAGAAGAATCTCTTACCCTTTGAGACAGCATGGAGGGATCTGGAGAGTATCATACTAAGTAAAATAAGTCAGTCGGAGAAAGAAAAGTAACACATGCTCACACTCATATGTGGAATCTAAGTAACAAAATAAACTGATGAACGGAGTGAATCCAGAGACATGGAAACATGGAACAAAGTGGGGAATCTCAGAGAGAAGGTGGGGGAGGTGGATGGGAGGTAATCAATCAAAGATCTTGTATGCATAAGTCTCAGACAATAGGGTGCTGAAGGCCTGGGGCAGGGGACAGGGGGCAAATGTGAGCTGGAGGGGTCAATGGGGGAAAATAAATTTAAAAAAAGAAAAATAAGTGAATACTTATTTTGCATGTTTTCTTTTAAGCTTTACTTCTAAAGACCATAATTTTGATGTCCATTATTTTACAGCTGGATTATTACAATGACCTCTTAACTGCTGTCCCCCTATTCTTATCTCACTCTTTTCCACCATTCTGATACACTACCCCCAGACAAAATTTGCTCAAACATAAACCTCCTCAAAGACTTCTGATCATTCCCCCATTTCCCAAAAGAGGAGTCTAGACACATTTGTATCTCATTCACGAAGTATGTCAGAAGTCTTCCTTTTACCGTCTGCCAATGTAAACCCTCCCTATTCTTTAATTTGGCTCCAGTCTCTCCATATAAAAAGGCAAATAACAATACCAAGCAAGACATATCTTTTTTCCTTAATTAGATTCTAAACTCTTTGAGGGCTGAGAGCAAGTCTGTGGAATCCTCTCAAAACCAACAATATTGCTCAAGTATTTGTCAAATAAATCAAAGAGTGAATGGCACTGGATTAAGCCACCAACATCTATTCTCACTTCCTAACTTGAGGTGCCACAAGGCAGTTTGTGAATTTTCTCTGTGCTGAACAAGTGTAGGAGCTCAATCGTGTTGATCACTTCATCACTTATTCTTCAACTGGAAGAAATTGGTCCCAGAAGTTTGGGACCTTTTCCTCACACATGCAAAACCAAACAGTTGTGCAAGAAGGATTTATGTTGGGAAAATGATACACATTCTATGTCTAGCTGGTTCCTCTTAATAGTTCCAAATCCCAATGTGTGAAAACGATTCCAGTATTTACCACAGTGTAAAGTCTGTGATGTGAGAACTACTTGAAGAAATTTTCTGTCTCAAATCAATAAAAAAGTAGATAATACAAAGCTTTTAGTGGCTACAGATGCTACTGATTTAACGCATCATAATACTGTAATTCCTTTAAAGGCAGTAAGACCAGCCATGCCAAGCAATTTATTGGTACTAGTGTGAGTGAAACCAACACAAATGCCAAGTTTATCTGAGTAGCAGAATTACATGTTGTTTAAAGATAATGCTGTACGTATTAGGAAAAAAATTGTATCAAATAAAATATAATTTTATGACCAAGCTTGTCATTCTACCATTATTATTAATTATTATTATTATTATTATTATTATTACCATTACTATTATTATTAGAAACTGAGATCAAGAGACCTGGAAAAAAGAGATGCATAAAATTTTGTCTGAATGTATATCATAAAAAAATCAGAAATTATTTCTTTATTTACATTTATTAGATTATCTCCAACACACACAATTTGCTTAGCACTTACAATTTTTAAATTTGAAATTAAAACAAAATTAAATTTAAAAAATGTTTAAATTGCAGTTAAAGTATAAATGAAACTCGCCATGCTACAAATCATATATTACAAATTCAGAGAACAGAGTAGGTTTAAAATGTGATGTTTAGAATGCTAAACTTTAAATAACATTTTATATTCCTTTTTTGGCAAAAGCTATTCATATTTTATTGATTAAGAATACACAAAAGAACTTCTTATTCATTGTAATTTTACTTTCAATAATTAAAATATAATAGAAAAGGATAATTGAATACTTTGAGTACAAATATCCCTAAGATTCTGAAACTTCAGTTTTCCTTTTTATATCAGTCTGTCGTTCTCATATTGAACTCCTTATGGAAGTAAAATCTGAAGCCTAACACCAATCTCATTCCCTTAGGTCTTGTTTATGAAGTCTTATGAAAGAAAACCACCAGCCACTGGTGCTTACCTATCTTACAGGTAGTGGTAAGATTTGGCAAATAAAGAAAACTGCATTTGCCAATTTAAAAAACACACAAATAGAAATCATTGTGTCTTTTATAGAGAGCAAAACAAATTAAGTCAATTACAAAATACTATCATCATTTTTACTATCCTAAAATCTAAAGTACTTTCAAGGCAATGTGTGTGTGTGTGTGTGTGTGTGTGTGTGTGTGTGTGTGTGTGTGTTTTATCTGCTTCTACACTACACAAAATTTTAATGCTATACCTTTTTTGTTTCTTTTTAAAATAATTATTTTTGTTCATATTTCTGACTAAAATTGAAACAAATGAATACACAGATTTTTGTCTCTGATTAAGAAATTTTAAAATTAAATTCTCCCTTCAAGTACTTCCAAACTGTGTGAATAACGTAAGCATTTTAAAGGTCCTTTTTTACTATTTTATCAAATTACTGGCACATTGAATTTCCTACACAAAAATACTCAAAATAACTATGTTGAAAGAATGGTTGAATCATCCCCTCAAATTTCCACTTCCAAAAAGAGCAACTGAAAAACATTTAGAACATAAATCTAAGTTAATGCAATATCAAAAGAAGGAAGAAATTGCTTACAAAAATGTTTTACTGACCAAAGAACATTTTATATTCTGACTTGACTGTCATACTTTTAAATTTGTCTTTATAATATTTGTACTCAAGAAAATGATTTCTCCCATGAAGTTTTAGCCAGATTAAAAGTATTTAAGATAAACCCAATTATTTTTAAAATATTTCAAAACAAAATATAATGTTTGAATTTCACAAAGTATCCAAGAAGAATCAGAAAAACATTTTTATAATATATTTTTTAAAAATCATTAATTCCTCAATTAAGTCACAATTTCCTTAGTAGTTGGATTTGGCAGCTACACCAATGAGCATCCAGATGCTGCCATTTCCTGGATTTAATTTTACATGACAGTTCTTTTACTAAACACATATCTAGTGTCTTGTCACCTTAACTTTAAATTGGACAAGCTCAAGGGGGAAAAGTATTTTTGTGCAGAAATTAGTTTTACTGGATACTTCAGAAGCATGAGAAATGCGTTTATGATTAGGGGAACAACACACATCTTTCAAAATGCTATGCAATGGGATAAAATATAATAAAAGATCTTCTAGAGTCTGTTGCTATCCTTAGTCCAACCCCTTTACCTGGGGAAACTGGCCAGAAAAGTGAAGTGAGTCATTATGATCACCCTCTAGGATAGTATTAGTTGTCCCTTTCATGATATCATGTTTTCTCTTGAGGGTAAATTTCTAATTTCAGGTTTTGGTTTGCTAGGTGAACTTCAGGCACTTGCTGAGCAAAATTTATAAAATAACAGAAAATAGTCTCAGATGGGCACTATAGAGAATCTTCTCTCAACTATTAGTATAAAATAGGGATAACATTTTTAATTCAGTTTTGTTAAAAAATATAAAGGAATTAAAAAGCTTGACTTGTAGAGCTTAATTCTAAAAATCCCAATCTTAGCTCTTTGAATATCTTTATGTTTTATACCAATTTCCAAAATGCACCTTTTCCCTATTACAACCATGTCCCCAAATTATCAGTCCCAGTTTACTGTCAATGAATACAACTTAGAAATCAACTAAAAGGGTAGGTTTTGTTTTACCAGTGGATTCAGAGCAGAGGTCTTTTAAATAGCTTACAATATGTTTAATTTACAGTAATATAATTTATAAAAACGTATACAGAAAAATTTTAATGGACATTTATAAAGAAAGTACTCATCACATCTTGGTGCCATTGCATTCAAACATTATCTCCCAGGAGTTCTGCTAAGGCCAAATCTGCTTCCCCTAACTCTTTTACCAACTGACCTGCAATAATAAAGCTGCTGAAGAATAAGAAGATATGGCTGCTTGCACCACCAGGCCTTGGTAGTTTGAAACCTTATATATACATGTGTCCCCGGTAATACTGGAAGGGATGCATTACTAAGAGCAAGCAAACGAAAATGGCTACCACCTGAAAGATGACCAGGACAACAAGCCCAAGCAAAATAGTAAGTAAGAAGTGGATTAAGTTTGCATCTATAGTGCATGCCATAAAGACTGTGGTGTTCCATTAGAATATTTTTTGTGTGTAGTAAAGTTTATATCACATAAAATTAATCATTCTAAAGTGTACAATTCAGTAGCACTTAGAATATTCACCATGTTGCACAACCATAACCTCCATCAACCTTCAAAACAATTCATCACTCCAATGGAAAATGCCATACCCATTAAGTCGTCACTCTCCTTACCCCCTCCCCCTAACCCCTGGAAACCTTCAATCTACTTTTTATCTCTATGGATATACCTATCTGGGATATTTTGTATAAATACAGTATGTGACCTTTTATATCTGGCTCCTTTTACTTAGCCTCATGTTGTTGAGCCCCCCGCCCCTTACTATAGCATGTATCAGTTCTTTGTCATCTCTAAATTATATTTCACTGTATAGATATACCATAAGTTATTAATAATCTCATGGAAACACAGTGGTTAGTAGGATATTTACAGTTTTTGGCTATTGTGAATAATGCTGCTATGAACATTCATGTACAAATTTTTGTTTGAATACATGCTTTTAATTATTTAGGTTATTTACCTAGAAGAGTTCCAATTTTTCCATATCCTGGGCAACACCTGTTATATAGCCAATCCTACTGAATTGAAAGCAGCATCTCATTATGGTTTTATTTTTATACTAGTGATCCAGTGCACAGATTTGTGCATATTGAAAGAAAATTAATTAGAAGGTGGCCGGCGGGGCAGGACTGGGCAAGATGGGCCCAACACGCCCTGTAGCCAACCACCCATGGTCCCACCCCGGAGTTTGCAGAGTGAGTGGAGTTCCTACAGCAGATGGGATCCCTCGGATTGGCCTGTGGGGATCCAGCCAAAACCAGCTCTCCGACATCCCCCAAGGGTCTCAGAGTAAAACAGGACACTCTGCAAAGTTGCTGTTGTATAGGGTGTGGAACGCAAATGCAAGTGTACAGTAAACCAGATGTGGGGCAGACAGTACCTCAGCAACAACATAACCCATAACCAAAGGTGGAATCTCACGGCCCCGCAAGAAATCAGGTTCCCTCCTCTCTGGTTTCAGGGTGCATCACCGGAGAACCACCACTGCCAAGTCACTGCAGCTGGGCAGCTCCTGCATTGAGCATCTGCCTCCTGGTGGTCAGTGCTCATCATAGCCACCAGTCGAATGGACTGACACTTAGCATATTAGCCTTTTATGTATATAGATTCTTAATGACTAATGATGTTGAATATCTTTTCATGAAATTTTTTTTGTTATTTGTCTAATTCTCTAGAGAAATGTCTATTCAATTACTTTGTAATTTTTTAAATTTATGTTTTTATTTATTTTTTTATAGTTTAAAGTATTACAAATAGTAGTACATGTGTCTCCTTTTTTTCCCATTGACTTCCCCTGGCCTCCCCCACCCCCTGGCACATGCCCTCACCACCCTAGTGTCTGTGTCCATTGGTTATACTTTTATGCACGCATACAAGTCCTTTGGTTGATCTCTTACCACCCCCCTCAACCTTCCCCCGCCTTCCCGCTAAAATTTGACAGTCTGTTAGATGCTTCTTTGTCTCTGCACCTATTTTTGTTCATCAGTTTATGATGTTCTTTATATTCCACAAATGAGTGAGATCATGTGATATTTATCTTGCTCTGACTGGCTTATTTTGTTTAGTATAATGCTCTCCAGTTCCAGCCATGCTGTTGCAAATGGGAAGAATTACTTCTTTCTTACAGCTGCGTAGTATTCCATTGTGTAGTGGTACCACAGTTTTCTAATCCACTCATCTGCTGATGGGCACTTAGGCTGTTTCCAAACCTTAGCTATTGTAAATTGTGCTGCTATGAACATATGGGTGCATGTATCCTTTCTGATTGGTGTTTCTGTTTTCTTGTGATATATTCCTAGAAGTGGGATTGCTGGGTCAAACGGGAATTCCATTTTTAATTTTTGAGGAAACTCCATACTCTTTTCCACAGTGGCTGCACCAGTCTGCATTCCCACCAGCAGTGCACAAGGGTTTCTTTTTCTCCACGTCCTCACCAGCATTTGCCATTTGTTGAATTGTTGATTGCGGGGGCCTGATGCAGCGGGGGCCAAACATGGCGGGGATCTCCCTTTTCCGCATCGCGCACGGAAAGAGAGATGAACAAACCGGTTCTAAGTGGAGGCGGCCAGGGATTGAGAAATATTAGAAATAAAGAGAGGAGAGATAGATTTGAAAGCTGGGAGCTGGGTGGATCTTTCTGTGCCTGGCTGAGGCCACAGAACAGATCCAGACTGCAAAGCTGAGGCTTTATTTATAATCAGGGACAAATAAGGCAATTAACAATGTTCTTGTAAGTTTCACTTGTTTTGGCAGCACTTGCTGCCCCTCCCACAGCCCACTAGCTACCCAGGAAAGATATAGGGATCAGTTACAGGATCAGGCTTAATTATGCTGGGAGGGGTCTGCCCTCCAAATGAACTTGTTTGTGATCCTGCCACAGGTCAGTCCGAGGCTTAACCCTGTAACTGCTTCTTACAGTTGATGATAGACATTCTGACAGGTGTAAAATGGTACCACATTGTCGTTTTGATTTGCATCTCTTGGATGATTAATGACTTTGAGCATGTTTTCATATGTCTCTTGTCTTTCCTTATGTCTTCTTTCGAAAAGTATCTCTTTAGGTCCATTGCCCATTTTTTGATTGGGTTGTTTATCTTCCTTTTGTTAAGTTGTATGAGTTCTCTGTAAATGTTGGAGATTAAACCATTATCAGTGATAACATTGGCAAATATGTTCTTCCATGCAGTGGGCTTTCTTGTTGTTTTGTTGATGGTTTCTTTTGATGTGCAAAAGCATTTTATTTTGATGTAGTCCCATTTGTTTATTTTCTCTTTAGTTTCCATTGTCCTAAGAGCGTATCAGTGAAGAAATTGTTTCGGCATATGTCTGACATTTTGCTGCCTTTAGATTCCTCTAGTACTTTTATGGTTTCCCATCTTATGTTTAAGTCCTTTATCCATTTTGAGTTTATTTTTGTGTATGGTGTAAGTTGGTGGTCTAGTTTCATTTTTTTGCATGTATCTGTCCAATTTTCTGAACACCATTTATTGAAGAAACTGTCTTGACTCTATTGTATGCTCTTGCTTCCTTTGTCAAATATTAATTGAGCATATGGCTTGGGTTGATTTCTGGATTCTCTGTTCTGTTCCACTGGTCTATGTATCTGTTCTTGTGCCAGTGCCAGGCAGTTCTGAGAACAGTGGCTTTGTAGTATAGCTTGATATCTGGTATTGTGATCCCTTCAACTTGGTTCTTCTTTCTCAAGATTGCTGTAGCTATTTGGGATCTTTTTTATTCCAGATGAATTTTGGGAGAGTTTATTCTAGGTCTTTGAAGTATGCTGTTGGTATTTTAATGGGGATTGCATTGAATTTATAGATTGCTTTGGATGGTATGGACATTTTAATGATGTTGATTCTACCAATCCATGAACACAGTGAATTCTTCCATTTGTTTATGTCTTCCTCTATCTCTTTTCTCAATGTTCTATAATTTTCTGAATACAGGTCCTTTACCTCCTTAGTTAAATTTATTCCTATGTATCTTAATTTTTTTGGTGCAATGGTAAATGGGATTTTTTTTTTAGTTTCTTTTTTCTGTGAGTTCATTATTGGTGTATAAAAAAGCCATAGACTTCTGCATGTTAATTTTGTATCCTGCTACATTGCTGAAATCATTTATTAAATCTAATATTTTTTGATGGAGTCTTTAAGGTTTTCTACGTACACTATCATGTCATCAGTGAATAATGACAATTTTACTTGTTCTTTTCCAATTTGGATGCCTTTTATTTCTTCTTCTTGTCTGATCACTATGGCTAGTACTTCCAGTCCTATGTCAAACAGGAGTGATGCAAGTGGGCATCCCTAACTTTTTCCTGTTCTTAAGGGAAATGGTTTTAGTTTTTGCCCATTGAGTATGATGTTGGCAGTAGGTTTGTCATATATGGCTTTTATTATGTTGAGGTATGATCCTTCTATTCTCACCTTACTGAGGGTTTTTATCAAGAAAGGGTGTGGGATTTTGTCAAATGCTTTTTCTGCATCAATTGATATTATTACATGGTTTTATCTCTCAATTTGTTTATGTGGTGTACCACATTTATTGATTTGTGGATATTGTACCATCCTTGCATTCCTGGAATAAATTCTATTTGGTTATAATGTATGATCTTTCTAATGCAATGCTGGATCTGATTTGTTAGAATTTTGTTGAGGATTTTGTCATCTATGTTCATGAGGGATATGTTCATGAGGGATATGTTCATGTAGTTCTCTGTCTTTGTAGTGTCTTTATTTGGTTTTGGGATTAGGATAATGCCAGCTTCAGAGAAAGAGCTTAGAAGTGTTCCTTCTTCTGTAATATTTTGGAATAGTCTGGGGAGGAAAGGTTTTAGTTCACTTTGAATGTTTGATAAAACTCCCCTGTGAAGCCATCTGGTTCAGGGCTTTTATTTGTTGCAAATTTTTTGATTACTGCTTAAATTTCCTCCATAATTATCAGCCTATTTAGATTTTTTTATTATTCTTGTTTGAGTTTGGAAGGTCATATTTTTCTAGGAATATGTCCATTTCTTCTAGATTGACCAGTTTGTTGAAATAGAGTTGCTCATAGTATTTTATTGTTACAGTTATTCATATTTCTGTGGGGTCTGTTGTTATTTTGCCTTTTTCATTTCTGATTTTGTTTATTTGGGTCCTCTCTCTTTGCTTCTTGGTGATCCTGGCTAGGGGTTCATCAATCTTGTTTATCCTGTCAAAGAACCAGCTCTTGGTTTCATTGATCTTTTTTATTGTTTTGTGTTTTGTTTTTTTTTGTATCCATATCATTTATTTCTGCTCTGATCTTTATTATTTCCTTCCTTCTTCTTACACTGGGCTTTTCTTGTTGCTGTCTTTCTAATTCTTCAAGTTGCAGAGTTAGATGGTTTATTACCAGTTTTTCTTGTTTTTTTGAGGTAGGCCTGTAATGCTATGAACTTCCCTCTCAGAACAGCTTTCACTGTGTCCCATAGATTTTGGATTGTTGTGTTTTCATTGACATTTATTTCCAGAATGTTTTTATTTCTTCTTTGATCTCTTTGGTTACCCAATTATTGTTTAATACCATGCTATTCAGCCTCCAAGTGTTTGATTTTTGTGTGATTTTTTATTGTAGTTTATTTCTAATATTATGCCATTGTGATCTGAGAAAATGCTTGATATGATTTCAATCTTCTTGAAATTGGAGAGACTTTGTATGTGTCCCAATATGTTGTCTATCTTTGACAATGTCCCATGTGCACTTGAGAAGAATGTATATTCTGTAGGTTTGAGATGGAATGTTCTAAAGATGTAGATTAAGTCCATCTGATCTAGTGATTCATTTAGGATTGCTGTTTCTTTGCTCATTTTTTGTCTAGAGGATTTATCCAGTGATGTCAATGGGGTATGAAAGTCCCCTACTATGATTGTATTGCTGTCTATCTCTCCCCTGATATCTTCCTGAAGTTTTTTTGTTTGTTTGTTTGTTTGTTTTATGTATTTGGGTGCTCCTGCATTGGGTGCATATATGCTTACCAGAGTTATATCCTCCTGTTGTATCAATTCCTTTAGAATTATGAAGTGGCCTTCCTTGTCTTTTGTTATGGCTTTCACTTTGAGGTCTATTTTGTCAGATATAAGTATTGCTACCCCAGCCTTTTTTTTCATTTCCATTTGCCTGAAAGATATTTTTCCATCTCTGCACTTTCAGTCTGTGTAAGTCCTTTGTTCTGAGATGGGTCTCTTGTAACAGCATATACATGGGTCATGTTTTATTATCCATTCAGTTACTTGATGTCTTTTGATTGGAACATTTAGTCTATTTACATTTAAGGTTATTATTGATAGGTACTTGTTTGTAGCCATTTCTATTCTTTATGCCTGTGTTCCTTCTTCCCTTTCTATTTCTTCTTTTTACAATAGTCCCTTTAGCATTTCTTGCATTGATGGTTTGGTAGTGATAAGCTCCCTTAGCTTTTTTTGTCTGTGAAGCTCCTGATTTCCCCTTCAATTTTAATTGATAGCCTTGCTGGATAGAGTATTCTTGGATTTAGTCCTTTGCTTTGCATCACTTTGTATATTTCTTTCCATTCCCTTCTGTCCTGATGTGTTTATGTTGAGAAATAATTTGAAAATCTGATACGAGATCCTTTGTAGTTAACTCTCTGTCTCTCACTTACAGCCTTTAAGATTCTCTCTTTGTTGTTAACATTTGCCATTGTAATTACAACATGTCTTGGTGTGGGTCTTTTGGGGTTCATCCTGTTTAGACTCTCTGTGCCTTGTGACTTTTTTCTTCCCCATATCAGGGAAGTTTTCTGTCATTATTTTTTTAAATAGGTTCTCTAATCCTTGCTACTCTTCTTGTCCTTCTGGCACCCCTAGTCTATGTATGTTGCTTTGCTTCATTTTGTCCCAAAGCTCCCTTAGGCTCTCCTCCTGCTTTTTATTTTTTTCTCCAATTGCTTGTCAGATTGGGCTTGTTTCTGTACCTTACCTTCTAACTCACTAATTCAGTACTCTGCTTCTCCTAGTCTACTGTTGAAACCTTCCATTGCGTTTTTGATTGTAGCTATATCACTTTTGGTGTCCTCCTGATTTTTGCATAGGTTGTTGGTTTTCTCGTCCATCTGGTTTATGAACTGTATGACCATTACTTTTAATTCTTTTTCTGAAATACTGCATGCTTACTTTTTATTTAGTTCCTTTCTTAGCAATTCCTCTTTTTCTTTCCTTTAGGGACTGTTTTGTTGTCTCCCCATTCTTGCTGTCACCAGAAGGTCCAAGCGCCTAGCTGCAGGGATCTGATCCATGTGCAGCGGGAGCTCTGTGCCACTGGAGTGTCACTGAAGAGCTCAGGCACCAAGACGTGTGGCTGCCATGGGACAGTGGGAGTAGCATGCACTGAGAATCAGAGTCTCTATGTGCACGCGCTGAGAATCTGAGTAACGGGTGCTCCGTGCAGCCTCTTGTGTGCACTGAAAATCAGATTCCCCAGGTGCACCAGAAATCAGAGTTGGCGAGCACCAAGAATGGGAGTCACTGGTGCTCAGTGCCACCTCGTGCATGTCCTGGGAATCAGGGTCCCTGCACATGCACTGAGAATCACAGACGCTGGAGCTTGGTGAGGACTTGCATGTGCCAAGAATCAGTCCCTGCGCACACACCGAGAATCAGAGTTCCTGCGTGCACGCAGAGAACCAGTCAACACGCACACGCGCTGAGAATGAGAGTCCCCAGCCTGCTTGGGGGGGAGGGGGTGGGCAGGTGGGTTGTACAGCTGTGCTGTGTTGGTGGGAAGTCCACTCGCACGCTGCAGGTCATGCGGACCCTATGCCACTGCAGTGGGCAAGCGGGGAGGGGGATGCACTCTGTGACTCTCAGGAATCTCCGGCTGGGATGTATGGAGTTTTGGTGTCCGTGGGTCTGCAGCTGTGGTAGCAGGTCTTTGTCCAGAGTGGCTGCAGGGTCCTGGTTTGCGTCTGAGGCCAGTCTGGATGGTGGTGAGGCTGGGATCCTAGTCACAGCAGTTCTGCCCTTCAAGATGGCGTGGTTTCTGTGCCAGTGCCAGCCACCAGGGAGTGTTTGTAGTGGCAGTGAGGTTTCGCAGTCTAAGACCACCCAGTCTGCAAGCCCCTGAAAGTCCTTCAGGAACTAACTGTCCCTAGCTCACATGCACGCACGCACACACACACACACACACACACACACACACACACACACACACACTGCACATGTCCACACACTCCCCTTTCACTCCCTCATTCTCTCACACTCTCCCTCACTGCCATCCTGCTGGTTGCCATCTTTTTCCTCCTCTACTTTGTTCTTTTTTAAATTGAATTATTTGGCCTTTTTTTGTTGTTGTTGTTATGTTATTATTGTATACTGACAATAGACCTTTACCAGAAATATGACTTGAAAATATTTTCTCCCATTCCGTAAGTTGTCTTTTTACTTTTGTGATAGCATCTTTTGATGCACATTGTAATTTTGATAAAGTCCAGTTTATATTTTTAATTTTTGTTATTTGAACTTTTTGTGGATATGTATCCTTATGTTTTCTCCTAAGAGTTTTATAGTTTTCGCTTTTATATCCAGATCCTTGATCCATTTCAAGCTTATTTTTGTATATGGTGTGATGTAGGGGTCAACCTCACTCTTTGCATATGGGTATTTGGGGCATCCCAGCTCCATTTCTTGAAAAGGTAATTTTTCCCTATTAAATGGTCTTGGCACTCCTGTTAAAAATCAATTGAAAATAGATGTATGAGTTTATTTCTGGCGATCTCAATTCTATTCCACTCTATCTACATATCTATTATCATGCCAGCACCACTTTTTTTTTAATTACAGTAGCCTTGGACTAAATTTTGAAACCAATAAATGTGAGTCCTCTAAATTTGTTTTTAATTTTCAAGATTGTTTTGTCTATTGTGGGTCCCTTGAATTTCTGTATGAATTTTATGATCAACTTCTCCATTTCTATAAAATTTTTCATTTGGATTTTTATAGGGATTGCATTGAATGTGTAGATCATCTTTGAATAAGTGGAAATAGGTGACTTTCAATTTGTTTAGGCCTTCTTTAATTTCTTTCGGCAATGTTTCATAGTTTACAGTAAATAAGTTTTGTACTTTCATGAATGAATTTATTACTAGTATTTTATCCTTATCCGTGCTTATATCAATAAAATTCCTTCTAAATTTCCTTTCTGGAATGTTCATTGCTGAGCTATAGAAATACAACTAATTTTTTGTGTGGGTTGATCTTATGTCCTACAAAGTTGCTGTGTTTACTAGCCATAAAATGTGTGTGTGTGTGTGTGTGTACTTTTTAGTACTTCTATATAAGATTTTGTCTTCTTCAAATAGAGATAATTCTTCCTTTCTAATTTAGATGTCTTTCATTTCTTTTATTCCCTAATTGCTCTAGCTAGAAGTTCTAGTAAAATGGTGAATAGAAGTGGTAAAAGAGCATCATTGAAGCTATGGGTCTTTCATAAATTAATTTTTATTATGCTTAGGAAGTTCCTTTCTATTCTTAATTTATTGAGGATTTCTATCATGAGTGTGTTGGATTATTCAGATGCTCTTTCTGCATCAATTGAGATGATCATGTGCTTTGTTTTCTTCATGTTGTTAATGTGGTATCACATTAATATTTTTGTATATTGAACTGCCCATGTATTTCTGGGATAAATCTCACATCTTCATGTTGTATAACTCACTTCATATGCTGCTGAATTCAGTTTGCTGATATTTTGTTGAGGATTTTTGCATCTAAATTCAAAGGAGATGTTGGAATATATTTTTCTTGTAATTTTTTTATCTGGATTTAGTACAGAGTACCTCATAGATCTGATAAGGGATTAATGTCCAAAATATATATGAAAATCATACAACTGAATACCAAAATACAAATAAACTGAATAGACATTTTCCCAAAGACATTAAAATGATAACAGGTATATGAAATCTGAATATCACTAATCATCAGGAAATGCAAATCAAAATCACAATGAGATATCATTTCACACCTATTAGAATGACAAAAAAGATAAGTGTTGGTGAAAGTGTGGTCCTCCTAGTGAATTACCTATTTCAATTAATGCACTTTCCAGCTCTAGAAGTTCTATTTTGTTCTTTATTAAATAATTTTTCTCTATTAATATTATTCCTTTGTTGAAAAATCACCTTATTTTAATTATTTAGACATGATTATTGTAATTCTTTAATGTATTCAAAATAGATGATTTAAAATATTTGTCTAGAAAGGCCAACATTTGGGCCCCCTTAGCAAAAGTTTCCATTAACTGCTTTTTGTCCTGTGACTAGAATGTATTTTCCTGTTTCTATGTGTGTCTCATAAGTTCTTGTTGAAAAATGGAGTTTTCAGATAATATGGCAACTCTTGAAATCAAAACTCAGTCTCTTTGGGTTTGTTGTTATTACTCTTTATTTGTTGTTTTTTGCTGCTCTTTGTTTAACGACTTTCCTGGGCTAATCTTGCAAAGTCTGTATGCTTTTTTGTATGTGAGTGTAAGCCCAAAATATATTCTGCTTTGTTAGGTTACTGGTCAGCTAACGATTGGGCTAAGATTTCCTTAAATGCTTGGATTCAGTAAGTCTTCTGGTCTTTGCTAAGGGACTATGTGTGTATAGGAGCACACTTTCAGCAGTCAGCCAAGTAGTTTACAAATGTGCACATCTGGTTTATGCAAGGCCTCAAGGTCAGCCAAAGATGAAAGATTAGCTTCTTCTCAGGTATTCCCTGAGCTACACACAACTCTGCACATGCATGTGGCCTTCTAGATTGCATGGGATTATTTCAGAGATTTCCAAATCCCCCCATCAATATATTTTCCCATAATTATTAATTGCTGATATTAATAATTTGGTCAGGCTGTTCTTGGCTCTTACTGTTATTGCTGCTTCAACAACTGTGGTATTAAAAAAGTGCCACTGATTGTTTTTGACAAATGCCCTGAGGATAGAGCTGTTCTGCAAAGTAAGCTCTAAATCAGGTCCTAATAATGACAATGCACTTGGAGTGGGATTTTTCCAGGAAACTATGAGACAAGTCAAAGAGTGGCAAAACTCTAGAAATGGGAATGCTCAGGGAACAGGAATTTTTAAGAAGCTCTGTACCCCAGTCTGACCCTTCCTATAACTGCAAGCCTACAGATTTCCATAGCAACCAATATTTATGAGTCTTCTGATTTTCAAGGCTACTGCAGAGCTGCATAGAGGGAGATAGAGAGTAGGTTAAGTTACAAGACCATAAATCCTGCTTTTCTTACCAACATCAGCAGTTTTTCTTAAAATAAGTGATTTTCAGTTGCTGCAAGCCTTTGGTTAATTTCCAGAGTCCTAGAAAGGTTAATTGTGATAATGTTGCCAGTGCTTTTGTTGCCTTTATGGAGGGGCACATTTATAGAGGTCTTTACTACACATCCAGAAGTTTTAAAATGGTTCATATTTGTGGCAGTTATTACTCAGAGTTCTTGTGTGACTTCACTCTTCCAAACTCTGGTAATAAGCTTTATCTTTTTGCCTCCACACTGGATAAAAAAGAGAAGATATTAATGTAATTGGAATATTAAATATAATTTATGAACGGTAGCATAGACACAGATTGGACAGTTTTGTGAAAGATCTCTCTCGTACACATACTAAATAAATACTATGTTCTGTGTATTGCAATTATCTATCAATGCAATACCAGCAAAACCTGTTAATACAGTAATGGTGATCAATCTACACCTATTAATCCACTGTTCCATATCCAGTCTCTTTGTGAGAAAGAGAACATAGCCATCAGGAAAAGGGATAAAGTTAATTGGTCTAATGAGAATAGAACCCAAAACTTTGGCCTCCATTGCATGGTGGTCTGACTTAATCAATCCAGTACTAACTCTGTGATGTTAGGGTAAACTCTGTTATTCCTGCAAAGATGGAACATGGATGAAAGAAAGAATCTTCATTTGGACAAGGGTTTCAAACCCCCTAACAAATGTTTGACCAAATCCTTAGGTTTCTTTCACATGGAAATTTTCTGATAAAAGAGCTAACAAAAAAAGAAGCAAACCCATTTATCAAATAATTGGCTGTTAGAAAAATGAGAACTGGCATTAAGAAGCTATACTAGTATATACATTTAAGTGGATTACTCATTTGACAGATACCATTTAAAGGAATAAGCTAACATATTACTCCATTTTCTTATAGACAAGAGGGAAAATTGCTTTTGTAATTAGATATTTATAAGTATAGAGACTCCTTAACTAAATTGCCTTTCAATCTTGCAAATTTGGGGGAGGGGTGCATCTTCTTTGGCTTAATAATTAGACAAAAATAAAAATGGGTCAATAAACCTCATTTGCACTTAGCTATAATTATTGCAGAAGTTGTATACTTCAGGATTGCTAAAGCAGTTAAGACTTGCTCTACACAAAATGATCCCTTACTCCTATTACATCTCAGAACAGCCAACATAATTGGAAATACAGAAATAGTGGTGCATATATACCACAGGGGAATTTAGAAACATGTTGAGCAATAAACTATGGCATGCAGAAAAGCAATGCATCTCAAACTTTCGTATGCATGCAAATTACTTGGGGGAAATTGTCCTAACAGATTCTGATATAGGAATGCTGGGGTAGGCCCTATGAGTCTGCATTTCTAGCAAACTGTCATGTGAGGCTGAGGATATTCCTTGGACAATATTTTTTGTGTAGTGAGAAAGTAAATAAATCTGGGTTCTGGTTTTGACTCTACTATAACACATCGTGTTTGTTATTCTTTTTATTTTTTAAGTTATATTGTTGATACACGCTTTCTCAAATCCTTTCTGGGTTGAAAAAAGACATAAAAATGGGAAAATATCAATATTACCAAAAGTATAAGCAAAAATAGTATATCTAATGAATAAAGTGAAACGTTTCACACATATTTCACAAAATATCTAAAAGAGTATAACCAGCTGATTTAAAGTATCAGAGATATGCCCTGACCAGTTTGGCTCAGTGGATGGAGAGTTGGCCTGCAGACTCAAGGGTCCCAGGTTCAATTCCGGTCAAGGGCATGTACCTTGGTTGCAGGCACATCCCCAGTGGGGGGTGTGCAGGAGGCAGCTGATCGATGTTTCTCTCTCATCGATGTTTCTAACTCTTTATCCCTCTCCCTTCCTCTCTGTAAAAAAATCAATAAAATATATTTTAAAAAATAAAATAAAGTATCAGAGATACTATCCCAGATTTGCATATAGCTCTACAAAAAGAGCCCAGGATTGGATGTCAGGAATCCTAAGTTATAGCACGGGCTCTACCTTAACTACCTCTGTGTATGGGACCTCAAGCAGTCTGTTACCCTCCTTCTCTTTTGTTCCAAAAGAAAGGACTTGGAATAGTTCATCTCCAAGTTCTCTTGTAGCACTAAAACTTTCTTCTCTGCTTCTGTTATGAAACACTTGGCTCATGTAGATAATTTTCTCCCCTTTCAAATCTCTGTTTAACATTTTTTTTTCACAATCTGAGAGATGCCATATTCTCTTTAAGTTGAAAGAAAATCTAAAATCACTTCAAGGTGGATAACTAAGCCATGCCAGGTTTCCATACAGGCAGCATTCATTTGCTGGCCTTTCAAGTCTCTAGTGAACCCAATGGGCTTTGCTTTCCCTGACAGAGAATCATCCCAGCTGGACTTTGCCCAAGGCCACAGTTCCAAGTGGGGGTTCTGCCAAAGGCCAATGTCCAAGCTGAGAGGAACATCTACCTCCACTTCCATGGCCTCTCAGTTTGGATTGTTAATTAATTACAGATGTGGTTTTCTGCCCATTTATGTCCAGGACAGGCCGACAGAAAGACCAACCAAATATTTCCCAGATTTTCATGGGGACCACTACTGTAGAGAGATTAATTACTTGGTGGGTTTAGTAATAATGTATCTGTAGAACTGACGATTCAGAGAAGTATAGAGAACTATGACATGAAAATAAAATTATTGCTTTCTTCCAAGTATAATTAAGAAGTAGTAGATTGTTCTGTTTATGAGTATATTATAGGGTTTGAACCTTCACTCTGCCACTGTATGACAATGAGGCAAATTGATCTTTCCCTAGCTCACTTTTCTCCTCTATACAATGTGTTTGTTTTAAAGACTAACTAAGGTAATGGATGTCCTTGTTATTCTAAGTATAGTTTACAGACCAGCAGCATCAGCCTCACCTGGGAGTGTGTTAGAAACGCAGAATCTCAGGCCCTACCCTAGTCATATTGAATCAGAATCTTCAGTGTATACAAGATTCTCATATATTAAGCACTCAGTTCAATGCCTGCTTCATAAGAAGTGTTCATTAATCAGAAATCCTTGTTATTAGGATCTTCTTGATCTTCTTCCTCACTTTATCCTCACCACCATCCTGTGGGGTAAGCATGATAGTAATTTTGTAGCTTGCCTGGTTCCCTGGATTCATTACTAGAGCCCACCACTAGCATCCTCATCTGCAGAAGGCCACCTACCTTTCTTCTGCTCTATTGCTCAAACTCCTTTGCATCACTTCTAGTTTTTGAAAATTTAAAGGTCCATTTAAGGAACACCACACTGCCCAACATATGGAGATTCTGTCTGGATTTCACACATTTATCACATTTTTACTCTCTGGAATCAATCATGTCATGTTCTATAAATATTTTAGTTATTTTTGATATAGTTGTTAACATGGGCTCTGAAGTTAAAATTCTGTCTCTACCACTCACTAGCTTTGTGATCTTGGGAAAGTCACTTAAATTCTTTGAGCTTATTATATGAAATGTAATTTAAATGTACTAATATAGGTAAAGCATGCCATACATAGCAAGTGCACAACAGATGATAGCTCTTAATATTGTCATTGCTGTTCATTGTTAACTAGTGGCCTGGTGCACAGATTTGTGCACATTGAAAGGAAATTAATTAGAAGAAAGATTCGTGTGGTAATTACGTTACTGCAAAAAATTACATGTCAAAATAGTATATATAATATCTATATATATAAAGAAGTAATATGCAAATTAGGTCAGGACGTCATAATGGTCACGACCAGCTCAGGAGGGGCCAGGCTCAGCCCTGAGCCTGAGAGAACAACATGCAGGCACGGCCCAGAGATTGAGAGAACAATTCTGTAGGGGGATCTGGACCCCAGCCCCAGCCCCGCAGCCATGGTGCTGGGTTGCTGGGGCCAGAGCCAGCGGAGACACAAACCCACAGAAGATGGCCCTGATTGGGCCGGTCACTATGACACCCACTGTAGCCAGCAAACTGGCCGATTAGGGGTTGGGGCCAGCAGCCAACCTCTCAGCCCTTCCCTCCTGCCAGCCTGCCCCTGATCAGACTCTCCCATCCTGATCAAGAGCAGGGCGCACAGAGCCTGGACCCTTCCTGGCAGCCCCGAGTCTGTGGGGTTGAGAATTCTGATGGCCCTGCCCAGAGAGTAGAGGGGACTGATGGGCAGGGACAGGGACCACAGGCCTCCAGGGAGCTCCACAGAGTTGGCAAGAAGAGGAGAGGGTCTGCAAAGGGGGAGGAGGAGAGCCAGTGGACATCAGCCCAGAATCCAGCCCTTCCCCTCCAGAGGCAGCAAGACCTAAACCCAGAACCCCAACCCGAATTGGAAGAGCCCGAGGGAGGCTTCAGGAAGCTCTACGCAAAGCTGCACATTGAGAACTAGAGACTTCATGAGGCCCTGACCCAGACCACGCTGCAGCTGGCACAGCTCAAGGTGGAGCTGGAGCACAACATGCAGAGGCAGGAGCGCTTTGCAGAGAGGCCGGCCCTCCTGGAGCTGGAGAGATTTGAGCACAGGGCCCTGGAGAGCAAGGCCGCTGAGCTGGAAGAGGAGCTGAAGGGCCTGTCCAACCTCCAGGCTGATAACCAGTGCCTCAAGGATGAGAACGCGGCCCTGATCCGTGTCATCAGCAAACTGTCCAAGTGACCCTGGAGGACTTGCCCCTGCACCCTCATTTACACAGCTGCTTCTGCCACACGCACCCCTTCCCCTGTGTGAACACGAGTGACAGGGCTGCCAGGAAGTCTCTGAGAAGCCATAACCTCCCTTCAGGCCCTCCAGGCTGGGAGGGGAGGACAGAGCCTCCAGGAGCCAAGGGGGCCATCTGAGGCCAGGAAGGAGAGGGGAGGCTGAGCCAGGTAGGGGGGCCAGAGCTGCAGGCAGGACCAGGAAGGAACCGAGGACCAGGAAGTACCAGGACCAGTAGCCAGGACCAGAGTGGCCACCCAGAGGTCCCCTTTCACGTGTGCTGCCACCAGTCACCCCTCCAGCCCCTGAGCAGGGATCCGAGAATGTGCCAAGTATCCCACTGGCCTGGGCCAGGTGGGCCTGTATATAGGGTCCGTTTGCAATAGGGAGGGATGTCTTCTATTTTTTGCTGCCCCCTTCCCAACACTGTCCCTGGCAGGGGAAGAAGGTATTTTTGAAACATAGCACAGGCACCACAAATAAAAGTCGTGAAGTTGCCAAAAAAAAAAAAAAAAAAAAGAGTGGGCAGGCCAGCCAAATGCCCCCTCCGTTTCCGCACCCCCGCCAGCCCTGCCCTCGATCAGGCTGCCCCACCACAATAGGCCCGCAGGCCCTCCCCGTGGCTGCCTGCCCTGATCACACCCCCCCACCCCAATAGGGGGCAGGGCCGACTGGCCAATCTCCTGCAGCCCCTCCCCCTGCCCAGCCCCACCCCAGATCGGTACCCCCCCCACCTTGATCAGGGACAGGGCTGGGCGGCCAACCACCCATGGCTCCTCCCCCAAGTCGCTGGCCCCTGATCAGCAACCCCCACTCCATTTGGGGGTGTGGCTGGCTGGCCCACTGACCACAGCCCCTCCCCATGGCCGGCCCCACCCCCAATCAGCCCCCAACCCCAATCAGGCCAGCAAGGGGACATTTGGGGGGATCAGGCTGGTGGGGGGCAGTTGGGGGCAATCAGGCTGGCAGGGGGTGCAGTTGGGGGTGATCAGGCTGGCAGGCAGAATGGTTAGGGGCGATTAGGCAGGTGAGCAATTGGGAGCCAGCGGTCCCGAATTGCGAGAGGGATGTCCGACGGCTGGTGCAGGATCAGGCCTAAACCGGCAGTCAGACATCCTCTGAGGGGTCCCAGATTGGAGAGGGTGCAGGTTGGGCTGAGGGACACCCTGCCCCGTGCACAAATTTCTTGCACCAGTCCTCTAGTAGTATTATAAAATCAAAATACAAGATATTTTAATATGTTATTCGCCCTTTCTTACAATAGAAGTGTCATAGATGAAAGAAAATTTGTTTATTTTTAAATTGCCAGTGCGTGTCATATGTACCGGCCAGTTGGTTGCAAGTGATTGGTGCCAGTGAGAGTTTTATATGTATCATGCATGCGCGAGTCAACATTTATTTTTAAATTGCCAGTGCACATCATATGTACCAGCTGGCTGGTCAGTCGGATGGTTGGATGGATGGACAGTCAGTCACTTAGCCTTTTATATAGAGAGATTTTCATAATTGCATTGTCTCTGTCACTTTATCCTCACAAAACAAGGTAAGTAGTATTGCATCTATTTTCAGATACAGAAATATGAACTAATAATTTACATAAAGCTAGAGAGTTAATTTGTACAGACCAAGTACAAAACTCAGTCTGCCTTCCTACTATATCCCACCACTTCATAAGGTAAGTAATGTGGAATATTAAAAAAGATTCTGGGTCTGGGCATAAGGACAAGATAGAGAATGCCAAATGAGGGTATAACCAATTATCAGTCTGAGGAAATGGCCACTGCTTTAATCCAAGTGTATCAAAATCAACTACAATACAATTCAGGTTATAAGCCAAAAATGCGATTCCAGAATAAGATTTTAAATCAAACAGCCATCACCACAAAATCAATTTCAGTAGTAGCCCAGAAACTATTGATTACTGACTAAGCCAACAAAGCTTATTTTCTTTCTTGCCTTCTTACAGGACTGCACACTTACTACAGGGTCCTTTGAGCTTGGTCAACCACAGGAGACAAGGTGAGTTAATGAGGAAACAATTATTGGCAAATTTAATGTGCCTAACCCCTATGCTAAGAATAACTTTAAAAAATTTAATGTGGATTAAAAGGGAAGGGCACATGAACACAGGTGGATCCAGGAATAGAATAATGGTCATTTGGTCTTTGAGACACTAAAGGGAAAGAGGGAAGATGTGCTTGGAAAAGTGCAGATAGGTGGGGGAGTCCCCCCCCCCCCCGCCGCAATGATGTCATTGCTAATGGCAGTGGAAATTAATACAGCCCCTTTGGAGAACAATATTGTAATATGGACCAAGAGCCTTAAAATGCCTTTGACCCTGTAATTCTACTTCAGGGAATCTGCCCTAGAGAGATACTATCTAATATGGGGGGAAGAAGTTTTATTCTTCACAAAAGACCTATGACAGATCTGGCAATCTTGGTAGCATGATTGATGAATGCGAAGCTTGAACATTTTTTTCTTCTTCAGGCTCCAGTGGTCATAGTGAACAAAGGGTCTAATATGGCAAGGACTTTACCACTTTCTATTTTTGTTACATGAACTTTTGTTATATGAACATGGACCTCTGGTTTTAACCTTTTACCCATGTCCGCACATTAACAAAAAAGCTGACATAACTGAGGGATTAATTACTTTATGAAAACCTTTCGTGCAGATTGTCTTAAATATCAAATACTGTTCAACATATTTATCTACTTCCTTATGGAGAAATTTTAAGCTGCAAAGTCTGTCTGACAGTTCTACCCTCTGCAATTTTCTCCAGTGAAATAGGGTATTGACAGCATTGCCAACAGAAAATCAACCAGCAATGTTATTCCAAAGCTGTTTTGTCCTTCAGTAAAATAGATTTCTATATAACTTTTCAGGAACATAGATCTTTCATAAAGTTGAACGCATCTGGAGTTCTTTTCCTGACTTGACTGTATTCTGCATAGCAAGATTGAATGCAAATTATCTGTTCATTTTATTTTGAACATATATCTGAATACAGTTCATCTTCCTGCCTATTACCAAAAGACTTGAAATTTAAAAAGTTAGCATAGGATGAAAAGGTTTTGGAAAGGTCAGGAAAAGTTAAGCACTAAGCGTCTATAATGTTAATGGTCAGAGAATATTAGAGACTATTCTGAATTGGTAGTTTCACAATAATAGCCTTTTACCTTTGTTATCTGAAAATATCCTTGGGTTCTAGGATAATTGCTTTTTAGTTGATCATCTGTTTATGTAATTAGTATAATTATGCTTTGTTACATAATTACTATAAGTGCATATAATCAGCTATAACGTATAATTATATAATTGAGTCATTGTAAAAAGTCCTTGTGAAACTGAATATAATGCTTTATACATCTACAAAAGATAAATACTTTTATTTTTTATTTAGATTGGTTAAATTTTTTGTTTGTTTGTTTGCTTTTGGTGTGATTACCTTGTTTGAGTCTTAAGAGATTCCACATAGCATTTCAAAGAAAATGACTACGCTTTAGTCCCCCATCTTCCAAATTTCATGGTGAAAATCTGACTTTTCTCCAAACTCATTATTTCTCTTGTGCAAACAGATTATTTTAAATAACTCTTTATACAAAGTTTGGGACCCTGAGGATGCTCAGATATAACACAAGATAACACTATCAAGAGACAAATAATGATGCATTTCAAGTCATTTTACATATAACTGTGTACATATGCCTATGTGAAAAAGTCATCATTATTACAACTCAGGATACCAGATTTGAGTTCTTTGGGTTTTTAAATAATCTAATTCAAAATAAATTTATTATACTATTTGCTATAAGGAAGGTTTGAGATAGAAAATTTTTAATAGTACCATGCCCATCTTTCTTTCTTTTCTTTTTCTCTTTTCTTTTCCTTTTTATTTTCTTCTTCTTTTTGCTTCTAGGTCATATAAATATGAATTAAGTTGGTATTTACAGTTAATGGTTAATTTTTTAAAAAATCTGTCCTGATCTAAAGAATAAAGATGTTGTTGTTTTTCCCAAGGAAGTGGATTTCCAATCACTAAAATAAGTTAAGCAAAGGTGCTTTTTGAGGCTGTCTATGGAATCCTTTCATGGAATTACAAATTTTACTAGGTGACCTTTGAAGTCCCTTCCAAGTCTTGGATTCCACAATGTCTCTTTTTATAATTCCAGGCAAATGAGAATCAGTTTAGTTCAATGAAGAGGAAAGCATCATATTGCTGTACTTGTGTCTGCAGTCAAGAAGAGATGACTGTCCTAAACCCACTGGGAAAGCCAGAGATGAGCAAAACTGAATGAGGCAAAGATTATCTTTGCTAATTAATATTACTTTTACTTTAAGTATAAATAACTGAAACCCATGTTGATCTTTTACTTATACCAGGTTCCTTATTTAATGTCTTTACATGTTTTATCTCATTGAATCTTTCCAACAACCTTGTGAGAAGGGTATTATTTTAACTGTTTTATTGATGTGTAAACTGACACTTTAAAATATTATTACTTTTCTAATGTAAAATAGAAGTGGTTGAGCCAGGATTTCAGTCTCCATGTATCTGAGTCTCTGAGCTCATAGCCACTCTATTATATGGTTCCCTTCCTGGACATTTGGTTGCCTTGCTCTGTTATCTAACTCCAGGGATCAGTGCACTCCTGCTACCCTCTACTGTTAGGTAGAAGGAAGCTGATATATTCATTCACGCAGTTCTGTTCAAGCTATGCCTTTGATTTACATTGCTTGTCTCAATGTTTTTGAATCCTAGCTGCATATTACTGGTAGGTCACCAGGAGAACTTAAAAAAAATGCTAGTGCAAAGTCTCCATTCATATTAATCAAATTTGAATTTTGGTGGGTAGAACTCAGGAATCAGTCTTGTTGAAAATCTCTGATCTACAGAATACATTTCAAACACCAAAACCCTTTACAATTTGGACACTACATGCATTTTCACTGTCATGACCTACCTGCTATTCCCTGAATATCAAACAATGCACACTCCAACCCTTTTAAAATTTCTTATGTGTTCCTTTTGCCTGGAGTGTCCTTTTGGCCTTCTTTATCTGGTGTCTCACTCATCTTCAAGTGCCTAAGTTATTTCCCTTGCCTGTGAAATCTTCCTTAATAGCCTATGTTGAATTAATCATTCTTTCCTTTTTCTCTCCCCTCAGCATAATTTATGCATCTAGTTCAACACTTCCCATTAGTGTTGTCCTGTCTCTTTGAGTATTAGACTGTGTGTTACTTGAGGTCACAGATTGGGTAATTATTACTCCCCAAATGATTGACATAGCATCTAATGCAAGCCTCTAGTTTTTATCCCATATTTTTAAAAAATGAATGTATGGATAAGTAATTAATGAATTAAGAAAAGGTATTTATGATTTTGTGTTTCCCTTCAAAGGAACAATTTTATTGAAAATAAAGTCTGCATGAAAATTACTGTGTTTAAAACAAAGAAATGGATCATTAAAGGTGGAATTTTCATCAATGGGGAAGATTTTTATCCTGAGTCTTATCATATGATACCATTACTGTGCATAATTATTCTCCTTAGGTGTAAATGTAAGACCACAGGAGAAAATAGAATCCTATGTCAGATTACATATTTCTTCCCAGCTCCAGCAGGTAGGACGTGACAAGCATGTAAATGCTTTTACAAATGGCTCAGTGCCCAGGTTTCCCCAGTGCTTCCTCCTGTGCTCATGGCAAAGTCCAGGTGATCTTGCAAGCCAGATTACACCAGTGCACTCTCATCTCTCTTTTTAAAAGGCCATTAACAGCTGATAAAAAGACAGGAGGTCACCAAATAACAGTGCTAGGTGGTAACTGTCATTTTTCCACTGCTGTACACAATTCCTTTCTGCATGGATTACTGATCTTTGTATCACCATTTCATATGAGGAAAGCAAATAGTGTTGGAGTCATTAGCTTTTATGGTTCTCAGGAATTTTCCAACTACTATATATTTTTCATGAGGCATTTTCTACAGTGATATTACATTATAGTATAACTAGAGGCCCGATGCACAAAATTCGTGCAAGGGGCTCGGCCCTTGCAGCCACAGTGGCTTGCCTCAGCCCTCGCAGCCCAGGCTTCATCCAGAAGGTCATCCAGAAGAACCATCCAGAAGGATGTCTGGAAGGTCATTCGGCTGTCCAGTCTAATGAGCATATTATGCTTTTATTATTATAGATAGGCCTTCCACAGCAGCAAGTCTTTCTGGTTTTGTGTTGTTGTGTATGTATTTTTACAGAGGGAACTTTGAAAAGAATCAACAATAAGTGCAGCAAAATCCCTAGTACTTCAGTGTCATGAATTTGAGATAAATCTAAATGAGAGAAGGGTCCATGTGTTGGAAAAATTTAAGAAAAGGTGGATTTGGAAACCAAATCTAACAGTTGGCAGGTTTTGTGGCAAATCAAATGGTATTGAGTGCAGCACAAGTTCTTTCAGCACCACACTCCTCACCCATCTTTATCATCCTCTTTTAAGCACTAATCAGACTTGAACATAACAGAAAGTAGTATCTCCCAGTGATCTGCAGGAAGGAGCAGAAATCCAAGACATACTAAGTCACCACCAAGTCTAAGGATCCGAGGGTGATGGAGTATGTCAAGTATAGAATTCACCTGAGGGGCAAGTGTGAAGATTCACTTTATAGTAGACCTAGCCTGACCTCAGAGTATCCTGGGCCAATGAAAAACTCAAATATACCTGCTATTTGGGGAGGATCTAAAGCCATGGCAATGTTCAAGGAATTGACAATTCTTAAAAATTATCATCACATACATTTTGAGGGCATCAAAGGTGAAGATACCTTTCAGAATGAAACAGAAATATCTGAGCCAAGGGAAAATAGCACAATGACTTGAAAGGCAGAGAGAGAGAGAGAGAGAGAAAGAGAGGTTTCTGGAAGTAGCATTGGGGAGTGAGGATGATCAGATTTTCTCACTTTTGTTTCATACTACCTACAAGAAAAATTATCTGCAATCTTGTCCCAACACCAGAGAACTGACAGAGGAAGGGATTACCATAGGGCCAGTAGAAGGAGATAAATAATTAAGATGTGAGCATGGAAGTGGTTAGGCAATGAAAATGAACAGGAAGCCCAGCAAGCATGGCTCAGTGGTTGAGCATCAACCTATGAACCAGGAGATTACCGGTCAGGGCACATGCCTGGGTTGTGGGCTTGATCCCCAGTGTGGGGCATGCAGGAGGCAGCCAATCAATGATTCTCTCTTATCATTGATGTTTCTCTCTCTCTCCCTTCCTCTCTGAAATTAATAAAAATATATTTTTAAAAAATAAAATGGACAGGAAAACACAACATAGCTTTAAGGTTTCTCAGTAAAGCAGTAAGAAAGCAAGAACAGGAAGGCTTGGAAGCAGAACTGAAGACCATGATGTAAGTTATGGATCAAAGAAAGTATAGGATGTTTACTGTCAAGCCATACTACCTATGTTCAAAATAAAAATCTATTTACCTTTATTTTTCTCAAAATATAAACATGACAGATACTATGGTTAAAACTGAAGCAACACAAAGCAAATTATAAAATAAATTAACCCTGCCCCTCCAAGAAACAAAATCACCCCAAATTTAACTGCCTAGAGATGATCACTGTGAACATTTAAATTAACCTGCTTTCCAAAATCTCTAGAGGTATGTATACAAAGCCTTTAAAAATAATAAAGAATTACCCTATACATTTTCTTTTGTAACCTGATGTTTCCCTCAATAATATGTTTTGGACATTTTTCTATATCAATCATTTTAAATAGATATTATTTCACTAAGAGGATGCACCATAATTTACTTAACTAATCTACTATTCATGAATATTTATGATGTTTCCTGTTCCTGGCTTTTCTCTATCATAAACAAAGATCTATGAAACATTTTTACACAAATCTTTGTGCAACTTACTAATTCCTTCTTTGAGATAAAGCTTTACAATGGAAATGCTGGTTCAAAGTATACACATATTAAAATTTATTATACTGTCAAAGTGTTCCTTGCCATCACCAGAAAGATTACACTAATTTATTCTCCTATTTTAATCTACTTTAACTTGATGAGTATTTTATGATATCTTATTTTATGTTTGTATTTCTTTTATTTCTAATTAATTGGTCATATTTTTTGTGTTTACTGATCATTTATATTCATTATACTGAGTGAGAGTCTAGAAAAGGAGACAGCCAATTATAAGGCCATAGGCCAAAAGTCAGCCAGTGTGCCAGATCTGGCCAAACACCCTTTATGGTATGGCCTGTAAGCTTAGAATGTTCTTTCCATTTTTGAGTGGTTGGTAAAAATATCCAAAGGAGAATAACATTTCATGGCACGTAAAAATTATATGAAATTTCTATGTCCATAAATAAAGTTTTATTGGAACACAGTCACATTTATTCTTTTATATAATACTAGTGGCCCGGTGCATGAAATTCATGCATGGAGGGGGGGTTCCCTCAGCCCAGCCTGCACCCTCTCCAATCGGGGACCCCTTGAGCCTAAACCAGCAGTTGGACATCCCTCTCACAATCTGGGACTGCTGGCTCCTAACCGTTCACCTGCCTGTCTGCCTGATCACCCCTAACCCCTCTGCCTGCTTGCCTGATCGCCCCTAACTGCCTCTGCCTGCCTGCCTTTTCGCCCCTAACTGCCCTCCCCTGCCAACCTGATCTCACCCCCAACTGCCCTCACCTCCCGGCCTGATCTCACCCCCAATGGCCCTCCCCTGCCAGCCTGGTTTCCCCCAAATTCCCTCCCCTGCCAGCCTGATCTTGTGCCCAATGGCCCTCCCTGCCAGCCTGATCTCACCCCCAACTGCTCTTTCCTGCTGGACTGATCACCCCTAACTGCTTCTGCCTGCCTGATCACACCTAACAGCCCTCCCCTGCCAGCCTGAATTTGCCCCCAACTGCCCTCCCCTGCAGGCCTGATCACACCACCAACTGCTCTCACCTGCTGGCCAATTTGGTTCTCATTGGTTGGTTTCTATGCTAGTCAGCGTCAAAAACTCCGCCTCCTAGGCAGCCATTGGCTCCTCACAGTTCACCCAGATTTGGTTCTGATTTTTTGGTCTCTATGCCAGTCAGTGTCTCTGGGCCTGATCAAAGGCGGGGCTGATCAGCAGCCCCCATGGAGGCCCAGAGAGAAACAGAGGCATGGCTGCTGGCGAAGCCTGGAGAGAAAGAGAGAGGCAACGGCTGATCAACAGCTGCCATGGAGGCTGCAAATCAGACCCTGCCTCTCTCTCTGGGCCTCTCTCCAGGCCTGATCTGCAGCCCCCTCGGCAGTCAGTGCTTGGTGGCTGTGCCCACACTGGCTACACAGCACTGACTGCGGGACTGACTTCCGGTGTTTGGTCAAGCCTGCAGTCATTTTGGACATTATGGACCCTGGATTTTTATATATTAGGACTAGAAGCCCAGTGCACAAAATTCATGCACGTGTAGGGTCCCTAGCAGCTCCAGGCTGCCAACTGGGGCCCCCCTTCCCCTGGCAGCTGCCTGCCGCTTGCTGGGGCCTCCCTTCCTATGGTTGGCTGGCTGGCCCTGCCCCCTGGTTGAACTCCCAGTCAAGGGGACAATTTGCATATTAGGCTTTTATTATATAGGATCTCTGGTTGCTTTCTCACTACAGCAGCAGAGTTGAATAGTTTTGAGAGAAACTATATGAATGGAAAGGCCTAAAATATTTACTGTCCAGTCCTTACAGAAAACATTTTGTGTATCTGTGGTATAGAGTAATGATTAAGGGATATAATTCAGAGCCATGATTTTCTAGATTCATGTATCTGCTCCACCATCTATTAATTACTTGACATTTGACAATTTACTTAATTCTCTATGCCTTGGGTTTTGTTCATCTAGAGCAGTGGTCGGCAAACTCATTAGTCAACAGAGCCAAATATCAACAGAACAATGATTGAAATTTCTTTTGAGAGCCAAATTTTTTAAACTTAAACTTCTAATGCCACTTCTTCAAAATAGACTTGCCCAGGCCGTGGTATTTTGTGGAAAAGCCACACTCAAGGGGCCAAAGATCCTCATGTGGCTCATGAGCTGCAGTTTGCTGACCACGGATCTAGAGAAAATAATAGCCCTCAACTTAAAATGCTTTGAGGATTAGGTGAATTTAGCACTTAGATTAGTGCCTAGAATAAGTGCTGTATAAATTTTAGCTATTATTTACATTTTGTAATATAAATTTATCTTCCATATTTTTGTCCATCTTTCCATGCAGGATTTGTTGTCCATTAAGTTAAGGAAACTTATGAGTAGTAGTGTTGGTGCTTATCTATGATGTATTGTAATATTTTTTCATTTGCTAGCGATTTATTAAACTTGAAGGGACTTCAATTTACTCTAAGAAAGTAAAGTTTCAATTACCTACATTAACTCTAGTTGTAATTTTATAAAATACTAGTGGCCTGGTGCACGAAATTTGTGCATGGGGGGGAGGGGTGTCCCTCATCCCCGCCTGCACCCTTTCCAATCTGGGACCTCTTTGGGGATAACCGGCAGTCGGACATCCCTCTAACAATCCAGAACTTCTGGCTTCTAACTGTTCACCTGCCTGCCTGATTGCCCCTAACTGCTTCTGCATGCCAGCCTGATCGTCCTTAACTGTTCCCCTGCTGGCTTGATTGCCCCTAACCTCTGCCTCGGCCCTGCACCTGGGACCCAGGATTCCCTCCTCCAGCCGGCCACAGGCACCCGGGATCCAGGCTTCCCTCCCTCTGATCAGCCATAGGCACCCAGGACCCAGACCAGCTTTGCCCGGGCTGGCTGCAGCCACAGGGGATGGTGGGCAGGTGGCTTCGCCTGGGCTGCAGCTGCAAGTGCTGGAACCCGGGACCATGGGGTGGGCGGCTTCTCTGTCTCCTGGGCCATAGCCAGCTGCAGGTGCTGGTGCCTGGGACTGCGAGGTGGGTGGCTTCTCCATCTCCCCTAGGACATGGGGCATGTGGCTTCTGCAGCTGGCTGCGGCCTGGGATCACGGGGCAGGCAGCTTCTTCATCTCCTGGACTTTAGCCAGCCTTGGGCGCTGGCTCCCTGTTTCTCCATCTCGCCCCAGGATGTGGGGCAGACGGACGTGAGGCAGGTGGCTTCTTTGGCTGGCTGCAGCCTGGGATCATGGGGCAGGAGACTTCTTCATCTCCTGGGCCGCAGCCAGACTCAGGCACTGGCGCCCGACTTCTCTGTCTCCTCCAACTTCTCCATCTCCCACAGGCCCAGAGCGGCTGGGGGCAAGACTGCTGCCATCTTTGTCAGGTTAATTTGCATACTCACTCCTGATTGGCTGGTTGGTGTTACGGAGGTACGGTCAATTTGCATATTTCTCTTTTATTAGTGTAGTTTAGTAAACAAAGGGGTCAAAATTAAATCAGCTGGTTAAATCTTTCTCAAGATTAATTATCCCCCCTATTATATCCAGGAAAGTATTTGAGAATTCACTACCTCCTGGTGAACTGGGACCTCCCACTGCTCCCAATCTTAATTCTAAGGGTCACAAATGGCAAATCTAATCCTTCTTCCTTACATAAAACCTTCAAACATGGAAAAACAGCTATCTTCTCATCTTCACTTTTACCTTCTTCTACCCACACCTCCGTCCCATGTCTCCATTTATGTATGCTAAACCCATCTAAGGCCTTCAAGTGGTTTTCCTGTGACAAGGATTCACTGGTTCCATTCACTATTATAGTGTTTCTTCTTAAAACAATCCAATATTTCATTATGTTATTTGTTTTGTGCCTTATTCTGCGATGCAAAAACATCAGGTCTAACAGTTTTGCAATTAACTTCTAATAGATCATCACATATGATATGTTATTAGGGATTAGGGAGTTTGCAATTCTATAAGCCTTTCTTATATTGATCAAAACCATTTGTATTTTAAAGTGCTTGCTCCTGAGAATTATCCAGACAGCAGCATAGCACACACTATGTATAATGGGATCCAGAGACTTTATACTGCATATTAAGTAAGTACTTGCTGGGCCTTGGACTTCATGATATTTGTAACTAGAGAAAAAAGCATACTTACTGCTTACTGCTGCCTCTAATAATTTCTGGCACCCTTTATTATGGTAATAATTGTGATTTGGACTTTAATGCACCTATATCTTAAAACTTAGGACTAAGATGTTACTATCCTATCTAATAAAAGAGTAATATGCAAATTAACCATCACTTCATGATAAAGATGGAGGCACCCACAGCCAATAAGGAAGGGAATATGCAAATTGACATGACAAAAATGGCAGCATCAGCCAAGGCCATGGAGCCGGCCTGAGCGGGAGGGAGGCTTGGCTTCCTTGGTCACACCAGCCAGCTCCATGGCCATCACCCAGACAAAGCCATAGTGGCAGGGCCGAGGCAAAAGTGGTTAGGGGTGATCAGGCCAGGAGGGAGGGCAGTTGGGAGTGAGCAGGCTTGGCAGGGGGGGCCAGTTGGAGGCAAGCAGGCCAGCAGGAGGGCAGTTGGGGGTGAGCAGGCCAGCAGGGGGCCCAGTTGGGTGCAAGCAGGCTGGCAGGGGGGGAAGTTGGGGCGAGCAGGCCAGCAGTGGGGGGCAGTTGGGCATGATAAGGCCAGTGGGTGGGGCAGTTTGGGGCAAGCAGGCCGGTGGGAGAGTAGGAGGCAAGCAAGCCAGCAGGGGGGGCAGTAGGTGGCAAGCAGGCCAGCAGGGGGGGCAGTTGGAGGCAATCAGGCCAGCAGGGGTGTCCAGTTTGGGGTGATCAGGCCAGTGGGGGGCAGTTTGGAGCGAGCAGGCTGGCAGGGGGGCAGTTGGGGGTGATCAGGCTGGTGGTAGGGACAGCTCGGGGCAATCAGGCCAGCAAGGCGGGAAGTTGGGAGTGAGGAGGCCGGTGGGGAGGTAGTTGGGGCGAGCAGGCTGGCAGGCAGAGTGGTTAGGGGTGATCAGGCAGGCTGGCAGGTGAGCGGTTAGGAGCCAGCAGTCCTTAACTGGCAGTCGGACATCCCCCAAGGGGTCCCAGATTGGAGAGGGTGCAGGCCGGGCTGAGGGACACCCTCCAGTGCACCAATTTCATTCACTGGGCCACTAGTATTGATATAATTATATAGATCTTCATCTCCTATTAAATATACAGTATACATATATAATATATATAATTAATATATATACATATATATCTATATTAAATATATATATACACACATATATATGTATGTGTATATATATATATATGTATATATATATATGTATATATATATATATGTATATATATATATATATATCCTAATATATATATATATAAAAACCCAGGATCTGTAACATCCAAAATGACCAAAGGCTTGCCAGAACGCCAGGCTAGGTAGCTGAGGGAGTGGGAGCTGATCAACCAGTGGCAGCGGTGACTGGCGAGCAGTGACTGGCGAGCAGCTGAAAGGCAGACCTCTTGGTCCCTCCTCCCAGCCCTCAGACTCCAATCAATCAGTGGTGGAGGCAGGGCGGACCTGGGGACAGGCTCCCTTAGTAGTCCTACATGTTCAGTCTCAAGAGAACAGGACAGGCACCAATCGACCAAATCGACCAACCTCCTGGAACTCAGCCTCCGGCACTGCGGCCGCTTCCCCTCCCTAGATGCTCCACAAGGAAGAAAGGATACCACCAGCAGCACCAGGAGCGACCAGTGGTGATTTCTCTCCCCATGCTGCCTCCAGGTCACTGAGCCAGCCCCAACCCAGATAAAATGTGATCACTGCACACGGAAGAAATGTTGTAAAATAATAAAAACTGATGATTAAGGGCTCACCTCCATGAGTTATTGGGAGCCTCTGAGCGCTGGGCACCCCGACTATTTTAGGGGCTTCAGGTGCATGGGGGACACAGAAGGGTCAGGAAACCTCCCTGGAGGTTGGGCCGTTGGTCTGATCATGGATCCATCCATCCTGCTGTCTACCAACAGCCGCCTCCACGGAGAATGGGAGAACAAAGGGAGGTGGCGGTTCTGCAAACCCCAGAGGTAATCCAGGGTCTCAGGTACTCTGCCCCACCCACTGACACTTTTGGTTTCTCCCTGAATCAGAGGTGCCACCTGAGAGACCCTGGGTGGGCACCTGGCACAGCCACCTCTCCGTGTTTGCCTGTTCATCTTTGTGTCTGTCTCTGTGTCTGTCAGGCTGTCCCCGAGCTTGCCTCCACTTCTAGAACTAAGCTTCTGGTATAGCAACAACCTGTGAACCCTCATTCCTTTCCTATGGCAGGATGCTTTTCCCCCACAGGCAGGATACCTTTCCCCCTCCTCCCTACCCTGTGACCACTGGGTACCTGGAGCAGGTGCAGCATCCTGGGCCCAGACCAGCACCAGTGCCCGCCCACATGACTGCCCCTGCGCTCAGCTTCACTCTCTTCCCTTCACCCAGCCCCAGTGCCCTGGGGCCTGCTGCCAGGCCTGCTGCACCCCTCTTGCCACTGCCCAGGGTGCTTTCTGGCCTCGAATTCTTGTTGCTAATTGGTCAGATTCTGATTAACCAGGGGGTTGCGGGAGTGGAAACACTCCTAGGATGGGAGACAAGTAACCTGTATGAACTGCGCTCAGGGGCTGGATAGCCCCTGGGTCAGGTGACTGAAGAGAGCAACTGCTGTGCTGAGAGACACCCGCCCCCCGCAGTGCACAAATTTTGTGCATGGGACCTCTAGTATATATATATTAGAGCTGGGTTTATTTCCTTCCAGAATCTTAAAGCAGGCTAACATGTATTTCCCAGTGGCCAACAAATCTGGAAATTGACAAAATACATTTCAGACATAAAAATATTACCTTGAGTGATCATAAATAAAATTTACCCAAATATATTAATAATTTATCCCTGCCATCCAAATGGCATAGGGGTCACATTTGTGATGTCTCAAAGCTACTTTTTAAGGTGGAACTAGACCAACAATAAACAACTTAGTGAAAATAAAATGACTTGGAGTAATAGTTATTTTTTTCTCCAACTGCAATGAAATAAAAATCTAACTGCCAAGCACAAATATATAATTAGATATGTGACATTAAGCAGGTCATCTAAACAGTAAGAAAAAAGTCTTAAGATCAAGAAAAATATCTTAAAATCAAGAAAAATGTCCTTTGCTTTCCAATTTTAAAATCATAAAACTTTAGGATTTCATACCCTTTCTAAATACACATTGTCACTGATGCTTAATGAAATAAAATAGGGGATTTTAAAAATAAGAAATGTTGCACCTGAGTCAATCCATATTATCTATTATTTATTATCAGTACAGGGTCCCCACATTCTGTAGCAATTGCCCCTTAATGTCCTATGACACCAGATGGCTGGCAGGAACATAAGAGCATATATATATATATATATATATATATATATATATATATATATATATATATATCCTATCTAATAAGAGGGAAAATGTAATTGATCATCATGCCCTCACAAAGATGGCGGCGCCCACAGCCACAAGATGGCAGTGCCCAGTCCCCTCAGCCCTGCCCAGGCTGCAGGCAAGTGGCACAGCAGGGCCCGTCCCCAGGCGGGTCCAGTCACTGCACATGCCTGCGTCCGGAGTCCCCATCCCATCAGCCTCCCAGCTGCCCAGGGGAACCCGAGGCTCATGTAACCAGGGCTGGCCGAGGCTTGTGCTGCCAGCAGTGGCAGCAGCAGAGGTGTGATGGGGCCATTGCCTTCCCCTGATCGCCGGGTCACCTCCAGCCCCTGAGAGCTCCCAGACTATGAGAGGGGGCAGGCCAGGCTGAGGGACCCCCTTCCAGTGCATGAATTTTCATGCACTGGGCCTCTAGTACATATATACTAATAACAGAGAAATACGCCAATTTTCTGGGATGCTGTCACAGTAACAGTAATGACCAAACAGCAGGCTGCATTGGGTGACAAGGCCAGCAGGGGGGGCAGTTACGGGTGATCAGGCCAGCAGGCAGAGGTGGTTAGGGGTGATCAGGCTGGCAGGAGGCCAGTTAGGGGCAATCAGGCAGGCAGGTGAGTAGTTAGGAGCCAGCGGTCACGGATTGTGAGAGGGATGTCCGACATCCCCTGAGGGTTCCCGGATTGGAGAGGGTAGAGCCTGGGCTGAGGGGACGCCCCCTGCCCCGGGCACAAATATATACATAAATTTAGTGTATACATTGCAATGAGTTTAGGCATAAGTATACACTATGAAATTATCACCATTATCAAGAATATAAACATGTCTACCATCTCCCAAAGTATCCTCCCATTCCCTTTATTTTATTTTTTACAGGAAAGTTTTTTGTTGTTTTTTTTGACATTTTATTTTTATTTTATTTTATTTTATTTTTAAATTTCTTTATTGATTAAGGTATCACATATTTGTCCTCATCCCCCCATTCCCATCCCACACCCCTCCCCACACATACCCCCACCCCCTTGTTGTCCTTAACCGCTGGTTAGGCTCATATGTTTGCACACAAGTCCTTTGGTTGATCTCTCCCCTTTACCCCCACCCTTCCCTACCCTCCCTCTGAGGCCCGATAGTCTGATCCATTCCTCCTTGTTTCTGGGTCTGTTCTTGTTCATCAGTCTATGTTGTTCATTATTTCCCCTAAATGAGTGAGATCATGTGCTATTAGAAATACACTTATAAGAACCGAAAATGAGACAAGCAATAATGGTTATGTTGACAGGCAAATGAATCGGTCTGTAGTGAGATTCTTTCTGGGCCAACAGTTCTTTTGAGACCCAATTTCAATGTCCAACAGTTCCTTATGTGTACATGTCAGCACTGACATTACAGTTCTGGATGGTGGACAAATGGTGGTAATGCAGGTCCAACTCTCTCTGGTTTGGTCCTGGGCAACCTGCAGTGATGCACAGCTGCTAACTGCTAGTACGGGAAGGCCACATCAGCGTCTTCCATCTCTGGACTGCTTCTCTTCTGTCTTCATGGCTGCAGTAGTCCTGTCGATTCCTCTCTGTTGCTGGAATCCACATGGTCTCGGAGTTGTTTTCTGAAAATATACAAACATATTCTCGACCAAAAGTTAATAAAGGAATATTTTCTATAAATTTGACTTGGAATCCTATTTCATTTTTTGCCCAAATGATTTTCCTCTGGCTTGTTTTGACACCTTGTGTGTTTTTCATGGGTGTCTTGCTTTTAGCCTTACAATTAATTTTCTAAAGTATTAATTTTCTAGATGTAATTTACTTACACGATATTTTTCCTTACATGATATTCCTCTACTATCCCCTCCTTTTTTGATTTAAATGTTAGGAAGCTTTTGAAAATTTTATAATGTAGTCTTGATGGCTTTTAAATTTTAATTTTTTGCACTATAATATTACTGTTTTAGGTTCATTACATGGTGCACAATTTTATCATGAGATGAAGTACCAATAAAAATTTTAGTTAACACTTTAGGAACGCCTTTTTGTCCAGTACAATTAATTTTTCTAGAATATTCGCTTGTTTCAACTAGCCAATTTAAATTTGCCTGAAAACTTCACTACTATTTTACCGTCAAATTTATTACTCTAACAACAATCTTATTTTACCCTGTAAATACTGGTGGAAGGGATTATTTTCCTTCTTTAGTAGGTCCTGAGCATTCCTGGTTGTAGGCTGGATTTAGATATCATAAACCCACTTCCCCACACCATGGTTACAAGACAACTCAAACAATTCTTGTTGGAGTGAGAGGGCAGCTGCTGTCGGCCAAGTCTCTGTCGGTCACCTGGGTCCCGATCTGAGCTGGGCACGGGAAGCACAAAGCAGCCATGGGGGCAGGAGACCTCCCTCAGAAGGGGTTAGGGTTCAGGCCCCTGCAATGTTGGGGGGGTGAGGGTCTGTGCCCCACCTCTGTTGATCCCCAAATTCTCTCCTGATGGCCCCTCTGTGACTGTGCCTGTCTTAGGTTGTTCCTTCCTTGAGGAATCTTACCCGTCTCTGGCTAACCAGCCATCCTCCGGGGCCAACCAGGGTGACGTGAGGTTCAGTTTTGTCTCCTTGGTAGCCTATGCCCCCGTGGCCTCCATGCCCAACACCTGCCTTGGGATCCCCTCGCCTGCTGGCGGGGCCCCAGCACTGATCACATGTCTTGTGGAACCTGGGTTTCTTCTCCAGGGAAGGCTCAGTTCACCCCGCTGGGTGAGAGACAGATCCATGGCACCTGTCATCATGAGACTTCAACCTCGACATGAACCGAGAGCTCATACAACAGCTGTGAGCAATTGAATTGTGAGAAGAGGGTCTCTCTTGGCCTAAAGGGTAAGAGGGACCAATATAGAATGCTCAGGTGCCTTCCCAGGAGGCCCTCTACACAATGAGAAGGATTAAATCCTTACATGTCCTTTTTAAATTGATGCCAGACATTCAAAGAATTAGTTTGTACGTTTGCTTGGGATAATTGTATATTATGCTGTTGTAATTCTAAAGTATCAAGAGACGTGTTAAGTTTGTCTCCAAGCACCAAACAGATGATTTTTTTTTTTTTTATCCCAAGGGTGTGAGGAACTATTATAAGTACTGGGGGTGATCCAAATCTGGGAAAAATTTTAATGATAGTGTAGAATAATATCATGTAAGGATATTCTTTGTTCTAGTCCATGGGAATTCCCGTTCAAACTGGCTGTCCATTTCTTTTTATATAGACAAGGTCTTAGTTACATTTTCTGCACCTCTACCGGGGGCACGTAGTGATAGTAGTGACACCCTTTCTTTGGTGTCCACACAAGCCAGAAACCTCTCTTTAATTGTACACACAAAGGGGCATTATTTTGATTTTGTGTCATACAAAAGGGAAGATGGGTGGAGACCCTATGTATTTATACTTTCTTGCTCCACCCATGAATCTCCTGGATGACCAAGGTGTTTGGTATTATTGGTAACTACATTAGTCAGGGGATCAGCCCATGTAAGGGCTCTTACCCATGAAGGGTCAGGAGCATAAGACCAAAATACTTAGCCTCTTGTCCCAGGTAAAATTACCGCACATCTGATGATTGTTAGCTTGGCTAGAAAGGCGTTCTCAGGCATTCTTGGGTTTCTGGTTACCTCACAATTTCTTCCCTGAGGTTTGACGTTCTGATTGATGTTTCTCTGTTTTCCAGGAAAGTTTTTGATTGATATTTTTCCTGTCTTGCCATAGTGGTAAGATAGTCTCCTACCTAGCTCCAGAACCATCATTTGAAAAGGGCTATTGTGAAATTGCATAACCTTCTTCCAGAGCAGTGCACTCTAACAACCAGAGAGGCAATCAGGAGGATTCATGACCTTTAATTATAACCTTCACCTCAGTCTGGAAACGTAGTCCTGAGCAGGGGTCTTCTTATCTCCCTGTATATTCCAAGTACCCTGTTAATTTGCAGAACATCCTCCCATTTGCATTTCTTTTATTTGTCAAGAATCAATAGATGAGACAAATATGCCCAGGTTAAATAGATCCTACTTATAAACTGAGAGAAAAATGAGAAGCATTTTAAAGTGGTAAACTATAGTCTGTTGATGGCAGCTCAGCAAAATGAAATAGGAAACTCTATGATGTGACCCAGTCTTTGAGAATAATGGAGAAGCTTTTCTAAACTGATCAAGTTAGCCTCTAGGCTCTGTTACTGAGGCAGGAGCGGGGCAGGGGGTGGGGGGAGAGACAGTATATCTCACTGATTCCAAATGCAGACATTCTCTTTATGTGAATGGGAGTTTCAGAGCAAGAAGGGGTTTTTAGAAAATAAAGTAATATCTTGTCTTGCACTTTTGAGTTGAGTTGTAAACTTTGATATATGTATGTTATATACACAAAAAAACTCATATGTACATATACTTAAGCCAATTCCCCATACATTAATCCTATCTTGATAAAGTACAGCCTTATTATCCTCCTTCCTAAATGGGTGAAATAAATAATATAAGAGCTTGGAGGGGAAAAACTTTTAAAATGTTATAATGTATACAAGGATGATTTGTAGGGAAAAAAATCAACTTTCCTCCCAAATCTTTACATCTTTATTCATTAAAAAGTCTGTACAAATTCAAATAGAACACATCTCATGATTACCTTCTACCCTCTGCCAGTCCCTTTTCTCAAAGGGGGTCAGGCTAACATTCTTCTCTTCTGGGTGAGGTAGGCAATACCATTGACAGGGAAAGAAGAGAAGAGCATACATATCCCCTTATATTTCCCATAATGATGTGCTCGAGGGAAGAGAGTTCTGAGTGACTGTCAATAAGTTCAAGACTTCCCAAAGTTCATTGGGCCTTAGAATCTTTTAGGGAGCTTGTATTTTTCCCCAAACACACATTATGAGCCCCACCTCTACCTGCTGAATCAGAATATTCCATTACCTGGGTATTTGTTTGTTTGTAATAGGCAATGCATAAATATGTTCTAAATTCAAAAGTATTAATACAATAAAAAGTAACCTTGTTCACCCCTCTCCTCTAGTTCCCCAATCCTGAGTAAACCACTGTTGCCAGTTAGGTGAGTATATCATTACCAGTTTGAATATTTTATGAAAACAACTTAGTATATTCAAACAAATACGTTCATATATTTTATTACAAAGAGTCACAAGCAGTGCACACTTGCTGTATCCACTACACATAATGTTTTTAAATGGTTCCATGTTATTACACAAAGAAATGCAAATTTCTTTTAGATGTTTCACAGCATTCCATTACTGGGATAAGCAATAATATATTTAAACAGTCTCTTAACGCTAAAGATTTAGATTTTCTTCCCCACTTTTTGCCATTACAAACAATACTACAGTGAATATTCTCATATTTAATGATATTTGCACAAGTGTAATTTTCTACATAGTAGAAATTCCTCAAAATAGAATTTTCTAATCATAGGGTATGGATACTGCCAAACACCCCTCCATAAAACAAACACAACAACAATAACAACAACAAAACAGTGCCAGTTCTCATTAGGCATTTGTAGATTTAAAAAAATCCCCAGGTGATGCTATTGATCAAACAGGATTAGAGAAAGAATATTAGCTAGTGTGTAAAACTTGGATTTGTGGACTGGATCTGTTGCCTATCTTTCAGCATAACTATTTCTTCTACAAAGCTTTCCCTGTGTCATCTAGCTCAATACTCCTCAAACTTTAAGTGCATATAAATCATTGGGCATCTGGGGGATCTTGTTAAAGGGCAGATAACTCGACATTCTCTATTTCTAACAAGCTCTTAGGTGAGAGGCTAATGATTTTGTTCCATGGACCATACTTTGAGTAGCCATGTCCTAAGGGACTCCACAGTCAGCAACACATAGACTAGCACTTAGATTGTATCTTTGAGTGCAGCAGTGCTCAAACTTTTTATCTCAAAACTCTTAAAAGTATACAGACTCCCCCCAAAACTTTATTTTTGTGGTTTATATCTTTTAATATTTACTCTGTTTGGAATTAAAACTGGGAAAAAAAAGGTTATTTTATTTAATTTCACATAAAAATAATAAGTCCATTACATATTAACTCAAATAACATAGTTTTAAAAATTGCAAAATAAAGTTAGTGAGAAGAGTAGCATTGTTTGATTTTGGATAGCTGGTTTCTTATACTAGTACATGTTTCTTCATGCAATCTGTTGTATTACACATCATGTAGCCCTGGAAAACTCCACTGTATACTGTGAGAGATCAAGAGTGAAAAAAGTAATAATCTTAGTATTATCATGAAAATAGTACTGACCTTTTTGATCTCCTAAAAGGGTCTTGGAGTCCCCAGGGGTCCCTGACCACACTTTGAGAACCATGACTGCAGAGTACAATCCTTCTGCTGCACTCATAGACTACAACCTTCTCAAAAACAGTGACCATATCTATCTTATTTGTGTTCTTTGTTGCCATAGAACTTTCAGATAAAGTACTGAATCAATGTTTCTTGGTTTGCTGATTATGGAAATCAGATTTCCCAATGTATTCTTATCCTATTTCCTTTGCATGGGCCATTCTGAACTGGAACATGGGGACACAGGTGGAGAGAGGGAATGAGCCTCCTTTCACTCACCTCTTCCATAAAGGAGAGTTCACAAAGATATGAAACTTGATTATAAAGCAAATCTAGCATGGTATTACAAAGTAACTACATCGATTATTTTATTTGATATTGAAAATAAACCTGTAAGCTAGGTAGAACAATTGTTATTATATTCATTTTACAGAAACTGAGACTCAAATCAATTTTCCCAAGTTTTTATAGCTAGTAAGTGACTATTGAGCCAGTGTTGAGAAAATAGAATTCAACACTGGATCATGAATAGGTTGAAAGAATGGTTTTACATATTTTATTGTATACTCGTTTTTTGTGTCGTGGGATATCAATAGCATTTAGAATTGAGAATATTTGCAATAGGTGCCTTTATGGTGATCAAATGTTTCCAGTTCTTGGGGTCATTCAGCCACCTGCTAAAACTGTTTATTGCCTGATACTTGACAATGAACATTATCCTTCAAATTGCTTTCTGCTATAGTGCTGTTGCATAATTAGATTTTCTATGAAGTCTTTCTTAATGTCATCATAATTTTCATTAGCATAGTGAGTAATGACAGCTTCCTCTGCTATGAGATTGATGTGATTATTTCTCAATAAGCCTGGTATATTACCTTCCAAAGGATACGACGAGGGTGGCAATTCTGGAGCTCAGAGTCCCCAAGGGCAAATAAATTTGTTTGTTAACAGTAGGAAGGTCTATAGTCACTGAAGGAACTCTAGAAGCATGCTCTAGAATGCTAATCCTCTCAATCCCAGCTCCAATTCCAATAAACTGGAATCAGACTGGTAGTACAGTATTTCTATGTGGATTCTGGCCTGCTTTGGCCACATTGAATATTTTCAGCCCTTAAAACCTATAGTAAAAAATTCCAAAAGGCAGGAGGTGGAACAGAGACTACGATGCTCTACTAAATATGCCTCAAAGATCAGTCCAGGTGCCTATCAGTTGCAAAGTAACAGTGAATACAGTTAACCGGCAAATGCTATTTCAGATTTCAGTTGTCAATTAATAAGCCAAATTAGAAAATCTGGTGCTTCGTCTTAGATAGACAAAATATATGGACTCAGGTTCTCTCTCTCTCTCTCTTTCTCTCTCTCTCTCTCTCTCTCTCTCTCTCTCTCTCTCTCTCTCTCTCTCTCTCTCTCTCTCTCTCTCTCTCTCTCTCTCTCTCTCTCTCTCCTCTCTCTCTCTCTCTCTCTCTGTGTGTGTGTGTGTGTGTGTATGAGAGAGAGAGAGAGAGAGAGAGAGAGAGAGAGAGAGAGAGAGAGAGAGATGGATTTACTAGTAAACCTAGCCATTTGGTATCATTCAGAAATTTTCCTTATTAAAAATCAGTAACTTTTTCCGGCTTCAAATGCATTATTTTCATTTAGTTTAACCATAGTTAGTGATGTAACTAAAAAGAAATACTTGGGAAGAGATCAGCAGGATTTTTGAAATTATAACTCATCCGTAAAACATGGCCAGTCACCATTGATACTCCAGTTTAAGAGCTGATAACAACGGATAGCTATGAATTTGTGTGCTTTATTTTACTAAGGATAAAGTTTTGGGTTTATTAAATAGCTCATTTTGCAATAAAATTAGTTCATGTGATGTTTTTTATACAGACACAGCAATTGTCTTTTTTCTCTCTCTCTTTTTTTTTTTTTTTTTTTTTTAGGCAATGGATATTTTTTTTCCGGACCTTTCTCTTAAACTTCATGTACTCAATGTTAGAAGTGCCCAATGATAAAATGGGATTTGTACTTTACCATTATGTTTTTTAGTAGTTGGTGGTATTATGTATTCTGTTGAGTGGCAAAACACAGCATATCCTTGAAAAATAATATAGTAAAGTATGTGCAATAACTACCATTGGGGTATAATGTGCTTTGTCATTTGAATAAATAAAACTAAGGTTATTTCCTAGAGTTATTATACAAGTTAAAAAAAAGTCCATAATTATGGAGCAAGCCATGGACAAGTAATCAATGTAGGATTTATGTAGACTGCATGCAGCAGAAATCAGGGCAGAGGGAATGGAGATGATTCTACTTAACCATCATTAACAAACACCAACTACTGTGAAAAATGTTTGTATTTGATAGAATCTAATGAGATTAAAAGAAAATTGCCAGTTTATCTACAGCACAGAAAACTAGGCTTTAGAATCACACCTCTAATATTGTCTCCATTCTTTTCTTTCTATCTTCAAAAGAACCAGGCTATACTGCCTAGTAATTTTTACCAAATATTTATCACAATCAATCCTCCTGAGATCACTGTATTTTACTAAGTCAGTATTTATTTAGTACTGCGAATGAGCAGATAGGTTCTACACCTCAGTATTGGTGGTTATAAAAAAGTAGAGGTGGAGTCTTTGCCCTGATGGCTTTCATAATCAATGAGGGTGATGCCCTGGATGGTGTGGCTCAGTTGGTTGAGCATTGTCCTATGCACCAAACCAAGGGATCATTGGTTGTATTCCCGGTCAGGACACATGCCTGGGTTGTGAGCTCAATCCCCAGTAGAGGGCATGCAGAAGGCAGCAGCCAATCTGTTTCAATCTCTCCCTCTCCCTTCCTTTTTCTCAAATCAATAAAAACATATTTTAAAATAAAACAGACAAATAACTAATTTTACAAGATGCTGCATCTCATCATATAGCAGTTTCTGACAAAAAAACATAATCACCATCAATATGGCTAATGTTAATAACAACCAAATATTCATTATTTTATGTGTGTCATAAGCTATGCCAGATGCTTTGTATGTTATATGTCATCAAATAATTGCAAAAACCTGGCAAAGCAGGTACTGCTTAATCCCATTTTATATGTGAATAAATTGAGATTCTCAAGTTGTTAATAGTAGCTCTAAAGTTGGAAACATTGCTGTCCAACTTGAGGGCCCTTGAGCCTTATATTCTACTAGAGGCCTGGTGCACGAAATTCGTGCACGGAGGAGGGTTGTCCCTCAGCCCAGCCTGTACCCTCTCCAATCTGGGACCCCTCAAGGAATGTCTGACATCCTTCTCACAATCCAGGACTGCTGGCTCCCAACTGCTTGCCTGCCTGCCTTCCTGATTGCCCCTAACCGCTTCTGCCTGCAAGCCTGATCACCCCCTAACCACTCTGCTGCCAGCCTGTTTGCCCCCAACTTTCCTCCTCTGCCGGCCTGGTCACCCCTAACTGCCCTCTCCTGCAGGGTTGATCACCTCCAACTGGCCTCCCTTGCAGGCCAGGTGCCTCCCAACTGCCCTCTCCTGCTGGCCATCTTGTGGTGGCCATCTTGTGTCCACATGGGGGCAGGATCTTTGACCACATAGGGGCAGCTATATTGTGTGTTGCAGTGATGATCAATCTGCATATTACTCTTTTATTAGATAGGATAGAGGCCTGGTACAGGGGTGGGGGCCAGCTGGTTTTCCCTGAAGGGCATCCCGGATCAGGGTGGGGGTTCCCTCGGGGTGTGGGGCGGCCTGAGTGAGGGGCCTGTGGTGGTTTGCAGGCCAGCCACGCCCCTGGCAACCCAAGCGGAGGCCCTGGTATCTGGAATTTATTTTCCTTCTACAATTGAAACTTTGTAGCCTGGAGTGGAGCCAAGCCTGGGGCTCCCTCCGAGGCCGGTAGCCATTTGTGTTGGGGTTATAATTGAAACTTTGTTGCCTTAAGCGGGTGGGCCCGGCCAGGGTGTGTGGAAAGCTTTGCTTCCCCTGTTGCCGGCGGCAACCCTGGCCTGCTCTCTCAAGCTCCATTCTGCTGCCATTTTTTTGAATTTGTTTACCTTCTATAATTGAAACTTTGTAACTTGAGTGGAGGCTTAGGCCTGGCCAGGGCAGGCGGAAAGCTTGGCTTCCTCTGTTACCTAGGAAACCTTACTCTCTGTGGCTGTAGCCATCTTGGTTTGGGTTAATTTGCATGCTTGCTCTGATTGGATGGTGGGCGTGGCTTTTGGGTGTGTCAGAGGTATGGTCAATTTGCATATTTGTCTATTATTAGATAGGATTCCACTGCCTTTTATTGGCAGGTCAACACATTCAGTGATTCTTTAATATGCATAAAATTTTACAATCCATTTAATAAAATATGGCAGGAATCTTATTCGCATACGTAAAAATTTTACTTATGCCTATGCGCTCACATGCATGCACACAAGAGTCTCTTCTGAGTTTTTCAAAATGGCAGCCGAATAGGCAGACGTGTTCTACACCTTCTCATGAAGAGGATGGAAGGAACAACTAAATTGAACAGCATCCACCTGGAATTGGAAAATTAGACATAGCTGGTGAGACATTTCATGGCCGGAAAGGATAGAGGATGCCTGGAGAATGGTAAGATCAGGGATCTGGGCTGGAGAGAGAGATGCGTGACCACCGGGTTGAGAGGGTCAGAGGAAGCCTGTGCTGCACCAAATCGTGTCCCTTGGGTATATATATAACAATCAACTGTGGAAGGGGGTCCACAGGGCTTCTGGCAGCCAGGGAATCTGGATCTAAGTCCACAGCTGCTAGAGGCTTTGCCCAGAAAGACAGCCCAAAGAACTGCCCGAGCTGCGTGTGGTGGGGTGGGGTGGGGGGAGAAACTCACGGTGGCGTGGTTCTTTTGCCTTTATATTTTCCTTGCTTTTATTCACTAAACCCAGTTCATAGGACATTTCAATTACAACACTTACTGAGGCTGTGGTGCAGGTGGAGGTGCAGTTCTGTGGAGGCAGGGGAGAGGCTGTGAAGAGGAGCAGGACAGGGAGAGGTGACCAGGAATCCTGCACTGGGACATTCGGAACCCTCCAACCCTAAGCAGCCATTTTTCTCCTGAAGAGCCAGTCCCTCCCAGCAGCACCTGCAGGGCAACTAGTGCAGCGCACCCAGCCTCAAGCTTTGCAGAAGAAACCAAGAATCTGAATAGTCCCAGGAAACCCGGGAGGACTGGGTTGAGGGGACATTTGGTCCCATAAACCAATACAGCAACACCCCCACCTAAAGCCCGTGTCAGAAATAGACACTTGTATAAATAAGACTGAAAGCAGGCAGACAAATCAAGCGGGGAGATGGGTCCCACCTGTCTGCAACCAAGGCTGTGGAAACAGACACAGAAGAGCGGTGAATCGCTGGGGACTTCAACACAGTGCTATGTAACAGGAAACTGAGAATTGGAAGACAGAACAGTAGAGAGGGGTCTTAAACCAGCCCCCATGGGACACTAAAACTTGGCTGAAATGAACGACACTTCACTTTTTTATTTTTTACATTTTACTTACAATTTTTTAATGTTTTATTTTTTTAACCTTTTATTTTTTTGTATTATATTTCTTCATCCTATTTTAAATATTTTATTTTATCTTATTTTTTTTATTTTTCCCACCCTTTTCTTCCTCACTTATCCCTTTTTCATCCTATTTCTTTTCTTCTGTCGCTGCTTTATTTTTCTCTTTCCTTTCTTTTTACCCCTTCTTAAAATTTTATCCACTTTATCTTCTCTATGGGCACATTATTATTATTGTAGTCTCTGTTGCCTTACTCATATATCTAATTTCCTCTCCCCTATGCCAAGTCCATGCACCCTTCTCTTTTCTCTTTCTTTGCTAACCAATTTTTTATGCTTTGTGTTTCCTCTCCTTTGTGTTTGCTCTCTTCTCCGAATTGCTTAATTAGTTTCACTCACAAAACTCAAGCTAATCTGCTCTCTCCTCTTTTATCCTTTTTCAAAAATAGATGAATATACAGATAGATAATTTTTTTAAATTGTTCTTTTAAACTTTTTTTTATTGATTATTTTGTTTATTACTTTTCTTCTTACCCACTCATTTTCTTTCTACCTCCTCTATACTGATCTGTGGCCATTTCCCTATTAATTCAATTACTTTACCTTACTTTCTGGATATAAGCTCTGCCTCTACAGATTCTGTCACCACCATTTTTTCCTGGGTGTTTCTTGTTTGCATTTTTTGGTTTATTTGTTTGTTTTGCGGAGTTTTCTCCCCATATATGTATACATTTTCCCCTTCGTTTTTCTCCTTTTTCTTTTCTCTCTTACCTTTTTTCCATTTCTCAATATCATTTTTGGTCTCTTTTCTCTCCCCTAATTCAGTTTTCTCTGGTAGTCACATTTATTGGGGTTATTGGTGTCGTGAGTATATTCATTTTTTGTTCCCTTTGTGTCGTGTCTTGTTGACTTGTATTTTGTGCTATTTGGTCAATGTGGTAGAAAGTGAGCCACATAATCAGACACCCTGAGGAGAGACTCCTTCTACAAATGGGACAATAACACTCAAGACCCAACTACTCTAAGAGAACCCAAATAACCTAAGTAGGGGGCATCCCTAGAATACCCAGCCCAGAAGACCTGAGAGATTGCACCACTAGGTCCCACAAAACATCTACTATATAAGATAAAACCAAAAAATCTGGGTGACAAACAAGTTTGCTCTAATACATAGAAACAACCACAAAGTAACAGCAAAAGTGGGGATACAGAGAGAAAAAAAAACAAATGAAGGAATCACCAGAAAAAGAAGTAAACAAAATGGAGGTAAGTAATTTGTCAGAGAAAGAATTCAGAGCAATAGTTATAAGGACACTGAAAAGGATAGAAGACAAATTCAACAACATGTGTAAGAATCAAGAGGAAATAAAGAAGAACCAGGAGGAAATAAAGAATGACATAGCTGAAATAAAGAACACAATAGAAAGCATCAAGAATAGACTAAAAGAAGTTGAGGACTGCATCAGTGAACCAGAAGAAAAGGTAGGAAAAAACACCCAAGCAGAGACGCTATGGGAAAAAAATGTAAAAAGCAGGAGGAGAGCCTAAGGGAGCTTTGGGACAACACGAAATGAAACCACATCTGCATAATAGGGGTGCAAGAAGTAGAGGAAATGGAGCAAGGAATAGAAAACTTATTTGAAGAAATAATGACAGAAAACTTCCCTAATATTGGGAAGAAAAAACTCACACAAGTCCAAGCAGCACACAGAGCCCCAAACAAGATGAACCCAAAAAGACCAACACCAAGACACATAATAATTAAATTGGCAAACACCAACGACAAAATACGATCTTAAAGGTAGCCAGAAAAAGACAGAAAGTTACCTATAAGGGATCTCCTATTAGACTATCAACTGATTTCTCAACAGAAACACATCAGGCCAGAAGGGAATGGAATGAAATATACAAAGTGATGCAAAGCAAAGGACTGAATCCAGGAATATTATACCCAGCAAGGCAATCATTCAAACTTGAAGGTGAAATCAGGAGCTTCACAGACAAAAAAAGGGCTAAGGGAATTTATTTCCACCAAGCCAGCAATGCAAGAAATGCTAAAAGGACTTCTGCAAAAAGAAGAAATAAGAAGGGAAGAAGGAACACAGCATCCTGGTAACAAATGACAATGAAAACACACCAATCCAAAATCAACAGGACATAGTAAAAGAGATCCTGAAAGGGAAGTTGATAGATCTACAGGCCTACCTCAAAAAAAAATGGTAATAAATTATCTAACCCTAAAATGTAAAGAATTAGAAAGACAACAACAAGAAAAGCCCAGAGTAAGCAGACAGAAGCAAATAATATAGATCAGAGTGGAAATAAACACCACAGAAACCGAAAAATAAATAAATAAATAAATAAATAAATAAATAAATAAATAAATAAAATAAAAAACAAACAAACAAACAAACAAAAAACCACAATACAAAAGATCAACGAAAACAATAGCTGGTTCTTTGAAAGGATAAACAAGATTGATGAACCGTTAGCCAGGCTCATCAAGAAACAAAGACAGAGGACCCAAATAAAATCAGAAATGAAAGAGGTGAAGTAACAGACCCCACAAACACAAAGAATTGTAAAAAAAAAATACTATGAACAACTCTACTCCAACAAACTGGACAACCTAAAGGAAATGGACATATTCCTAGAAAAATAAAAACTTCCAAAACTCAATCAGGAAGAATAAATAACCCAAATAGGCCAATAACTACCAATGCAATTGAAGCAGTAATCAAAAAACTTCCAGCAAACAAAAGCCCTGGTCTAGATGGTTTTAAAGGGGAGTTTTACCAAACAGTCAGAGAAAAACTAAAACCTATCCTCCTCAGACTATTCAAAAAAATTCTAGAGGAGGGAACATGTCCAAGCTCTTTCTATGAAGCCAGCATTACCCTAATCCCAAAACCAGATAAAGACATCACACAAAAAGAGAGCTACAGGCCAATATCCCTAATGAACATAGATGCTAAAATCCTCAACAAAACTCTAGCAAATCGGATCCAGCATTACATTAGAAAGATCATATACCATGACCAAGTGTGATTTATTCCAGGGATGCAAGCTGGTACAATATCCACAAACCAATAAACGTGATACCTAACATAAGCAAATTGAGAGAAAACAATTCACATAATCATATCAATTGATGCAGAAAAAGCATTTGACAAAATACAATACTTTTTCTTGATAAAACCTCTCAGCAAAGTGGGAATAGAGGGATCATGCCTCAACATAATAAAAGCCTCATATGACAAACCTACAGCCAACATCATACTCAACGGGAAAAAACTAAAACCATTTCCCCTAAGAACAGGAACAACACAAGGATGCCCACTCTCACCACTCCTGTTCGACATAGTACTGGAAGTACTAGCCACGGTGATCAGACAAGAAGAAGAAATAAAGGCATCCATATTGGAAAAGAAGAAGTAAAACTGTCGTTATTCATAGATAACATATTGTACATAGAAAACCCTAAAGACTCCATCAAAAAACTACTAGACTTAATAAATGAATTTAGCAATGCAGCAGGATACAAAATTTACACCCAGAAAGCTTTGGTTTTTTTATGCACCAATAATAAACTCACAGAAAGAGAAACTAAAAAAACAAGCTCATTTACCATTGCAACAAAAAAATTTAAGATACCTAGGAATAAACTTAACTAAGGTGGTAAAAGACCTATACTCAGAAAACTACAGGACAGAGGAAACCAAGATGGCGGCATAGGTAAACACTTAAAGTGCAGCCTCGAACAACAATTTCAAAAATACAACTAAAAGTCAAAACAGACATCATCAAGAACCACAGGAAAGCTGGCTGACTGAAATGCCCACAACTAGAAGGAAAGAGAAAACCACAAGGAAAATCAGAGGAGCTGTAAAAGCCTGAGATATGGAGACACGAGCGGAGACACGGGCGAGCGCATGCAGGGAGGACAGAGCCAGAGAGGACTGGGTGGCTGAGTGCCTGGCCGGCGTTCTCTAGAGGAAGGAAATAAAAGATCCAGATTGCGCTGAACCCCAGCTCCGACTGCACTGAACCCCAGTTCTGGGTGAGACCCTGGGAAGCCAGGCTCATACTGGGGGAATCTGGGCTGTAAGGCGGAAACTCAGGGGAGTGGTGAAAGGCAGAGCTCCGGAGGCGTGCTCGTGAATGCGCGCAGAGGATGGACTGTTGACTGTGCCACTGAATTGTCTTAGCGGGGAGGAGACAAAAGCTCCGGACTGCGCTGAGCCCCAGTTCTGACTGCACTGAAACCCAGTTCCAGGTGAGAATCTGGGAATCCAGATTCATTGAGGGAGAGACTAGACTGTTTGGCAGCGGGCGAAATTCCAGGGCGCCTTTCTCTCAGAGGTGCTTGCAGGGAGTACAGGGGGACACTGAGGGACACTGAGATCCAGGAACCTCATAGGGAGGGGCTGACGGGAAGCCAGGGCTGTAGGCTCCACCCTGAAACTCCGCCCCATCCAAGCTGAGCACAGAGGCTTTTACAATTTTGCAAGTCTAGTTGAATAAGGCTGTCTCCCGGCATAGACACAGCTGATCCTCAGAGCCAATTGGCCTGGAGGTCAAATCCTCCCAGTATACTAACAGCAATCAAGGCTTAACAACACCAAGACTTTGCACTCAGCCCACAAAGGGGGCTACCAAGAGTGACCACCTAGGGAGATTGGAGAAGCTGAGCTACCGGCCCCTATAGGTCACTGACCACACAAAGGCACTCCATCAACACAGGGAGGCAGCCAAAATGTGGATACACCGAAGCAGGTCACGAATAGAAGAGATGGAGGAAAGTAAACTAATGGTCGACACAGTGTTCAGAACTACATTTATAAGGTTACTCAAGAATCTTCTAAAAACCGCTGAGAAACTTGAAGAGACCTTCAAGGACCTTAATAAGAATACCAAAAAAAATGGAAAAGGACCAGTCAGAAATTATGCATACACTGTCTGAAATAAAGAGTATACAGGAACTCAACTGTAGGTCACCGTACCCCAAGAGTCAAACCAAAGATCTGGAACATGAGGAAGTAAAAAACACCCAACCAGAGAGGCAGAAAGTAAGAAGAATCCAAAAGTGTAAGGATAGCGTAAGGAACCTCTGGGATGGCTTTAAGCATACCAACATCTGAATTTTTGGGGTGCCAGAAGAAGAGAGAGAGCAAGATACTGAGAATCTATTTGAAGAAATAATGACAGAAAACTTCCCCCACCTGGTGAAAGAAATAGACTTACAAGTCCAGGAAGTGTACAGAACCCCAAACAAGTGGAATCCAAAGAGGACCACACCAAGACACATCATAATTAAAATGCCAAGGGCAAAAGACAAAGAGAGAATCTTGAAAGCAGCAAGAGAAAAAGTTAGTTACCTACAAGGGAGTACCCATACGACTGTCAGCTGATTTCTCAACAGAAACTATGCAGGCCAGACGGGAGTGGCAAGAAATATTCAAAGTGATGAACAGCAAGAACCTACAACCAAGATTACTCTACCCAGCAAAGCTATCATTCAGAATTGAAGGTCAGACGAAGAGCTTCACAGACAAGAAAAAGCTAAAGGAGTTCATCACCACCAAACCAGGATTACATGAAATGCTGAAGGGTATTCTTTAAAAAGAGGAAGAAGAAAAAAAGGTAAAGGTAAAAATTATGAACAACAAAAAGACATCAAATAGATACCTACCAACAAGTGAATCTAAAAATCAAGTGGATAAAAAAATCTGAAGAACAGAATGGACTGGTTAATATAATAGAATCAGGGACATAGAAAGGGAGGCGACAGACAATTCTCAGGGGGAAGGGGGTCTGAGGGGTGCAGGAAGAGATTGGACAAAAATCTTACACCTATGGATGAAGAAAGTGGTGGGGGGGGTAAGGGTATGGGGTGGGGTGGGGAATCAGGTGGAGGGGAGCTATGGGGGGGAAAAAAAGAGGAACACCTGTAATAATCTGAACAATAAAGATTTATAAACATATATATATATATTAAACAAATAAAAAAGAAAAAAAGAAAACCACAGGACATTGAAAAAACAGATAGAGGGAGACATAAAGAAATGGAAGACTATACCATGTTCATGGATTTGTAGAATCAACATCATTAAAATGTCCATACTACCCAAAGCAATTTACAGATTCAATGCAATCCCCATTAAAATACCAATGACATATTTCACAGACCTAGAACAAATGCTCCAAAAATTCATATGGAATAAAAGAGATGCCCCCGCCCCAGGAGAAAATGGCTACCTACGTCTGGCACATCAGGTATGACTCAGCGCCAGATTCGCGGCCACCTCTCCCGAACCCTCTCCTCTCCCCAGCCTCTCCTCAGACTCCACAAGTCCATACCTTCACCTGCATCTCAGCCACAGAAATTATGGAGAAATTTAGTGAGGAAGGAATGCCTGATCTTGCCCATGTCCTGCACATCTTGCCTCCAGAAAATATCCCAAATTTGCCTCCTGGGGGAGGTCTTGCTGGAAAGTGCAACATTATTGAAACCGTTTATAGTAGGCTGAATCTACATAGAGAAAGTGATGGGGGTGATGGAGATCTAGAAGACCCATGGTAGCCTTATAAACTTCTAAAATGTTTTTGATTCTGAAAATTGGGGGAAAACTTTTAATCACATTTTCTTCAATACAATTGGAAAATATTCTTGTGGATTCCCAACATTTTGTGATATGAGCAGAAAATCATTAACATTTCCCATCATTTGTTCATATTTGTGTTTTCTGATAATTGCCATTTGTAGCATTTCCTGTACTACAGTATTTTTGCCAACCTCAGGCATACTGATTCCATCTGTATTGAACTATTGGCCCTATAAACCAATGGAGTTATTTCACCTCAAATAATAATTGTGCCTGAGGTGCATAGGAATATAGGTAGCTGCACTTTGAAGTTACATTGTGTTTTTTTGTGTTTTTTTTTTAAAACAAGACACACAACATATAAGCACGTAAGAGTAAAGAATTGTATGAGATGTTCTTTTTTTCAATTCACCAAGTTGAAAGCTATTTGCAGTTCTGGCTTAAAATTTCATTTGAGCAATCCACTATAGGGTATATATTTATTAATTGTTATTTAATTTTTTTTCCAATTTCACCTGTATTACCAAACTGGGTTCTTCAATAATGTCCAAATTTTAATGTTGCCTGCTTCAAGATAAGTGTATTTGGCAATAATATTATAAACCCTTACAAATTTTATGCATGTATTTCCTATATCCTTCAACACACACTAGAGAATCTTTGAAACAAAATAGATTAATTTATGGCTATTTATAATTTACTTAGACATCTCACTGCTGCGAATTTTTTAAATGATGAGATTTGCCTTTATAATGTAAACTAGAGGCCCAGTGCATGGAATTCATGCACTTGTGGGAGTCCCTCAGCCTGGCCTGCACCCTCTTGCAGTCCAGGAGCCATTGGGGGATGTTTGACTGCCGGTTTAGACACTCTCTACATAGGGCATGGTCCTAAGCCGGCTGTCAGACATCCTTAGCACTGCTACAGAGGCAGGAGAGGCTCCCGCCACCGCCACTGTGCTCACCAGCCATGAGCCCAGCTTCTGGCTGAGCAGTGCTCCCCCTGTGGGTGCACACTGACCACCGGGGAGCAGCTCCTATGTTGAGTGTCTGCCCCCTGGTGGTCAGTGCACATCATAGGGACCAGTCATTCCACCGTCAGGCTGAAACTTGCTCTCCAACATCCCCTGAGGGGTCCTGGATTGTAAGAGGGCACAGGTCAGGCCGAGGGACCCCACTGGTACATGATTGGGCCAGGAAGGGACACGGGAGGTTGGCCAACCAGGGAGGGACCGTGGGAGGGCTCCAGGGCATGTCAGGCCCATCTTTCTCAGTCCCGATTGGCTGGACCCCAGCAGCAAGCTAACTTACCGGTAGGTGCGTCTGCCCCCTCGTGGTCAGTGCACGTTATAGAGAGCAGTTGAGCGGCCTTAGAATATCATTAGGCTATTACGCTTTGACTACTTGAATGGATGACAGGACACTTAGCATATTAGACTTTTATTATATAGGATTGTGATTTTTGTTTTACATGTGGGTTTCTATAGTTTTAATTTTTCAGCTTTTAAGATACAACAAGTTTTGAGTAATTTGTTATAAATTTTAATTGTTTATGTTATTTTAAAAGCTCAGAATATCACATTGAAATGACTATAAATACATTTTAGAAATTATAGATTTTAGAACTAATATTACAGAGATATTTTAATGATTTCAGTAATCTTTCATTGTATAATATTGAACATGGTACAGAGTGACTGTCACATAAGGTACTTGAAGATTATTCATTTAATTCTATTTTTACAATAACCTTGAATTCTCCAATTATTTTTGAGTTTTGCATTTATCCAATTAATTCTGAACATGAAGAGTAAAATATTTATCTGAAAGCTATTGGTGTAGGAGAAGCAATGAATGTATCAATTTGTACGTGGTTTACATGTTGTGGATGCTTTGTAAACACTTTCCTGTATGTTTACATTGTGTTTAGGCAGGATGTAATTGCCTTTGTGTATAGTTAAAATGAGTTATCATCTGGTCCTGTGTGTAGTGGAATTCATGGTATTTTCTGTAACATTTTCCTGAAGCTGTTTCTGGAGAGTCACACATTTGAATACAGACAGCTTCCTTGATCATTCAATTTATTGTGCACCTGATTTTTGGCCTAAAAGAATTATTGCCACAATATATTTTATTTATTCTTTAGATTTTAGCCTTGTAAGTTAAAATCCTTTACATGATGTTAACAGCTATTTGTCTTTTACTGGGTTTAGGGGTTGTTAAAAGATAGGGAATGAAGAATGCAAAAATGTTTTCTGGTTCAACTGTCCACTCTGATCCAATCCTGTACTGATAGTACCTTTCTAGTATGATATTGTAATGTTTCATACAATGCAGTGAACATAACCAACATGTTACCTAAATAAAGAATTGATTAAAAAAAAGACCTCGAATAGCCACAGCAATCCTGAGAAAGAAGAACAAAGTTGGATCACAATACCAGATATGAAGCTATATTACCAAGCCATGGTTCTCAAAACTGCCTGGTCCTGGCACAAGAACAGACATATAGACCAATGGAACAGAACAGGGAACCCAAAAATTGACCCAAGCATTATGCTCAATTAATATTCGACAAAGGATGCAAAAGCATACATTGGAGTCAAGACAGTCTCTTCAATAAATGGTGCTGGGAAAATTGGTCAGATACATGCAAAAAAATGAAACTAGATCACCAACTTATACCATACACAAAAATAAACTCAAAATGGATAAAGGACTTAAACATAAGATGGGAAACCATAAAAATCTTAGAAGAATCCATAGGCAGTAAAATATCAGATATATGTCCTAGCAATATCTATACCGATACAGCTCCTAGGACAATGGAAATTAAGGAAAAAAATAAACAAATGGGACTACATCAAAATAAAAAGCTTCTGCACAGCAAAAGAAACCATCAACAAAACAAGAAATCCTACTGCATGAGAGAACATATTTGCTAATGTTATCTCCGATAAGGGTTTAATCTCCAACATTTACAGGGAACTCATACAATGTAACAAAAGGAAGATAAACAATCTAATAAAAAAATGGGCAAAAGACCTAAATAGAAACTTTTTGAAAGAGGACATACAGAAGGCCAAGAGACATATGAAAACATGCTCAAAGTCAGTAATCCTCTGAGAGATTCAAATCAAAACAACAAGATACCATCTCACATGTGTCAGAATAGCTATCATCAACAAATCAACAAATGACAAGTGCTGGTGAGGATGTGGAGAAAAAGGAACCTTCTTGCACTGCTGATAGGAATGCAGACTCGTGCAGCCAGTGGAATTTCCTCCAAAAGTTAAAAATGGAACTCCCATTTGACCCAGTAATCCCACTTCTAGGAATATATCCCAAGAAATCAGAAACACCAATCAGAAAGGATATATGCACCCCTATGTTCATAGCAGCACAACTTACAATAGCAGAGGTTTGGAAACAGCCTAAGTGCCCATCAGCAGATGAGTGGATTAAAAAACGGTGGTACATCTACACAATGGAATACTATCCTACCTGATAATAGACAAATATGCAAATTGACTGTACCTTCTCTATGCCCGTGATTGGCCAGGAGGCGTGGGGGGGTGGGACTCGGGGTGGCCGGGGTGGCCGATTGGGCTGGTGGGACGCTGAGCTCACGTCGCCAGTGGCGGCGCGAGCTCAGCGTCTGCGCCATGGCTGTGCTGCGGCACAGAAGGGGCCTCTGGGGCAGCGAGCTCACCTCCCACTGCGGACCATCAAAAGCGGGGGAGCTGGGTGCCTGTCCGCTCAGGCACCACGCCTTTCAGAAGCCTCCGGCAGGGTGGAGGCTTCTGAAAGGCCTGGTGCACCAGTGGAGAGGCACCCAGCTCCCCCGCGATCGAAAGCAAAAGTGTGGGAGCTGGGTGCCTGTACACTCAGGCACCAAGCCTTTCAGAAGTCTTCGCTGCGCCGGAGGCTTCTGAAAGGCCTGGTGCACCGCAAGACAGGCACCCAGCTCCCCTGCGATCGAAAGCAAAAGCGTGGGAGCTGGGTGCCTGTCTGCTCAGGCACCAGGCCTTTCAGAAGCCTCTGCCGCGCTGGAGGCTTCTAAAAGGACTAGTGCACCAGCAATCAAAAGCAAAAGCGTGGGAGCTGGGTGCCTGTCCACTCAGGCAACAGGCCTTTCAGAAGCCTCTGCCGCGCCAGAGGCATCTGAATGGCCTGGTGCACCAGCGGACAGGCACCCAGCTCCCCCGTGATCGAAACCGAAAGCGTGTAGGGAACCCTACACGTGCATGATTCAATCATGCACTGGGCCTCTAGTCCTACCTAATAATAGACAAATATGCAAATTGGCCATACCTCCGACACACCCACAAGCCACACCCACCATCCAATCAGAGCGAGCATGCAAATTAACCCAAACCAAGATGGCTACAGCCACAGAGAACAAGGTTTCCTAGGTAACAGAGGAAGCCAAGCTTTCAGACTGCCCTCGCCAGGCCTAGGCCTCCACTCAAGCTACAAAGTTTCAATTATAGAAGGTAAACAAATTCAAAAAAATGGCGGCAGAATGGAGCTTGAGAGAGCAGGCCAGGGTTGCCACCGGCAACAGGGGAAGCAAAGCTTTCCACACACCCTGGCCGGGCCCACCCGCTTAAGGCAACAAAGTTTCAATTATAACCCCAACACAAATGGCTGCCGCCTCGGAGGGAGCCCCAGGCTTGGCTCCACTCCAGGCTACAAAGTTTCAATTGTAGAAGGAAAATAAATTCCATATACCAGGGCCTCTGCTTGGGTTGCCAGGGGGCGTGGCCGGCCTGCAAACCACCACAGGCCCCTCGCTCAGGCCGCCCCATGCTCCAAGGGAACCCCACCCTGATCCAGGACACCCTTCAGGGCAAACCAGCTGGCCCCCACCCCTGTACCAGGCCTCTATCTTATCTAATAAAGAGTAATATGCAGATTGATCATCACTGAAACACACAATATAGCTGCCCCCATGTGGTCAAAGGTCCTGCCCCCATGTGGACACAAGATGGCTACCACAAGATGGCCAGCAGGAGAGGGCAGTTGAGAGGCACTTGGCCTGCAATGAGGGCAGTTGTGAGGGACCAGGCCTGCAAGGGAGGGCAGTTGGAGGTGATCAACCCTGCAGGAGAGGGCAGTTAGGGGTGACCAGGCCAGCAGAGGAGGGAAGTTGGGGGCAAACAGGCTGGCAGCAGAGTGGTTAGGGGGTGATCAGGCTTGCAGGCAGAAGCGGTTAGGGGCAATCAGGAAGGCAGGCAGGCAAGCAGTTGGGAGCAAGCAGTCCTGGATTGTGAGAGGGATGTCCGACTGCCCGTTTAGGCCCGATCCCGGTGGGCAGTCGGACTTCCCTTGAGGGGTCCAATATTGGAGAGGGTATAGGCTGGGCTGAGGGACAACCCCCCTCTGTGCACGAATTTCATGCACCAGGCCTCTAGTGCTGCTATAAAATATAAGGAACTTTTACCATTTGCAACAGCATGGATGGAACTAGAGAGCATTATGCTAAGTGAAATAAGCCAGTCAGAGAAAGATAGATATCACATGATCTCATTCATTTGTGGAATATAATGAACAATATAAACTGATGAACAGTAATAGATCGAGAGACAGAGAAACACTGAACAGACCATCAAACCTCAGAAGGAAGGCAGGGGAGGGTCAGGGGTGGGGTAAGAGATCAACCAAAAGACTTGTATGCATGCATATTAGCATAACCAATAGACACAGACACTGGGTTGGTGAGGGCTTATCCTGGGGAGTGGGAACGGCCAGGCAAGGGTTGGTCAGGGGGAAAGGAGACATATGTAATTGTTTAAACAATAAAAAAAAGAGTCTCTTCTGAATGGCACTATAGCTGTCTTTATGGGAATGGCAACTTCTTCAAAGTAGCACAAAAGCTGAAGTTCTTTTACAAATATTCTGCTAATAAAGTGTCAGCTCAGAATGCTGCCACCCTTCAGGGAAAGCTTGCTGATCCTTTAACCCCAGCTAATACTTCTGTTTTTGTTTGCTTTTGCTGCACACATTATTAACTTAAGATTAAAATCTAAAAATACGTATTTCAATAGAGCATAAGAAGTCTTGTACTAAGATCTATAAAATCATTTCTCTATTTGTATAAAATAGAAACATATATCATCCATTAACCTGTTAGCCATGAAGATTAAAATGGTAGCTATTTCAGAGAGGTGCATCATATAAACTAAGGTTAGAATAAAATTCTGAGAGTGATGGTGTCCTAAGAGTGTCTGGGGAATCATGGGACATGACCATTCACAGGAAAGCAGGCTATTATTTTCCTGTGGTTACTATAATAAATTACCACAAATTTGGTAGCTTAAAAAATTGCAGAAATTTATTTCCTCACAATTCTGTAGACAGGAAGTCCAAAATTTATTTCACTGAGCCAAAATCAAGGTGAGGCAGGGCCATATTTCCCTCCTGAGCTATCAGCCAGTAACTGTAACTTGCCTCCTCCAGTTCTGGTGGCTGTGGGCATTCCTTCACTTGTGGTCTCATCACTCTACTCTCTGTTCTATGGGCACACTGTCTCCTCCTCTTCTGTCTGTTATCTCCCTAAGCTTCACACTTATAAGAATACATGTTATTTCATTTAGGGACCACTCAGATAATCCAGGATAATATTGCCTTCTCAAAACCCTTAATTTAATCACATTTGCAAAGACCCTTTTCCCAAATCAGGTAATATTAACAGGTTCTAGGTATTAAGATCGATCTCGTATCTTTTGAGGCCATTCTTCAACCTATCACAGATATAAAAATAGCCAAATAAAACAGCTTGTTGATTTAACCCTGTTTGTACTGAGAGCATATCCCATTTGTTCACATATATCTTACTACAAGAACAGTGACCTCCTGCCTTCAATTATTCCACCTCCTGCCAGGCATTCCCCTACATGGAGTGTGATCTTTCTGAAATACTTATTTCCATGGCTTCTTACTGTCTAAAGGAACATAACATGCAAGACTATTATGTTATTATGGCATAGGAATATAGACTCCTTCACCTAGCCCCAATTATTTCCATCATCCTCTGTCATTGCATCACATGTCTCCTACGCCTCAGACACACTGACCTGGTCTTTCCTTTCTGAGGAAAGCCATACTCTTTCCAGCCTGGTTCTGCCTCTGCCTCTTCTTCCCTTTCCTTCACTTACTGAACTCTTCATCTTTTCTTTAAGACTCAATATTAACATCTCCTATATAAAGCCCCTTCTTTGGGGCAGTCCAATGTCATCTCTTCTGTGTTCCAATTGTAACTTATGCAGGCATTATCTTTTAATTTATCATATATAATTATCAAAATATGTTTCATATCTATTATCTTATGCTATTTTATGAACTGGTTCAAGGGTAGGGATACTGTGGTAGGCTGAATAATTATACAAATTATATCCTTGCCCTAAACCCCAGACTATTTTAATGTGTTACCTTACATGGCTAAAGAAACATTGTAGATGTACTTAAGGTTGTGGGCCTTGAGATGGGGTGATTATCTTGGATTATCCAAGTGGGACCGATCTAATAACAAGTATCCTTAGAAGAGAAAAACAGGAGTATCGGATATATAGAAAAAGAAGATGTAAAGATGGAAACAGAGTTCAGGTAGGAAAGAATATGTTATGCTGCTAGCTTTGAAGATAAGAGAAGGGGCTATGAGCCAAGGAATACAGGTGGCTTCTAGAAGCTGGGAAAAGCAAGGAAACAGATTCTTCGCTGAAGCCTCCAGAAAGAACTGCCCTGCCATACATCTTGATTTTTTAAGGATTTCTGACCTCCAGAACTGTAAGAAAATAAATTCGGCTTGTTTGGTGTCACTAAGTTGGTAGTAATTTGTTACAGCAGCAATAGAAAATGAACATAAGTACTGTCCTATTCTCACTTTAAATCCTACCCATAGTGCCTGGCACATAATGGGTGATCAATTTGGTTGCCGAATGGATGAACAAAGACAGTAACTGCTATATTGGTGGGGATTCCCCTGAGCTATTTGGTCAACATTGTAGATTCTAATACCCTTGTAGTGAGAATTGTAATTTTATCCCTGCTGAGCTTTCTTAGTTCACTGGCCTTCTAATTAGAGGACACTAAAAAACACTTCTGAGAAACAGACATGGTTGAAGTGATACTGCTTTTACCTTCCCATACCTCAGTCCTGGTACTCAGACCAAAAGAATATAAAAGGCAACTAAACTTTTAAACATTTTATCTTTATGCCTATAGGTAAAAAAAAAAAGCATGCAGCAACCAAAAGCATAAAATCCATCCATATATTCTTTTATGGTGATCTATTGTGAAGAATACAAAGCAGCACAAGGAAATATATCAAAAGTCTCACCAGGATTTTTTTTTCTTACTAGAAAAATCCCTTGGGTGACTAGTTCCTCTAGCCACCTTCCTAACTCTAGCAGCAGCATGCAGAGTAACTTACAAAGAGCACATGCAATGACCCTTTTAAACAGAAAGCAGCAATGTTAGTCTACAACTTGGTACCATTCAGGGAATAAAGGGGTTTTCTTCTAGAATCCACAACCTTGCATAAGCTCCACCTTTTACTGTTTCTCAGTGCCCATCTACCTCCAGCAAACCACTGGAGCTGCACATACTCATCCCACCAGCTAAAGAGCAAAACTTTGGCCACAAATCTAATATAAAGATTATTGCTCAATTTGTCAGAAACTAAATTCTCAGAGATGGATATACCATAGGAAGTGAGGGTTTCATTTGAGTATATCATATAAGGATGTTCTTACAGAAAACTCTTATTAAATACTTTATATAAACATCAAAATGCCAGAAAAAAATATGAAATATGCATCTGGCATCTTAGAGAAGAGGGCAAATAAGGAACACTTGGCCTACATTCAGAGGCTGCCAGGTAGAAATATACTAAGGCAGGACACTTACTGGTCTTAAAAGACAAGGACAAATGGCTGCAAGCTTTTCTGATGCCAGCACCCACCAGAAAGGAGATTCTTGGCTTGGTTTACAAGGAGCTCCTTCCCTCATGGGAATTGCATATTGGGAAGACATCACAGGTTATCCTTTCTGTACTCTTTCCCCCTACAACAGTTCTCTGAGGGGACTCATTACAGAGTCAGCAGAAGAGGTAGTACGCCTCATGAGACTGCAGGGGCCCCAATTATCCAAAACACATCTCTTTAACTGCTTGCTGAGGCCTGAAATTCCTTTAACATGGAAACACCATATAGGCCACAAATAGAACTAAATGAATTAAAATTTGAATGCCTGATTGAGGCAGCAAAGGAGAAAAAATGAAAATCATCAAAGGTTAATACCATCATCAAAACCTTCCTTGGCGGGAGGTGGGGAGGGAGGAATAGAAATACATTGGGCAGAGAAAAGGATGCAAGAAGAAGAGGCTAGAGATGCTAAAGACTTATAATTACTCTTATTTACCTCTTCTAGATGGAACAAGTAGAAATTTCAGTGATTTATGACATGGCTGCCTGGAAAGGTAAATGTACATTGTCCTTCTTTGCATTTTTAATGAACTGTTGGGTGTTCTTTAGTTGAAGTGGTAGAAAAAGAAAACAATATCCCTGAGGTTTTCTTTAGCCTTGGGGTAGAAAGTCATACCTGAAAAGTTTGTCTAGTTCTGGTAAAGCAATAACAACAACAACAACAACTATTATTTCAAATTTCTATTTGTTTTTTGAGTTGCTAGAGGTGTAGAACCTAGGTAAATTATTCTTGTTTGGAAAGGTTCGTTATTGGGTCTTTGGGTTTATGCAATAGCAGGTCTAGTCTGGGGAAAAACTAGAGAGTTAAAACGAAAGGGGAATTTGGAGGTTTGGCATGGCATCAGTGAGAAAGAATAAGACAAGGGTAGTTTGTAGGAGGAAATGAGACCCGGAGAATAAGGGCTTTTGTTTCTTTGTTTCCACCACCTACTAACCCTTCCACACCCCTCATCCCAAAGAGGAACTATTAAATGAAGCATTTTTATTTCTTCATACAATGGCAGGTAAAGATGCCACATAGAGGGAGTTTGGGAGGCCAACACTCAACATATGCTCAAGGTCCAATTTGATCTAGATGAATATCCAAGCTCTTGTTTTCCTCATATTAATTGGTCATGCATTCTTTGACTTGCTCTATTTCTCTTGCCTTTTCTCTTTCCTCTTTTATCTATCCACCTGACCATTCAGCAAATACTTATTAATATGCTAGAGGCCTGGTGCACGAAATTTATGCACTGGGGAGTGGTCCCTCAGCCTGGCCTGCACCCTCTTGCAGTCTGGGACCTCTCAGCAGACATCCCTCTTGCAGTCCAGGACCCCTCACTCCTTACTACCTGCCTGCTCACTGCTTCTTACCACTCGGTTCACTGCACACCATAGCAACCAGTCATTCTGGTTGTCCTGCCATAATGGTCACTTAGGCTTTTATTATATAGACTAGAGGCCCAGTGCATGAAAATTCATGCACTGGAGGAGGTGTCCCTCAGCCCAGCCTGCCCCCTCTCACAGTTCGGGAGCCCTCAGGGGTGGGAGGCAACCCAGTGATCAGGGAAAGGTGACCCCCCATCACACCTCTGCTGCTGCCACTCCTGGCAGCTCAAGCCTCAGCTGGCCCTGGTTACCTGAGCCTTGGGTGGCCATTCAAGGCTTGCCTGCACCTTGGGCCAGCCCTGGGTGGCTGGGCAGCCACCATCCAAGGCTTGCCTGCACCTCGGGCCAGCCCTGGGCATCTGGGAAGCTGCCGTCTGAGGCTTACCTGTACCTCGGTCTGGCCCTGAGCAGCTGGGCAGCCACCATCCGAGGCTTGCCTGCTCCTCGGGCCAGCCCTGGGTGGCTGGGGGCTGAGGGGACTAGGGGACTCTGGAGGCAATTGCACGGAATGGCCAGACCTACCCGGAGGCAGGCCCGGCTGTGCCGCATGCCTGCCGCCCCGTGGGGCTGAGGGGACTGGGCGCCACCATCTTGTGGCTGTGGCAGTCAATTAGCATATTCCCTCTTTATTGGCTGTGGGCACCGCCATCTTTGTGAGAGAATAATGGTCAATTAGCATATTTCCTATTTATTAGATAGGATTACCTATTGTGTGACAGATACTAGGCTAGTTATTGTGTTGACATATTTAAAGTTCACAGTCTAATAGAGTTGAGGGGCCATATAGTTTGCCACCCCAACATTTGCATTTTGGGAAGATTGATAATTTTAAGAAACAAAAGACTCAAAAATAACCTTTTTACTTCCTCCTTACTTGATAAAAGAATTCAGGTAGGAAAACCTGCTCTAGGAAGGGGGCTGTGATCTTAGCATATATGAACTAAGAGTGACAAACAGAGAGGAACCTGGAAAGCCTGTTACACTCTTTCTGTGTCCCACTGCTCCTAGATGGCTCAGCAAGAATTTGTTCACCACATCTTTGCTCTTTCTCATCTATCTGTGAATTGCCTACTTTCCCTTTGAAGTTCATGACCCCTGCTCCCTCTCCTTAGTACAGAATGGCATACTAGCCTCAACTGCCCTATTTGTCCTCAGGTCCCATATTCATATGGAACCCCCAAATGTTCATATGTAATAAATTTGGTTATTTTCTCCTGTTAATCTGTCTCATGGCAATTTGATTATTAGACCAGCCAGAAGAACAAAGAAGGAATACAGGAGAAATTTTCCCCTCTCCACAGAGGTCAAGGACAGGTAATCATATACATTCTGGAAACCATTTGCAAAATTTGCATAACATAAGCTTAAAGGTGAATAGCCTTTCACCCAGAAACTGCACTTTATAAGAAACTAGAGGCCCAGTGCACAAAATTCATGCACTTGGGAGGGTCCCTCAGCCCGGCCTGTGCCCTGCCCTCTAGCAGTCTGGGAGCCCTTGGGGGATGTCCGACTGATGGCTTAGGCCCTCTCCCCGTGAGACATCCTTAGTGCTGCCAGCTCAGGGCTTATGGCTGAGTGGCACTCCCCCTGTGGGAGCGCACTGACCACCAGGAGGCAGCTCCTGTTTTAAGCGTCTGCCCCTGGTGGTCAGTGCACATCATAGCAACTGGTCGTTCCACCAGTTTGGTTGATTTGCATATTAGCCCTTTATTATATAGGATAATAAGACAAGGATATTCAATTAAATATTTTATAGTGGTTGAAAAATAGTAAAAACTAAACGCTTAATAACAAGGGATTGATTAGATTATGCAGCTATTAAATCACATAAATTATTAATATTGAACTACATGGAGACATTTTTATAAAAGAACATCCTATTTGAGCCATTTTATAATATATTAGAGTGTATAAAACAAGATGCAATATTATATATTTGCATGTATATCCTATCTAATAATAGACAAATATGCAAATTGACCATACCTCCGACACACCCACAAGCCACGCCCACCATCCAATCAGAGCGAGTATGCAAATTAACCCAAACCAAGATGGCTACAGCCACAGAGAGCAAAATTTCCTAGGTAACAGAGGAAGCCCAGCTTTCCGCCTGTCTTTGCCAGGACTAAGCCTCCACTCAAGCTACAAAGTTTCAATTATAGAAGGTAAACAAATTCAAACAAATGGTGGCAGAATGGAGCTTGAGAGAGCAGGCCAGGGTTGCTGCCGGCAACAGGGGAGGCAAAGCTTTCCGCACACCCTGGCAGGGCCCACCCGCTTAAGGCAACAAAGTTTCAATTATAACCCCAACACAAATGGCTACCGGCCTCGAGGGAGACCCAGGCTTGGCTCCACTCCAGGCTACAAAGTTTCAATTGTAGAAGGAAAATAAATTCCAGTGACCAGGGCCTCCACTTGGGTTGCCAGGGGGCGTGGCCGGCCTGCAAACCACCACAGGCCCCTCGCTCAGGCTGCCCCACGTCCCAAGGGAACCCCCACCTGATCCGGGATGCCCTTCAGGGCAAACCAGCTGGCCCCCACCCCTGTACCAGGCCTCTATCCTATCTAATAAAAGAGATCGGGCCTAAACGGGCAGTCGGACATCCCTTGAGGGGTCCCAGATTGGAGAGGGTACAGGCTGGGCTGAGGGACAACCCCCCTCCGTGCACGAATTTTGTGCACCGGGCTTCTAGTATATATATATATAAGTATATGTACATCTATACTGAGTAGCCAGATTATTATGATTCCTGAATGCATACTAATCTGGCCACTCCATATAAATATATATATATGTATATATATATATATATATATACACATATATATATATATATATATATATATGTATGTATATATATATATGTGTGTGTATGTATGTGTATATATATATATATATATATATATACATATATATATATATATATATATATTAGAGGCCTGGTGCATGAATTCATGCATGGGTGGGGTCCAGCCAGGCTGGCCAGTGGGAGGGGACATGGGCAGTTGGCCGGCCTGCCTGCTGGTTGAACTCCTGTTCGAGGGGACAATTTGCATATTAGCCTTTTATTATATAGGATATACACTGAGTGGCCAGATTATTATACGTTCAGAGATCATAATAATCTGGCCACTCAGTGTATATATATGATCAAAAGGTGCATATATAGTACAAAGAGAAAAATAAGCAAAAAATGGGAAGGTACATACAAGAATACTATAAGTATTTTTTATCTTTGAGTAGTAAGATTATGTGGAATATTTTTAAATTTTCCACTGAAAATTTATTTATTTTCTTAAATTTTATAAATTAAACATGTAATATTCTTAAAAACAATTCTATACCAGCCCTGGCAGGTTGGCTCAGTTGGTTGGAGCATCGTCCCCTACACCAAAAAAAGTTGCATGTTCGATTCCTGGTCAGGGCATATTCCTAGGTTTGGGGTTCCTTCCCAGTCAAGATGCGTATAGAAGGCAACAAATAGATGATTTTCTCTCACATTGATGTCTCTCTCTCTCTCCCTTTCTCTCTCTCTAAAATGAATAAAAACATAAGCTTGGGTGAGGATTAAAAAATAAAAAAATAATAAAAACAAGTCTATGCCAAGTGATTTTATTAAGTGGAGCCTAACTAATTGTATTTTTCATTAGTGGAATACCTAGCAATAACTAACAGAATCTTCAGGTGATCTGAGATCTCTATGGAAACCCCAAATCAATAAAAATAGTGTAAAAGCAGGGAAAAGGATAAAATATGTAGTCAGGATACAAGTTGGGCTCCACTGCCTAGGGAATGATTGTTCTTCTAAGGAATGAGATATAAGATAATAAAGGTGCCTGGCTATCAGAACTCTTGTATTTATTTGGTTAATTACATAAAATGCACATAAAAACATAAAATGTCATATTGACATTATCACTGTTGTTCTTCTATCATTAAATAAGGACAATGGAGCAAAATTTAGCAATAAAATGGCTAATATTTACCAAGTTTCTAGGTTCAGAAGGCTAACCTAAGCATTATACAAAGTCAGAATTTCATGGTTGAAAATATTTGCCACAAGTTTCAAAGAAAAAGTGTAAATATATTTAATATTAATAGGACTTAAAAATCAATGCACTTCAGAAGAGAAATAGGCAGAGATTTGCACTACCATTGATAAAAGAAGAATTAAAATTGAATGGCAAATGGAAAATGATTTTAAAATCATTTGAAATGGAAAGAAAGAATATGAAGGTTTGCTTATTAGGTTGCTAATGTTTTAAATTATAATCCACTATTGATAAGAATTTGAGAAAACTGACATTCTTAAAACCAGCTGTTGTTTCTTTATAATATTCAGGTTTGCTCAATGAGCATTTATTAATTTTATAATGAGGAAAATGGTTTTCAAAAAAAACAACAACATATCAATATGGAATTTGAGTATAATGAAACTATGTACATACAATTTGAACATAATTCAGTAATGCATATATTTAACAATCCTGACAATTCTTGCATATAATACTTTTTTTTTCTGCAAATCAAACCATGCTGAAAATGAACAGGAAAACATACTTGAAGAAGTCTCATGGGAATCTATATCCAAATATCTATAATAATAAAACCAAATATATATATAATAAAAGCATAATATGCTAGTTAGACCAGAGGTCCTTCCAGACAAAGCCACAGCGGGCGGGGGCCGAGGCAGAGGCGGCAGAGGCCATGGCGGCAGTGGGCAGGGGCCTGGGCCAAGGCCCTTGCACGAATTTCGTGCATCAGGCCTCTAGTAGTATTATAAAGCAAATTGTAATAATCATCATCTCATCAATCTTTGCATAATAAACATTATAAAACATATATGGGTATTATTAATAGTACATATACCAGTAAATATCTTGTGTGACTATATTTTCACATATTAATTTTCCCAAGAATAAAGATCACTTGTAGTTACAGTTATTCTCCTAGCCTCATTTTGCTATTATAGATGCCTTGTCCAAGCCATTAAAAAATAAATCGGCCTTTCGAGGTGTTGATTTGAAAATTCATCCAACCATGTGCACTGCAAAATGCTTCTTGCCATTCAAAATTATTTGAAAATTAATATCCTGAGAATTATTGATCACATCATTAGACATTTTCTAGGTTACCTGTCAATTAGCTAGGTAAACCCTTTTAAGGAAAGTTTGGTTTTTTCTCTTTCTTGTACATTTAAACAAATGCAAAGCTTATATACCATACACAGCATTCTTAAGAACCTTCCAGAGAAACTGTCTCAGGACTGAGAGCTAATACCCAGGTTGCTTTCCTAATTTTCCCCTCATAATGATGTTATGGTTGTTTAAAGATACCAGGCTGGTGTCTACACTGGCTATCTTGTTTCTCCAAACCACAGACAGAGCAGTAGCGGGTGAACGCTCCACTCTGCCTCCTGCCAATGTACCTCTGCCCTCACCAAAGGCACAGCGCTCTCTGCCCTGTCAGCCCTTGATCTCTGGGCTGAAACTGCCTACTAGGATGCCAATTAGTGCCAATGTGGCTGGAGTGAATGTGCACACACAGGCTCACAGCACAGAACAAGCAGAAAATCCAATTGTTTGTTTTTAGGAATAGAGTCTAGACATACTGCACTGAAGCAGACTTTCGATTTAAATTCAGATTTTTAATCTGCTTAAAATACCGCCTTCTAAATTAAAATGATTTCTCACCACAAAAGCATGGGGTAATATATCTAATAACACCTTAATCAAGTGTACTGCCAACATTGTCATCATTGCCATCTCACTGTTACCAGAATTACTATCATAATGAGGTGAGCCAGGCTTTGTGCTGGGCATTTTTATAAACCTTTGTTTATACAAATATGTATAAACATGTAGCGTGCAAGGCACAAAGTAGAGATGCAACAAATATTTGATTGAATTATCTCATTTGATTTTTACAAATTTTCTGTGAATATGTATTATTAAATTCATTTTACAATTGAGGAATTGGAAGCAGAGGGGCTAAGTAACCTGTCCATGATCACACCTTCTACACATGGCTGAATTCAGAGTTAAAATCAGAGCTATCTAAAAAATGCCTCTAGACTTTAATTTTCTTGTGGTCTATTAGTGTGCCTATTCCATTTATATCCCCCATAGTACCATTACCCTTTGTATATTGCAGGTGATCAATAACAGTTAAATGTCATCAAATTTATATGCAGAAAAGATGCTCACCATTACTAGTCATCAGGAAAGTGATACCACCGCACACCCACTAGTATGTCTATAATCAAAAAGATAGAATAGTTTTGGAAAGTATATACACAAATTGGAAACCTTACACAATGCTAGAGGGAATGTAAAATGATGCAGCTGCTTTGGAAAAGAGTCTGCCAGTTCCTCAGATTGTTAAACATACAGCTACCATATAACCCAGTGTTTCCACTCCAGAGAAATGAAATTCCACTCAAGAGAAATAAAAAACAAATGTTCACACAAAAACTTAGACAGTAAGTCCTCACTTAATGTCATTGATAGTTTTTTTTTGTGAAAATGTGCATATTGAAACCAATTTTAACACAGACTAATTGATATAAACAAGAGTTAAGTTCCTATGGCATCTCATCAACATTATTACAAAATTATGTGGTTCAAGGACCTGTTCTACATGAATGTCCGTAGCAGTATTATAATAATAGCCTAATGTTCAGCCCCTGATGATGAGATAAATAAAATGGGGTATATTCCATATAATGGGGTATAATTCAACCACAAAAAAAGAATGAAGTACTGATACATGTTATAACATGAATAAGCCTAGAAAACGTTATGCTAACTGAAGGAAGCCGGACATAAAAGGCATGTGATTACATTTGTATGTAAAGTGCAGAAGAGCCAAATCTATAAAGACAGAAAATACATTAGCAGTTGCCTAAGGCTGGAGGGGTGGGTAATGATGAAAGGATTGGTGGGTAAAGACTAAAGGGTACTGCGTTTCTTTTCAGGATGACAAAAATTGACTGTGGTTATAACAATATTATTGACTATATTTTCTTTTTTTAAATTATTATTATTTTTATTAAGGTATTATATGTGTACATATGCAAAGAGCTGAGGTCCCAGAAAACCTCAGCTATTGTTTGTGGATTCCAAAGAAATAACCTGGAGGACTGGCTATGAAGGACATGGGTTTATTAGAACTCATGTGCACACCAGTGGCAGTCGGCAGGTGAAATTTACCACTGTACTGGCTGCCACCAGTGAAGTCCTGCTAAGTCCCACCCAACCTGTGGACAGGCCACACCAAGGGCAGCCAGCTGGTGCTATTGTTTTGCCGCCTCCCAAACTTTCCCAGAGTAAGGTTTTATAGAGTACAGAAAACAGAAAAACAGGGCGTGCAGGGGGAGGGTGACAGGCCTCTGTGAAAGCTCTGTGAGATTAAAACGAGCTGTTTACAATCCAGGCTCACATCTAGAAGCAGTTTCTCTTTGGTCTTTCTTAGACTGAATTACTAGCTAGGTTCCCAAGGTCTCACAATCTGCTTATAGATGACCTTTACTATATTTCCCTCAGGGTGGGAGGGGGAGCATACCATACACTATGCTGTACTTTATATCCGCATGAATATAAACTGTAAATGAAATATTAAAAAATATTTTAAAAATAAAATAATATCAACTATGGTGATGGCTGCACATATCTATGAATATACTTAAAACCACAAATTTAAATGAATGAATAGGTATGGGAATTTTATCTCAATAACCTATTATTATTTTTAAAGCAAATGTTAGAATAATTCATGTACTGAGCACACCATGCACATAATTTTTCCATATGTATGTGTATATGTGTATGTTATTTATGCATATGTTAGCATAAGACAAATTCATTCCAAAGGTTTGCTGAAGCCGTTGAAATTTTGTATTTATTTAAAATCTAGGTACACTAAAAATACAACTATTTATATAGTAAGCCACCCAAAATATGTAGGTCAAAAATAATTGCCTTCAAAAAGATTGATTTGGGGGGAAGGAATAAAAATATCACCTGTTAGGCACCTGAAATGGGCCAACTACCATGCAGGTACTTTACACATCATTTCCCTTGGTAAATGAGTGATATAATAAAAAGAAGTAATGGGAAGAGAGGTGAAAATATATTTCTCTAACACCTTTCAAATACTGTACAAGATAATGTCCTATAGTAGATAAAGCATAGGCTTTGAGCTCAGATAGCTTAAAACTAGTTTAAAAACTCAGTTCTTATGTTAGTTAGCTATAGAAGCACAGACAGGTCGAGTCCAGGATTCCCACCTGTAAAATTAGATTGCCACTACAAGCATACCTCAGAGATACTGCAGGTTCAGTTCCAGAACACCACAATTAAAGTGAGTAATAAAGGAAGTTGTAATATTTTTGCTGGTAGAGGGTCTTGCCCTCAATTTGTTTTTTGTGTTTTTCTTTTTAAGCAATATCTGGAAAATGCAATAAAATTAAGCACAATAAGACAAGGTGTGCTTGTACTTCTGCTTTTATGTTTCCTTAAGAATTAATGGTGTGGGGGAACTACAGAGCAACTAACTCTTCATCAACATTACTTCCTTACCTCTTTATTTGATTTGCTTATTTCCTTTCTAAAGTAGTGTGTGCATTTGCTGGGGATGTTGGTGGTGGTTTAGAATTTGTTATCACCTAATATATCTGAGCTTTTTTGAATCAAGGTGGCATCTACAATATCACTGTCAATATGACATTTTGTTTGTTTTTAATGATTGGCTCACCTGAACACATTTTGTACTTTCTGTTTCCTTGGGATAATAAGTTAAAATAAGGGAATTAAACAACAGATGTAATTGTGATGAATATAACCAAAACGTCTGCATTATAGACTAATATCTTAAGTTAAATACCTTGTATTTCCTGCCCCTCCATCTCACTTGAAAGGTTTTCTTTCCCATTCTAAGTCACTTGTTACAAGGTAGAGTGGAAAATAATGGAGTATTTGTGGATATTTATTTATTCTGGTCAGAAAATTGTACTTTGTGCTGTCTTTGGTTTTATATGACTATAAAAAGGGAAAGAACTCGATTTTTCTCCTCCTGTGTAAGGAGAAACCCAGTACTTCCCTATTGTGTTTCTCCTTTGAGTCTACCTTCTTTACTAACACAACATACTTTACTTCTAGTCACCAAATTTGAGGTGGGGGGGTTCCCCCACACCAAGCAATTTTCTGTGACACCAGCTCATTGTCCCATAATTTAACTCGGTTCTCAAACTACCTATATATAGCATCAGATCTCACAAGTTAAGTGCTCAGTCCCACAAGATTACTCCCACACGCTTCCTGTCACTTCATATGCCAGTTGCAAACCCAGGTTGTCATCTGGACTTCTGACCAACTGGCTCTAGATCAGAGAGAGGTTCCAGTGACCCCTTCCAGGGGTTAAATTTATTTGCTAGAGCAGTTCACAGAACTCAGGACATGTTTATTAACATTTATCAGTTTATATTAAAAAGATAGAGATAAAATCCAGCTGGATGAGATGCATAGAGGGCAAGGTATGTGGAAAGGGGGCCAAAGCTTCCATGTCCTCTCTATGGGTGTCACTCTAGCAGAATCTCCATGTGTTTGCAAACCCAGAAAGTTTTTGAATCTAGTTCTTTTATTTATTTTAATGTAGGTTTTATTACATAGGCATGACTGCTTAAATTAAATCATTGGCCATTGGTGATGGATTCAACCTCCAATCCTCCTCCAGTCTTTGGAGGTGAGGGTGGTGAAACTGAAAGTTCCAACCCTCTATTCAAGTTGGTTCCCTTGGCAATCTGCTCCCACCGAGTTACCTCATTGACATAACAAGAGCCATCTTGATAGCTCTTCTCGCTTAGGGAATTAAAGGATTTCAGGAACTATGTGCCAGGAATGGGGTAGAAGACCAAATACATATTTCTTATAAAAAACAATTTACAGTTATAAATACGCAAGATAAGATTCTTCACATCATATGTCATCAGGGAAATGCCAATTAAAGCAACAATAAGATACCACTACACACCTATCAGAATGGCCAAAATCTGGAACACACTGACAACAGAAAATGCTGTGATGATGGGGAACAACAGGAAGTCTCCTTCATTGCTGGTGGGAATGAAAAATGATACAGCCACATTAAAAGACAGTTTGACCTTTTCTTACAAAAGTTAACATACTTTTATCATGTGATTCAACAATCCTACTCCTTGGATTTACCCAAAGGAGTTCAAAATATGTCCACACAAAGTACACAGGATATTTATTTCATCTTTTTTCATAACTTCCAACATTTGGAAGTAACCAAGTAGATGAATGGATAAATAAACCATGTTATATCCAGACAATAGAATATTATTTAGCCCTTAAAAGAAATGAGTTATTAAGCCATGAGAAGACATGGAGGAACCTTAAGTGTATATTACTAAGTGAAAGAAGCCAATCTGAAAAGCCTACATACTCTATGATTCCAACTATATGACATTCTGCAACAGGTAAAACTATGGAAACAGTAAATAAATAAATAAATAAATAAATAAATAAATAAATTAGTGGTTGCTAGGGGGAGGGGAGAAGAGATGGACAGGCAAAGCACAATGGATTTTCAGGGCAGTGAAAACACTCTATACGACATTATAAAGATGGATATATGGCTTTATACATTTATTCAAAACCATAGAATACGCAACACCAAGAGTGAATCCTAAAGTAAACTATGGATTTTGAGTGATTATGATATGTCAGTGTAGGTTTATCCTTGATAAAAGTACTATTCTGGTGAGTGACGTTGATAATGAGGGTGGTTATGCATTTATGGGATCAAGAAATATATGGGAAATCTCTGTACTAGTACCTCCTTCTCAATTTTGTTGTAAAAATAAAGCCTTAAAATATACAATAAGACATCTTGAAGCATTACTGCTACAAATGTTGAATACTCCAAATATTTTTCAAGAGAGCAACATGTCAGTTGATTTTCTAAAGTAATTCCCATTTTCTTCCTACTTTTTAGTAAAAGATTGAGAATTTTCTCAACTACAATTGGCCACAGCTCCCAGCCCTCCTAGGAAACATTTTACAGTAAGAAACTGGTAAGGGAAGCAGTGAGGTTCAGCCAAAATATTTTATTTCAAGATGTAAAAATTACTGAAAAGCATTCCAGGAATAAATATAGTAATTCAAAGCTTCATAGAAGTTTTTCTGAAAAGATGTAACATTTCATCTTTATTTATAAATGTATATATCTTCTGCAAGAGTCTTCTCAACAATACAGCAGAGCAGATGTTGGACCACAGGGCCAACCAAAGAGCATATCAGGGAGTTGTTGGAAGTATGAATGTGGCAGATAAGGAAGTGAGCCAAAAAGTTTTCAAAGCTAAACATTGGCAGAATCTGATTTCTAATCACTCACTTTTTAAAACTACAACTTGGGTTGTCCTATGTGTTAGACCTAGAGGGACAACTATGAAACAGACAGTATTCATTTTCCTCAATCTAGCTTACAATCTTTGTCATCATCATTAGAATAGCAAAATGTGCTATGGTTATGTGGACATCATGATCCCCCACCTTTGCTTTCATACTTGCAAAAATTCAAAACTATATCCATGTACCCCAAATACATGAAGCAAAAACTTGAAAAAAAGTTGAGAGAGAGAATTCAACAATAATAATTTGTAACTTCAATACCTCATTTTCTATAATAGAGCTACACAGGAGCTGAACAAGGAAATAAAAGAATTAAACAGTACTACAAACCACCTAAACCAAACAGACATCTTTAGCATACAACACTTAACAGCAAAATATACATTCTTCTCGTGTATGCATAGAACATTCTCCAGAATAGATCATGTTAGGCCAAAAATAAGCCTCAATAAACTTAAAAGGGACCATAATCAGGGAAAGTATGTTCTCTGAGCAGAATGGAGTAAAATTAGAAATCAACTGAAAGAATTTTGGAAATTCACAAATATGTGAAAATTAAACAAGATACTCCTGAATAAAAAATGAGTCAAAGAAGAAAAAATAAGTGAAATTATAAATTACTTTTAAATGAATGAAAATGAAAACAAACCATACTGAAATTTATGAGATGCATCTAAAACAACACAGAAACATTTACAGTTGTAGATGCCTATAGTAAAAATGGAACAAAGAAATAAAATTAATAACCTAATAATATTCTACTTTAAGACACTGGAAAAACAAGAGAAAATCAAGCACAATGTAAGCACAAGGAAATAAATAATAAAGATTAGAATAGAAATAAATGATATAAACAATTAAAAAACAGGAACATTAATAAAATTGAAAGATTATTCTTTGAAAAGAAGGGTGTAGCTATTTTTTAGAATAATTTGGCAATTTCTAAAATTGTTTGGCAAAGAGTTACCATATTTCCCAGCAATTCCAGTCATGTGCATCTGTCCAAGAGAATTAAAAGCATATTTCCTCCAAAAACTTATACAAAAATGTCCATAGCAGCATTTTCATAAAGTTAAAAAATGTAAACCATCCAAATATCCATCAATTAATGAATAAAGAAATTGTGATATATCCATACAATGGAATATTTTCACCCATAAAGAAGAATGAAGTATTGATACATGTTACAACATGGGTGAAACTTGAAAACTTGGTAAATGAAAGAAGCCAGGCACAAAAAGACCACATGCTATATGAATCCATCTACGTAAAATTTCCAGAATAAGTCCATAGACTTAGAAAGTAGATTAGTGATTTTTAGAGGGTTGGGGCAGAGAGGGGAATAGGAAATGACTGCTAATGGGTACAGAGTTTCTTTCTGAAGTGATTAAGTGTTCTGTAATTAGTGGTGACCGCTGTACAACTGTGTGAATACACAATACAGCATTTTTTAAAAGAGTGGATTGCAAAAATGATTTAGTAAAATCTTACAACAGTTGTCTAAAACCAAATTGTTACTGATTTCCATGGTTGTTATGTCTTTAATCTATGAACATAGCAACATGTACTTTAAAATGGAAATACAAATCAATTGAAAAGTTATTGGCAAATGTCTTGACCTCAGAAATATGGTAATTTAAATGAATTTGATGCTTCTTCTGATTTTGAATTGTATCCAGTCTCTTTGCCTTTTCTGCCTACCAATTCTTTTAAAAAAATGACAAAGCTTTCCCTACTGTATTTTTGTCATGGAAGAGAATACTAGGGACATCTACTAACAAAGATTAATAAAAAGCAAACAAATAATAGACACAAAATATGGTGATTTGACATGAATGAGCATTTCTTAAATTTATTCTTTATATATACTTGTTTAAAAAATGCTCCTCAAGAAAAGGATTCCATGGTCAAAAATATTTGGAAAGTACTACTTATCCCTTTTCTTGATACAAGATGCTTATTAAAAGCCTGACAAATTCTGCAGTAATCTATTAATTTTTCAACCCAGATTAATTTTTCAACCCAGATTCTGCTAAATGTATTTGATCAATAAACTGTACTCTAGTCTCTTCTTAACATATTCCTCTACTTCATTTGCACAGAATATATTTTGGAAAGCATTGATTGGGCAATTAATACATTTGGCAAATAACACAAGACCCTTCATAACATGTAGACATGACTCTTACATCATTTAAAAATTATTGACGCTTTGACATAAGGTTGACAACAATAAGACTAGCGAAGATTCTTGCAACTGAAGCCATGAAAGTAGGAAGCAGGAGGCTCTGTGAGTTTTGGGACAGGGAAGAAATGCTGGATTTCATTAGCCATCTTTATTCAAGGCCTCATTCCTCTAAGAATTTTCCAGTGAAAAGAGCTTGCACTAGAAACCCTGTCAAGAATATGACTGAAGGGAAAAAAACACTCATTTCTAAGTCCAGGAATAATAATAACCACAAAATATGACCTTTGTGAGTATGTCAAGAGACCAACCTAGATGTGAAAATACTGAGAGAAATAGTGACTTGCAGATATGGTATGTCTTTTCCTCTCCCACCATTTACCAGCTCTCAGGAGGAAAAGCTCCAAAACCTGCATCAAGAGATCTCAGGCAATGCAACAGAAGCAAAGATTTCCATAGGGCCAGTTGGCCACAGCATATTGTATAAAAAAGTATAATCAACTTCAGCTGTATTTTTGAGACAAGGCAACTAACACTGATTAGTAGGGGGAAGTGTCAATCATATGATCTCTGTGCTGGTATACAAAAGGAAGAATGGCCTAACTTTCAGAAAGTTGGTGACACTATTCTAGTAAATTCTTATCTCATTTGTTCTCTAGTTGACTAGCTAAATCAGATTCTACTCTGGACCAAAAGACTCTCTTCTTTGGTGTTTGAAAAGAATATTCAACATATGCCATTGTTTCTCTTGTTTTCGAACCTTTTGAATGGGATAAACCTGATGTTTTCTAAGTTCTTAGTTTATCTTTTAAAAAGAGAAGAAAAATGAAATGTAAGAAAACATCTTTTGCTTTAATAAACTATTTAATAGAGTAACAAAAAACTATATGTATGCTAATAGTTTATCTGTATGTATAGTAGAAAACATTGTATTCCTTTGTTTACAATTTAGAATAGTAGTTATCATATCTATTATCAGTAATTATAGCTTATAATGAATATAAGTAAGTGTGCTACCAATCTGAGAGATATTCAAAATACTTTCATACTCTTGTTTCTCTTCTGGGTGAGTCTTATAATTAACAGTTCAGAGAAAAACACCAACCTTGTTAAATGAATTTCAGGCCTCTGGGAGGTACATTCCAATGATGAGCAGGTCTTCCTTTCTACATTAACAGTACCAGGTAGGTAGCTGCCTCTCTGCCAATATATAAAGCCAACCATCCAAATGACATAGCAATGGCCTTTTGAAGTTGAAATAATATCCTGAATGGGGAAAATAACCTAATTGTTTATGCCTGTTATAATTTTCTTGGGGGGAGGGGGAGAATAGGTAATAGTGGCTTTATAGGAAGCAAATACTTTTTTTTTAAGAGATGGCCACCAGTTACTACTAAATCTGCTTCATCTGGGCAACAGAAGGGCACCTACCAATCTAAGTTAGGTCCATCCACTGCAGCTCTCTCTCTTTAATGATATCTGCATAGCACCCAAACTCAAGACATTATAAAGATATAATTGAATCCACATTGTGAAATAACCTATATAGGGTTTATTAAACTGTTTCCATAAGCATATGCATGTGTTTTATCATAAACATACAGAGTAAATTATAACTATATTGATTAATTTTATAAAGCATAGTCAGTCTACCAAGCCCAGGAACTTAACATAAGTAAGTGAGCCAGCTATAAGGAAATAAAGTGGTAGAAGCTGAAAAATTAGACAATATGTGCTCACTCTAAATAAGGTGGCTATTATTCATCTAATGTAAATTGTTAGCATGTGGGAATGCAAATGCAGGTGTTCCAAATCTGTGAGCTTTCCAAAGAAGCTGGAAATTTGGATTTGTATTAAAATTTTCCCAAATTCTAAATCATCCATTGGCCCATTGTTGGTCAATTTAAAACATCCATTGTGAGCTGCCAACCTTTCACCATAGTATATTAGTGAAAATACTAGGTCAGAAGTGGCGAGGATAGTGTGTGTTATAATTCTCATTTGGATTATCTTTTCCATTGACCTTATTTGGTATTTCTATGTCCATATTCTGTGCTAATCTAGATCCTGAGTTCACATCATCTATGCCACTTTTTATATCAGTATCCTATCTAATAAAGAGGGAATATATTAATTGACCATCATGCCCTCACAAAGATGGCAGCGCCCACAGCCAATAAGGAGGGAATATGCTAATTGACTGCCACACCCTCAAAGATGGAGGCACCCACAGCCACAAGATGGCAGCGCCCAGTCCCCTCAGCCCCGCCAGGGTGGCAGGTGCGCCTCATGCCTGCCTCCAGAGTCCTCCAGTCCCCTCAGCCCCCCATCTGTTCAGGGCCCACCTGAGGCACAGGCAAGCCTCAGATGGCAGCTGTCCAGCCGCCCAGGGCTGCCTGAGGCTCAGGTAACCAGGGCCAGCCAAGGCTTGCGCTGCCGGCAGTGGCAGCAGCAGAAGTGTGATGGGGGCGTTGCCTTCCCCTGATTGCTGGGTTGCCTCCTGCCCCTGAGGGCTCCCAGACCATGAGAGGAGGCAGGCTGGCCTGAGGGACCCCCCTCCAGTGCATGAATTTTCATGCACCAGGCCTCTAGTATATCTATATTTAATATTAGAGTTAATACTAATCTTTGGATCTGTTCTTACTCAAAATTCAATCTTTAAAATTCAAAACGTTGTCTTCTACTATAAAAAATCACTGTCTATCTACTGCTCTAGCTATTTCCTTTCCTATTTACGGTTTAATGTTGTCAGTACTGAAATGTAGGAAGTGCCATGACCTCAGAATAACAGTAGTCTCTGCTAATGGCTTCTGCAAAATAGCTTTGGGAGCTGCAGTGAGATGAATTTTATAACTTCCCTGACTATAGGGAGGAAAAAGAACATCTTCCAGGTTAAGCCCTATTTGAAAGACTAGCTCCCTGAAAACCTTACTGCTCTGGCAGCTTCCTGTTTCCTACTATCAAGAGTTTACATTAAAAGGAGCTAGGCAACTATAATATATACAAATGTGTGATTGAACCCACTATACAACTCTATCATAGTTCTTATTGTCCATTTTTAATACTAGACTATAAGTGCTAAAGTTAGACACTGTATCTTATTTATTTTAATATGCTTAATGTAAAGCACAGTGCCTGGCACTTAGTAGATACTCACAAAATATTTGTTGAGTGAATGACTCAATAAATACATCCATTCTGTACAAATATTTCCCACTCCTTCTTCCAGTGAGTTAAGTCAAAACTAGCTGGTATTAATAATAACAAAGTATGAAAGCCATGCCAGACAGTATCCTCATATGTAACCCACAGATCACCAACCAAAAGACTTCGCAGATATTTTACTTTTGAAGAAAATAACATTGTGAAGAAAATATTCTGCAGAGCACTGGTAGGCTGAATAAAAGTCCCAAAGATGTCCATGCCCTGATCCCCAAAACCTGTGAATATAAACTGTTACCTTACATAACAAAAGGGACTTTGCAGATGTGATTAAGGATACAGAGCTTAAAGTAGGGAGATTTAGCCTGGATTATCCAGGTGGAACCAATCTAATTACACGAATCCTTAAAAGCAGAGAATCTTTCCCAGTTGTGTTTAGAAAGAAAGATGTGATGATAGAATCAGGGTCAGAGAGATGCAACATTGCTGGCTTTGAAGATGGGAGGAAGAAGGCCATGAGCCAAGAAATGTAGATGGTCTATAGAAGCTTTCTAGAGCCTTCAGAAGGAACATAGTCATGGTAACACCTTAATTTTAGCCCAATGAGACCCATGTTCAATTTCTAACTTACAAATAAATTTGTTTTGTTTTAAGCTACTAAATTTGTGGCAACATTTTTTTACAGCAATAATAAGAAAGTACTACAGAACAAAGCCAGTTGTCAGATTAAGAAGTTTCTGGCAATACATTGCTAGATTTTATTTTTCCTTTATTGAACATTTATTAACTGTTAGATTAAAATGGTAATTAAGCTTTTATAGCCCAAACTATAATATGCCTTAATGGCAGCAATTTTCAATAGAATACTTTATAGTCATCCTGTTTATCTTTAACAACATCCATTTCATAGAGTATGGTGATTAACTTGAAAAAATTGAGTGCTGTGCAGCATCATCCAGCTGGCTAGGAGTAAAAGCCCTTCAGGTGGTCCTGTTAACATTGGAATTACAAATCCCTCTACAAGTTCCCCTAGGACAGTGGTCGGCAAACTCATTAGTCAACAGAGCCAAATATCAACAGTACAACGATTGAAATTTCTTTTGAGAGCCGAAAACCGACTTCTGCGCATGGGCCACGAAGTTTCAATCACACTGTACGTGCGCGCCCGCACGTGGTATTTTGTGGAAGAGCCACACTCAAGGGGCCTAAGAGCCGCATGTGGCTCGGGAGCCGCAGTTTGCCGACCACTGCTAGGATATGGCTAAGAGGTGAGACCACCTTTAAAAACTATTTTATGACAGACAAAGTTGGGGACTATAAAAAGCACTATTGGCTGGATATTATTCCTATTTACAAAAGAATCTCTCTGAGCTTTAAAGTAAATGGGCCCTCTCCTCCTGTTCTGGGGAATGAGATTGGCTATGTAGCATCCAAGATCATCGCCAATGTATCAAATGAGAACTCACATATATAAGCACATTGAAACTAAATTACTATATAAACGTAAGGTACTATTATCACTGCCAAGTTCTTGTTAATTTATTCATGGTCCTCTTCAAAGCTCTAATCACACCTAGGATCTCATTAACAATAACAATACAAACTCATATTTCCAGAGTTATTTTAACCTTCCAGTATTCTTTTTTAAAAATATATTTTATTGATTTTTTTACAGAGAGGAAGAGAGAGGGATAGAGAGTTAGAAACATCCATGAGAGAGAAACATTGATCAGCTGCCTCCTGCACACCCCCTACTGGGGATGTGCCCGCAACCAAGGTACATGCCTTTGACTGGAATCGAACCTGGGACCCTTCAGTCCACAGGCCAATGCTCTATCCACTGAGCCAAACCGGTTAGGGCCAGTATTCTTTTTTTTCATTGATTTCAGAGATAAAGGGAGAGGGAGAAAGAGATAGAAACATCAATGATGAGAGAGAATCATGGATTGGCTGCCTCCTGCATGCCACCTATTGGGGATCGAGCCTGCAACCTGAGCACGTACCCGTATTTGCATTCCCACAAGATAACAACTTGTGTTAGACGAGTAATAGCCACCCTATTTAGAGTGAGCATGTATTGTCTAATTTTCCAGTTTCTACAACTTTTACTTGTATAATCTCATTCTATTTTTCCAAGAAACCTGTGACATAGGAAGTTCAGATTTTATTAACCTCTGGATGGAAGAGAGCACTGAGGTTAAAATTCGGTGACTGCAACTCAGCCAATATACTAAAAGCCATTAAATTATATACTTTAAATAGGTGAATGGTATGGTATATGAATTACATCTCAATAAAGCAGTTATATAAAAAATCATTATTACTGGCAACATTTTTTTTTTAAATTAAGTGACCAGTCCAAGTTCTCATAGACTTTCAGAGCTGGATAATGGTGGTAATGATGGAGACTCAGGGAAGTGGAAGAAACTTAGAAGCAGAACAGTGATTATTATAAACCATTACATGTCAGACAACGAAACATGAGAACTTCCAGCTCTGCTCAAAACTGAGTTCTCCTCAGCCCACCCCCCTGCAGAAGCTTTTAAATTTATTCATGCTTTGATCAACTCCTCAGGCACAATGTTACGCCTGAACCTAGAGGTGAAGGCTGTCAACAGATACATCTCTGCAAAGCAGGTCAGACAGAAGCAGTGGCAATAAAACAGAATTGCCAACGTGCTTTCCCAGTGGACTGTGTTTGATGACATTTTCTGTCTCAAATATAATGTCCAAAATAAAAGTGAATATTTTAAGTTTATTTACTTTCATGTACAAATCAGATACTTGTGCAACACAAAGAAGATTTTACTGCTGAATATGCTCTATAATAATTTTTATTCCAATTTTAACTGAAAAAAGTAGCTTTCACCTCCAAAGTTACATAATGAAATAACTAAAGCTTGAAATGAACATCGTTCTTCATTTATTTTTCCACTAGAAAAATTATATGGATCTTGTTATGAAACAAATATTATTGAGAATTTTCTAAGCAGAAGTGTGCATCTCTCCCTATCCCCATAAATGATGTATGAAGCTTTTACTACCACAGAATTCCCAGTGTGCACCTCTCTATGAGCTGACATTTCTTTGTGAATTTTTAAGTTAATGTCTGCTCTGGTCTTCTGTGCAGAATCAAACAAAACTTTTCCCACTCAACTTTAGTCAATTCTTATGTATTTGCTTATGAACATTGCCTGGGAAAAAATGGGTCATCTCTTTTAAAGAGATTATTTTGTATCTGTATAAATGAAAGTTCCTAAAAGGCTTTTGGGGAATTTTATTTGCAAAGAACACATTTCAAAGAAGATTTACATTAACCCAGACTATGGAAAGCTATCCCAGCTGGTAAATGAAAATATCATCTCACTAATTACATTCTTTCCTGATTAGAGTAAAGTTCTGTTTGGTGTGCCAGAGCTGTTTCAGTAAATGACAAATGCATATGTCTTTCTCTAAAGATGAAGGGCATTTAGCATACTTCATTGTCCTTAGAGGTATGTCACCCAAAAAAGGGTGTGATGGCCTGCTAACTATGGGAAACCTTTTGCAAGTGTCATTTTTCGTTGGAGAATTTTACCATTTACTGAAATGTTTTATTGCAGCTGATTTGCCTGTAACAATCTTACATTTTGAAACTTGAATAATTGATCCATAAAAATGTGTGTTAATACTTCAGTTTCACAAATAAAAAGATTTTCAATTTTGAATAAAATTTGTACTGACTATATCCAACCACATCCATAACAGCCCATGTTGTATTCCAATCAATTTTGGCCACTTGTTAAATTGGCCCCGTGTCTCTAATATTTATTCTCTTGACCCAATTTTCACCTCCATAACCTTTTCTTGAGAACTGAGGTCACTATATGTAAATTAACTATATTGTGTTAATGAGTTCTTTTAATTTGCCCCTCAATTTCGTGAGTGTGGATAGTGAAGCTAACACAGAGAGTGAAGGAAGCAAAACATTCATAATACAGAAAGCATGAGGGGAGCCTTATCCATGCCCTAATTTTACATATATGGAAACTAAACTTCATGAAAAAGAAATTACTTATAAAAAGTCACATTAATAGTCATAAGAAATGTGTACACTCGCACTCGTTTCCTAGTGTATTTCTATTTATGCCTCGCCTAATTTTAACTCTTTCATAGATTTACATAAATTTCAGCATCTCTCCACCTCACAGTTTCAGTTTCCTGAAAACTTCTGATAGCTCATATAGCTTGTTTTTCTCCTTTTTTTTTCTTTTATATTCCCATAAAACTCTATGCACACTTTTACTGTAGCATTCATCAGGCTGTACTGATATAGTTGATTTCCTTATTTTTTCCATTGGATTGGATTTCTTGAACCCAAGAACTCAGTCTCATTCATCTCTAAATCTTTTTGTACAGACTGCACCTGGCACAAAATGGGCACAAAAAAACCAAATATTTGTGAAATAAAATTGGATTTTAAATTTCAGTCTCAACATTCAAATTAGAATATACTAAAATACTATTTTCACCCACTGAGTTGAAAAACAATTTCAAGTTTAACAATATATGTTTGTTGTTGAGGTCATGGGGAAAGAGCCATCTAAATCATTGCTGCTGAGAATGCAAAATATTATAATCTCAATGGAGGGAAATTTGGCAGTATCTAGGAAAATTACATACGTATTTAGCTTTTGAACCAGCACTCTTACTTGTAGAAATTGATCTCAAGGAAACATTGGCAAAAAATATGGAAAGATGTGTGCACAATACTATTTAATACAACATTATTTATAACAGCAAAAGATAGGAAAACCACCCCAAATATTCACTAATAAGAGACTGGATGAACAGACTACAGTATGTCTACAAAATGGAGTGCTATGTAAACTGTGATGGAAAATTCTGTCCATCCTATTATCAAGTAATGGTCAGGATATATTGTTAAATAAAAAAAAAGGTAAGGTGGATAAAAGGCTGCATATTATTCTATTATTTATCAACTTATTTAAAAGGTATTTGGCTTATTTAAAAGAAAAATTAAAAGATAAATCATAAAATAACAAAATAATGATTTTTTATAGAAGAGAGGTTCTTATTTTGCAGATTTGCTTAGTAGAAAATATGTTATTTAAAAATATATGTGACTTCCAAACCGTGTAAAGATTGTGTGTAATTATAAAAAAAAAAATCCATTTATAAAAGCAATCCCTAAAAATAGAAAGCAATGTGAAACAAATGAACCTAGCCATGTATCAAATTGACCACCTAACCACAAAAAGAGGAACAATTACAAAATACTTTAAAGCTTAGTAGTTTGGTGGTATTAAAGTTTCTAGGATATGCCCTACAGATACTGCAGAGTATCTTACACATGTGTTTTCAGTAATCATGCCATTATTAATGGTATTGGCAGTATTATTCCAAAGTTAAAACAAATGGGCAATTATATTGAGGTCCTTGAGAAGTATGATTTCAGTGTGGTTAAAAGGAGATGAATATGTAAAATCAGTAAGGTTAATTAGAATAGCAATAGAAAGTATTGGTTTGCACTTATTTATACTAGTGGCCCTGTGCACGAATTTGTGCGCAAGTAGCTTGCTGTCGCTTGCCTCAGCTGGCTGCCCTGCCCACCGCCACTGATAGCTCTCCACCACACGTAGCTTGCTGCCCTGCCTTCCTGTAGCTCTCTGCCACTTGTAGCTCACTGCCCCGCTTTCCTGCTGATCAGTCATTACATGATGGCGTCCCAACCAATTTGCATATTACCCTATTATAAGTATAGATTGTACCCTGATAATATACAAAAACAACACATATTCCCTAGCTCTGAACACTTAAAGGGCCTAGTACCCAAATCATGGTTTTGAAATACATCTTCCTAATTAACAGAAATTACAGCTCTTTGGAGAAATGGCTGATTTTAGCACTGCTACAAATGTACAAAATTAGCCTTGAACGTGTTTTAATATCATACAGCAAGAAAATCATCATAAACTTCTGGTGTCATGTTAAAAGTACTCAAGGACAAATCTAAATAAACTCTGAGTGGCTTAAGATGGCATCACATGAGCATCAATAAAGATGTAAGCTAGCCCGGCTGGCATGACTCAGTGGTTGAACATTGACCTATGAACCAGGCGGTCACTGTTTGATTCCTTGTCCGGGCATATTCCCAGGTTGCAGGCTCCATCCCCAGTGTGGGGCATGCAGGAGGCAGCCAATCAGTGGTTCTCTCATCATTGATGTTTCTGTCTCTCTCTCCCTTCCTCTCTGAAATTAATAAAAATATATTTAAAAAAAATAAGGATACAAGATACAATCAATTTAAATACTTTTAAATATGCTGCTATCCAAAACTTCAAAATGATACTAAAAAAGAGACACAGCTCACTTTTGGAGGATGCCAGGAAAAAATCCATTATTCTGAAAACTGGTAAATGACGAGGAATAACCATTTGTCTTGTGTTTGCTATATGACCTGCACCTCACAGTAACTAAAGAGTAGATTAGGGAAAGCTTCTCTTTGTGGAAGTATCTCAGCTAATAAATGAAGAAAGTATGATCAAATTATAATATCACCATTTGGTAATCTCTATTGAACTGATGGTTATAGGCAATAATCTTAAACACTGATAACAAGCACACACAAAAAAACTACCAGATATCATGTACACCTGAGGGAACCACACTCTACTATCTATGATGTAGCCTTGCTAAAATATATATATATATATATATATATATATATATATATATATATATATATATATATATATATATATATATATCTGATCCAGGCTGTAGATGTAATATTCAATTTACAGGTAACACAGGGAACAGGGAAATATGCTAACAACACTATGGGGATGCAGGCAGAAAAATCAAACTGTGAAACTGTGAGAACTTCCACAGACAAAAAATAATTTCTTCAAAAACATTACACCATAAAAAGTTTTCTGAGAACCTAGAGATGACAAGAGAGTGAAGAGATATACCCATCAATTGAAATATATAGCCCTTATTTAGGCTCCTATTCAAACAAACTATTAAGAAGGGAACAATTGAAGAATAGACATTTTAAAATATTAAAAAATCATTCTAATTTTTAGAAATAACTTGTAAAGGGCCCTTAACTTTTATAGGTACATCTCAAAATATTTTTTAAGTAATACATTGGTGAGCAAAAGTAGGTTTATAGTTGTGAGTATGCAAAACATAGAGTTTATTCTTGTATTATTATTTATTAATTGCTGTATTATTTGTTTGTATTACACTGTAAATCTATTTTTGCCCATCCCTGTATTATGTCAAATTTGCTTTAAAATAATCTCTAGTCTGTGGCTAGGGTATAGATACAACAAGATCAATCATGAGTTGACAATTATTGAAGTTGAATGCTGGGTACATAAGGTTTGTTATACTATTCTCTCTATTTTCATGTATATCTAAAAATTTCAACAATAAAATATTTACAAATTTTCAGTCTAAAGTTTATAAATAAGTAACATTTGGTTTAATATTTCATTAACAGACCTTCCATTGAAACCATTTTAGTGTCCCCTGCCTGAACCTCATTAAAAAGAGAATGGCAGATGGGTCTATTCTACACATGTCACAAAATATTCAAGAAAAAGAAAGTTAGTTTTTCCTCTTCAATCCATACTTAGTTGGAAATCCCCCGAGGGGTCCCAGATTGGAGAGAGTGCAGGCTGGGATGAGGGACATCCCCCCCCCACACACAGTGCACAAATTTTGTGCACCAGGCCTCTAGTTCTATATAAGGCCTCACATAATTCAAAATATTGCAACAGACTAGAGCTCGCCTTGTTCCAGAAGTAAGGCAAATACATGATTAACATGGGACTATGAAAGGACATTGCAGAACAAAGAAAATGTGATTTTTAAACTAAATTTATTGGGGTAACATTGGTTAATAGTATCATATAAATTACTGGTGTACAACTTTATAATACAATAGCTGTATACTCCATTTTGAAGACAGTGAAGAAGTAGATTCTGACATTTATTCTAGGAAACAGAAGAAAAAAATTAAAATTCTTAGCACTCTAAGAAGAATTCAACAAGACATGGTTTCTAAGAACAGAGAAAAATGAATGAAGGAGAATGCTATTCAAAGTCATGTAGATGAGCTAAAATGGAGTTGTGCAGGAAATGATTCCAATGAAACTAAAATAGCAAACCATGAATAAAATACTCTACAGGCAGAAAAATCACAGAACTGACATTAAAGAAAATCAATGAAATGAAGGACAATTAAGAAACAATAGCAGCAAGGAAAAGGCAGCCAAAAACAATGAGAAAAAGATTCAACCACAGATAATTGGTGTTCCTAAGCAAAAGACTAGAAAAAATGGAAGAAATACAATAAAATATATAATAATTGAAACCTTTGCTGAGCTGAAGAAATACCAGAGTCCAAAAATCTCAAGGTTTCCTGAACACTAGCAAAAATGTTTTTTTTAAATAAAAATACCTACTGTTACACACATTCTCACAAATATTTGATTTGAAATTTTAACAATAATTAACATATGTTATAGATTTTGAGACATGAATGGGTAGGGGAAGGTTTTCTACACAAAAATAAAAATCAGAAACTTCAGACTTCACACATCATCCTCGATGTACTCAAAAGTAAGTATGTGTTAATATTTTGGAATATGTACACAGTTCTGAGGAAGAAACATTCTGCCATAATTACTATATACCTAAACAAGTTGTCATTTGTTCATATCAGATATGAAAGAGCCTAAAAACTGCACCAATCAAAAGCCATTCTTTAAAAAAATTACTTAACTACGTATTATTCCAACCCAACTAGCAATGAAGTTACATAGGTAAGTCAAGCAAAGGCTATTCCAACCTTAAGAGGACTGTCATTGCTCACCATATTGAATGAAACATGGAGTCCCCCGAATGATATAAATATGATTGTAAAAATTTGAATGCAAACATCTATATTAATAAAAGGTTAATATGCTAATTAGACTGGGCATCTTCCAGACGACCTTCAAAACATCTTTCCAGACAAAGCCACAGTGGCAGGGTCAAGGCAGAGGCAGTTAGGAGCAATCAGGCTGGTGGGGGGAGCAGTTAGGGGGATCAGGCCAGCAGGGGAGAGCAGTTAGGGGGATCAGGACAGCAGTTAAGGGGATCAGGCTAGCAGGGGAGAGCAGTTAGGTGATCAAGCCAACAGGGGAGAGCAGTTATGGGGATCAGGCAGGCAGGCAGAGGTGGTTGCAGGAGATCAGGCAGGCAGGCAGGTGAGCAGTTAGGAGCGAGCGGTCCCGGATTGCTAGAGGGATGTCTGACTGCAGGTTTAGGCCTGATCCCAATCGGGCCTAAACTGGCAGTCAGACATTCCCCAAGGGGTCCCGAATTGGAGAGGGTGTAGGCCGGTCTGAGGGACACTCTCCCCACCTCCATGCATGAATTTTGTGCACCGGGCCTCTAGTTGTATAATAAGAAATCTATGATGAGAAAAACATAATGCATACCAAAAAAAATTGACCTTAAACTCCAATGGTAACAGATGGGAAATTAAGAAGGAATTGATTGAGCACATGAATAAATACATAAATAAACAAAAGAAGTTATTATACATGCTATTAAAACTGTGAAGGGAATAAATAGGATGCTATGACAGAGTAAAACTGGGTGACCTACTTTCAGGGACTAACTTTTTTAGGATGTTTTATTCAAGCTGAAACACCTGAAGGATGAGAATATGAAGAATTGGGAGAGGAGCAGAATGCACTAAAAGTGAAGGTCACAACAAGCACAGATGCCCTATGATGGAAAGGAGCATGGCACATGGGAAGAAGCAAGCTAGTGACTCACTAGCTGCTTTCAGTGAGTCTGGGAAAGCATGGTGATACATTATGCTACCATAATCAGCAGGATCAGCCACCTCATGCAGGTTCATAGCAAGGGTTTGCAGGTTGATTCCAAGAGCAGTAAGTTCTAAACTGAGAAGGGATATAATCTTATTTAAAGCTATTTAAAATGACACAGAAACAATATTTTGTAATTTACATAAATTGTTTCAAAGCACAGAAAAATATGAACAACTCTTCATATAATTTTTGGAAGAGAACATAACTCTGATACTAAAGACTGACAAAGATAGCTCAAAAAAAGAAAGCGAGAGATAAATCTCACTGATAATATGGATAAGAATCTTAATTAAAATGATAAAACAAATGTATTGGAATATTAAAAGCAAAACATACCATAACAATCTTAGGAAATGGAGATGCTAAGGATTTTTCAACATAAGGAAGTCTATTAATATAATGCATCAAATTAAAAAGTCTAATGGGAAAAAACAGATAAATATCACCAAAGATAGAAAAACAAAGAATTTGATAAAATTAAAGGCCCATTACTGATTTTGAAATTTCCAAATAAACTAGGTATAGAGGCATACTTTCTTAAGATGATTTAATTTTTCTATATTATACATACCCCTAAAAGTGATTATCCCAATGTTTTTAATATTTTCCCCAAGTTGCCAAAAAATGTAACAACATCAACAATAACTAATAGAAATAACAATATTTATAGAGGACTTATCATACGGAAAGCAATAGTGTTACTTGTTTTATGTGATCTATCCCTTTTAATTTTCACAATGATCTTAACCATAAGTACTATTTTCATCTCCATTTCACAGATGAAGAAATTGAGATCATAAAAGAGAAATGATATATAGAAAAAAAGGATGCAAAATATCATTAGTTGTGAATGATAATATTACATGCCTAAAAATACGTTAAAATAAATTTCAAGTGGCCCTGGCCGGTTTGGTTCAGTGGATAAAGCGTCGGATTGTGGACTGAAAGGTCCTGGGTTCGATTCCGGTCAAGGGCACATGCCCAGGTTGGGGGCTCAACCCTCAAAAGGGGGTGTGCAGGAGGCAGCCAATCAATATTCTCTCTCATAATTTATGTTTCTATCTCTCCCTCTCCCTTACTCTCTGAAATCAATAAAAATATTTTAAAAATAAAATAAATTTCAAGTGAAATAGTGTTAACTTGGCAAGGTATTTTTTTAAAGTACATAATTGTATAGCAGAAAATAACATTAGACAAATACATTGAGATGTACAGTTTATGTATACAATATAGTGAATTTGTTCATTCTCCCCAAAATAACATATATATGTAAATCAATTCCAATCAAACTAACATTACTTATTTTGAACTGACAAATGGATACCAACATCCATACATATCAATAAAAGAGTGAGAATATGTGTGGAAAATTTGGACAAAAGTAGTAAGAAAAATTTGCACTATCAGATAATCATACATTAGAAATCTAAGAAAATTAAAATTGTAACAGATATTCTATTGTAAGAACAGAATATCTGATTAATAAAACAAAATATAAAGCCTCAAAAAGGCTTTAATATAAAATGATTTAAAATAAAATTTTATTTAAATAAGACTAAAATGATTGATTCTTCAATAAATGTTCTTAATACAATTGATTATTTGGAAAATAACATTATATTTAGGACCCAACCTCACTTTACAGCACTAAGCAATATAATAGGTAGACTAAAAAAATAAAATAACAGCAAATACTGCAAAATAAAACCAAAGGAAATGTAGGTAATTATTTCTCACAACTTCAATTATTTTTATAATGGAAATAATTATCATTTTGGAAATAAAAGTATGGAATAGTGATTTTAAGACATATCAACACCCAATAAAAACAGGGCAAGGCACATAAAAAGGCAGTCATTGAAAGGAAAATATAAATTGTAAGTAAACACTTAAAAATTAAACCAAAAAACGTATGACCTTGGGCAACATCATACTTAACGATTTCAAGTCTTAAAATCTCTATTTGCAAAATGTAAAATAAGGAAAGGGAATAATTTGTCCTCACTATCCATGAGTATGTACAGAGGACAGGTCATAAAATATCCACTGTGATAACAATGAGGTACTTTGAATGGGGTCTGACTTGCTATTAAGGGTATGCTTCTATTTACCATGTCAAGGAAAGGCAGGATCTTGCAGATTCCACATGGATTTTTTTGGTGGGAAAAGTGGGTCACAATGCCCTTTCAAGCATAGTTAAAGTACAGAATAGTCATCAACATTTTGTAAAGAATCATTTTTCTATGTGAGCCCAGCCAAGTCCCTATTTCTGTGTTGCTGGCGAAGATGAAATTTGTTAGATGTTTTTGTCACTTACAATTACATTAAGATAATTCTACTATTCTCTTGAAAATACAGAGTGTCTTATAAAAGGTTTCAAATTATGTTGACGCTTCATGTACTCTGGGGAAAAAAAATAAGGACTTTGATGGAACAAGAGAAAAACAAATTTACAAATGTAGTTTTAAAATCTGAGGAAAATGTTTTTTAAAAAAATATCAAAATATGGGAAGAGGAAATGTCCCAAACTATAAATCTCTTCCTATAATCTTGTAGCAAATTCATAAGCCATTTTTTAAATGAGGAATAAAAAGAAATAAACAAATGGGACTACATCAAAATAAAAAGCTTTTGCATAGCAAAAGAAACCATCAACAAAACAACAAGAAAGCCCACTGCATGGGAGAACATATTTGCCAATGTTATCACCTATAAGGGCTTAATCTCCAACATTTACAGGGAACTCATACAACTTAACAAAAGGAAGATAAACAACCCAATCAAAAAATGGGCAATGGACCTAAATAGATACTTTTCGAAAGAAGACATAAGGAAGGCCAAGAAACATATGAAAACATGCTCAAAGTCACTAATCATCCAAGAGATGCAAATCAAAATGACAATTAGGTACCATATGGCTAACAACAACAAATCAACAAATGACAAGTGCTGGCGAGCATGTGGAGAAAAAGGAACCCTCATGCACTGCTGGTGGGAATGCAGACAGGTGGTGCAGCCATTGTGGGGAACAGTATGGAGTTTCCTCAAAAAACTAAAAATGGAACTCCCATTTGACCCAGTGATTCCACTTCTAGGAATATATCCCAAGAAAATAGAAACACTAATCAGAAAGGATATATGCACCTGTATGTTCATAGCTGCACAATTCACCATAGCTAAGATTTGGAAACAGCCTAAGTGCCCATCAGCAGATGAGTGGATTAAAAAATGGTGGTACATCTACACAATGGAATACCACCCTGCAGTAAGAGGGAATTCTTACCATTTGCAACAGCATGGAAGGAAGTGGAGACCATTATGCTAAGCGAAATAAGCCAGTCAGAGAAAGATAAATATCACATGGTCTCACTCATTTATGGAATATAACAAACAACATAAATGATGAACAAAAACAGATCTAGAGACAGAGAAGCATCGATCAGACCGTCAAACCTCAGAGGGAAGGTAGGGGAGGTGGGGGTAAGGGGGAGAGATCAACCAAAGGACTTGTATGCATGCATATAAGCCTAACCAACAGACACAGCCAACAGTGGGGTGAGGGCATGAGTGGAGGTGTGAAGGAGGTAATGGGGGGGGATAAGGACATATATGTAATACCTTAATCAATAAAGAAAAAAAGAAATAAGCACTTCACTTATCTAGACTTGAACAAATGTCTTTACTAAACAAGTGGGTGCATAAACTCCAAAAGGTTGATTATCTGATATTCCATTTCACAACAGATTATAAACAGCAAATTAAAAGAGGGGGCAAATTTAAAAAAAAAAAAACTATTGGAGACTGACAGTCTGTAATATAAGAAATAATGGATAGCAAAATAATTAAAAGAAAACAAAGCACACACAACCTAGAACCATTTGCTTCAGGGCCAAACCGCCCTACAAGCTTAATGGTCCCTGGGGTTATCAGAAACATTACAAGCCCCAACAGTAATTATAAATTAAATAGCTATGATTGATTGAACCTGTATTATATGGACAGGCACTATACTAAGGGCTTTTTATACATGCCATTTGACTTCATCCTCATAACAATCTTATGAGATTCGTATTATTACTATCACAAAGTTATAGATGAGAAAACAGAGAGATTAAGCAATTGTCAAAGCTCATACAGATCATAAGAAAGAGAGCTTGAATTGAATTCCAAGACTTTCTGACTATAATCCCCATAGACTTACCCATTATTCTGTGTAGTGTTTCCTAGTCAGTTTCACACACTCTACTGTGTTGGAGTGTGGAACCCCTTCAATCACTCATTTAACAAACATATTGAGCATTTAATGGGACTGGTATTGCTCTAGGGACTGTACTGAAGGATCTCCTATTATAGTGGAGGAGCATATGTGTAAAAACATCACCAGCAATGCAATAAAGTAACTAGCAATTTTATAGTTTGGTGCAAGGGGATCAATCATCATTACATATTTTCAATCTTCACAATGAAAACTAATTTCAGTGCATATTTTTTATTTCACTTTTATTCATAGTTATAAAAAAGTATTGCCTCTTGAAAGCACAATGGCATTTCCATCAGACTATCCTATATAAAAAAAGCCTAATATGTTAAGTGTTCGGTCGGCCAGTAGGCCATTCAACCAATCAAAGCATAATATGCTAATGATATGCTAAGGCTGCTTAACTGCTCTCTATGACTTGCACTGACCACCAGGGGGCAGATGCTCCACCCGGTAGGTTAGCTTGCTGCTGGGGTCCAGCCGATTGGGACTGAGCGAGATGGACCAGACACACCCTGGAGGCCTCCCGTAGACCCTCCCCAGCTGGCCAGCCTCCCGCATCCCTCCCTGGCCCTGATTGTTCATCAGTAGGGTCCCTCAGCCTGGCCTGCACCCTCTTGCAATCTGGGACCCCTTGGGGGATGTCGGAGAGCCAGTTTCAGCCTGATCCTGCAGGCCAGGCTGAGGGACCCCACTGGTGCATGAATTCATGCACTGGGCCTCTAGTATAGAATGATGGGAAATCAGGAGGCAATTCTAAACAGAGAAGAGAATGCGCAAATGCCTGAAAGCAACAAAGAACAATAATAAATTTAGCATGGAGAATCCTCGGGATAGATAACAGTGGTTCTCAAACTTGAGCCATGTGGAGTATCTTCAAAAAAATCAGATTCCTGGTTCTCATCCCAATGATTGTGATTAAAAAGGTTGGGGTGGGGTCCAAGAATCTGAATTGTAAGCAAAACTCTCCCACTTACCCAGATGAATCTGATGCATGACAAGGGGAAGAAATTCTGGGCTAGAGTTTTCTGAAGGCAGGAAGCAAGGCCAGATTCAGGAAGTCTAACAGCCTTAGTCATCTTTGACATCAAGCCTGAGGCAAACCCTTTGGCTCCAGCTCTGGCTCAGGACTGCAAGCCACACAGACCATTGAGTTATTTTTCCTGTTGACTATGGGCATGTGTATGAATCCACAGATTTCCTGTGGTCTTCTGTTCTTGGCTCAATTACAGTGTTCAGAATAAAGCTAATGTAGCTAGTGGGTTCTGTTTGCCAGAGATATGAACACACCAACAGCTCTTCATGGATGTTAGTTATTGGCCAAATCTATCCTTAAACAACCCATTCCCCCAACAAGGGTATGGAATGGGACCCGTTTCTGGCTATTCTCCTTAAAAATAAAGCTTTGGGCTTATATTTAAAACATACCAATTCATTTATTTATTTTTGTATATTTTTATTATTGATAGTATTACATGTATCCCATTTACTCTCCCCCTTTTACTCCTCTCCACCCAGCCTCCACCCCCCAACCCCAGGTCTTCACCACCCTATTGCCTGTGTCCATGGGCTATGCATATCTATATCTATAAAACCCTAATATGCCAATAGACCGAATGGCGGAACAACCAAACAACCAAACAACCGGTTGCTATGATGTGTGCTGACCACCAGGGGGCACGCATGGAACATGGCAGGCATCAGCAGCAGACAGCAGAGCATGGAACATGGTGGAATGGTGGAGCAGGTGAGCGGGGGTGCCAGACCAAGTTGGGGCGCTGGTCGCTGTCATCAGGGCGAGCCTCTAGTGGTTACTGAAAATTATTTGTTCCCATGCACTGTGGTCCCGTTGAGTGCTCGCACCTGCTGCCAGCGCCAGCCCTGCTCACACCCGCTGCTGGTGCCTGAGTCACCGCTTGCACCTGCTGCCGGCATTCTCCACCTCCCCCTACTCATGAGGGGCAATCAGGGCTGGCAGCTGCCACTTGCACCCACTGATAGCAACGGCCCAGCTCGCACCCGCTGCTGGCACTGGCCTCGATTGCTCCGCGCCATAAGCGGATGAGAGTGAGGCCGGCACTGTCAGTGTTTGGGAGAGGTGGCGGCAGGAGCGGGGCTGCCGGCAGACAGGGGACCAGGGACCGCTGTGGGAGGGGTCAGGCGGGGGTGCGATGGATGGGCCAAGACCCACCCCTGTTCCCACCACAGCCTTGCCAGCCCACAGTTCCTTTCAAGGTGCATGAATTTGTGCACTGGGCCCCTAGTAGGTATATAAGTTCCTTGGTTTATCTCTTCTTGTCCCCTCACCTGCACATCAAAGTATGTCAGCTTGTTCCATTCCTCCATGGGTCAGGACTTATTGTATTGGTCCATTTATTTTGTTCATTAGATTTCACAAATAAGTGAAATCATATGATATTTATCTTTCTCAGATTGGCTTATTTCACTGAGCATAATATTTTCCAGGTCCATCCATGCTGTCCCAAAGGGTAGGAGATCCCTCTTTTTTACAGCTGCATTCTATTCCATTGTGTAAATGTCTCACAGCTTTTTTTTTTATCCATTCATCTACTGATGGGCACTTGGGCTGCTTCCAAATCTTAGCTATTATAAATAATGCTGCTATAGACATAGGGGTACATATATTCTTTCTGATTGGTGTTTCAGGATTTTTAGGATATATCCCAGAAGTAGGATTGCTGGGTCAAATGTAAGTTCCATTTTTAATTTTTTTGGGAAACTGCATACTGTTTTCCACAGTGGCTGCACCAATCTGCATTCCCACCAGCAGTGAACTAGTGTTCCCTCCTGCCATCACTTGTTTTTTGTTTATTTTTTTATTGTAGCCATTTGACAGGTGTGAGGTGATATCTCATTGTGGTTTTAATTTGCATTTCTCTGATAATTAGTGACTTTGAGCATTTTTTCATATGTCTCTTGGCCATTTGTATGTCCTCTTTGGAGAAATGTCTATTCAGGTCTTCTGCCCATTTTTTTAATTGGATTGTTTGTCTTCCTTTTTTTGAGTTGTATGAGTGCTTTATATATTTTGGATATTAACCCCTTATCATATGTATCATTGGCAAATATGTTCCCCCATGCAGTGGGTTCCCTTTTCATTTTGATGGTGGTTTCTTTTGCTGTGCAGAAGCTTTTTATGTTGATGTAGTCCTATTTATTTATTTTCTTCTTTATTTTCTTTGCCCTAGGAGATGCACCAGCAAAAATTTTGCTTTGTGAGATATCTGAGATTTTAGTGCCTATGTTTTCTTCCAAGATTTTTATGGTTTCATGCCTTATATTTAAGTCTTTTATCCACTCTGAGTTTATTTTTGTGTATGGTGTAAGTTGGTGGTCTAGTTTAATCTTTCTGCATGTGTCTGTCCAGTTTTGCCAACATCATTTATTGAAGAGACTGCCTTGACTCCATTGTATGTTCATGCCTCCTTTGTCAAATATCAATTGACTGTAATGGTGTGTGTCAATTTCTGGGGTTTCTGTTCTGATCCACTGGTCTAGATGCCTGTTCTTGTGCCAGTTCCAGGCTGTTTTGGTTATAATGGCTTTGTAGTATAATTTCATATCCAGTATTGTGATAAAAACACACCAATTTTAAACTCTCCCTCTGAGATATTTCAAACAGGAACATGGGGAAATTAGCTGCAGTTAAAACAAACAAAACACTACTCTAGAACAAAATTTAGAACCAATTCAATGCTTGATCAGTATTCATCAAGCAATTAATGCATTTCTGGAGCTATGCAAAATGCTATAGGAAAGGGAATGACGTTATTCTTGTTCCCAGGCAGCTTGCAGTTTGCGGGCGAAAAAGAAAAGGGAAGCACCTGAAGGCGCGCCTTTAGGCTCTGCACCCGATTCCAATCAGGGACCCATGGGCTTCACCCACCAAACGACGCTCCAGACACCAGGGATACCAGCGGGGTGTCTTACAATTCTGCTTAATTCGGTTGCTACCTACCAAGAGATAGGTAAAGGGTTCAGTCCTCCAAAACTGCCCCACCCCCACACAGACACACACTTCAGACACCAGTCTCAAGTCCAGATGCTTCTGACCAATATACTATAGATTGTAGGTTCCAGCAACCTCCTCCTTGTGTTAAATTAACTTGCTAGATCAGCTCATAGGATTCAGGGACAAACTTTCCTAACCTTTGCCAGTTTATTGAAGAATATGATAAGGATATATATATATATATATATATATATATATATATATATATATATATATATATATATATATGAACATCCAAAAGGAAGAGATGAACAGGCAAGGTATGAGGAAATGGTGAAGAGCTTACATGCCCTTTCCAGGTGCACCACCAATCTGGAAGCTCTCTGAACCCCTCCTTTTGGATTTTTATGAAGGTTTCATTACACAGGCATGAATGATTAAATCATTGGTGATTAAAATTGATCTCCAGCCCCTCTTTCCTCTCCAGAGGTCAGGGGGTGGGACTGAAAATTCCAACCCCCTATTCAAGTTTGGTTGCCCTGGCAACCAGCTCCCATTCTTAGCTGCTCCCTAAAAGTCATCTCATTAGCATAACAAGAGACAACTTCAGGGGGTTTATCACTTAGGAAATTCCCAGGTTTTTAGAAGCTCTGTGCTAGAATCAGGAGCAAAGACCAAATATATATTTCCTATTATAAATCACAATATCACAGTATGTCAAGTTGAACTGTAAAGATTGGTTTTATCAGTGTCTGGACACTTTCACTCATTTAACTTTGTATGCATGAATGTGTGGGTCAGAATGTGTGTGACCTACCTCCACCCTCAGCCCCAGTTCTCTATATGCATATACTCCCACTAGGTGCTAAAGGAATATACTGGGAATTCAGATTGTATAGAGCAAGAGCAGAGCAGACTTTTTGGACACCTTTGACAGTCCAATATGGAATTACTGTCAGCTGTGACTGTTAAGTCAAGTGCTATGTGAAGAATAAGATAATGGGGTGTAATGGGAATGCCCTTAGGATGGGCCCCCAATGCCCCAAACCACAAGTTTAGACATTTGGATAAGGATTCCATCTGGACATAGACGAGTGGGACCTCCACCCCTTGTGGGCTATAACAACTCAGAGCTCTGACCACCCGATGCTTGAACTTGGCTGTACCATGGGTCATGCTCAGAGCCCTGCCAGAGTTCCAGTCCACTGGATGCATGCCACCTGTGGACACTGCCAGTTACCAGGACTGCCATCAGGATGCTCCCTCTGTTCCCTTCTATGGCATAAGCTCCCCCTTTGTGTGTAAACTGCATGTAACTCTATTGGCTTATTGGGGAGGTCGCCCCAGATAAAACTGGCATTGTGGAAAGACACAATCATGTATGGGTGATTCTTTCTCTATAAATCAGCTCCCCTCTGGTCTGCAGAACACATTTTCCCCTTCCACCAAAGACTAAAGATTGAATTTTTCCAGTCTTACAAGAGCAGAGCAGTCTAGCCAGAGAAGGGTCTCACCTGAGGGCCACTCAATGAAGGGCTGCACTGTGTCCACAGCAGTGCTGTTTCATAATTGAGCTGTTTGCACTGACTAATAAAGTTTCCTATTTCACCACGCCCCAAATTGGGGATTCCTGTGGGCATTGCATTGGTTGACATTACATATAAGAGAAATTCAAAGACAGGACAAAATACTTATAAAACTACTCAAACCACACACAGTTACATAAAGGGGAATACATTTATAATCAGCAGCAATAAAACCTCCTTTAACTAATCAAGTTACTTAATATTCAGGTTTTTCTGACATTCTACATTTAAAGGGAAAGCAATGATAAAAGAAGCTAATAGAGATAATTTCAATAATAATATATGTTAGGTATGTACAAAAGTCAAAAGAAACCTCTTTCATTCAACTAACCGTTCTGTATAAGTTTTGAAAATACTAAAGTATGTTTGTGGATCACTATATTTGACAAAGTACTATTCACATATAAGATTTTATTTAATCCTTACACCAGGTATTTTTATGATTCACATACTACAAATAAGGAAATTGAGGCTTTGGTCATTGCCAGTGGAAAAACACACACATTTTTTATATTATTTTTACTGAGATAAAAAGTAATCCTAGGCACTTTAAAAGAATTTTGATAAAGATTGAAACAAATCAAAACATTTTAAATGAAATGTCATGATTAATTTTAAATTTTAAATTCCTAACACTCATACCCGTATACAACAGCCAAGATTATGGATAATGAAAGCCATACTGTATATAATCTTTGGAGAGTATTTCATTCTGTGGAGTACTCGTTAAAACACAGAATATGTGAAGTTGACCTTAGCTGAACTTAGTAAGTTGAGAGAGGCTAACAGCCAACCAAATGCTATTTGGTTTGCCTGACAAGCTAACACAATGAAAAGGGTATATGATTAGGGGCCACAGGGGCCTCAGTTGGGATCTTCGCTGTTGCCTTGAATAATGTCTCTGAATCTCAAATTCTTCATCTGTAAAATATGGATAATAAGATCTACCATTCAAAAATTTGGGTGAAAATTTGAGATATCTAAAGCACCTAGCTAGAGCCAGTGATAGATGCTCCACGAGGGAAGTCTTTACTATTATAAACTGTATTTACCTTTTTGTCCCCAAGTTAGCTAAGGTAGTAGGTAGTTTGTTTTAATTTTAATCACACTTTTTGATGGGCACTTAATAAGAACTGTTTCAACAAGCAGGACAGTCAGCCAACATCCAACCACCTAAGTTTAAAACAGTGCAATATGTATCCCCTATTTATTTAAATAAAATGATATAAGCATGCATAATGGAATAGCTGGTTATGTATATATTTGTTTTAGCAAATGCTTTCACCTTCTCCAGAGTCCCTTGATTTTTGTAACAAGGAAACAAAAAAGTAGCCGTCAGTTTCTATCAGTTTTATTTCTTTTCCCTATAATTTGAAGGTGGTTATGCTAAATAAAAAATATTGGAAGGCAATAGGAAAAAATAAAGGAAATTAACATTAATTGAGCCCCAATTGTATACCAAGTACAGTGCTAGGCATTTACATATATCATCTCATTTTAACAGTACAATATCTCTAAAGCTTAGGAATTTTCTTTTTCCTCATTTTACAGATAGGGAACTGGGCTTAAATACTTTGCCCAGGTCACATAGCTCATAAGTGGCTAACACAGAAGTGGAAATAAACACTTTGCTCTTTTCATAACAAGAGCCTGAATTGGGATTGCTGACCACTCTTAGATCTTAGATAATCAGCCTCAGGGCAACAACAGTGTGGCAATTTCACTTCTAGAAAAGGTGCATTCTGTGTCTAGCCATAATGTTAGCAGACCTAACTCCAAAAGATGTGGGTCCATTTCGTTTCTTAATTCCAGTTAACGTTCATAAGTCAGTCAGAGCTTTGCTGCCCATTGTTCCCTTTAGCCTATTTGTCTTGAGGATTTGCTAATTCAATTATTTTATTCTTCCAATAACGATCCTCACATCGTGCTCTAAGCCTTTGCTGATCTTGTTCCCTGAAGCACAGTGATATCTCATCAAGTTTTAATTCTGCAGTGCATTCAACTAGATCAACATCACCTTCTCTTTTGTATTCATCTGCCTAGATTTCTTTATTAGACTTTAAAATTAGATTTCCCTGCTGCCTGAAGCAGGGCCTTCTACTTTTCTGAAATGGCGAAATGATTTCAGCACCTTCTCAAGGAAGCTGTATATGAAGCTAAAGCTCAATTTTCAAAGAAAAGAACCATATGACCCAAGTTTGATTCAGTTCAGTGGTTTCACATGTAGACCTATCTCCACAAAAAAGTCATATTACAATGATTATTAATTCATGAATCCTCAATTTTTGTAAAAGTGTTATGAAATATTCTATTTTTAAAATTGCTTAGGAGAGCATAATGTAGATGAAGGGTGATAAGACTGACAAAAGTAGAGGGAATGAATGAGAATGATTTGAAATCAGGTCAGAAGCACTAGATTATAGTACTTTAAGAACCGACACTTGAGAAATTAAATGTCACTTTTTCTGTTGAAGGGTTATCTTGTCTTTTTTGATATCCTACATAATGACAACTGTTAAGATCTATCTTTTTTTATTTTTTTGGTATTTTTTAAAAATTTCTTCCAGATAGAATGTATAGAATTGAAAAACATGCCAGTGGAATCAGCCAACATATTTGAAAGGAGGCATTAGATGATTGAGCACTGTACCAGAAATAGAAAATTTCTATCTCATCAAAAGAGTGGTGCAAGCCTGGGGAGGGGGTGGGAGTGGGGTGGAGGGGGTCAAAGGAGGAAAAAATGGGGACATCTGTAATATTTTCAATAATAAAGATAAATTTTTAAAAAAGAAACAACCAGTGGATGCATAAATAAATGGAATAATAAATTTTAAAAAAAGAGTATTTCTGTGGTTAAGTAAGGAGAGGTTGGTGGAAATAGACTTTATTTCAAGTAGGGTTGTCATTAAAGCTAATTTGGGAACATACCAGGCATGAGGGAGAGTTGTTCTAGAATAGAGGAAAACTGAAATTCATTATTTTGGTCAAAATCTTTATTGTTATCATAATCTCTAACAATTTAGTCTCTAAACTAAGCTTTATTGTCATCATAATCTCTAACAATAAAAATATGATAACTTTATTGTTATCATAATCTCTAACAATAAAGTGCATTCTGCCAAGCACTTTATGTAGGTTATTTCACTTAATCCTTTGAAACTTAATATTTTCACTTAATCCTTTGAAAATCCTGTTAGTTTATAGATATAAAAATAAAGCTCAGAAAGGCTAGGTAATTTATTCAAACTCAGACAGCACTTAAAAGTAGTAGAATTTGGGCTCAAGTCTAGGTATTCTGACTGCAGAGTCTGTACTTGTATACACTATGTTATATTGGTTTTCAAGTAAAAATGGAAGGAAAGAAACCAGAAAAGAGGGCCTAAAAATTCTCATAGAAGTTTATAATTGTTGGAGTATGGTCTGAAAAGAAAAGTAAAGAAAAAGAAATATTTGCCTTGGAAATGAAAGGAAAACTTCCTTCTGTCTTCTAGGAGAAAAGTTAAGCAAGAAGAAGAGGAGGAGGAGGGGGGAGAGAGCTTTTGAAGTGAAGAACAAAGATATTGAGGGAGCACACATGTATAAGTCAAATAGGATGCCACATCTAAAAAGTCTGGAACAGTAATTGGGTATTCAGATAGGGAATCTATAAAATTACAAGGATTCTTAAATATAATGAGAGCCCTCTAAGACTTGGGAAGATGGATTTGCAATCAACTCCATGAACATTGTTGGATAAATTTCTCAAGGTAAATCCCTATAGCCTATAATATAGCCTGTAAAAGCAATAGGCATTAGCTTGGACAGAATAAAAATAAATTAGTCAATGAAACTACAGATTCTAGGAAGGGAACATAGAGGTTGGAGATGTTGCTATGGTAGCTATTAGATCAAGTCACTGCTTCAGTTCTACTCTGGTGGCTATGATGTGCTGGACCCATCAGAGCTTTAAGAATGGCAAGAAAAATGCTAGTTCTTTGGGCAACCCCTGAGAAATTGGGACATTGGACACATGGTTCAACTTTTTCCCTCCAGAGGGGGAAGCTGCAAGGTTGTTGTTTTTTTAATTTTTTATTGTTTAAAGTATTACATAGGTCTCCTTTTCCCCCTCATTGACCTCTCCCCAGCTACTCCCACCCCCCAGCACATGCCCTCACCCACCCTACTGTCTGTGTCCATGGATTATGCTTATATGCATGTATACAAGTCCTTTAGTTGCTCTCTTACCACCACCACCACCACCACCCCTCCCCCTGCCTTCCCTCTGAGGTTTGATGGTCTGATCAATGCTTCTCTGTCTCTGGATCTGTTTTTTTGTTCAACAGTTTATGTTGTTCATTATATTCTGCAAATGAGTGAGATCACGTGATATTTATCTTTCTCCCACTGGCTTATTTCGCTTAGCATAATGTTCTCCAGGTACATCCATGCTGTTGCAAATGGTAAGAGTTCCTTCTTTTTTACAGCAGCGTAGTATTCCATTGTGTAGATGTACCATAGTTTTTTAATCCACTCATCTGCTGATGGGCACTTAGGCTGTTTCCAAATCTTAGCTATGGTAAATTGTCCTTCTATGAACATAGAGGTGTATGTATTCTTTCTGATTGGTGTTTCTAGTTTCTTGGGATATATTCCTAGAAGTGGGTTTACTGGGTGAAATGGGAGTTCCATGTTTAATTTTTTGAGGAAACTCCATACTGTCTTCCACAGTGGCTGCACCAGTCTGCATTCCCACCAGCAGTGCACGAGGGTTCCCTTTTCTCCACATCCTCGCCAGCACTTGTCCTTTGTTGATTTGTTGATGATAGCCATTCTGACAGGGGTGAGATGGTATCTCATTGTCGTTTTGATTTGCATCTCTCAGATGATTAGTGACTTTGAGCATGTTTTCATGTGTCTCTTGGGGTTTCATCTTACTCTGTGCTAAGCAGGAATGAGGAACAATGGCACCTACCAGCCTAAGCTGCAACTTCCATACTCCCCTGCCAGCTAGTCTATGCTAGACTCATTAGAGCTTCAAGACCGCCGAGACAGAAGCTAGTACTCAGGGAGCCCTCTCAGAATAGTTGGACCACTAGGTGAGGTTGGGAGCTAGGGAGTGTCTTCCTGATCTTATTGTGCTGCAGTGAGGGCAGTGTCTCCAGTGTGAAGGTGTTTTAAATTTCCCTACCAGCTTCAGTGAATCTAGTTTCGTGTTCTGCTGGAATGCAAGAGACTCACTTGATTTCTGATTCCTAACAAATGGAATGTGCCTGTGATGTTTGCTGAATTAGTGTGTTTGTGGGTGGAAGAAGGTTCTAGAGCCTTCTGCTCTACCATCTTGCGGATGTCACCCAACCCACCACAACCACCATCACCATTTTTTTTTTTACTAGATTTTACTTGTTTTAGTGAAACATATCTTCCAGTATATTCCTGCAAAAAGGTGCATGGAAGTTAAATTTTTTGATTGACATATCTAAACACATGTTTATTCTACTCTTGCTTGACTGATATTTTTTGACTGGGTATGGAGTTCTAAATGGAAAGTATTTTTCTCTCAGAATTTCAACGGAATTGCTATATGATCTTATAGCCGTCAGTTTTGCTGTTGAGAAGTCAGATGTGATTTTGATTCCTGATCCTTTCTAAGTACTGTAACTTACTTTTTTCCTACCTGAAAGTTCTTACAATTGTTTTTTGGTTTTTTTTGTAGATATTCTGAAATTTCACTATGATGTACCGTTTTGTGGTCTTTTCCCACATATTGTTCTTTGTAGGCCCATTCAATCTGAAAATTCATGTTCTTTAGTTCTGGGAAATGAAAATTACTTTGATTCACTTCTTTGAATTACTTTTTCCTTCATATTTTTCTTTCTTTATAGAAGAGACATTTGTTGTAATTAATGATAAGATAGGAAATCTAAATAAATAAAATCCTATATAATAAAAGCCTAATATGCTAAGTGTCTTGTCTACTGGTCGGCTGTTCAACCAATCAAAGTGTAATATGCTAATGATATGCTAAGGCTTCTCAGCCACTTGCTGTGACATGCACTGACCACCAGGGGGCAGACACTCTGACTGGTAGGTTAGCTAGCTGCTGGGGTCCAGCTGATTGGGGCTGAGTGAGATGGGTCGGACATGCCCTGAAGCCCTCCCATGATCCCTTCCTGTCTGGCCAACCTCCCACGTCCCTCACCATCCCGATCATGCATTGATGGGGTCCCTCAGCCTGGTCTTCACCCTCTTGTAATTCAGGACCTCTTGGGGGATATCAGAGAGCTGGTTTCAGCCCCATCATGCAGGCCAGGCCAAGAGACCCCACTGGTGCATGAATTCGTGCACTGGGCCTCTAGTATGAACAATAAAAAAGGACCAAACTTTACCTAAGTTTTACTCCTTATCCAAAATATGTCAAGAATTCATACAGCTTAATAACAAAAATACTCCCAAATGATTTTATTTAAAAATGGAGAGAGGAACTGAATAGATATTTTCCCAAAGAAATCAACCAGTGGCTAATACGTACATAAAATGATATCCAGAAAATCAGAACCACAATGATATATCATTTTACACCTATCAGAATGACTAGCATCAAGAAGACAAGAAATAATAAGTGTCAGTGGGAATGTGGAGTAAAGAAAACTCTTGTGTACTGTTGGTGGAAATGTATATTGGTGCAGCCACTATGGAAAACAATATGGAAGTTCCTCAAAAAATATAAATACAACTGCTATATGATCCAGCAATCTCACTTCTGAATATATATCGAAAAATGAAATAGAATAAAAACAGAATATCAAAAAGATATCTACACTCCCATGTTTATTGCAGCATTATTTACAATAGCCAAGATATGGAAACAGCCTTAGTGTCCACTGATGGATGAATTTTTAAAAAGTCACATACACACACACACACACACACACACACACACAGAGGAATATTTTTCGCCATTAAAAAGAAGGAAGTTCCACCATTTGCAACAAAATGGATGGATCTTGAGGGTGTGATGCTTAGTGTGATAAGCCAGACAGAGAAAGACTTAAAGTAGAATCTTTAAAAACTAAACTCATAGAAACTGTGAGTAGGATGGTGATTACTGGAGGTTAGGGGTAGGGGAATTAGGAAGATGTTGCTAAAGGGTGTGCTAAAGGGTTCAAACTTGCAATAGAGGATGAAAAAGTTCTGGAGATGTAATGTACAGCATAATGATTATAGTCAACAATACTATATTATACTAGAGGCCCGGTGCACGAAATTCGTGCACAGGGGGAGGAGGATGTCCCTCAGCCCAGCCTGCATCCTCTCCAATCTGGGACCCCTTGAGGGATGTCCGACTGCCTGTTTATGGGATCGGGTCTAAACGGGCAGTCAGACATTCCTCTCACAATCCAGGACTGCTGGCTCCCAACTGCTCGCCTGCCTGCCTTCCTGATTGCCCCTAACTGCTTCTGCCTGCCAGCCTGATCACCCCCTAACCACTTACCTGCCAGCCTGATTGATGCCTAACTGCTCCCCTGCCAGCCTGTTTGCCCCTAACTGCCCTCCCCTTCAGGCCTGGTCCCTCCACTGCTCTCCCCTGCAGGCCTGAGTCCCCCCCAACTGCCCTTCCCTGCAGGCCCAGTCACCACCAATTTCCCTCCTCTGCCAGCTTTGTCCCTCCCAACTATCCTCCCCTGATGGCTATCTTGTGTCCACATGGGGGCAGGATCTTTGACCACATGGGGGCAGCCATCTTGTGTGTTGGAGTGATGGTCAATCTGCATATTACTCTTTTATTAGATAGGATAGAGGTCTGGGGATAGGGGGCCAGCTGGTTTGCCTGAAGGGTGTCTCAGATCAGGATGGGGGCTCCCTTGGGGCATGGGGTGGCCTGGGTGAGGGGCCTGTGGTGGTTTTCAGGCTGGCCACGCCCCCTGGTGACCCAAGCGGAGGTCCTGGTATCTGGGGTTTATTTATCTTCTACAATTGAAACTTTGTAGCCTGGAGCAGAGCCAAGCCTTCTGCTTGCTCCATGGCAGCAGCCATTTCTGTTGGGATTTATGTATCTTCTATAATTGAAACTTTGTAGCCTTAAGCGGAGGCCTAGGCCAGCCAGGGTATGCAGGAAGCTTGGCTTCCTCCATTGCCAAGGGCAACCCTAGCCTCCTTCTCTTCCCACTCTGTGGCTGCCGCCATTTCTGTTTGAATTTATGTATCTTCTATCATTGAAACTTTGTAGCCTTGAGTGGAGGCCTAGGCCGGCAAGGGCAGGCCAAAAGCTTGGCTTCCTCCATTGCCGGGGAAACCCAAGCCTCCCTTGGCTGGTGGGTATAGTGGAGTGATGGTTAATTTGCATATTACTCTTTTATTAGATAGGATACTTCAAAATTGCTGATATTAGATTTTGAATGTTCTTAACACACACACACACAAATATAGCCATAACTATGTGATGTGCTATGTGTTAGCTAAAATGCTAGTATAATTATATTACAATATATAAATGTATGAAGCCAATACTTTGTACACCTTAAACTTACAGGATGTTATATGTAAATTATATCTCAAGTTTTAAAAGGTGTGTGACTTCACTAATGCTTTTCAGAAAGTAAAATAGTGATATAGTATACCAAGTTCTCTTAAGTATATTTCAAGAGGTATTATCATTTTTAAAAAGTTTTCAAATGCTTTTAGAAACACAGCATAAAAAAATGGGGTGCTTATACAATCATCTGATTGGGAAAAATGGGATTTTTTAATTAATTAAGGATAACAAAATTCCCTAGCATACCTCATAGTCAGTTAGTACATACAGTCAAGGGTCCTGTCTTGCATGACATGTGTGCACTGTGGACACACACATGTAAGTCCTAAGAGCCTCAGAGACCATGCTCAATTAGATTTCTCAGTCTCATTTCTCTGTGTTATTTCCATTGCTTTTCAGGAAAATTTAACTGCCTCTCTATAATTTAACTCTGTGGGAGCCTGGGAACTTAATGTTAAAGTCATTATTCATTAGATAGATGTGTAAGGAATAATTTTTAATTATGTAGAACAGACAGGAATAAAATCATTGCAAGCACAACAGTGTAAAAATTAAATTACTTGGTATAGACTAATGGGAACAGTTGGCAATAAGGAACTTCCTCTTTTGCCACTCCTACCCACACCTCCTAGAAATAAACTGAAATTTACAAACATACCTACAGAATATATAGAAAAATTTTAAATGCCAAAACAACTTATAGTCTTTAGAGTCTGCATATTTTAACAAAAGTGTTAATTGTACAGTATGAACCATTTCTATAGTTTGCATAGAGCAGTATGGCAATTTTTTTAAAAAAAACTCTCTTGGATGTGAACTTTAGTTTCTCAGTAGCTGATCTGATTACTCCAGGAAGACAAGGAGGTGTTGAAATGATCACTCCACAAAACTTCATTTTGTGATCCCTAATCTCCTCTCCAAACACATTCTAATCACTACTATTGTGCGAAGAAATTAACCAAAATATACCACTTTTTGATTTCTATGTAGCTTAAAGAATCACCATTAATTGTTGAGTAAATAGCGCAGCCTCAAGCCAGACCACATGAAAGCATATCTACTTTAAGAAGAGCCTAGGATTTTATGCAAAATGGGGTTATTCCCAGGCTATGTGAACACTGAGCAGTTTTAGGAGATCTCTGTATACTTGGCTTTACTTTCTCCAATATCATTACTATCTCTCTTCCTACCCCCTAAACTGCTCTTAATTATTGTTATTATAAACTTAAGTTAAGCCCTTGTCAGGGAAATTCCTTTGAAGGACCTTAAAGCATTCAGTGAGAGAAGTCCACTTTTCTGCTTTGCTTCTGTTTGCACTCTGTGCTATTATAGGCTACCTGAGCAATCTAAATTGAATAAGGTTGAAGTTAAATGGCTCCTGTGATAAAATGACACAGAGTATTTGTATCACTTCCCTTGGGAAGCCATCTTATTGCCAGAAAGCTATACATCATGCTTGAAGCACCCATCCCTGAAATTAGAGAGGTATCTTTTCAAATAGAATTTGGACCTTTTCAAATGGTCAACATGCACCTCCAGAAGCCAAAATATTTTTGGATTACTGATATTTAATGAGTCCCAGGGTACTTTCTGCCAAACATGCTCTAACCTGAGGCAAATTTTTTACCTCCTATCTCATCATTTAGAACCTTGAGAATTGTTGACTACATGTATTAAAGTCATACACATAATTATACAGTGCCTCTAAGGGAACAATTTCTCCCTATAATTTTCTAAGATAAACAGAGAACATTCTACACTGTTTCTTGAGCACTCTGAATGCCTAAACTGAATCAAAGAAGTCTTTAGACTCCCTTATTATCATAATATACACAATTACTCTTGTCTATTTTAGTCTCTGTGGCCCTGAACAATCATACTTTGGGAAGAAGCTGCCATTCTTTAATTGAAACATTAGCAAGTACATTTCTAAACAAAAGGTTATTGTTTAGAAATTGTCCTTTCTACACAAATCATGTAATTAGGCCCTAAATATAGTAACTCTTGGAATTTAACTGTAAACATATCCTTTAATATTTTTATATGAACTTCTAATTTCAGAATTATTTTAGATTTCCAAAAAGTTGTGAAGATAGTACACAGAGTTCCAATATACTTCACATTCAGTTTCCCTAATGAAGCAATATTGATATTAATATATTATTATTAACTAAAATCCATACTTCAGATTTCCTTCTTTTTTAAAAAAAAATCTTTACCCAACGATATTTTTCCATTGATTTTTAGGGAGAGTGGAAGAGAGAGGGAAAGACAGAGAGAAACATCAATGTGAGAGAAACACATAGATTGGTTGCCTCCTACAGGATCCCTGTCCAGGGCCCGGACCGGACCAGGGAGGAGCCTGCAACCAAGGTACATGCACTTGACCAGAATCAAACCCGGGCCCCTTTGGTCTGCAGGCCAATGCTCTATCCACTGAGCCAAACCAGCTAGGGCTAGATTTCCTTCTTTTTTGACTAACATTTTTTCTACTCCAGAATCCCTTCCAGCATACCAAATTACACTTAGTCATACTACTTCTTTAATTATTACAGTTTCTCAGATTTTCTCTTTTATGACCTTGACAGTTTTGAGAAGTAGTCATCAGGTGTTTTATAGAATGCTTCTGTTTGCACTCTGTGCTTAGCAAAATTGTGATTTGCCTGATGGTTTTCTCTAGACTGGACTGGGGTTATAGGGAGGAAGACCACAGAAGTAATGTGCTATTTTCATCATACTATGTCAGAGATATATAGTATTGACATAATTTATCATTGTTGATATTAACTTTGATCATCTTGCTTGATCATGTTTCTCCACTATAAAGTTATTCTATTTTTCCACCTTTCCATACTGGTAGGAAGTCACTATGTACAGGGCACACTTAATGGGTGGAGAGATAACTCTACCTTCTTGCAAACAGAATCTATATATATAAAAGGCTAATATGCAAAGTGTCCACTCGGGAGTTTGACCAGGAGACTGGGAGTTTAATTGCTCGTTATGACATGCGATTTCTATGACATGTGCTGACCACCAGGGGGTGGTGTGGAATGAAGGAAGGCCCCAGCCAGCAGCCTGAAGGCCCCAATCAGACCTGATCACCTGCCAGACCTAGCGACCCTACCCATGCATAAATTTCATGCACCGGGCCTCTAGTATCTACATAAATTACTTGGGATTCTTCTTCATGGGAACTTGTCTCTTTTCCTTAACTCATTTATTAATTAAGTCATTTAGTTATATAAGTATGGACTCTAATCCAGTACAACATGAATCAATTTTAGCTTTCTTCCCTTTCTTGCTTCTCTATAAACTCTTACTACAAGCATGGGAAATCTAGTTTCTGCCATATACTATAAATTTACTTAATTGTTCAACTCTTACATACTTCACATACTGGTTTCAAAATTAATCCATACTTCTCTGGGAGCAACATTGTCAAGTAGAGTACAGTTCTTATGGATAGTTCCTTTTGCCTTAGTTTTATAGTCTCAACTCTTTTCCAAAATTACTTAGGTCAGCACTTATATTTCACACATTAATGTTCACTTTTTGTGCTATAAAGTTCTATGGGTTTTGACAAATGCATAGTGTCATGTATTTGCAATTAAAGTAAAATACAAAATAGCTACATTGGTCAAGGGCACATGCCTGGTTTGCAGGCTTTATCCCCAGTGTAGGGCATGCAGGAGGCAGCTGATCAATGATTCTCTCTCATCATTGATGTTTCCATCTCTCCCTCTCCCTCTTTACTCTCTGAAATCAATAAAATATATTAAAATAAATAAAAATAAAATATTTTTAAATGGTCAATGACAAAAGTGCCTATTGGAAATGTGTGACACAGTGGCTCTACTCTTAACAGCATAGTAAAACTGAATACCAGCAAATATGTTCAACAGTGAAATTGTATATCAATCACCTAACAATGATTTGACTGTGACCTTTTCTTCCTTGAAAATGAATAAACTCTATTCACAAGCCAGAGTTACCATGGTGTCACTAAAAATATAGCAATGAAAAGTAGTACATCTTTTTGTCTCTGGTAGATATTGTTGTATCTGTCATTCATATGTTTGTCCAATTGCTTAAAAAACAGAAACAAAATTAAATTCTGACTGTTAATATTTCTTAAGATTTAGTGCAACTTGCACTGTTTTATAGAAAAATGTATAACTTATATATTAAAATTAGGTTTGCTAAACCCATCTCTTGCCTGCAGCTACTCATAAAGTACAAATTGACAGTTGTGGCTTATTAAAATTATTTTGCTATTTAAAAACTCATAACTATTGGTTTAAAAGAGAGGGTAGGAAGGGTAATTGCATTAATAGTTGTCTTCCATGAAAGTAAGAGCTATAAGACTAGTTAATAGGTAATTTCCTACATATTACCTAGAGTTAGATTTAACCACACCTGGCAAGTGACTGGCTATGTAGGCAAAGGGGTATGAGGAGTCAAAGCTTTTTTCAAGATTTTATATCTGTGTGGCTAAGATGTGTTTGCACTATTAAAAGAAAATTTAAAAAATGCTGAAGGTATAGAGATAGGGCGGAACATGCAGAGATATATATTTGGCTCAGCAGGCCTTTGTGAAATTGGGAAGAGGTGAGGGTCAAAAATATAGAATTCATCCCTTCTATAAAAGTTTACTGGTTATAAGATGCCAGATTATGTTTTCTGCTATGGGATGTATTTTCACAGAAATTAAACTTGCAGGCATTAACACTGGATGAGTCTATAAAGGGTGAGTGTGAAGAGATAAGAACCACATTCATTTTTTATTAAATTTATTGGGGTTACATTGGTTAATAGGATCATATAGTTTCAGAAGAGCCACATTCTTATGTCACTCTTACCATTAGGATGTGGGAAAAGGGAAGTGGGAGAAGGAATCAAGGAGGTAACAGAAGAAGCAGGAGAATGCAATTCAACAGAAGCCAGAGGAGGAGGGAATTTCAAGGAAGTGATGATAAACAATAAGAGATGGCTTAGAGAATTTGAAGAAACTGAAAAAAATACTAGATTCTGTCAAGGGAGGTAGAGATAACTGTAATAATAGCAGTTAATATTTATTGAACACTAAGTGCTTCACATGCATGAAGTCATTTTATCTTTACTGTGATTATGTAAGAAGGGGCATTATTAACTCTGTTTTAGAGATTGAGGACACTGAGGCTTGAAGGAAACCAGATCTTGACAGTAAAGCGTTAAAACAGATTTTACTCAGGAATTGTGGCGATTGCGGAAAGGAGGCCTCAGTATAGAACCGGGCTCAGTTCTGAATACAAGGACAAATAAAAATTTATAGCAAAGGAGGGCAGGGAAGGGGGTGAATGAGTAGAGAAAAAAAATCAAAGGTAGGAGGATTCTTGATAAACTGAATAAAGCAGACTATTGCTGAAGGTAGGTCAAGGGTAATTATATATCAAAGGTGAGGAATGAAGAATTTGGTCGGATATCAAGGACAATCAGATATCAAGAATGTGGATTCCAGACAACAGTCATAATGACAGCCAGAGGGAAGGAGTGGGGATGGGGGCTAGGTAAAAGTGGGCAAAATGGGGGAGGAAATGGGCACATCTGTAATAGTGGCAACAATAAAAATAAAATTTAGCCGAAACCGGTTTGGCTCAGTGGATAGAGCGTCGGCCTGCGGACTTAGGGGTCCCGGGTTCGATTCCGGTCAAGGGCATGTACCTTGGTTGCGGGCACATCCCCAGTGGGGGGTGTGCAGGAGGCAGCTGATCGATGTTTCTCTCTCATCGATGTTTCTGACTCTCTATCCCTCTCTCTTCCTCTCTGTAAAAAATCAATAAAATATTTAAAAAAATAAAATAAAATTTAAAAAAATGTGGATAGATTCTTGCTAAACTAACTTAGCAGGAGGCTTGCTACAAGAGGACAAGTCAGGTCAAACGCAAGCCATAAGAAAAAGGTCTAGTTAAAAACAGGGCTCAGAGGAGCCTATCTAAAAACTGGTATAGGAGTTTTTGTGAGGCACAGTGGTTAACTTGCTGAAGGGAAATAGTACAGTAAAAGTTTAATCTCAGCTCCTTCTGGTCCTGGATTAGACTACCTTTCAACCTCAGAATAGTTTCAGTTAGTATAATCAGAAGCCAGTGGTTTCCAAACTTTGCTGCACACGAGAAACAACTTGTGTGGGCTTTTAGAAACCTTGATGCCCAAGTCATAACATATACCAATTAAATCAGGATGTCTGGTATCAGTTTTTTTTTTTTTTTAAGATTCCCCAGGTGATTCCAGTGTTGCAGCAAAGTTTGGGAACACTTGGCTAATTAGTAAGTAGGCCAAGAAGAAGCAGAAGCCTTCAATCAATTTGCTGCCAAAAAGAAGGGACCTAAGCTAAAGTTAGGAGTGTTGGGGAAATATAGCGGCATACCTTAAAGATATTGTGGGTTTGGTTCCACACCATTGCAATGAAGTGAATAATTCAATAGAGTGAGTCGAACTAATTTTTTTTTTGTTTCCCACTGCGTATAAAAAATTATGTTTACACCACTCTGTAGTCTATTGAGTGTACAATATCATTGTGTCTAAAAACATGTAAATACCTTAATTCAAAAATGTTTTATTGCTAAAAAATGCTATCACTTAATATAGGGTTGCCACAAGCCTTTGAGCTTTAAAGTGCAATGAAGTACAATAAAATGAGGTTTGCCTATAATTAAAAGAAACAAAATTTTTCCCAACCCAGAAAACCTCTCCACAGAGGTAATAAAAACAGAAAACAGTTTAATTATTGAATAATCATTAAAACAGACTGTGATGGACATTACAAGCAATCCGCTACAATATTGCAAAAACAAAAAGAAATTTCATCCTTTTATATGTCTAAAAATATAAAATCCATTATGGACATGTTTTCAAGATAAACAATATGCAGTCTTTAAGTAAGAGTGTGCACTCAAGTACCCAGGTTGCTGAACCTAGGTCCTGTCAGGCCCCAATGGGTCTAACACCTGGTGCTTTTCCCTGCTGCCTACAAGAGAACTTGACAGCACCTTTTGTCACACATAATTCATCTTCATTTTATCATGGAAATTGAAGAGACCAACTATATCAGGTAGGGAAACAAACTTCTCATATCTTAATGACAGCTGGTAGTTTTGCAAATTGGAGCAAGATACCCTCTGATGTTAGGGTCTTATGCTCACTTAGGAATGGGAGAGAGGGGTGCTATCACCCTTGATGTTTACATCTCAAAAAGATGGCTCCCAGGTCCTTAAGGAAATTTTCCTAAGTTGTGAGACTGGTGAGAGGTTATTTTGTCATTGTAAAGATTTATATACATTTGAAAAGGACAGAGAAAGAAATTCTGAAACAAAAAGGAAGGAGGGAATCTATTCCTTATTTTTATTGGGTGACTTAAATCTCTTATTTTTAATTTGTATCTACTCCTACAGAATATATCAGGATTAAGGAGGTTTTTTGTTCTATTGTAGGGAAGTAAAATTAATTTTTCCTCTACCCTTCCAGGTTCTTGGCTGAGATCCTACTTCAATAAAAGACAGATTAACAGGAGAAAAACAAGTAGAAGGTTAATAATATGTATACTTCCTGTATACATGGGAGAGACCCCAGAAAACCCAATAACTTCCTGAAATAGCCCAAGCCACCACCTTAAATACTATCTCCAGTAAAGATAAAGGATATTGAGGAGGCAGTTATGGGAGGTTATCAGGCAAAGCACAGTAAACACGGGTAAGGTTGTTATGTATATTTAAGTCCTTGCTTTCTACACTGATTAGAGTTTATAGACATTTAGTCATCCTTTCTGTACCAGAAAGAGACACCCTTACAAATAGAGATTTCCCTTATAAAGGTAAGTGTCCCTTACAAAAGGGTAACTGTCTGCTTGGATTTCAAGCTTTCCCTGTATCTGCTGTTTCTTAAAAATAACCAGCTCAAGAGAATTCTTATGCCAAAAGGGTGACATATTCTGCCCCCCTTCATTATTTCTACATGGGGAAACATGAAAAAGTTTGTAAGCTGAGGGTAAAAAAAACATGCAAAAAGGGGACATTGAATATACAAGAGAACAGAAGTATTGATAAAGAAATCTTCCAGCCCTGCCTGTGTGGTTTAGTGATTGAGCATCAGCCTATAAACCAGGAAGTCACGGCTCAATTCAGGTCAGGGTTGAGGGCTCAATTTCCAGTGTGGGGCATGCAGGAGGCAGCATTGAGATTTCTATCTCTCTCTCCCTTTCCATTCCTCTCTGAAATAAATAAAAATATGTTTTTTAAAAAAGAAAGCTTCCAGAACAGAAGGGAAATGGTAAGTGAAGAAAAAACTAAGTAAAGCAGTAAATTTGGCCGAGGAAGATTAATATAGTCTTATGGAAGGATGTGAGTTACCTGTTTTCCTCTGGAATCTATAATGTTCCTCCATTATCATCATTTCCAGGAGGAGCCCACTTTCAACAGCCATAGACCAGTGCTGGCACATTTCAGGCGGATGAATTAAAATCAGCATTCCTCCAATCATCGTCCTCCAATGAAGCAAATTATAACAGACAATGTCAATGATTGATTTGAATTTGCTCTGATTTTTATTATGGAAATATACCTCAGTCATTATCAGAGGTGTTACATTTCCAAGCTACCTAAGGCCCACCCTGAAGCTGGCAAAGGGGAACACTGTAGGATATGTCAAAGCCAGGTAGTATTGACAGAGATCTTTCTATTTTATCTAAGACCAATTTTACAAATGTGACAGATCAAAATGGGGTTATTTCTGAAGAACACAAAGAATAAAATAAGTTAAATGCAAATCAAAGAGGTTAATTTTTCTTTTTTGCTGCCAATCCGGGTTTTCATCAAGTGTCAGGTGCCTCCTATCCAAAGTCAATTGAATCATTCTGTTTAAGTATGCCATGAAATATTTGTATTTTCATCTATTTAAATCAATTGATTGAAAATGGGAAAGGTGAAACCTTCCATAAAAAGATCAGATTTGTTTAGAATTGTATGCTAATACAGACATAGTAAATTGAAGGGTAAAGCCACAGGCCTAAACGCTTCTAAAGTGACAGCTTAAAGCAGGAGAAAAAACACAGATGTAAAGATTTTAACTTTGGCTTTTTCAACACTGTTAGCTTGTGACCTAGAATAATGTCCTGAGTTTCCCCCTCCCCCCACCCCGGGCCTCTGATTCCTTATCTGTGTAACAAATTGTTGGATTAAACAAGGAGGTCATTAGACTAAAGGTGCCTACATAGGAAAATCAAAATCTAAGCCTACAAATACATCAAAGTTACAAAATTGAAACCTAAGTACAACTAACCAAAAATATCCAACTAGGTTTTGAACTATAGCTAATCAATAATTTCCTTATGTTGCTTTTGCTTTTTCTGTATGAAAAAAAAAATTTCCCCAGCTACTATCAGGGGACTGTATCTCTCCACTTCTGGTTTGGCACTGCCTGTTTCTATCCACTTCTGGTTTGGCACTGAGCAAATTGATTTTTGTTCCAATAAAATTTAATATGCCTCAGTTTCTCTTTCACCAGATTCCATGTTTATCCTTTAACTTCTCCTGAGAAAGGAATAAGATAAAAAGCCTTTAAACTGCTCTTAAAGAGTTAGGGCTTGGTATGAGGAGAAAAGAAAAGAATCCCCAAGTATTGCAGCTATACTGGAAGAAGAATTGGAAATCTTCCTTAAATACTTCCTTTTAAAAATAAGAACACTATCTGTGCATGAAACAGTTATGAATAAAGGTACAAGAAAGAAAAATGTTTCATTTGATGGCCCTTCTTGGCCATGAATATAACTGATTCCATTGAAAGTAAGTAAATTAAATGCTCTCTAGAAGCCAGCTGCACTATTGAATCAGGCAATGGCAGTTGGAAATGTTTGTTTCATGCACCATGGGTGAACAGTTCTCACTGAGGTCCAAAAGCAACCTGACCACTAAAAAGCTCTGGATTTGTCTCTCAGAGCATTAGCATTTTTATTACTTTATGATCTATCCAAATCCATATAAAAATTATTTACTCCCTTGGTATGTGCAATATAATACTAAAGAATTAGCACAGGAACAGCTTCAGGGGTCAATTAACTCAAACCCAGAATTCTAAGCAGTAGAGATTAGTTTTTGGAATGTCTCCTAGTAATTAAATCAAGCAATGAAGGCAATTCCACCACTTTCCTAAGTACCTTTTAAAAAAATATTTTAACAATCACTGAGTGTAATCCCCCTTGAATGTATAAAAACACTTAGGGATGATTATGAGTATTTTTATTGTAGGAAGCCAGGATATGCTGCTGCTAGAGATCAGGGTGAGTCATCCCAGAATCTGCCACTTTGGCATGGAGAGTATTTCCAGCTGAAGACAATCAAGGTCCAACAGACTCAAGAAAAGTGTTTTACCTTCCTCTTTATTGCCTAAAAAGAATTACTATTAGGAGAGATAAGTTTTTTCTATCAGAAAGACTTATCTGCATGGCATGGCAAATTTTTGTTTACTAAACATTTGCTTTTCACAACTTCCTGTGAATTGTTTTCCTCCCTTTTTAAAGTCCCAGACCCCTACCCCCCACTCCGTAGCTCAAGATGGCATATAAGGCTCAACTACCTGATTGCCTTTGGGTCCCATATACTTATGTGGCCCATGTACATATGTTTTAAATACTTTGCCTCATGTCAATTTAGTTACTAGAGCAGCTAGAAGAACCTATAAGGGTGAACAAAAATATTTTCTTCCCCAACCCTATGAAAATGAACACAGATGTTTTGAAGCAGGTTGAGAAGAAAGAAATTAAGGGCAATAAGGAAAGAGCTCAATTTTTATAAGTCATGGAGGACCAAAGGACCTAAAATGTAGAAAGACATTTGTGCCTTGGAGAGAGTCTCTAACATTTATGTTCTTTGATCGTTTATTATATAGGGTGAGATGAACTTTGCTAATCCAATACTGCCCTGTCATTAAGTGCTTGGTGTTGCTGAGGAGGACTCTCTTTGCAAAGTTGAGGGGACAAAGTCTTTCAAAAAAGATGAATCACTTTGCTCTTTGACTGTAAATCCTACTTTTTAACACCCTCTGCAGTAGCCCCCCTTAAATAAAATCTTCCTTATCACTCTAAAAAAAACATGAATCAGAATCATATTGAAGTGGTCAATTAGGAGAGTATCAGGATCACAGACTTAGGAAGAGACCTAAAAAATTAGACAAAACTTCTCATCTAATCAAAACCCCCTCCATAATACCTGGGCCTTATAAGCATTCAATTTCTGCTTGAAAACTTATAGTGATTGGAAGTCCTTTGGAGAAGGAGATTGTGAGAGTACTCTTCCTTTGGTTAAGCAAGAATCTGCCTTCCATAACTTTTACTTATTGACTTTATTTCAGCCCACAGAAGCTACAACAGATAAAACATAACCCCACTTTCATATGACAGTTCTTTATATATTTGAAGACTAGAGGCCCAGTGCACGAAATTCGTGCACGTGGGGGGGGGGAGGGGCGGCGTCCCTCAGCCCGGCCTGCACCCTCTCCAATCCGGGATCCCTTTCACAATCTGGGACTGCTGGCTCCTAACCGCTCCCCTGCCAGCCTGGTTGCCCCTAACCACCTCTCCCTCAGTCCCTGCCATGGTGGCTTTGTCTGGAGGGACGTCTGGTCTAATCAGCATATTACCCTCTAATTAGTATAGATGGTTACTGAGCAGTGCATTCTGGGGAACATGGGGAAGCGGCTCTATGACTCAGAGACCAGGGACTCCACAGGAAGCTGGGAGGTACTGTCTCACTCAGCAGAGGACAGGCCATGGATCATGGGCGAAGCCTGGACTGTGTTTAGGTCTGAGGAGCCTCCCTCCTCCAGGCACCACTTGCTCAGTGGCCTCCCCCACACACACTGACCTGGGTTCAAACCCACAACCTTTCAATGTACAGGACGAAGCTCCAACCAACAGAGCCACCCGGCCAGGACAGTTATTCTTGGCTTTTATTTTATTTTATTTTACTGTTTTATTTTCTTTCATTTTTTACTCTTTTTATTAAATCTTTATTGTTGAATGATTTACATAGGTTCCCTTTCCCCCCATTAACCTTTTCCAGGCTACTACCCACCCAGGCCCTCACCACCCCATTGTCTGTGTCCAGGGGTGATGAATATATGCACATCACCCATCCACCCTCCCCCGCCTTCCCTCTGAGGTTCCACAGTCTGTTCATGCATCTGTATCTCTGGATCTATTTTTGATCAGTGTATTTGGCTCATTAGGTGTTAAAAGTGCTCTGCCTGTGATCACTTGGGTTTTCTAAAGATGCAGTCATATCACGTACAAATCTTTTTTCTTTTTCCAAATGTACTTGTGGACACATTGGAATATAGATACCAGAAATAGAAGTCTGTGAATAAGTTGGGAATAGGATGCGTTTTCTTTCATGATGTTGTGTACATGATCCTTGCTCCTGCTGTGTTGAGAACACAGTACTCTGGCTGCAGGGAGGCACTCATTGGCAACTCATCCACATAGAGCCATAGCCTCCCTCTCTATCAGCCACAGCTCCCAGGACAGACTCATGCACCCCTCAGCAGAGATGGGGGCACTTGGCCACCTCCCACAGACTTGTCCCCTGTCATCACCTGGTGGGGCCCACCTTCCGCATATCACCCTCTTGTTCCTACTCCCAGGCCTTTCCATGCACTTCCTCTCCCCCAGCCCCCTCCCTCCTCCTGTCATGTCCGGAGCCCCAGGTGCTGTCCTTGCGAGATCTGTGACACTCCCTATTGGATCATTTCATCTTATTCTTCCATGGCGTCCAGTGTTTCTTCTGCCTCGTTAACTTGGTTTGAATCTGAATGGAAATGGCTCCATCTTCTATACCATTTGTGTCCTTTCCTCACCTAAGTTAATGTCGTGTCCTTAGTATGTGGCTATGAGATGTCTCTGTGACTGAGCTGGGAAACCTTTCATGTTTCTCTTTCCTTTTCTTTCATCTCAGGATAACTGAGCTCTGTGGTTTGTGTGGGACCAAAGGCCCTGGGAATACAATGCTGAGTCCTCTGAACTCATTTTATTCTTTATTGTGTTATTTGATTTCTGGGGTTGAATTAAACAGGAAAACAGAAGAAAATATACCCTTAGATATACAATCTGAGTTATTACCTGGAGAATTCCACAGGAGTTGACACTGAGGCATGAGACACATATGTTTATTGGTCAGTTTCCTCAACTATGGAATGAAGGTTGAACCTACCTCTCGAAATCTTGGGAGGTTGGATATGATGCATCCAGAGGGATTAACTGGTGGCTGGGAGAGTAAGATCAGAAGTCAACATACACTTGTTTCCTTTACCCAGACAGTTAGAAAAACACAACTCCTTTTATCATAACACCAGGAAAGGCTATGCCTGTGGGAGGAGGTGCAGGGAACCAGGGCTGCCCCCTTGCTCCTGCCCTGCCCTCCCTCCCTCCATCCCTGCACTGACCCAGATGACTTGATTGGCCCCTCCCCCATTGCAGAACCACTCAACTCAGGCTCTGGCCCCCCCCATCCCGCAGGGAGGAGCATACGCAGTTTCTTGCAGACAGGGAAGCAGCTGTGGAGTAGGGAGGTGGCAGTTTTTCCTGAGGAGGGTGTTTGTGTTTTAAAGATGATGCTCTCTGTCCACCTTCCAACAGTGAAGCCTGAGTTTTCCTGCAGGCACTGAAGTCCTTGTTGAAGTCTCCTCTCTGGAGCCTCTCATAGCGGTGAGTCTGTGTCCTGGGAGGCTGCACAGTGGAGGTGCCACATTCCTTTCAGAAGAAACTGAGAATCATTGGAGCCTGTTGGCTGGGGGGAGGAGCCAGGAGGTTTGCCTTGTGCCTGCTCACCAGCCCCCAGTCCCGCTCCGCTGCCACCCAGCCCGGTTCCCCTTAGTTCCCTGTTGGCCATCCAGTGATGGGAGCCTGGGGGCATTGTGGGGGGAGGGACCTAGAGATGCTCCATGCACTTCCTGGTGTTCGGTCATTATGGACCCTGGCCTTTTATAATGTAGATAGGCCTATTTAGCTTGTAATGGAATATTGTAATAATTAAATTTATTATCAATGTAAAAAATTGCAACATGCATATACAAAGCTGAACATGTTGCTCTAGATATATTTTGACCAGAACAGTCTATAATTAATCTCCTCCTTAATAGACTTTTATTAATATAGTCTAAAATTGACTTCCCCAGGGCACAGTGATGGCATATACCAACTAAAATCCTTGGGATTTTTTTTTATGTAAAATTACTGTTAAGCCCACCAAGTCTCCCATTTATCTTTGATACCTTAATTTCTTGACCTTCAGTTAAATATATTATAGAGGTAAACATAAAAAACATCCAAACTTATAGAGAATTTTGTAAGAGTTTATTTGACCCCACCTGACCACATATGTGGGGAGCAAGATTTTAAATGTTCCAGAAAATGACAGTTTTGCAGTTTCTTTTATGCATTTGAAATTAAGGAGGAAATTTAAGATTATATGAAGGTTGTAGAAAGCAAGGCATGAATTGGATTATAGATAGCTAAGACTATGTGCTCTCTTGAGAGTGGTCATGCTTTAGAAGAAGGGATCTAAAAGGGTGTTCACACATTAGAAGGAGGGGTCTGAAAGGGGGCATTTCAAAGGTGTGTTAAGCTAGATGCACAGAAACAATAGACAGGACTTACTTAAAGCAAAGATAAGCCTATTGCTAAAGAAGTTATGTGCCTGGGCATGACTACCCACCATGACCTGCCCTGTTAGAAATTTATGATCAGATCACCCTGTGAGGTTACTTTCTGTAGAACCTCCTCTTCATGTCCACATAGATAATATTGAATTTTACCTAAGTCCTATATTCCTGAAAAACAGAGAAGTTTAAAGACATCTTCTACTCTTTTGTTTTCTAGAAAAGAACCATCCTTCCCCATGTGACTTAGATAAGACTCACACTAGCCCTCCTGGTTCATCTATGGCAAGGTCAGACACAAATCTTCCAAAGTCCCATTCTTTGCCTTTAAGGTTTTCAGAAGGAGCCTCCCCAAAATGTGCCACTTTGACATGTGGACTACTTTGAGATTAAAGCAATTAAGATCCAGCACATTGAAGAAAAACTTTTGCCTCTTTCTTAACTGCCTATTAACAATTTAGATAGAATGCCTGGTCCAGGAAGAGAGCGATCATCAGAGATAGAGTATGGGCTAGGTGGGTAGACTGAGGGGAGCTCATAAGGCCTGTTTGTTCAAATTCCTCTCAGTGTCTCTGCATGGCATGGCAAACATTTGTTTACTAAACATTTACTCTTCCCATATTTCCGTAAATTGTCTCTCTCCCCTTTGAATTTCCAGACCCCCACCCTCTACTCCTTAGGTCAGGATAGCATACAACGCCCAATTGCCTGACTGCCTTTGGGTCTCATAAACTTATGGAGCCTCAATATATATGTAATTAAATTTGTGGGTTTTTGTTTTTTTTTTACTGTTAATCTGTTTTATGTTAATTTGATTATTATACCAACTGAAGAACCTAGAATGGTAGAATAAAAGTTTTTTCTTTCCAACAGCCTTACAAATAATTGGCTAAACTACTTGTCCATATTGATATTTGAAACAAAAGCCTTGTTAACTAAACTTTAGCTAAGATTCTGTCCCCCCCCTAAGTCCCTGAAATTTGGCTCACCCTCAGCCTGAGCCAGTATACAGCAACTCCTCAAGGGCCCGTCCTGGAAAATAGGCTGGCCTGAGAGTAAAATTTTATCGAATTTACTATCTGATCATTAAGCTCTTTCAACTCACTTCCCCATATCTTTTATATTCCTCTCTATAAAAAAACTTATTTTTTCCTAAGTCTTAAGATGCTTTTCAGGTCTTATGGTCATAGTATTCTCCCTATTATGCTAGTCCCACTTGTCCTATTGCAATAGCCCCTTCTAACCTTCTTGCAATAAACCTTTTTAATAAAATCTCTCCTCAATAAGTCAGGATTTGTTTTTATTTGCCATTATGCACATTCTTACTGAACTTTATTGAATTGATTTTAGCCCATCATTATGGTCTGTCCAGAACCTGGTGAATCTTAGTTCTGTTATCTAGCATCTTAAATTTTATGTCACCTGCAAATTTAACACGTTCCTTGTATACATTTCATTCAATTTCTGATAAAAGCATTAAATAGAATTATCAAGATCAGAGCCCTTCATCAGGATACTGCCCTTCAATTTGACACTGAACCATTATTTAGCCTCTTAGGAGACAGTAACCCAATCACCTCTAGATATGCCCAACAATGCTGTTACCCAGCTTACTTTTTTGTTTACAAAGATACCAGGAGGCACACCGTCCAATATCTTGTTTGATATATATCCTGTTATAATCCTATATAATAAAAGGCTAATATGCAAATCGACCCAATGGCAGAATGACCAGTCGCTATGACGTGCACTGACCATCAGGGGGAAGACGCTCAATGCAGGAGCTGCCCCCTGGTGGTCAGTGTGCTCCCACAGGGGGAGTGCCGCTCAGCCAGAAACCCTGAGCCAGGCTCATGGCTGGTGAGCGCAGTGGTGGTGGTGGCAGTGCTAAGGCTGTCTGACTGCCTAAGCCGTCAGTCGGACCTCCCCCAGAGGGCTCCTGGACTGTGGGAGGGCATAGGCCAGGCTGAGGGACCCTCCCCCTCAAGTGCATGAATTTTGTGTACTGGGCCTCCAGTCTAGATATATTACATTATTTCTGTATATCTCTTGGTCTAATAGTTTTTGTACATATTCTTTTATAGAGACTCAAAATCTTCTATGACTCTGTTTGGGGAGGGGTTAGACCTTGGTTCTTGAGTTCAGCTAAGAAAGAATTCAGAGTAAAGAACTCTGGTGGACGAAATTTATCTAGAAACTCACACCGAGGTAGAAGAAGTGAGCCAGCTGGGTTGCATGGACTCAGAAAACAAATTACAGAGGCAAAAGAAGGGCCCTAAGCTTTCTTTATAAAGCAAAGATAACATACCTGAGGGAAGAAGAGGGAGAAAGGCACAAGCATGCTCCAGAGAAAGCATGCACTGGGTCCCTTGACTTAAGGGTTTTTATATGTTTTCTAAAGGCAGGAATTTTAGGAGAGGTTTCAGAGAGTATATCAATAGAATATTCATCAGCTTTCCAGGTGTGTCCTTTCAGGGTCTTGGTCTTTACTGATTGGTACTATAGTGGGTCATTAGTCATTAAATCTGTTCCTGAAGTTAGCCATGGCATTGTTTTATGTAATTTTGCTGCTTTTCTGGGACTGGAGATGAAACACAACTGAGGCCCAGATGCTATCTCTAGTTATACCAAAACTTTGTCTCTGTGGACAACAGATCCAAGGCTGTGTTCCTAACATTATTTGATGAGGTCAGAACCTCTTTTTCTTAAGGGCTTAATGCCTGAGTGGTAGTGTAAGGGCAATATGGGAATCTTATGAGGCTATTCTCCAGTCCCCTTGTTCCTCCCCTAAGGGGGTCTAAACTGCAAGACTAATGTCATGCTAGGGGAGGGAAGGTCACCCTGGGAGTGAGGCTCTAGCTTATAATAGTTGTTTTCTTTAGTTTTGCTATTGCTAGACACCCAAGATTTTCTGCCTCAGTGACGTTCCTTACCTGGCTTATCATTCCTGCTCTATTCATGACTTTCTAACTGCCTACTCTATCAACTATAAATGGAAAGAGAAGAGCATCGTACAGGTGTCTCTCACCCTTTTTCTTTTAAGGAAAAAGGAACAGATGGTTGAAATTGTGTGTGCCAAAATAACCATACTGAATACTGATATTCACAAACTACCTGGAATATCTCTGTGTCAATCAGAAAAATCTAATAACTTAGCCTTTTTTTCTCTCAGGGTTCAGGGCTGATTCAGTGTAATGATTGAAATGTTACTTTCACAACCAATACCATCCATTTGTACAGGGTTTTCCTAGCCTTTAAAATTTGTCTTGGGAGATTCTAGCAAGAAGAAGTTGCCTTTGTCCTGTCTTATATTCTCTTATGAAACAAATATGGCTTGAAGTCTATACCATGGTGAACTTTGTTGATGTTTGATAAAGTATTTTCTTTCAACCAGACAAATATGTGTATAGGTTTTCATGCCTCCATTCTCATCCTCTTGATATATACTTGTGAATGAATGCTTGAAAGGGGAACACCAAAATCAGATCTTCTGAGCAATGTGAACAAATATTAATTGAGAAAAACTTAATCTTTACCAGAACTGCATAAATTTTAACAGATAAGTTATATAAATTGAACATATGAATATATTCACTCAAACAATAAAAACAATTACAATGTAGATTGTAATGGTAAAATGATAAAATATTATTTTCCTAGGATCTCTCTTAAAAGACATATTAGCTACAAATAAGCCAACCCTTTTTATTTTATAATTCAATTCACATATCTCTGACCCTTGGAACTATAAACAAACACTTCTGAAATTAAGTCTCTCAGGAGATTACAAGAGACAACCACAGGCGAATCTATTTGCTTCTCAAGGAAATAGAAGTTTCCATTGTTCTTTCTGCTATATTAAGGTATAATTTGAGGTGAAATTTTCCAAACTTCGTAATTCTGCCCAAACTGTTGTGCTACCTTACAGGCATATCAATGTGATAATGCTCATGCAATATTAAATTGTGTTTTCTCTCTCTTCTCTATTTGAACAGAAGATGCTATTGCTGGCAGGATTTTTTTTTATATTTCCCATCAAGGTGTAACTGCGACATGTACTCCCTCACCACTAGAGCATTGATAAAAGCTTTTTGTTATTTTAACTAGAGTAGTACTGAATCTCTACATTACTCTCAATTTACCTTCTTATTTCCTGATTTTGGTTCTATGGCATATGGGAAAAGAAAAATAATTTTCCCTTTACCCTTGTAGATTCTTGGCTGAGACCCCACTGTAATAAAAGACAGATTAACAGAAGAAAAACAAACAGAAGTATAATAACATGTATGTCTCCTGTATACATGAAAGAGACCTAGGAAAACTTAATAACTATCACAAATGTCCCAAGCATCACCTTAAATTCATCTCCAAAGACAAAAGAAGGTGTTGGGGAGAGGGGAAGAACAGTAAACAAGTATAAAATTATCATGCAGATTTGGGTCATTGCCTTCTGTATTGACAGTATTTTCTACTGATAAAGTCATCCTCTTTTTCCTGGTACAAGGAGGAAACACCCTTACAAATGGAGATTTCCTTTATAAATATAAATTTCTTTTATAAAAGGGTAATTTCTACCAGCTTTTCAGAGCTTCTCCTGTGCCTGCTATTTCTTACAAATAACCAGATTAAACTAATCTTTATGCAAAAGAGGTATATTTTGGAGTGGCAAATTTAGCTTCCCTTCATGCCCCAATCCTATGTTCACTTCGATTGCATTTTGATCTGAAGAGTTCTTGGAACTGGTATTGCTGTGGTGATGGTGAAGTGTTTGCAAACTACCTGCCCTTAAAGCCACTCCCATGTACACAAACACACACAAAGATAGTTGCAACAGAGCTAAACAGTCATCAATCAGTTCTTATTTATAGAACATTTTTAAGTTATGCATTCACGTTTTCAGATGGATTCAAAATATAACAGATTTCTTTTCCCCTGTGACTTTTAGGTGTTTAAAAATTACTGTTTGAAGCTGAACTTTATTGGTACACAGGTACTGCAAATCACAGATTTACATGGGCACTAAGACTATAAAAAAGGCAAAAAAGTACTTTAGCAATCTTTCCTGTGTCACTTATTAAAACAAAAGAACATTTAAAAAAGAAAAAAGAATAAAGTATCCAGGTAAAATTGTATCACCCTCTTCCTAACCCAATAGTTCCTTCAATTGTTTATTCAGCTCTTTTATTTAAAAAATAATGTTGTGGTGCTGAAGATCAATGCCTACAAGTATTGAGTTCCTTTTTTAAAAATTAATAGACTGTAACTTGTAGTGAGCATGATAGGCAAATAAATTCAATTCCAGCATAATTATTGTTAATGGAATTAAGAAACATTTCACTCAGCAAGAATATAAAAATAAAATTCATTTCTAAGCTCAAAATTGATCATTTCATAGTTTTTACATGATAGCCAGAAAAGTAGCCAAACAGGAATTTCCAGAACTTCAGCCTTTTCTTATTCATTGTGATTCAGTGCCGAGTTCCTGCTCTGGCTGAAGCCCATGATAAAACACACACAATAAAAAGCACATGGGACATCTGATGTATAGACAAAACTCTTCACTTCCTCAATGCCTACTTAGTAAGGAGATGAGGTGTGATGTCAAATGATTCACTAAATTTCAAATTTTCCATCAGTTTGAAACTAGTCAACTCAAACATTTGTGACCTCCAGCAAGATGTAAACAGCTGGCCATCTGGATAAAAATGTGAATGCTGGTCTAGTTTCAAGCAATTCAGAATATTTGGCTACATTAGCATGGGTTTGAGTTAATAGGAAAGTTCTGGAAAATTAAACCTTAAATCAAAGTGATACCATCATAATTAGCTAGTTATTAATAATAGGAAAGGAGATGTTTCTGTCTCTCTCTCCCTCTCCCTTCCTCTCCGAAATAAAAAAAAAATACATTAAAAAATATATATATCTGGAGGAGCCAAGATGGCGGCAGAGTTGAACGGCTGATCTGTTGCCTCGCATGGCAGTTTCGGAAATACAACTAAAAGATGGACTGGTGAGCACGGCGACTCCTGCTCGCATCTCCCCAGGCCGGGCGGCTGCTCCTCTCAGTCAGCACCTCAGCCAGGGCCATGGGCTCGTCGGTGGCCGCAGCAGCTGCTGTGGTGGCAGCCGCGGACTCGGCGCAGTGGCTCTCAGTGAAGGAAGAGACCATCTTTCTGCAGGACGGGCTCATCCGCATCACCGACCTGGCCGAGCTGCCCATGGAGATCCTCGGGGCCCCGGTGGCCACCGACACCAACTTGGAGGATTTTTTATGATTTCCCATCTTACATTCAAGTCCTTTAGCCATTTTGAGAGAGGAGAACCAAGAAAGCAGCAAAGTTAAACAAATGAACTGCGCCGCACACAGCAATTTCACAAATACAACTGGAGGACAGAGCATCTGCCACCCAGAACCACAGGAGAGCTGGCTGAATGGTGGATTTACAACTAAGAGGGAAAAGGAAAGAGCAAACTCGGAGGGGATGAGGTGCGGAGGCGCATGGGTAGGGCTGGTGGTGGGGGAAGGGACGTGCGGCTTTTTTTCCAACACAGGGGAGATTAGCTCCCCATCATTCTGAAATCCAGCTTCTGGGGATGTGCGGGAGACCCAGATGCCTGCGGGGAGAGGCTGGACTCTCGGCATTCGTGTCGGAGAGTGGGAGTAACTTCCTTGCGGAGGTGCGCCCAGCAATCAGTGTTTGCTGCGCTGGAGTGCGGGACGAGGGGACTTGGAAACGTGGAAAGGCAGAAAAAGCAGACTTGCAGCCATTGCAGTTCACCACGCCATGGCCTGGTGGCGCCCTGAGACCCTGCCCCGCCCTGAGACCCTCCCCGCACGTTTTGCAGGCCCGCCCGGGCTCCAAGCAGCGGCTTTTGCATGTGGGTGGCCTGCCCTGTGGCAGCTTGACCAGATGAACTGCGGTTCCAGTCGGACTGCTCCAGGGCCGCTCAGGCAAGAGGAGGAAACTGCAGTTTTTACTGTAACTCCTGCTGAGTGGCCTCAGACAGTAGCTGACCTACACTCCATTGGAGACCCAGAAACGAGGGCATCTAGTGGTCAGTGTGAGATGACACCAGATTTCAACCACTGGCATAAGGGATACATTCAAGAGGCAGACTCAGTGAGCGCCAAAGCCTTGCTACAACAAGTCCCGGCCCATAAACGTGTCTCCTGCACAGCAACTCTTCCTTTATAGACACAGCAGGTCCTCACAGCCAATTGGCCTGGAGGAAAATTCCTCCCAGTGACACCAACAACAATCAAGACTTAACTACACAAAGGAGGACCAAGATGGAGGCATAGGATGGACGCCTGATTGTTGCCTACCACAACAATTTTGAAACTACAACGGGAAAACAGAGCAGACACCATCCAGAACCACTGGAGGGATGGCTGAGCAAATGCTCTACAACTAGAATAAAAGAGAGGGGTACGCGGGATGATGCTGATGCTGGTGAGCCAAAGATCACACTTTAATAACTACGGCTCAGGCGACACAATGGCGGCCTGGACCATGCTCGGTGCAGTTCCCCCGGCGGTCTCCGGCTGAGGGGATGGCTCCACTCGCTGCTGAGCACGGACAGACGAGCCCCTGAGAGACATGGGGTGGGAGACTCCGCGCTTGCTGACCTCCGAGTCCTTCAAGAATCTCAACGCCCCGGAAGCGGCCAGGTGCGCACGCTCGGCGACCGGCCACCGCTGCAGACCCAAGCGCTGACGCAGTGACCCCGGACCAGCCTGCCACCGTGCACCGGGCACACCGGAGCTTCGCCGAGCCCGCCGCCCAACGAATTCTGCGGCAGCTGCCCTGGAGCTCTGAGAAAATGGCCGAAGGAATTGCTGAGAGGGAATTGACCAACAGGAATTGGGATCAAGAAGACGAAGTCCCGCTGGGTCCTGGGTCCGGCTGAGGCCGCATGCCCCTGGGTCCAGGTGAGGCCACGCCCTTGGGTCCGGGAGAGGCCACGTGCCCCTGGGTCCGGGTGAAGCTGGATCCCGGGTCCGGGCGAGGCTGCACGCCCCTGGGTTTGGGTGAAGCTGGATCCTGGGTCCGGGTGAGGCCAACCCCTGGGTCCGGGTGAGGCTATGCACCCCTGAATCTGGGTGAGGCCACACAACCCGGGGTCTGGGAGAGGCTACGTGCCCCTGGGTCCAGGTGAGGCCACGCGCCCCTGGGTCTGGGTGAAGCTGAATCCTGATTCCAGGTGAGGCTGGGTCCCGGGCCTGGGTGAGGCCGCGCACCCATGGGTCTGGGAGAGGCCACGCGCCCCTGGGTCCGGGTGAGGCCACGCGCCCCTGGGTCTGGGTGAAGCTGAATCCTGATTCCAGGTGAGGCCGTGTGCCCCTGGATCTGGGTGAGGCTGGGTCCCGGGTCCGGGGGAGGCCGTGTGCCCCTGGGTCCAGGTGAGGCTACACGCCCCTGGGTCCGGGTGAAGCTGGATCCTGGGTCCGGGTGAGGATGTGTGCCCCTGGATCCAGATGAGGCCGCACGCCCCTGGGTCCGGGTGAGGCCACGTGCTCCTGGGTCCGGGTGAAGCTGGATCCCAGGTCCAGGTGAGGCTGGGCACCCCTGGATCTGGGTGAGGCCGTGTGCCCCTGGATCTGGGTGAGGCTGGATCCCGGGTCTGGGTGAGGCCACGCACCCCTGGATCCCGGTGAAGCTAGATCCCAGGTCCGGGTGAGACCGTGTGCCCCTGGATCCAGGTGAGGCTGGGTCCTGGGCCCGGGTGAGGCCACGCGCCCCTGGGTCTGGGAGAGGCCACGCGCCCCTGGGTCCGGGTGAAGCCACGCGCCCCTGGGTCCGGGTGAAGCTGGATCCCAGGTCTGGGTGAGGCTGTGTGCCCCTGGATCCGGGTGAGGCTGAGTCCCGGGTCCGGGTGAGGCCACACGCCCTTGAGTCCGGGTGAAGCCATGCCCCTGGGTCCAGCCGAGACCAAACCAGAGGGAGTCGGACCTGCAATACCACCATTTGTCCACCATCCAGTGCTGAAAAGTCAGTGCCGACATGTACACATAAGGAACTGGTGGACATTGAAATTGGTTCTCAAAAGAACTGTTGGTCCAGAAAGAAACTCACTACAGACTGATTCATTTGCCTGTCAGCATAACTATTATTGCTCGTCTCACATTCAGTTCTTATAAGTATATTTCTAGTGACACATGATCTCACTCATCTAGGGGAAATGATGAACAACATAGACTGGTGAACAAGAACATAACCAGAAACAAGGAGGCATCGATCGGAGTATCGGGCCTCAGAGGGAGGGTAGGAGAGGGTGGGGAGAGTGGGGAGAGATCAACCAAAGGACTTGTGTGCATGCATACGAGCCTAACCAATGGTTAACGTCAACAGAGGGTTGGGGCATCCGTGGGGAGGGGTGTGGGATGGGAATGGGGGGATGAGGACAAATATGTGACACCTTAATCAATGAAGAAATTAAAAAAAAAATAGGAAAGGAGCAAAGGGGGAAGCCAGACATTATAGACATGTCATTTGGGCAGCTTCGCCATAAGCCTGTAACTTTACACTCCCCATGAAACCATCAGCCCATTCCCTGCAGAATCACTGGGGGAAATAGCCCAAGAAAGGGGAGATAGACACATATTCAGAGAAGTTAGGGTGACATAGGGAAGGTACTTGCCTGTCAGTCAAGCTTGGGGAACCATGGATTGGCTAGACTAGATAGGAACATTGCAAGGCTGTAAAAATTTGGGAAAACATAATCCCACAAACAAAGGGGTTTGCTCTCTCTCAGCTCTCTGATTCCTTTGATTTTGCTCCTAATTCTTTGCATTTGCCCATGTGGCCCAAGGCTATGCATGCGGACCCCACATGCAATGGACTGATGGACTGCAGTGGGAGACACAAACTAAGCTAGCCTAATGCTGGATTGGACTGTTCCCTAACATGGAATGGAAACTCTGGACATTGACTGATTTTAGCCCTGCTGAAGGCAAAATGGGACTTCTTCCTTGGCGGGACAAAGGGAAATGGGATCTGGAAAACTCAGGAGTATAATACCACAGAAATAAAGCTTTCTACAATATCTCATCCTCCCATCGGAGTCTAAGAAATTTCCTTTTCTTGGGCTACCTCAAGAAGCCCCCTCACACTGGCAATCTGTGGATATGAAGATCTCACCCTACCTGTAATAAAAGATGGTCCAAAGTAATTAAACAAGGAGACCATTAGATTGAGGTGGCTTGAATGCCATAGTGGCCTATGTAAGCAAACCAAAATCTAAGCCTATAGTAAATGCCTTAAGATTTTGAAATCAAACTACTAAGGACAACCAATCACCAACAGCCAACTAGCTTTTAGCTACAGCCAATCAAATCATTTCCTGTTTTTCCTTCCACACTTTCTCTGCATAAACCTTTTCCTTGGTTCCTGTCAGCAGAGTCCTCCTAACCACTTCTGTTTTATCACTACCCCATTCTAATGGATTTCTGCTGAAATGAACTCTTAAAATTTTTAATATGCCTCAGTTTATCTTTTAACAGGTGTGTGTATTTGGTGATGGGTGAGAGGATTGCTTCATTATGATTATACAGAAGGAAAGGACCTAGGTTTAAAAGCTTTTAAAATTTGCATCCTGGTGTCTTATCCAAAATTTTATAATATTCATTTAACTTCTTAAGCTAATGGTGGGATCCTGTTCTCAGGCATGGTAACAATACAGGACATATTTCTGTTCTAATGCCTAAAAGAAAAAGAGTTGACAGTAGAAGAAAGAGCTGATCTTTATAGCTTTTCTGAGTTAAATGTGATCATAGTCTTTTCTCTCTCTCTTGAACATATGTGCACAAATAATATGGCTAGAAAATATTGCAAATATATAAGCTTGCTTTAGAAATACACAAATTGAAATATTTAAAATAAAATCTGCTTCAACCTTTTTCATTCTTCAGCTTTGTCTCTTTGTGATGTTATTTATAGCAAAGCTTCAGGGGGAAAATTTTGAAGTAAACTCACAATGCAGATTAAGCCACTGAAAAATGGTGATTGTCATATGTATTCAATAGTGTTCTGTAAAATAACCCATTTCACCACCATCCCGATGAGACACTGATATTTGAAAAAGTGATTCCATAGATTTATAGCTTCATCATCTGCTTTGCTGATTGCTAGTCTCTCAAGGACAAATAGGCTTTCAGACACAATGGTAAATATACAATGGATAAAGTAATGTTATGTCTACTCTGACTGGTTATGCCATAATTAGGGAAAAGTTGCCAGATAAACTTAATTGAGCATTTAGAGGGCTATATAAAACATTTCTTTTTCTTTCTTCCCTAAAGGACCATGCTGAGTTTTTATTTCAAAATATTATCTACTCTTTCATTAACTATCTCTCTTTCTTCTTATAAGTTAATTGCCTGGGTGGTTTTTGGTGAGGTGTCAGCATTTTTACAGAGATGTGTAATTCCACCACTCCAAAGGTTCCAGGGTTCTTTTATTCTCCTTTTTTTAAAACTAGAGGAGGTTTAAAACTAGAAAATGACTAAGCCCTTCAAGTATGAGAAGAAGAACAGTTTGAGTTTGAGGGAAACAAAAGAAACTTTAGAGAGAAAAATCTATTTGGAAAAGAAGACATGATTCTGCTAAACCCTTAGGGTAGAGAGAATAGCCTAGAAATGAGAGTGAGTAATGATTAAAGACTAAAAATTGTTCCTGCAATTACCTCTTGACATTTATATTGTATCATAACACCTCTAGAAACTCTTCTCAGGTTTATGAAAACAATAATAGAACCACCAAAATTACTTAACAATTTATTTAAAAAACAACAAAGTCTATTGAATAGAAAATGTTTGTTTGTTTGTTTAGCTACTAAAGCAGAGAAATTTAGCTGTCTCGGTGCCTGTTAGAAAAACACTGCACATATTCAGAGCAGTATTGAGGGTCTGATGGACATTTAAGCTGTATTCAGGTTTTTGCAAATACAAAAAATTCTGCAAACAGCCTTGTACATGCATTTTTGCTTAATTGGGTAAGCAATGCTATAAGATACATTTTCTAGGAATATAATAGCTGGGTTAAAGGGGATTTGCATAAAAAATAGATACTGTTAAATTGTTCACTGATGAGGTTGTGTACTGTATGAGTGTGTTCACACTGAGAAATTAATCTGCTTCAATCTGACAGGAGGAAATGGTATCCGGTTGTTGCAGTCAGTTGTTGCTTTATTTTGCACTTTGTAACTAATGAGTAAAATCTATCCTTTGTAAATTTATATTGGTTTTGAAAAATATATCTTTAAAAATGTTTAAAGCATCTTATAAAGCGTTTTCAATAAAATTAAATCTAACATAAAATGCTAATTTTTGTCAATGTATTCTAAGCCTAATTCAATAGGAAGCCACTGATTAGACTGATAAGAGCTTTTCTGTTACTCACCTTGGCATGTCCTCCTTTGTGATTGATGTCCTTCTTCCTAATTTTTACACAGGCCTTATTTTAAGGGCCTCTGCAACTTCTCTCTCTCAGAGGTAAGTTTTGGGTGTTATCTAATACACTCCCTTCAGCTGTCAGTGATGGAAAGGACAAGAATGGGAGAAACCAAAGGAATAATAATATCAACAAAACCAACAACACCACTACTACTGCTACTACTAATAGCATCTAGTATGTATTGAGTGCTTACTTTGTGTCTGGCATTACACTATGTCCTTCACCTGTAGTATTTTATTTAATCCTTGTAGCTATATATTTTGCTATTGGGTAAACTCTGATTCAATCAACTTGCCTAAAGTCTCATAAATATTAAGTAGCAGATCCAGGACTCAAATCCAAAAGAAGAGGAAGACATTAAAAATACATACTTGAGAGGCTGATTACCTAATGTATACTGGCTGTGTGACCATAGTTAAGTAACCTAACCTTTGTTACCTAATATGATAAGGGTAGTGATCACCTAGGTCAGTGGTCGGCAAACTCATTAGTCAACAGAGCCAAATATCAACAGTACAACGACTGAAATTTCTTTTGAGAGCCAAATTTTTTAAACTTAAACTTCTTCTAACACCACTTCTTCAAAATAGACTCACCCAGGCCGTGGTATTTTGTGGAAGAGCCACACTCAAGGGGCCAAAGAGCCTCATGTGGCTCGCGAGCCGCAGTTTGCCGACCATGGACCTAAGTAATTGTTATGAGGGTTAATCTAGTTGAGATTTCTAAAAGTTTAGAAGATTATTTATCTGGCACATAGTAAACATCATGGAAGCATTAGCCATTATGATCCAGAGCCCATGCCTCTCAAAGAAATATCCCAGAACATTCACTTTTCTTACCCTCCATTCTAGCACAGCTTGAACTCTCTGCTATAATCAAAGCAATCTTCATTTAGTCATCTTCATATAAACTGTGTATCACTCTTGCTTCTGGGCCAAAAGAACACTTCTCTCCCTTTATTTCTCAATCCTTGTTTCATTCTTTCTATCAAACTCCAGCTGTCTCTAAGTATACCCATAATCAGATAAGATGCTGTGGGGGTCAAGAGCAAATCTCCCCAGAATGTGCCACCCTGACATGCAGTATATTTTGTGCTGAAAATAATGAAAGCCCAACAAACTTGGTTTTAATTAAATATATATTTTTACTGATTTCAGAGAGGAAGAAGGGAGAGAGAGAGAGAGAGAGAGAGAGAAACATCGATGATGAGAGAGAACCATTGACCAGCTGCCTCTTGCATGTCCCTACTGGGGATTGATCCTACAACCTGGGCATGTGCCCTTGACCGGAATCAAACCCAGGACCCTTCCGTCCGCAGGCCGATGCTCTATCCACTGAACCAAGCCAGCTAGGGCTCGAGTTTTTATTTTTTAGCCTCTCCTTTACCTGCCTAAAGGAATTCAGGTAGAAAATCCTGCTTTGGGAAGGGAACCTTGACATATTCACTTTAGCATGTTCACTTTAGCACATATGAATTAAGTGTGACAGACAGGGAGGATCCAAGCAAAAATTTATTCCACTAGATTCTCTTTTGTCCCATTTGTTTCTGGGTGACCCTTCAAGAATTTGTTTAGTAAATGTTTGCTTTTTCTCATCCATCTGTGAATTTCTTACCTCCACCTCCTCCTTAGTCCAAAATGACATACATACCTCATTTTGCCTCAGCCTTTAGAATTTTCATGCTCATGTGAACTACCCATGCACACATATTAAGATTTGATTGTCTCCTGTTAATCTGCTGTATGTCATTAGAATTATTTTAACATCCAGAAGAACTAAGGGGGGGAGGGGAAAGTTTCCCTGGCCCCAGCAATGCCAAGGAATAATTTGAACTTTCCCCAATAAGACTATCTGCCTTCCTATTTATGCAAGCACTATGAAGGCAAAACCTGAATACCATCACTCAGCCACAAATTAGAACCATGAAATCAATTCATTGTAACCCAATTCATATTCTGATCATAACTTAAGTTCTTCATCAAGACCATCCAGGGAAGCAATAAATATTCTCATTTTGGGAGGTAAAACCAGTATTATATCAGCAACTTGCATCAGAATTCTTGGGGATAAAACTTCTTACTAAAAATTTACAAGGCACTAAGAATGGAGAGTGAGACATAGAGCCAAGACAATTAAAGATAATGGTCATTTTTTTTCTATATGATACAAAAAAATACATGATTTATTTATTTATTTCTTCTTTCTCCCTTCTTCTTCTCCCACTTCTTCTCTTTTCCCTCATCTTCCTCCTCCTCCTCTTCCTTCTTGTTCTAAAATGAGGAGAGAAAGAGAAGGGAAGAAAAGAAAGGAGTAATGTGCCACCCAAACAGTAAATGACTGGGTACACTATGTAGGGGGAAAGATCACTAAGAAAATTCCTCAATGGCAAAATTATCTGACTTCTTTTCCTTACTTTAAAATATTGAGCTAATTGTAGGTTCCCAAGAAGTTGTAAAAAATAATACAGAGAGATCATTTGTGCACTTTGCCCAGTTTATTTCAGTAATAAATTTTGAAAATATAGTATAATATCACAACCAAGATTGATCTCAGTCACATTTTCCCAGTTTTAATTTTATTCATTTGTGAGCATGTGAAAGACTTTTAAAAAGTGATGTCTAACATTTAATTTGAAAATAGTTTTATTTCTTCAACATAAACCTTCTTGCCAGGTCTCCACAAATTTTTTATCAATAGATTTCTGTTTTTTTAATTGTTTGACTAAATAAAGCCAAATAATTTTGTTCTACTCTGAATTAGAACAGTATATATAAGATAGCACATACAGAAATAAGAGTCCATAAGTAAACTGAACCATGAGAATGTAATCTACCTAAAATTCATAGAAATATTCAGAAGAGATTTCAACTTCATAATGGTACGGAATGGAGTTAAATTGAATATTATAAATGGAAGAACCTACTTAATAGTGGGTTACATATGTCATTGTAATGTCCACTCTTGAAGGAGGTCCTGGTTTATGTGATATACTTTAAGGAACTCCACAGCGGCCCTTCCCAAAAGTCCCTAATCACAAGCCATGGTGCCGTAAGAATCACTATTATGAATTAATTCATGTATATTCTTAAAGGCATTTATTCTTAAATCATATATATTAAATGCAAATACTTCTAGAAAGAGGCCTCTGTTTGAGATGATGTACTGAGTTCATGTTTCAATAACTACTCTGTTACAAACACAAAGTTATGATTTATAAAATATAAAGGGCGAAAATAACAAAGATATAGCTGGGGAGAATATGGCTACCATTGAGGACCAGAAATAGAACAAAAGAACAAAAGCATAAGTATGGGAGCCTGAAGCCACCTCTAGATTCTTTGTTTAGAAGAAGACAGAGGCAGCTGGAAGTCCAGCTGCTGTGGGCTAAAGAACCTCAATGTGTTTTATATGAAATGTGCAGCCAAATTTGAGTCTAGGGCCTTGGAGGAATTTCACTCATTTCACTAGTCATTGAAATAAAACATGCTCTCCACTTGACAGAGTTGAATAACAAATTAATGAATTACAAAATATTTCTGAGAAAATCAATCCAGCACATGGCACCAAGGGACAGATTTTAAAAATTTACAAAAGATAAATTAAAGAGACATAGATAGACCAAGAGTTTCCAATATTTGTCTCATAAAAGTCCAGGAAAATAGAATGGATGGAATGGCAGACATGAATTCTTTGAGGATATAGTAGCTGTAAATTTTCCAGAACTAAAGACACAATTTTTCAGATTTAAAGTGCACTCCAAATACCAAACAAGTTAAATAAACATAAATTTATATCTAGGCATATCTTGTAAGACTGCAGAGTATCAAGCTTAAAGAGAGGATCTCAAAAGATATAAAAAATAAAAGACCAATAACATACAAAATTACTGAGCTGATTTTTCAATTTTTTAAAAAAATCTATAAAAAGTGAAATAATATCTTCAAAGTACTGAGGGTGGGAGGAGAACATGAACATGGAATTTTATAATCAATTAAATTACCATTTATAAACAAGGGCAAAATAAAGATATTTTCAAACATTTAAGACTAATAAAAGTTCATCTCAGATTCTCACTAAAAGAATTATTGAAATATCCTATCTAATAAAGAGGGCATATGCTAATTGACCCTCACGTTGTCGCAAAGATGGTGGAACCCACAGCCAATAAGGAGAGAATATGCTAATTGACTGCATGCCCTCAAATATGGCGGTGCCCACAGCCAATAAAAAGGGAATATACTAATTGATTGCCCCACCCTAAAATATGGTGATGCCCACAGCCAATAAGGAGGTAATATGCTAATTGACTGCCCTTCCCTCAAAGATGGTGGCCCCCACAGCCAATAAGGAGGGAATATGCTAATTGACTGCCATGCCCTCAAAGATGGCAGTGTTCACAGCCACAAGATGGTGGTGCCCAGTCCCCTCAGCCCAGCCGCCCAGGGCTGCCCAAGGCTCAGGTAACCAGGGCCGGCCGAGGCTTGCACTGCCAGCAGTGGCAGCAGCAGAGGTGTGATGGAGTTTTGCCTTCCCCTGATTGCCATGTTGCCTCCCACCCCTGAGGGCTCCTGAACTGTGAGAGGGGGCAGGCTGGGATGAGGGACCCCCACTCCAGTGCATGAATTTTCATGCACTGGGCCTCTAGTGTATTATAAAAGGAAGGAAAGTAAACTAAGTGGGAAGGTATTATTTCTGAAAACTGAAAAAATTGTACAGAATAGTGCAGAAAATGATTAAGTTTATCAGAAATTTAATTTTCCACTGTAAAAAGGAATGATCATTTTAAAGGTAAAACCATAATTTCTAAACAGGTGTTGACAAACTTTTTCAGTAAAAGGCCAGATAGAAAATATTTTACGTTTGAAGGGCATATGGTTTCTGTTGCAGCTACTCAGCTCTGCCATTGTAGATCACATGAACCATAAACAATATAGAAATAAATGAGCCTGGGTGTGTGCCAATAAAATCCTATATAATAAAAGAGAAACATGTAAATTGACCATACCTCCACGACACCCACACCCAATCAGGAGTGAGTATGCAAATTAACCAAAAAAGATGGAAGGTTAATTTGCATACACAGGCACTGGGCGGAGAGCAGAGTGGGAGAGCCAGCGGCTTTGGGGGGGAAGTGGCTCCCTCAGTCACTTCCCTCAAGCCACTGGGTGGAGAGCAGAGTGGGAGAGACGGCGGAGAGTGGAGTGGCTTGGGGAACTTGGCTCCCCAAGCTGCCAGACATAGAGCAGAGAGGGAGAGCTGGCAGCTTGGAGGACTTGGCAGAGTGGGAGGCCTTGTGATAGAGACAGAGCAGGAAGGGAAAACCAAAAGCGTGGGGAGCACCAGGAATTCTGGGAATATTAGTTCTGGTGGCAGCCCCAGGACCAAAAGTGGAAGCCCAGAGTGCGGGGAGCATTAAGAATGCTGGGAATCGTAGTTCTGGTGGCAGACGGATCTCCTAGACACTAGAGCAAAGTGAGCCTGGAGCAAGTTACTGTTGTGATGGGGGATGGAGGGAAAGCAAAGGTGAGAGACATAAATAAAATCAGAGTGTCTAGGAAAAATTAAAGAGAAGATATACTAAAACTTCTAGGAAACCTCTACCAATGACGCAAAGAAAAAAAAAATGCCTCTATTATTCTGTGAGCAACAAACCAAACTGGGTTGGGGTCTCAGACAATTCTCTCATATGATTGCAAAGACAGAAACTCCCGGATTGGAGATGGCTTCCCTGAGGGCTCCCAGATTGGAGAGGGTCCAGGTCAGGCTGAGGGACCCACCCCCCATGCACGAATCTTCATGCACCGGGCCCCTAGTTTTATTTATAAAAACACATGACTGGTCAGCAGGTTATAGTTTGCCACCCTCTTCTCTAAATAATATCATTATCCTATCTAATAAAAGAGTAATATGCAAATTGACTGTCACTCCAACACACAAGATTTCTGCCCCCATGTGGTCAAAGATCCTGCCCCCATGTGGACACAAGATGGCTGCCACAAGATGGCCAGCAGGGGAGGGCAGTTGGGAGGGACCAGGCCTGCAAGGGAGGGCAGTTGGGGGCAATCAAGCCTGCAGGGGAGGACAGTTAGGGGTGACCAGGCCGGCAGAGGAGGGAAGTTGGGGTGACCAGGCCTGCAGGGGAGGGAAGTTAGGGGCAATCAGGCTGGCAGGGGAGCAGTTAAGCATCAAACAGGCTGGCAGGGGAGTGGTTAAGGGGTGATCAGGCTGGCAGGCAGAAGCAGTTAGGGGAAAAAGGAAGGCAGGCGAGCAGTTGGGAGCCAGCAGTCCTGGATTCTGATAGGGAGGTCCGACTGCCCATTTAGGCCCAATCCTAACAGGATCGTCGGGCCCGTTCCTACCAGGATCGGGCCTAAACGGGCAGTCGGACATCACTCGAGGGGTCCCATATTGAAGAGGGTGCAGGCTGGGCTGAGGGACATTCACCCCTGTGCACGAGTTTCATGCACCAGGCCTCTAGTTTAATATAAGTTGTTAAATAAATAAAATAAGTTATCATTAAAGCATGCTAAAATTCCTTTTATAGTTGAGGGAAGGATACAAATACTGGGTAATTGTAGACTTGTTTAGAATATCTCTGGAGGGAGAAGTGCCTTGAACTTTTATCAGCTACTACCACAGTGGGGCTCAATTAAGAGCAAGGTCCTTTGGAAATAGAACACAAGATAGAAATCTGTCAGAGACACTATAGGAAAAAAGTGGGGATGGGGAAGACAATTGATCTATGAAATCTTTTTTGCCTAAGGCTGGCTCTGGGGTTTTACTGCAGTAGTGATTAGCATAAACTGTTTTCTACTAATGAACTGCCATTCATCTTTGAGATTCAGCTTAGATTTTTCTTATCCTCAAGTCTGGTAAAGTGTTCTTCCTATATGCCTCCCATAGCCTCTTAATACTTATACCTAATGTAACACTTAACACACTTGATCATATTTGCCAGTCTATTAGTACTTGTTCTTCATAGAAAATGAGTTCTGTGAGGGGAGATATCATGGTTGTCTCATTAATATTATATCTCTCACGTGAAGATAGTTTCTGCCACATGGTTGATTCTGCACAAATGTTTGTTAAAGTAACAAATGAATGAATCATTACTTTTGTTGAATTAATGACACATGAGCATATGCCAAAATATATAACCTTAATTTCTGGCATTACAGTATCCTCTTTATCTTTTGAATTCATTCAACCAACAAATAATAAATTGACATTCACTATAGGCCAGGCACCATTCTAAATGCTGAGGATACAGTGAACAAAATGGACAAAGTCCCTACCTCATATTTCTCATATTTAATGGAGGTAGGAGGTAATAAATATTGAGAAATATTTGCTAGTGAAAACTTTTATTATCAGTAAAGGAATTGCTCTTTGATGGTTCAGGACTTAGAGCTTCAGAGTTAACATCAACCATCTCTAAGGTTGTGGAGATGGCATGTTACATTCAGTCTTGGCATGTTACAGTATTCAATAAATCCCTAATGTCAGCTTATTTTTTAGTCATTGCAAGATGTTCTACAATATCCAAGTAATTGATGCTTCTTCTTAAATCGTATAGTAGGGGGGGAAAGCATTGCAATGGTCATTGGAAGAATTACGTTCTAGATTCAGGTTTGTCATTCATTTACTATGTGACCTTAAACAAATTATTTCCCTTCCCTGGGTCTCAGTTCTTTCCATGAGAGAACTGGGTTCAATCAGTGTTTCTAAAACTTTAGCCATTTTCATATCACCTCCATGATTTTTACCATATTTGTATACCAATCACCTTTGTGATTCATCTAGTAATTTCCTTTAAATAAAAACATGACCCTTTTGTGTAAGCTTTATCTTTATTACAAAATAATATGAAATCATGACTGTGATATACTAGTTATAGTATTTCCTAATGAAGCTTATTAAATTCATAACTATTTAAAGGTTTTAAGTAACATGTAAAAGCATTCCACATACCATAGGTAGTATTTCTATTTCATTTAAAAACTTTGTATTTTCAAGTCCTCTTTGAGGTCTAAATATTATCCTTTTATTAAGTTCTTCTGTATGATCATTTTATCTCAAAAGGATCCCAATATTTTCTTCTTTCAAAATGCAAAACACCTACATTTTAATAATAAATATTTGAGAATGCTTTGATATTTGAAAATCAATAAAACCTGTGCTTTGCTTGAATATCCTTATCTCTCTCTCTCTCTCTCTCTCTTACCTTAGAATATTTGCAAGGGTATATATATATATATATATGTATATATTGACATCTTAGAATATTTGCCAGGGTAAATTTTCTGGTTCCTTCTCAGAGACATTTGTCAAGTTTTCTTTTTGCATGGTGTATCTTTTTCTATCCTTTTATTTTCAGCTTATCCATGTCTTTAAATTTAAAGTATTCATCTTGTAGATAGCATCTAGTTCTATCTAATTTTTAAACCCAGTCTGGAAAATCTTTGCCTTTCTGCCTTTTATGTGAAGGACTTAGTTAATTTACATTCAAATTAATTATTGATATGTTTGGTTTTAAGTCTACTATCATTTTCATTTGTGTGTATGTGTGTGTGTGTGTGTGTGTGTGTGTGTGTGTGTGTGTGCGCGCACGCGCGCACAAGCACGCTGGTTGCTCCAGAGATTACAATATACAATTTTAACTTACCAGATATATTTCTAAGTGAAAGCTTTGTAGGTAGAATGTCACTTAACAAGCTATAGAGCATAACAGAATTTCCACATGACATCTAACTTTCAAAAACTCAAAACTCCAGGACTATCTTTTACTCATGGGCCAAGCTATATTGTTTACAGACAAGTTGTTTATTCCACCTAAATTTGTAAACAAAAATAGGCAGTAAAGATGACTCTGGAAGGATTGCATGAAGAAAACTGTATCAAGCAGGATGGTTTCAATTATGTTTTGGTAACAAACACCCAAATCTTAGTAGCTTGAAACAACTAAGGTTAATTATTGCTCATGCTCTTTGTTCATCAAAGGTAAGCTGGGAATCTGCTCCATGTTGTCTTTTCTTAGGACCTAGGATGATGGAAGAGCCATTCTTTGGAACATTGCTTGTTTTCATGGCAGAAAGAAAGAGAGCTGTAACTGATACATTAAATCCTCAGCCAAAAATGACACATCCTACTGCTGCTTGCAACTTATTGGTGATAACTGGTAACACAGCCCTACCGAATCATAAAAGTCCAGAAAGTACAACTCTATCATAAGTCCAGAAAAAGAATAGAATTGTAATATTTGGCAAACATCATTAATGATTACCACAGGAGTTTTTTTGTTTTGTTTTATTTTGCTGCTTCCAGAGTCTTAGCTCCTGAAGGCTTAATGCTGCTTGGACCTTCTGCTTTCAAGGGGTTTAACCTTAAAGTAAATACTCCTAAGAAAAATAAAAATAAATAAAATAATGATAGATGGTTTGGGGAATGCTATCAGTTGTTGGGAATAACATGGGTAGGTACTGACAGTTGGTAATAATCCTTCCACTGGACTTGGAAATGCTTGAGCTAGAATAGATTTCTGTCCACAAAACTGTTTGACTGTGAGGGGTACACCAGAAGTAGATTTTATTGGTTTAATAATGGGAGAGGTCAGTTTCATCCAAAGATAAGAAACTTGTAGGCAAATATTTGAAATAAAGTCCAGGAGATTGTCTGACGGAAAGGGAAAGGCAGTGGTAACCAAACTACCCACGTAGTTGTAGGCTGCTTAGGATCTTGATTCTTCCTAAGGGAGACTGCAAAGTCAGGATTTTAAGATTAAAATGTATGCATCTCCCCAAGAAAGAGGGAGTGAAGAAGAAAGGTGGATAACCCTGTTAATCAGGTGCTGGTAAAAATATAGGTACTCTTCTCAGTGTTTAAAACAACTTTATGAAATAGTGATTCAGAAATTCAGTATTGCCCTAGCTGGTTTGACTCAGTGGATAGAGCTTCAGCCTGTGGACTGAAGGGTCCCAGGTTGGATTCCAGCCAAGGGTACAAGCCCGGGTTTGCCAGCTTGGTCCCCAGTAGGGGGCTTGCAGAAGGCAGCTGATCAATGATTTTCTTTTCATCATTGATGTTTCTACCTCTTTCTCTCCCCTCTCCCTTCCTCTCTGAAATCAATAAAAATATATTTTTAAAATTTAAAAAAAAAAGAAATTCAGTATTACAGAAAGCATCCCCACAGTTCCTTGGGGCAAAGAAATGATAAAACTAGGTTACACAAACTTATACAGAATTATAAACAAAGGCATTTCTTTTCTCCTTGTCACATGCTCTCCATTTCATTTGTATTCATTTAAAAATGGCTTTTAATATTGGGCAGATATTAAAATATAAGGGCTAATGATTAATATTTGCCACTTTAATACAGCTGCTAGTAAAATTTTATAGATTCCGTTGTTAGAATAGCTATGCTGCCATTATCAGATGAGAAGGCAAATCAATGGAATTTTCCAGAAAGATTGAATTATATGGGCAATGTCCTACAAATTAGGTTGAAATGGTCCTGTCAGGTGAGTCATCAACTTTTCTATATTAGAATATATTGTTTACTCACCAGTGCAATCTGGAAGACTAGGTTAGAGCCATGTCCTTTAAATAGAGCCAATAAAATTAAAGAAGGACTTTGTTGCTAGAGTTACCCAAAGATCGTAGCCTAGATTCATTGTTAATCAAAGTGCAGTCTGAGGGTCAATGCTAATCCACAGATCAGTACCAGTATATGATCCCTTTATTGGTCAACCTAGAGATTTGGAATGAATCTAAAGTTGCACCAGAATGTGAATCAATGCACTACTTTCATCATCAAAAAGGTTTTCCTGCAAACATATATGTAAATATATATATATATATATGTGTGTGTATATATATATATATATATATATATATTTATATATATGTTTATATTTATATATAATATGTATATACGTTATGATTATGTTATATATAATCATATATATTATGTTGCACCATAGGAACGGATCTCCGACATAACCCGAGGACCTACTGACCTACTGTGTGTGTGTGTGTATATAGATATATATATACACACACACAAACAGTAGGTTATATATATATATATATATATATATATATATATATATATATATATATATATATATATATACATGTATATATACATAAACACACACACACACAGTAGGTCCTCTGGTTATGTCGGAGATCCGTTCCTATGGTGCAACATAATGCGATTTTGGCTGTAAGTTGGAACCCACCTACATAAGCACCTATGTCACTCACATGGAGCACATACACAGCAGTAATGAAGTGAAACAGTAAAAAAAAAAATTAAAAGAAAGGTAACAATTCCTGACCTTTACTTGTGGTAAATATATAATAAAAAACATAAAGCACATATGTACATATGTTGAAATGACAGAACTTTTTTTTTTAATAAATAAACTAGAGGCCCGGTGCATGCAATTCGTGCATAGGGGGGTGTCCCTCAGCTCAGCCTGCACCCTCTCCAATCTGGGACCCCTTGAGCAGGTGAGTGGTTGGGAGACAGAAGTCCTGGATTGTGAGAAGGATGTCTGACTCACAACCCAGGGCTGTTGGCTCCCAACCCCTCACCTGCCTGCCTGCCTGATTGCCTGTAACTGCTTCTGCTTGCCAGCCTGATCACCCCCTAACCACTCCCCTGCCAGCCTGATTGACACCTAACTACTCTGCTGCTGGCCCGATTGCCCCTAACTGGCCTCCCCTGCTGGCCTGGTCACCCCTAAATGTCCTCCTGTGCAGGCCTGGTCACCCCCAATTGCCCTGTCCTGCAGGCCTGGTCACCCCTAACTGCCCTCCTCTGCTTGCCTGGTCCCCCCCACTTCCCCTCCCCTGTAGGCCTGGTTGCCCCAATTGCCCTCCCCTGCAGGCCTGGTTGCCCCCAACTGCCCTTCCCTGCAGGCCAAGTCCTCCCCAGACTGCCCTACCGTATAGGCCTGGTTCCCCCCAACTGCCCTCCCCTGCAGGCCTGGATTCCCTCCAACTGTCTTCCCCTGCTGGCCTGGTCGGCCCCAACTGCCCTCCGCTGTTGGCCTGATCGCCCCCAACTGCCCTCCCTTGCAGGCCTGGTCCCTCCCAACTGCCATCCCCTGCTGGCCTGATCACCCACAACTTCTCTCCCCTGCCGGCCATCTTGGGGCAGCCATCTTTGACCATATGGGGGCAGCCATCTTGTGTGTTGGAGTGATGGTCAACTTGCATATTACTCTTTTATTAGGTTGGATGGGAGATGGTGATGTAACCATGAAACGACATACATCAAGTCTGATGTAACCTGAGGATTGCCTGTATATATATATATCACATATATTATTATATATGAGGGTAAAAGTGGTTTTACAGTTGCTCATATGGAAACAGACATGCAGATTATGATTCTTAATAGCTTTATTAACTGTGTTTTGCATACTCACAACTGTAGATCTACTTTTTCCCACTGCTGTATATAGTGTGTGTTTAGTGACATAGTTGATTCATATATGGTGCAAACTCCATATCTCATTGCAGACCAGTAACAATGCTCATAGACTCATTGCAGAGCAGTAACAAAACTCATAGCACTAGTCTAGGTTTCTCAGTTACTTTGTGACATTGGCCTATCCACAAATGTGGATATCTGTGGCAATAAAAATGTATTATTTCAGTCCTGTCCATTCAGTTCAGTCCTGGCTCAGTTGGTTGGGCATCATCCAGTGCACCAAAAGGTTACCAGTTTTATTCCAGGTCAGGGCACATGTTCTGGTTGCAGGTTTGATCCAAGGTTGGGATGTGAACAGGAGGCAGCCAATCGATGTTTCACTCTCACTTTAATGTTTCTCTCTCTCTCCCTCTCATTTCCTCTCTCTCTAAAAATCAATCAATAAATTTTCAAAATGTATTATTAAACTGGTGAACAAAAACATATCCAGAGACAGAGAAACATTGATCAGATGCTCAAACCTCAGAGGGAAGCTAGGGAAGGGAGGGGGTAAGAGGGAGAGATCAACCAAAGGACTTGTACTCATGCATATAAACCTAACCAATGGACACAGACACCAGGGGGATATGAGGGCATGAATGGGAGTAAGGATGGCAGTTGTGGGTGATCAGGCTGGCAGGGGATGGCAGTTGAGAGGGACCAGGGCTGAAAGGGAGGGCAGTTGGGGGCAATCAGCTATGCAGGGGAGGGCAGTTGGGGGTGACCAGGCCAGCAGGGGAAAACAGTTAGGGGTGACCAGGCTGGCGGGAAGGGCGGTTAGGGGTGACCAGGCCTGCAAGGGAGGGCAGTTGGGGTTGACCAGGCCCGCAGGGGAGGGCAGTTGGGGGCAATCGGGCCAGCAGGGAAGCAGTTAGACATCAATCAGGCCGGCAGGGGAGTGCTTAGGGGGTGATCAGGCTGGCAGACAGAAGCGGTTATGGGCAATCAGGCAGGCAGGCAGGCAAGCATTTGGGAGCCAGCAGTCCTGGATTGTGAGAGGGATGTCTGACTGCTGGTTTAGGCCCGATACCAGTCGGACATCCCCCGAGGGGTCCCAGATTGGAGAGGGTGCAGGCTGGGCTGAGGGACACAAACGCTCCCCTGCCCCCCGTGCAGGAATTTCATGCACCAGGCCTCTAATTTGAAATAAAAAGACAATCTTTTATTTTAAAGCATTTGAAATAAAAAAGGACAAATAATCTTTTATGACCATGAAAATAATGCATTATTTCAGACTATATTAAAATATTAACACAGCATTATTAGTTTGAGAACAGTGTAGAAGCAGTCCTCCCTTTCTTGACAATCAGGTATGGCTTGAGAGACCAGATGTAGCCATAAAGATTTTAGATTTTACATTTTCATAAAGAAGATCTGCTCATACTCTGATGCTTTTTTTTTAGCTGTTCTGTTGACTTGCCTTTGACTGTTTCTTTCTCAGCTGCTCCAAAATATCACATCTTAAATATCTTTTCAAAAAGCTATCTTCATTAAACCAATTATCTTAATAGAATAATAAGAAAATATTATCAAACATTTTTGGCACCTTACTATTTGTCAGGTACTTTCCCAAGTGCTTTACATTATTTTAGTCATTTAATCCTAACAATAATCCCACTAAAGAAGCACCATTATTATCCTTATGTTATAATGAAAAAAATGAGAATCAACATTTAAGTGATTTGTCCTAAATCACACATCAGCAAGGCACTAGAATAAAGAGCCCAACTCATTTATGTACTTCAGCATTTGAACCTATATTCCCAATAATCATGGTGTATTTTCTTTCTAAGAGGAAGAGAAGCAATTTCTATTAGTGATGACACTCCAGGACCAAGAATCAAAATACCTGGATTTTAATTCCAGTCCTGCCACTGACTAGCCATATAACTCCAGGCAAATCCTTTTCCCTATTTGCACTTCAATTTCCTAACCTAGAGAAATGAACAAGGTGGATTAGATGGTTTCTCAGATCCTTTTCAATTTTAAGGTTCTATGAGTCTGTAAATATAGATTTCTTACTAAAAGAGAACTTATGAATGCATCTTTTATAGAGAATTTCTTGTTCAAATAAAATTCTGTTTCTGATTCAGCAAAGCAGTATTGCTCTGGGCTACATGCCTGGATGTAGAAATAGCCCTACAATATAAAACTGGGTGTTAGCATGAGAGTCATTAAAATAGGATCCAATCATTTGGCTTTCTGCTAAGGATGTAACAATTAATAAGCATGACATTTGATATTTTGATTTTTCTTAACGCTCCCCTCTAGGAATAAGGCTAACCTACCTTGTGGCTTAACTTGGCTTCATAAGGAATACATTTTTCTCCCTGTCTAAAGTCTTGTCAGTCTGGAAATGTTTAAATATTTAAGTATTTTGTTTCTAATCTACAGCAAATTTTGCCATGTTTCATAGCTGAACAGTTCACCATTTCTGGTACTAAGCAATAATGAACAAAGAATACAATGATAACATTGTCTTCTCCTGCTCAGAGATATGGTATAATTTGTAATGAATGGTGGGTATTAATGCCTACAGATTTAGATCCATTTGTACCACAAAAAATCAATTTTAAAAGAAAAACATTTCTGGTCTTCAAATTGAAAAAAAAAATTCAATATAAATAAGCAGCTATGTTTCCTCAACTACGTATTTAAGGGCACAATGATGGCTCCGTGCTTCTGTCTGCTGAAGAGTGAATGTCAGGAGAACAGTTTTCAAAAAGTTCAGAGTTTTTAAATGTCAGTTTACCACCTTTCGTTGTCATTTTGCTTTGCCTCTGAAGCAATGATAAACTTAGGCCTGGGTGTCAAGTATTAGACCAGTGATGCTGATAGCCATAAAGAATACAGAGTTGTTTTTGTTCTTTTGGATTTTGGTTTTTTAGCTGATAATTAGTTTAGTTGAGCAGTGTTGGGGTTTTCTGGGGTTTTTACATACATGATTAAAGGTCATGAGGCTGCAGTCAGCAAAGCCAGCAGGGAAGCTGGGCCAGGATCCTGATGGAAAACTACAAGGCATAATTCTCACAGTATGACATTTTAGTAATTATGAATGTCATATGTGTTAAGAGAAATGATGTGTCAACACTCAAGCTATTCAGATCCCACAACTATAAATATGAATGATCACCATTACAGGATGTGCTCAAATGATATTTCCTACCATAGATTCCCTAACCCAGAAGGGTGGTAGACTTCATCTCAAAGATTAGTAGTCATTTAGATCAATAATTTTGTTGGGGAGATAGATAACTCTCCCCCTCAAAACTTCTCTAGTTCTTATGGCTGAACAAATAACAAAATAATAAAATTGACACATGACTAGTTTAACAGGAGAAAAACCAATTTGATGCGTGTGCACAGAAGAATCACAATTTGATGCTCAGATCATAAAATGATTCTCAAAGAAATTATTGAACCAGGCACTTTTTATACTTTTTAGACAAAGAAACAATAAATATGTGAAGAATTGACAGGACAGAAATGTTAGTGCTCATTAGAAATGAAACTAAACAAGGTTTGGGTATTCAGTAGTGAGGAATCTAAACAAAGTTTGGGCTCAGGTAGCAAATTAACAAAGTGCTTATAGAAGCTCTTTGGCTCTGGATCTCTTAGCTCTAGTGCTAAGGGTATCTCTCAGCTCATGTGGAGCAGGGAGGGTACTTTTCACAGGAGAGATTTATTTTCTGCCTTCAAGGAGACAAGGGAAGGTCAAGGTGCCTTCTGGCACTGGCTACTTATCAAGGAACCTTAATTTAAAGTAATCAATATGCCACTGTGGTATATTTTGGGGTGTTATGTCGTGGGTCCTAGCACTTTCAAACTTCTTCTAAGGCAATCAGTGCCAAGTAGTTTTAATGAATCTAACTATTAATAGAAGATGATCAATGGTCCCTTTCTTATCTGTACAGTGCAACAGAAAAATCTGAATTATAGTTCTTGTTTGCTAGTATCTGTATGACTGAGGAAATCTCTTACACTACTTTGGCCTCAGTTTCTGCTTCTGTAAAATGAGGTGTTGGACCAGTTGATTCAACATTTTGTAATTGAAAAAAGTTATAATTTTAAGGTATTAGGATATAAAGATTAGGTTCTCTTAATAGCATATCTTTGTTTTCCCTCCAAACCTTGTCATATGGTTTTCACAAAACATTTATAGACTAAAATAGAGCCAAGATCAATAGAATTCTATTTCCATGATGCTTGATCTAAGGGAATGTTGTAACGTACACATTAAGTTTAATGAAAGAATATTGCATACCTATAATTACCTAAATGGTTAACAGATATCACTTATTGGTCACCTATAATGTGCAGGGCACTTCACTCATATTTTACTTACATTAAGTAATTTAATTTTCATGACGATCTGTTGGGGTAAATGAAGGCACCCATGAAATAGCATATTTTTCCCTGCCTTAGTTATGATCTAATTGAGAAGATCACAGAAATAAGCATATGGAGAGCTAAATTTTACCTTTACTGATAAAACAATTAGAAATAAATTAGAGAATATGATTTATATCTGTAGACAAACAGGCTTCATAATACTGAACAACAAAATTGGACAGACTCAACACGCAAAACTGGGTGCAACCAGTCCCAGGCATACCTGGATCACTGCAGGCTTTTCCTACTATTGGACCCCCTATACTATAGTATAGAGGAACAGAGCAGAATGTTTGCTCCTTGCAGCCAGCCTGTCTCTCAAGAGAAAGAAAAATAGGATAAATTAGGTTATAAATACTCTGCTCCTCTTCCTCACACAACACTTAGGAAAGTCACTATACTTTCATGAAAAATAATAGTGGTGGGGTCAGGAATGGTAATGGACCTGCATCCAAGCATAAAAAGACCTTGAAAGTGGGGGAAAGGCAAATAACCCTTAAAGAAACTGAGGTTCAGAGGAACTAAGTATTTTTGAAGGCCATACTTTTGGTAAGAGAAGTTAGAATTTAATCCCAGTTCTGTCTGACACCAGAACCCATTCTCATGCCCCATTTCTTTCTCCACATTGTTACCCTATAACACCCACCTTAGCAATGTTTTATTACTAGCTGAAGACACTCAACAATTATTTATTCCATTGAAAATCCCCTGCTAAGTAAGGGTCTTAAATCATGGTTGCATCTCCATTACTATCACCACATTCAAACTATCAGAGTGGTAAGAGGATGGAATTATTATCCAAGAAATATTGGCTTGATTCTCAAAATGACTGTTAAGATGTACCCTTCCCTATGTCAGAAACCTAGGAAATTTTAGTTTATGATTCTTTTAATTTTGAGATTACACAAAATGACAGGAATATGAAATACTCTGTGATCTGCCATGTTGATGTCACTGCTTCCTGTACTAGATCATATAAATAATGAAACAGATTAGTTCTAATGAAATATTTTTCTAAGGAAAGACAATGTCTGATAATGTTTCCAAGTTTACAGATTCTAGCCATATACCATGATACTTCAATTAACAAATTTTCAAAGGCCAAATTTTATTGTAAAAATAAAATCACCCTGGGATCAGAAGGACTGAGATAAATTCCAGTCTCTTCAGTGAGGAGTTAGAGGTGAAAATAACTTAAGAGGAAGGAGGAAGCTCTCTCTGAAAGCACGACCTGAACCCACCACAACAAAGTATTATGTACCTAGGCCCAGAGTGAGGAGAAGAGCAATTGTGTGTCAGGAGGGATTGGTATGTTATCTCCTGGGTGGATCAGTGAGTTCCAAGAGCTACAAAGCAGCACCACCACAGCAATGTAGAGCTAAAATTCTGTGTCCTCGGTCTGTTAAATATTGTGACCTCTGGTAGCAAGGTTTCTGACAACAAAATCTATCATTAAAATGCATTGTATTCATTACTAGATATCTAGCTACTCTGAGTAGACACTTGGCCTTTGGACACACTTTATCTTTCAAATCTGCATTACCTGAAATAGACAAAAAAGGTTCTAAATCATCTAGGGAAAGTCATGGTGCAAACATTCTATCTTTTCTGATAAGTGGTATGAAAATATTTGAACATGCTGAAATTGAAATTGCCTAAAAGTAGATTTGTTTTTAAATCTAAAATACATACACAGGGAGTTTCTAGAAGACACCATAATGAAAATGCTCATTAAATGCATCACTAAACCATGTAAAATGCAGTAGGTCGTCACAAATTCATGGGTTGCATTTTATTCTCTGCTACAGAAAGCATCTCCTCATTACTAACAGTGCTGGGAAGCTGTTGAAGTTATCATTAGTCTTAATAAGGTTATTTATTTCTTTTCATCTTGATGGTGACAAGAGCTAATATGAGAAGGACAGGAGAGGAAGGACATCATTACCAAGTATCCACACACTATTTGCAGGAAAGACATTATATTATTTGTGTAAATTAGGAGTAATAGATGAAAAGACATCAAATGATAAGTAGATGATTCTCCAGCGAAACTATTTAAATTTAAATATAAATCCCAGCCTGTTAAAGATGTCTATAAGGAAATATTACTCACCCATATTAAAAGGCTTTTCAAGATTAAAATTAATGCAAGCAATTTAGGAATAGAATATTCCCACACTAACCTCTGAGAACCTACGTGATCATCATGTAAAAGAATAATAAAAATGTATTTTTGTCTGTCTCCTTTGTTTGTGTTTTGTCAAAAAAGAAGCATAATAAAAGGTTGTGAGCCAGAACTAAATCTCAGATATTCTTTTCTGGTTATCACAGTTTTGCATTTTGCACTTAATATGTATTGGATAAATGTGCCAATGAATGAATTGTCCTTTGTTAGGTATGCTTGAAATAGCAGTGAATAAGAGAGACATGTTCTCTAATGACCTCATAGTTGTTTTTTTTATACCTCATAGTTTTTAAAGGAAAAAAAGGGGAACTACTATCTCATTTATTGAATAAATAGTTATTGAAAACCTACTATGTGCCAAGTGCTCTGATATGCCTTCGAGGTATAAAAACACACACACATGAAGCAGACACTGTCCTTGAATCATAAGGAACTTAAAGCAACCAGGAAAATCAGACCTTAAATAATTAACATTTCAAATATTATGGTTTTATATTAGTCAGCTCAGGATGCCATAACATAATACCACAGATTTGGGTGGCTTAAACAACCAATTTTTTTTTTTTGCAGTTCTGGAGAGTAGAAATCCAAGATCAAGATGCCTGCCAGGTTGGTTTTTGGTGAGACCTCTCTCCTTGGCTTGTAGACAGCTGCCTTCTTGCTATATCATCATATGGCCTTTCCTCTGTGTATTTCAAGAGAGATGGAGATACAGTGATAGAGATTGAGACAGAGACTGAGAAAGAAAGGGAGAGGGAGAAAGAGATAGATATATAGAACACATTCTGGTATCTCTCCTATAAGGACACTGTCCTATCAGATTAGGGTATCATCCTTATGACCCCATTTAACCTTAATTATATTCTTAAAGGCCTTATCTCCAAACACAGTTACAATACTGGTTAGGGCTTCAACATAGGAATTTTAGAAAGGACCCAATCCAGTGGATAATAAATTTTGATACATGTTATAAAAAATAAACTGTTGAACAAAATAGATCCAGAGACATAGAAGCATGGGAGAGACTGTCAAATCTCAAAGGGAAGGTGGAGGTGGGTGGGTGGGAAGAGGGGGTCAACCAAAGAACTTGTATGCACATATGCATAACCCATGGACACAGATAATAGGGTTGTGGAGGCCTGGGGCTAGGTGCGGGGTGGCTATAAGGGGTCAATGGGAGAAAAAAAGGGGCTATATGTAATCCTTTCAACAATAAATATTTTTTTAAAAATAGAGGTGCACATTATACATTACACTATCAGAGCATACCTATGAGTGTGATACCTTAGTCTAGGGGGTCAATAAAAAACCTTCCTTGAAGAAGTCATTGAAGCTTGACTAAGAATAGGGGAAGAATAAAGAAGCAGCAACAATTTGTACCAAGGTTACAAAATATAGCACATTCAAAGAAATGAAATAACTTTAAAGTAGCTGGAGCAGAGAGGAAAGAGAAGAATGATATGTAACTGAAGAGGTAGAGGACAGATCACCTTATGATCTTCATGAAAGGGTTTCACCTCCATCCTAAGGGTAATAGGAAGCCATTGTGTGGTTTTATTACGGATCGTGATTACTTTTTAGAAAAAGGAATCTGACTGCAATGTGTGAGTGTGACTATGTGTGTGCCAGTGCCTATATACTATTATTTTACACACTGTCTTAGAGGACCATGGTACATGGCTACACACTCTCAAGAATGCCCACTTTCAACATTCAACAATGTTTCTATTATGCTGTTATGTGAGATGAGTACCTTTGTTCCTCCCTTTCAGGGGGGAAAATATGGAAATAAAAGGACAGGGAGATGGTGCCCTTGGCTTAAAACCCCCTTTCCCCCTCTCTCCCTCCTTAAATGATATTAGTATTTAACATTTATGGTAAATAATATTTGTTGATCACATATATCAGACATTGTTGTAAGTATTTTATATAAGTTATCTTATTTAATGCTCAAAGCAATCCTATGATATAGTTACTATTACTTTTTCTATCTTACATGTTATAAAACTATGGCTTTGAAAGGGGTTTCATAATTTTCCACAGATATCAAACCTGGGAAATGATAGAGCTGTGATTTGATCATTTAATGCTACAGCCCATGTTCTTTACAAGTAACTGTTTTGCCTCCCCAGTGATGTATGCCCAGATTCAGTCTTAGTAACAGTGCATAATGAGAAGATACAAGGAAGAGTATTATTTTCTTCCTCTCTGCTTACATCACTACATTCACTTTTATTGCCTCTACCTTGAAAAGTTTCAACAGATTATAGAAATGCCTGATCATTATCAACCTGAGAAAGGATGTTCTCTTTATTTCATCATCCTATGGAAATAATGCAAAAACCCAAGTGTAAAAGATCACTAAACTTCACCTCACCAAGAGGAATGGCATCTGATCACACACTTCAACAGCAAAATGGTGAAAAGAAAATAATAGGAAATTGGAGAATGGCTTCGCAATGTTTATTTCCAAGTTACAGTGCAGGTTGAATCTTCAAATTTCCTTAATGGCCTTAATGCTAGTCTGGCAAATTGTTAATACTTTGGATTTGACTTAAAAATGTGTTTATATAGTTCATTAAGCTCATATTTACTGGAGCACAAACAACCTACAACAAACATCAAAAGTCTATTTTATTGCCCATATTATGAGCAGATGGAGCATAGACATTTAAAAACGCCAAACCTTTTGATTAAGGGCCTGATTACAGTTAGACCAGGATGAAGAATAATGGCACTGCACAAAGGTTCTCTGAATTTTAAAATATTACTGGACTTCTACTTGACTTCTTTGAAATCATAGATTAGAGTTTATAAAATTAGGAGTTTGAAAAACAAAACAAACAAAGACCTCACTTAAATGAAGACAAATAGGAAAGGGTTTGTTTTCAGTAGATCAAGATTTCCCCCAATGTTGCCAAATCAATGAGCTATTACTGTTATCACATAATAGAGAGTAAACTTTGTAAGTAGTGGCTTATAAAGGTGGTATAGGATGAAAATAGACATGTGCAAAGGCTCAGAATATGTTTTTGGTTAATGGGATATTAGGGAAGAAGATTTGGGGGACATGATCTACTCTGGCATAATAAATGATCAGATGCTGAATGTAAAAGCATTCTTGCTCTTGTGATCCTTCTAATTCCCCAGAGTATAACAGTGGTTAGGCGTGGGGCCTTTTTTACCCAAGTTTCTTGAGTGTTAATATTCCTTGGGATTTCCTCAATCTTTTCTTTTTAAAAAGAATATATGTTTACTGACTTCAGAGAGGAAGAAAGGAGAAAAAGATAGAAACATTGATGAGAGAGGATCATTGATTGGCTGCTTCCTGCACACCCCACACAGGGGATCAAGCCAACAATTGGGGCATGTGCCCTAACCTGGAATTGAACTGTGACCTTCTGGTTCATAGGTCAAGGCTCAACCACTGAGCAATGCCAGCCAGGCTTTTATTTATTTATTTATTTATTTATTTATTTTTATTGTTTAAATTATTACAAATAGTAGTACATATATCTCCTTTTTGTCCCCATTGACCTTCCCCTGGCACATGCCATCACCCCCCCGCCCAGTTTCTTGTGTCCATTGGTTATGCTTATATGCATACATACAAGTCCTTCAGTTGATTTCTTTCCCACCACCACCCCCTGAAACACTCTCAAGCCTTCTGGCTGTAATTTGACAGTGTGTTTGATGCTTCTCTGCCTCTGTATCTATCTTTTTGTTCATCGGGTTATAATGTTCTTTATTATCCATAAATGAGTGAGATCATGTGGTATTTTTCTTTCACTGCCTGGCTTATTTCACTTAGCATAATGTTCTCCAGTTCCATCCATGCTGCTGCAAATGGTAAGAATTCCTTCTTTTTTATAGCAGTGTAGTATTCCATTGTGTAGATGTACCATAGTTTTCTCATCCACTCATCTGCTGATGGGCACTTAGGCTGTTTCCAAATCTTAGCTATTGTAAATTGTGCTGCTATGAACATTGGAGTACATATATCCTTTCTGATTGGCGTTTCTGTTTTCTTAGGATACATTCCTAGAAGTGGTATTACTGGGTCAAATGGCAGTTCCATTTTTAAATTTTGAGGAAATGCCATACTGTTTTCCACAATGGCTGCACCAGTCTGCATTCCCACCAGCAGTGCAGGTGGGTTCCTTTTTCTCCGCATCCTCTCCAGGACTTGTCATTTGTTGATTTGTTGAAGATAGCCATTCTGACGGGTGTGAGGTGATACCTCATTGTTGTTTTGATTTGCATCTCTCAGATGATTAGTCACTTTGAGGATGTTTCCAGGTATCTCTTGGCTTTCTGAATGTCCTCTTTCAAAAAGTGTCTATTTTTAGGTCCGTTGCCCATTTTTTGATTGGGTTGTTTATCTTCCTTTTGTTAAGTTGTATGAGTTCCCTGTAGATTTTGGAGATTAAACGCTTATCAGAGATAACATTGGCAAATATGTTCTCCCATGCAGTTTGCTTTCTTGTTGTTTTGTTGATGGTTTCTCTTGCTGTGCAGAAGTTTTTATTTTGATGTAATCTCATTTGTTTATTTTCTCCTTAGTTTCCCTTGCCCTAGGATCTGTATCTGTAAAGATATTGCTAAGACATATGTCTGCAATTTTGCTACCTATGGAGTCTTGCAGAATTTTTATGGTTTCCCATCTTATGTTCAAGTCCTTTAGCCATTTTGCATTTGTTTTTGTGTATGGTTTAAGTTGGTCGTCTAATTTCATTTTTTTGCATGTTATCTGACCAAATTTCCCGGCACCATTTATTAAAGAGGCTTTTTTGACTCCATTGTATGCTCTTGCCTCCTCTGTCAAATATTAATTGAGAATAATGGCTTGGGTCAATTTCTGGGTCCTCTATTCTGTTCCAATGGTCTATATGTCTGTTCTTGTGCCAGTACCGGGCAGTTTTGAGAACTGTGGCTTGGTAATATAGTTTGATGTCTGGTATTATGATCCCTCTAATTTTGTTCTTATTTCTCAGGTTAGCTGTGGCTATTTGGTTTTTTTTTTTATTTTATTTATTTATTTTTTTAAATTTCTTTATTGATTGAGGTATCACATATTTGTCCTCATCCCCCCATTCCCATCCCTCACCCCTCCCCACACATGCCCCCACGCCCCTGTTGTCCTTAACCGCTGGTTAGGCTCATATGCTTGCACACAAGTCCTTTGGTTGATCTCTCCCCTTTGCCCCCACCCTTCCCTACCCTCCCCCTGTGGCCCGACAGTCTGATCCATGCCTCCTTGTTTCTGGGTCTGTTCTTGTTCATCAGTCTATGTTGTTCATTACTTCCCCTAGATGAGTGAGATCATGTGCTATTAGAAATACACTTATAAGAACCGAAAATGAGACAAGCAATAATGGTTATGGTGACAGGCAAATGAATCAGTCTGTAGTGAGTTTCTTTCTGGACCAACAGTTCTTTTGAGACCCAATTTCAATGTCCAACAGTTCCTTATGTGTACATGTCAGCACTGACATTACAGTTCTGGATGGTGGACAAATGGTGGTAATGCAGGTCCGACTCTGTCTGGTTTGGTCCTGGGCAACCTGCAGTGATGCACAGCTGTTAACTGCTAGTATGGGAAGGCCACATCAGCGTCTTCCGTCTCTGGACTGCTTCTCTTCTGTCTTCATGGCTGGAGTAGTCCTGTCGATTCCTCTCTGTTGCTGGAATCCACATGGTCTCTGAGTTGTTTTCTGAAAATATACAAACATATTCTCGACCAAAAGTTAATAAAGGAATATTTTCTATAAATTTGACTGGGGATCCTTTTTCATTTTTTGCCCAAATGATTTTCCTCTGGCTTGTTTTGTCACCTTGTGTGTTTTTCATGGGTGTCTTGCTTTTAGCCTTACAATTAATTTTCTAAAGTATTAATTTTCTAGATGTAATTTACTTACAGGATATTTTTCCTTACATGATATTCCTCTACTATCCCCTCCTTTTTTGATTTAAATGTTAGGAGGCTTTTGAAAATTTTATAATGTAGTCTTTATGGCTTTTAAATTTTAATTTTTTGCACTATAATATTACTGTTTTAGGTTCATTACATGGTGCACAATTTTATCATGAGATGAAGTACCAATAAAGATTTTAGTTAACACTTTAGGAACACCTTTTTGTCCAGTACAATTAATTTTTCTAGAATATTCGCTTGTTTCAACTAGCCAATTTAAATTTGCCTGAAAACTTGACTACTGTTTTACTATCAAATTTATTACTCTAACAACAATCTTATTTTACCCTGTAAATATTGGTGGAAGGGATTATTTGCCTTCTTGAGTAGGTCCTGAGCATACCTGGTGATAGGCTAGATTTAGATATCGTAAACCCACTTGCCTGCACCATGGGTACAAGACAACTCAAACAATTCTTGTTGGAGTGAGAGGGCAGCTGCTGTCGGCCAAGTCTCTGTCGGTCACCTGGGTCCTGATCTGAGCTGGGCACGGGAAGCACGAAGCAGCCATGGGGGCAGGAGACCTCCCTCAGAAGGGGCTATGATTCAGGCCCCTGCAATGTTGGGGGGGTGAGGGTCTGTGCCCCACCTCTGTTGATCCCCAAATTCTCTCCTGATGGCCCCTCTGTGACTATGCCTGTCTTAGGTTGTTCCTTCCTTGAGGAATCTTACCCGTCTCTGGCTAACCAGCCATCCTCCGGGGCCAACCAGGGTGACGTGAGGTTCAGTTTTGTCTCCTTGGTAGCCTATGCCCCAGTGGCCTCCATGCCCAGCACCTGCCTTGGGATCCCCTTGCCTGCTGGCGGGGCCGCAGCACTGATCACATATCTTTTGGAACCCGGGTTTCTTCTCCAGGGAGGGCTCAGTTTGCCCCACTGGGTGAGAGACAGATCCATGGCACCAGTCATCACGAGACTTCAACCTCGACATGAACAGAGAGCTCATGCAACAGCTGTGAGCAATTGAATTGTGAGAAGAGGGTCTCTCTTGGCCTAAAGGGTAAGAGGGACCAATATAGAATGCTCAGGTGCCTTCCCAGGAGGCCCTCTACACAATGAAAAGGATTAAATCCTTACATGTCCTTTTTAAATTGCTGCCAGACATTCAAAGAATTAGTTTGTACATTTGCTTGGGATAATTGTATATTATGCTGTAGTAATTCTAAAGTATCAAGAGATGTGTTAAGTTTGTCTCCAAGCACCAAACAGATGACTTTTTTTTTTTTTTTTTATCCCCAAGGGTGTGAGGAACTATTACAAGTACTGGGGGTGATTCAAATTTGGGAAAAATTTTAATGCTAGTGTAGAATAATATCATGCAAGGATATTCTTTGTTCTAGTCCATGGGAATTCCCTTTCAAACTGGCTGTCCATTTCTTTTTATATAGACAAGGTCTTAGTTACATTTTCTGCACCTCTACCGGGGGCACATAGTGATAATAGTGACACCCTTTCTTTGGTGTCCACACAAGCCAGAAACCTCTCTTTAATTGTACACACAAAGGGGCATTATTTTGATTGCGTGTCATACAAAAGGGAAGATGGGTGGAGACCCCTGTGTATTTATACTTTCTTGCCCCACCCATGGACCTCCTGGATGTCCAGGGTGTTTGGTATTATTGGTAACTACATTAGTCAGGGGATCAGCCCCTGTAAGGGGTCTTACCCATGAAGGGTCAGGAACATAAGAACAAAATACTTACCCTCTTGTCCCAGGTAAAATTACCGTACATCTGATGATTGCTAGCATGGCTAGAAAGGCATTCTTAGGCATTCTTGGGTTTCTGATTACCTCACAATTTCTTCCCTGAGGTTTGATGTTCTGATTGATGTTTCTCTGTTTCTGGATCTATCTTTCCCCCCATCAGTTTATGTTGTTCATTATATTCCACAAATGAGTGAGATCATGTGATATTTATCTTTCTCTGCCTGGCTTATTTCACTAAGCATAATATTCTCCATCTCCATCCATATTGTTGCAAATGGTAAGAGCTCCTTCTTTTTTACCGCAGCGTAGTATTCCATTGTGTAGATGTACCACAGTTTTTTAATCCACTCATCTGCTGATGGGCACTTAGGCTGTTTCCAAATCTTAGCTATGGTGAATTGTGCTGCTATGAACATAGGGGTACATAAATGCTTTCTGATTGATGTTTGCAGTTTCTTGGGATATATTCCTAGAAGTGGGAACACTGGGTCAAATGGGAGTTCTATTTTTAGTTTTTTAAGGAAACTCCATACTGTTCTCCACTGTGGCTGCACCAGTCTGCATTCCCACCAGCAGTGCACGAGGGTTCCTTTTTCTCCACATCCTCGCCAGCACTTGTCATTTGTTGACTTGTTGATAATGGCCATTCTGACAGGTGTGAGATGGTACCGCATTGTTGTTTTGATTTGCATCTCTCTAATGATTAGTGATTTAGAGCAGGTTTTCATATGTCTCTTGGCCTTCCTTCTGTCTTCTTTCGAAAAGTGTCTATTTAGATCAGTTGCCCATTTTTTGATTGGGTTGTTTATCTTCTTTTTGTTAAGCTGCATGAGTTTCCTGTAAATGTTGGAGATTAAACCCTTATCGTTGACATCATTGGCAAATATGTTCTCCCATGTAGTGGGCTTTCTTGTTGTTTTATTGATGGTTTCCTTTGCTGTGCAAAAGCTTTTTATTTTGATGTAGTCCCATTTGTTTATTTTCTCTTTAGCTTCCATTGCCCTAGGAGCAGTATCAGCGTAGAAGTTCTTTTGGCATATGTCAGAGAATTTTCTGCCTGTAGATTCCTCTAGTATTTTTATGGTTTCCTGTCTTATGTTTAAGTCCTTGATCCATTTTGAGTTTATTTTTGTGTATGGTGTAAGTTGGTGGTCTAGTTTCATTTTTTTGCATGTATCTGTCCAATTTTCCCAACACCATTTGTTGAAGAGACTGTCTTGACTCCATTGTATGTTCATGCCACCTTTGTCAAATATTAATTGAGCATAGTGATTTGGATCGATTTCTGGGTTCTCTATTCTATTCCATTGGTCTATATGTCTGTTCTTGTGCCAGTACCAGGCTGTTTTGAGAACAGTGGCTTTGTAATACAGCTTGAAATCTGGTATGGAGATCCCACCTACTTTGTTCTTCTTTCTCAGGATTGCTGTGGCTATTCGGGGTCTTTTTTTATTCCAGATGAATTTTTGGAAAGTTCGTTCTAGGTCTGTGAAATATGCCATTGGTATTTTAATGGGAAGTGCATTGAATCTGTAGATTGCTTTGGGTAGTATGGACATTTTGATGATGTTGATTCTACCAATCCATGAACATGGTATGTTCTTTCCTCTGTTTATGTCTTCCTCTATCTCTTTTTTCAGTGTTGTGTAGTTGTCCGCGTATAGGTCTTTTACCTCCTTAGTTAAGTTTATTCCTAGGTATCTTAATTTTTTTGGTGTGATGGTAAATGGGATTGCTTTTTTAGTCTCTCTTTCTGTAAGTTCATTATTGGTGTATAGAAATGCCATAGATTTCTTAGAATTTATTTTCTATCCTGCTACTCTGCCAAATTCATTTATTAAGTCTAGTAATTTTTTGATGGAGTCTTTAGGGTTTTCTAAGTACAGTATCATGTCATCTGCAAATAAGGACAGTTTTACTTCTTCTTTTCCAATTTGGATGCCTTTAATTTCTTCTTCTTGTCTGATTGCAATGGCTAGTATTTCCAACACTATGTTGAACAGGAGTGGTGAGAGTGGGCATCCCTGTCTTGTTCCTGTTCTTAGGGGAAATTGTTTTAGTTTTTGCCCATTGACTATGATGTTGGCTGTGGGTTTGTCATATATGGCTTTTATTATGTTGAGGTATGCTCCTTCTATTCCCAGCTTGCTGAGAATTTTTATCAAGAAAGGGTGTTGGATTTTGTCAAATGCTTTTTCTGCATCAATTGATATGACTATATGGTTTTTATGTCTCAATTTGTTTATGTGATGTATCACATTTATTGATTTGCGAATATTATACCATCCTTGCATCCCAGGGATAAATCCTACTTGGTCGTGGTGTATGATCTTTCTGATGTATTGCTGGATTCGATTTGCTAGAATTTTGTTGAGGATTTTGGCATCTATGTTCATGAGGGATATTGGCCTGTAATTCTCTTTCATTGTGTTATCTTTATCTGGTTTTGGTATTAGGGTGATGCTGGCTTCATAGAAGGAGCTTGGAAGTGTTCCTTCTTCTTGAATTTTCTGGAATAGTCTGAGGAGGATAGGTTTTAGCTCTTCCTTGAATGTTTTATAAAACTCCCCTGTGATGCCGTCTGGCCCCGGGCTTTTGTTTGATGGAAGCTTTTTGATAACTGCTTCAATTTCTTCCATAGTTATCAGCCTATTGAGATTTTTAGTCTCTTCCTGAGTAAGTTTTGGAAGGTTGTGTTTTTCTAGGAATGTATCCATTTCCTCCAGGTTGTCTAGTTTGTGGGAGTAGAGTTGTTCATAGTATTTTTTGACAATCCTTTGTATTTCTGTGGGGTCTGTTGTTATTTCACCTCTTTCATTTCTGATTTTGTTTATTTGGGTCCTCTCTCTGTGCTTCTTGGTGAGCCTGGCTAGAGGTTCATCAATCTTGTTTATCCTTTCAAAGAACCAGCTCTTGGTTTTGTTGATCTTGTGTATTGTTTTTTTGGTCTCTATGTCATTCATTTCTGCTCTGATCTTTATTATTTCCTTTCTTCTGCTCACTGTGGGCTTTTCTTGTTGCTCCCTTTCTAATTTTTTGAGTTGTTGAGTTAGATGATCTATTACCATTTTTTCTTGTTTTTTGAGGTAGGCCTGTAGAGCTATACATTTCCCTCTCAGGACTGCTTTCATTGTGTCCCATAGGATTTGCAATGTTGTGTTTTTATTGTCATTAGTCTCCAGGATTTTTTGAATTTCTTCTTTGATCTCATTGATAACCCAATCATTGTTTAGTAGCATGCTATTCAGTTTCCAAGTGTTTGAATTTTTTGGAATGTTTTTATTGTAGTTTATTTCTAATATTATGCCATTGTGGTCTGAGAAAATGCTTGATATGATTTCAATCTTTTTGAATTTGGGGAAACTTTGCTTGTTACCCAATATATGGTCTATTTTTGAGAATGTCCCATGTGCACTTGAGAAGAACATATATTCCATGGCTTTGGGGTGAAATACTCTGTAGATGTCAATTAGGTCCATCTGATCTAATGTGTCATTTAGAATTGCTGTTTCTTTGCTGATTTTTTGTCCAGAGGATTTATCCATTGGTGTCAGTGGTGTATTGAAGTCCCCTACTATGATTGTATTGATGTCGATCTTTCCCTTGATATCTTCTAGCAGATTTTTTATGTATTTGGGCGCTCCTGCGTTGGGTGCATATACGTTTACCAGAGTTATACCTTCTTGCTGGATTGCTCCCTTTAGTATTATGTAGTGGCCTTCCTTATCTCTTATTAAAGCCTTTACTTTGAGGTCTATTTTATCTGATATAAGTATCGCAACCCCAGCTTTTTTCTCATTTCCATTTGCCTGAAAAATGTTTTTCCATCCCTTCACTCTCAGTCTGTGTGAGTCTTTTGCTCTCAGGTGGGTCTCTTGTAGACAGCAAATATATGGGTCATGTTTTCTTATCCATTTAGCTACCCTATGTCTTTTGATTGGTGCATTTAATCCATTTACTTTTACTGTTATTATTGATAAGTACCTGTTTATTGACATATTTTTCCTTAGTGTTTGTGTTTCTTCTTGCCTTCTCTTCTTTTTACAGCAGCCCCTTTAGCATTTCTTGCATTGCTGGTTTGGTAGTGATGAACTCTCTTAGCCCTTTTTTGTCTGTGAAGCTTCTGATTCCACCTTCAATTTTGAATGATAGCCTTGCTGGGTATAGTATTCTTGGATTCAGTCCCTTGTTTTGCATCACTTTGTATATTTCATTCCATTCCCTTCTAGCCTGGTGTGTTTCTGTTGAGAAATCAGTTGATATTCTGATAGAAGATCCCTTGTAGGTAACTTTCTGTTTCTCTCTGGCAGCCTTTAAGATTCTTGCTTTGTCGTTGGTGTCCGTCAATTTCATTATGATGTGTCTTGGTGTCGGTCTTTTGGGGTTCAACTTGTTTGGGACTCTGTGTACTTCTTGGACTTGGATAGTTTTTTTCTTGCCAATATCAGGGAAGTTTTCTGTCATTATTTCTTCTAACAGGTTTTCTATTCCTTGCTTCTCTTCCTCTCCTTCTTTTATCCCTATTATTCGAAGGTTGTTTCGTTTTGTGTTGTCCCAAAGCTCCCTTAGGCTCTCCTCTTGCTTTTTAAGTCTTCTTTCCAGTTGCTGCTGTGTTTGTGTGTTTTTTCCTACCTTGTCTTCTAATTCGCTGATGCGGTCCTCAGCCTCTTCTACTCTACTCTTTAAGCCTTCCATTGTGTTCTTTATTGCAGCTATGTCGTTCTTCATCTCCTCTTGGTTTCTTTTCATGTTGGTGACATTTTCATTCAGCTCCTTATAGTTCTCATTGAGTTGTGTGTATTTGTCATCCATCCGTTTAAAACATCCTTATAACGAATACTCTGAATTCTTTCTCTGTTAAGCTGCTAGCCTCAAGTTCATTTAACTCCCTTTCTGGTGATTCCTCTTTTTCCTCCCTTTGGGAATTTCCTTTTTTTCTCCCCATGTTTTCCTGTAATGTTTTAATTGTAGATCCGCTTGCTTTGCTACCCAGGTTCTTTTGGGGATGGTGCTACTGGTGTAATCTCTCAGTTCTCCTGGGCTTGGTAATCTAGTGTAGCTCCCTACTTGAGCTACTTGGGTTCTCTTGATGTAGGCCTGCAAGCTTGAGAGGCACAACTGTGGTGTCTGAAAGTTAGCAGCTATGGAGTGTCCCAGTTTTTGCTGTCTTGCACCCTTAGTTGAAATCACGCGTGTCCAGTGGGAACTCACAGTGGCACCCAGGAACCGTCTGTTGGGAGAGCTCCCAGTGGCTCCCACTAGCACCCTGTGTGTAGATAGGCTCAGGGTGCCTGCCTGTTGTAAATTCGCTTCTGTGGAGGTGTGTTTGCAGGGGCACAGCTCTGAAGCACTTTGAGAGACTCTGGCACTGAAGTTAAACAGCTAGGGTGTATGTGGGAAGTTATTCAGGAGAAAGGAGTTCAGAGTTTCTCCTGTGGGGCAGTGCGTCCTTGGCTGTACAGAATCACACCCAGCAGGGGCTCAAAGCAGCTCCCCAGAGGACCCTGTGGATATATGGGCTCAGGGCACCTTCCCTTGCTGTGGCTGTGAGTTTGCTGCTCTGGAGTGTAGGCAAACTGGTGGCGCGCCCGCCAGCGCACAGCTCTGACGCAATTTGAGAGACTCTGGCACTGAAGTTAAACAGCTAGGGTGTATGTGGGAAGTTATTCAGGAAAAAGGAATTCAGAGTTTCTGCTGTGGGGCAGCGTGTCCTTGGCTGTACAGAATCACACCCAGCAGAGGCTCAAAGCAGCTCCCCAGAGGACCCTGTGGATATATGGGCTCAGGGTGCCTTCCCTTGCTGTGGCCGTAAGTTTGCCTGCCCTTGATTGTGCGCGAACCGGTGGCGCGCCCACAGGCGCAAAGCTCTGATGCACCCTGGCCCTGAAGTTGCACCGCAGGGGTGTCCGTGGGCCGTTATTTAGGGAGAGGCAGTTCAGAGATTCTACTGCAGGGCCACGCACCGTTGACTGTGCAGAATCACCCCCTCGGGGTCTCTCAGTGGTTCCCAAGCACTGCCTGGGTAGTGGAGTGCCTGGGTGCCTATGGGCTGGGGATGCAGCGAATCCTGAGTTCCGGCGCTGGGGAGGGGGAGGTTGTACTTACTGCTTTCAGGGGCGCACTTTTGGAGGTGGAGGTCTCAGGGTTCACTCATCTGCAGCTGGGGTGGCAGGTCTTCTACCAGAGTGGCTGTAGTGACCAGGTTTGCTTCCGAGACCAGACTGGGTGGTGGTAAGGTTAGGATTCTAGTCTCTAGCAGTTCCATTCTTAAAGATGGCGGGGTCTCTGTGCCACTGGTGTCCTCCCTGGAGTGTTTGCAGTCGCCGCGGGGTTTTGCCAACCAAGACTGCCTGGATTGGAAGCCCCCTGGAAGAACTGCAGGGTCTAACTGTCCTTATTTCAGTCACACACACACCCACACACGTCCCCACACACCTCTATCACTCCTTCACTCGATCACACACTCACCCTCCCTACCTCCCTGCCGGTCGCCATCTTCCTCTCCGCTGGGGTCTTTTTTTATTCCCGATGAATTTTTGGAGAGTTCTTTCTAGATCTTTGAAATATGCCATTGGTATTTTAATAGGTATTGCATTGAATCTATTGATTGCTTTAGGTAGTATGGACATCTTAATGATGTTGATTCTACCAATCCATGAACATTGTATGTTCTTCCATTTGTTTATGTTTTCCTCTATCACTTTTTTCAATGTCCTGTAGTCTTACGAGTACAGGTCTTTTACGTCTTTGGTTAAGTTTATTCCTAGGTATCTTATTTATTTTTGGTGCAATGGTAAATGGGATTGTTTTTTCATTTCTTTTTCTGAAAGTTCATTATTGGTGTATAAAAAGGCCATAGATTTCTGGGCGTTAATTTTGTATCCTGCAACATTGCCAAATTCATTTATTAGGTCTAGCAGTTTTTTGATGGAGTCTTTGGGGTTTTCTATGTATAGTATCATGTCATCTGCAAATAAGGACAGTTTTACTTCTTCTTTTCCAATTTGGATGCCTTTTATTTCTTCTTCTTGTCTGATTGCTATGGCTAGTACTTCTAATACTCTGTCAAATAGAAGTGGTGAAAGTGGACATCCTTGTCTTCTTTCTGTACTTAGGGAAAATGAGTTTAGTTTTTGGCCATTGAGTATGATATTGGCTGTAGGTTTGTCATATAGGGCTTTTATTATGTTGAGGTATGATCCCTCTATTCCCACTTTGCTGATTGCTTTTATCAAGAAAGGGTGTTGGATTTTGTCAAATGCTTTTTCTGCATCAATTGATATGATTATGTGATTTTTGTCTCTCAATTTGTTTATGTGATGTATCACATTTATTGATTTGCAGATATTGTACCATCCTTGCATCCCCGGAATAAATCCCACTTGGTCATACTGTATGATCTTTCTAATGTATTGCTGAATCCGAGTCTAACTTCAAGACTCTAGTAGCAAATGTTTCATCCTCAGGAGCAGCAAATGTTTCATCCTTGGCATGCAGCCGCCTCAGCGGCCGCGTGTCATCAGAAATGGCTACGCGTGTCAGTGCTGACACATGTGTCATAGGTTTGCCATCACTGATCTAGGCTGTCCATTTTGTTGGAATAGAATTGTTCATAGTATTTTTTTCATAATCATTTCTATTTCTTTGGGATCGGTTGTTACTTCACCTCTTTCATTTCTGATTTTGTTTATTTGGTTCCTCTCTCTTTGCTTCTTGGTGAGCCTGGCTAGAGGTTCATCAATCTTGTTTATCCTTTCAACGAACCAGCTCTTGGTTTCATTGATTTTTTGTATCGTTTTTTTTGGTCTCTTTTTCATTTATTTCCGCTTTGATCTTTATTATTTCCTTCCTTGTGCTTACACTGGGCTTTTCTTGTTGCTCTCTTTCTAACTCTTTGAGTTGCAGGGTTAGGTAATTTATTACCATAGTTTCTTGTTTTTTGCTGTAGGCTTGTGGAGCTATGAACTTCCCTCTCAAAACTGCTTTCATTGTGTCCCATAGATTTTGGATTGTTGTGTTTTCATTGTCATTTGTTGCCATGATTCTTTTTATTTCTCTTTTATGTCTCTGGTAACCCAGTCATTGTTTAATAGTATGCTATTTAGTCTCCAGGTGTTTGATTTTTTAAATTTTTTTTATTGTAGTTGATTTCTAATTTTATGCCATTGTGATCTGAGAAGATGCTTGATATGATTTCTACCTCCTTGAATTTGAAGAGGCTTTGCCTGTGACCCAATATATGGTTTATTTTTGAAAATGACACATGTGCCCTTGAGAAGAATGTTTATTCTGTGGCTTTGGGGTGAAATGTTCTAAAGATGTCAATTAATTCCATCTGATCTAGTGAGTCATTTAGGATTGATGTTTCTTTGCTGATTTTTTGTTTAAAGGATTTGTCCAATGGTGATAGTGGAGTATTAAAGTCCCCTACTATGACTATTGCTGTCAATCTCTCCTTTGATAACCCCCAGAAGTTTATTTTTTTTTTTATGTATTTGGGTGCTCCTGTATTGGGTGTGGATATGTTTACCAGTGTTATTTCTTCTTGTTGGATTTCTCCCTTTAGTATTATGAAGTGGCCTTCCTTATCATTTGTTATGTCCTTCAGTTTGAGATCTAATTTTTCAGATATAAGTATTGCTACCCCAGCCTTATTTTTATTTCCATTCACCTGAAAAACCTTTTCCATCTCTTCACCATCAGTCTGTGTGAGTTCTTTTTTCTGAGGTGGGTTTCCTGTAGACAGCAGATATGTGAATCATGTTTTCTTATCCACTCAGCTACACTATGTCTTTAAATTGGGGCATTTAATCCATTTACATTTAAAGTTATTATTGATAGGTACTTGTTTGTCACCATTTTTATTCTTTACCCCTGTGTTCCTTCTTCGCTTCCTATTTCTTTTTTTTACAGAAGACCCTTTAGTATTTCTTGCATTGCTGGTTTGGTGGTAATAAACTCCCTTAGGCCTCTTTTTTCTGTGAAGCTCCTGATTTCACCCTCAAGTTTGATTGATAGCCTTGCTCGGTACAGTATTCTTGGATTCAGACCCTTGCTTTGCATGACTTTGTATACTTCATTCCATTCCCTTCTGGCCTGGTGTGTTTCTGTTGAGATATCAGTCGCTAGTCTGATGGGGGATCCTTTGTAGGTAATTTTCTGTCTCTCTCTATGGCCGCTTTTAATATTCTTACTTTGTCATTGGTGTTTGCCAATTTAATTATAATGTGCCTTGGCATCCATCTTTTGGTGTTCATTTTGTTTGAGACTCTCTGAGCTTCTTGGACTTGTGTGAGTTTTTTCTTCCCTATGGCAGGGAAGTTTTCTGTCATTATTTCTTCAAACAGGTTTTCTATTCCTTTCTCAGTTTCCTCTCCTTCTCGCAACCCTATTATATGGATGTTGTTTGGTTTCATGTTGTCCCAAAGTTCCCTTAGGCTCTCCTCCTGTCTTTTAAGTTTTTTTCCTAGATGCTGCTCTGCTTGGGTATTTTTTCCTACCTTGTCTTCTCGCTCACTGATGGGTACTCTGCTTCTTCTAGTATGCTGTTGTTGCTTTCTATTGAGTTTTTTATAACAGTGATGTCATTTTTCATTTCCTCTTGGTTCTTACACATATTGTTGAATTTGTCTTCCATTCTTTTCAACGACCTTATGACCATTTCTCTACATTCTTTCTGTGACATATTGCTTGCCTCCATTTTGTTTACTTCCTTTTTTGGTGATGCCTCCTTTTCTTTCATATGTTTGCAGTTTATTTGTCTCCCCATGATCTCTCTTCTCCAGGTATTTAGTTATGTAGCTCTCTCTATCCTGCGTTGATTTAAAGGCACAAAATACAACACAACAAGGCACAATGCACAAGGCACTCAACACCAATATATTAATGATACTAATAACTTCAAATATAGGTGACCACCATAGAAAAGAGAATTAGAGGATAAGAAAAAAAAGGAGTGCAAAAATGATATTGAGAAAAGGAAAAAAAGTAAGAGAGAAAAGAAAGAGAATAAAAAAGAGGGTGGGGAGACTCTTTATATGGGGAGAAAACTTCAATAGAACAACCACTATTTCCAAAAAATGCAAACAATAAACACCCTGAGATGAATGCAAACTACAAACAACAACTAATAACTAGTGACAAGAGGAAAAACAGAAGCAAAAAATAAATAAAAACAAAAACGAGTAATAATCTCACCAATAAGCACAACAATAACCGATCTAATCAACAATCAAGCAAACAACAACCATAGGACAGAGATAAATCAAGACAAAAGGAAACAAAATAAAAACACTCCTAGAACAAAAAACCAAAACAAAACCAAAAAAAACAATAACAACAACAAAATACACACAAACAAAAAAGGGACAGAGAGAAAAAAATTGTATAGTGAAGAAAGAGAAGAGAGAGGTGTGTATGGACTTAGAGCAGGGGATCAGGAATTAGATATATAAATAAGGTGAATTTTTAAGAGGGTAAAAAGAAGGAATAGGGAAAATCTAAAGCAGGAATAAGGTAAGAGAAATAGGACAACAAAAGGGGAAAAGTGAGGAAGAGAATGTTGGCATAAAGGTAAAGTTGAGATAGAGTAAAATGATGCTAAAGGAAAAATAAAAATAAAATATAGAACACTAATCCCAAAATAAAATAAAATAAAGAAAAAATAAAATGACACTTTTCTTTAAAAAAAAGGTAAAATAGTAGTAGTAATAATTCTTATTAAAAATGAAAATATAATAATTAAAAAGGTAAAATCAAGTGATGAAAATTGATAAAAAATTTAGTTTCTTAAGTAAAAGATGAAAAAATAAAATGTGCAGTATTGAAGGTCATTCACTTCCTCTACTGTTCTGTGTGGTATGCCTGTTTCCTGTCCAATCGTGAGGACAGTATTGAAGTTCCCTGCATTCCACTGCTCCTCTGTTATTTAAACCACAGTCTTGATTTTCCAACAAGCAGTATTTCTTTGTTTCTTAGACTCCTTTATTTATGTTTATACAAGAGTCAATTTGTGATTCAACCCCTAGGTGGCAGTGTTTCTGGATTGACCTTTGGGGCTATAAGTCCTTTCTAACCAATATTTAGATTTTGTTTTCCCTGTCGCACTTAATACTGGTTTGGGTGTATGGACTGCTCCAGAGCTAGTTCTCTGATTGTTACTCCCCGCTTTGACCCCCAGGTTCCACAAAAACAACTTTCCCCTGTAGTCTCTGAGAGTGTTCCCAATTGGGTGATCCTATGTACTGGGCTTAGTAATCAAAAGCAAGGATTTAAAGAGAAAAAAAGAGCCAGAGTAAGTGCACAAACTCTCGATTTTACCCTCTGGCACTGCACGCAACTCTTTGAATGTCTCTGTGCATGTCTTTTTTTTTCCCCTGGCACTAAGCAGCCAGCACACTGTTAAAATTTCAGGCTGCCTTTTTGTGCCCAGTCCAGCTATGGGTTGCCTTTTAGAGTTCCCTTCTGCTAGCAGCCCTGCAGATCCCCTTCCACATTGGTGGATCACACTAGCCCCAATGGCCGCGGATTTTGTGGGGTGCAGACTTCCCTGGAACCTCTAGTTCCCACTGTGTGCGTTTCTCTCTCCTGCCAGGATCGCAGACCTCACCTTTTCCTAGGCGAAATCTGACCTTTCGGTGAGAAGGTGCAGAGCTCATCCAAGTCTGCATATTTGCACTGCTTGAGATTCGGTGTTCCTGGGTTCACAGCTGTTCCCTGGGTATTGTTGTTGTAGATTCCAGGGGTGTATAGGCTTCGGATAACAGCCACTTTCCCCTTCAAGATGGCTTGGTCTCCGCCTTAGAGCGGGTTGCTCCGGGAGAGATTTCAGCAGCAGTGGAGGCTGCCCGGTCAGGGGAACCTGTTCCAGCAATCCCCAAGAGTCCCTTGGAATATAGCTGTACCTCACCCACAAATATACACTCCCGGTGCTCCCACACACTCTCCTTTTATTCTCTCACTCACACATTATCTTGCAGTCTGCCTTCCCTCCAGCAGCCATCTTCCTGACCCATCCCAGCCAGGCTTTTATAAAAAAAAAAAAATTATTGTTGAGATTATAACAAACTCCCCCTTATTTCTCCACACATTTCTGCCCTGCACCAGGATCCCGCCCCACCCCAGGCTTTGACTACCCTATTGCCTATATTCATGGGCAATGTTTATATGCATATAAATTCTTTGGTTAATTTTTTTCTCCTCCTCCCCCCTTCTCTCTGAGACTTGTCAGTCTGTTCCACGTTTCCATGCCTCTGGTTCTATTTTATTTATCAGTTTATTTTGTTCTTTAGATTCTTTGATTATTTATTTTTATTTTTAAAATAGAGGCCTGGTTCATGGATTTGTGAACCGGTTCGGGGCCCTCGGCCTGGCCTGCACCCTCTCGCAATCCAAGAAACCTTGGGGGATGCTGGAGAGCTGGTTTCTTTTTTTTTAAATTTCTTTATTGATTAATGTATCACAAATGTGTCCTTATCCCCCAACCCCCCCCCCACTTATGCTCTCACCCCCCTGTTGTCTGCGTCCACTGGTTAGGCTTATATGCATGCATACAAGTCCTTTGGTTGATCTCTTCCCCTTACCCCCACCCTCCTATACCTTCCCTCTAAAGTTTAACGTTCTGATCGATGCTGCTCTGTCTCTGGATCTATTTTTGTACATCAGTTTATGTTGTTCATTATATTACATAAATGAGTGAGATCATGTGATATTTATCTTTCACTCACTGGCTTATTGCACTTAGCATAATGCTCTCCAGTTCCATCCACGCTGTTGCAAATGTTAAGAATTCCTTCTTTTTTACCACAGTGTAGTATTCCATTGTGTAGATATACCATAGTTTTTAATCCACTCATCAGCTGATGGCCACTTAGGCTGTTTCTAAATCTTAGCTATGGTGAATTGTGCCTCTATGAACATAGGGGTGCATATATCCTTTACTAATTGGTGTTTCTATTTTCTTGGGATATATTCCTAAAAGTGGGATCACTGGGTCAAATGGGAGTTCCATTTTTAGTTTTTTGAGGAAACTCCATACTGTTCTCCTCAGTGGCTGCACCAATCTGCATTCCCACAAGCAGTGCACAAGGGTTCCTTTTTCTCCGCATCCTCACCAGCACTTGTCGTTTGTCTATTTGTTGATTATAGCCATTCTGACAGGTGTGAGAATACAAGGGAGTCAAGACAGTCTCTTCAATAAATGGTGTTGGGAAATTTGGTCAGATACATGCAAAAAAAAAAAAAAAAGAAAAAGAAACTAGATCACCAACTTACGCCATACACAAAACAAACTCCAAATGGTTAAAGGACTTAAATGTAAGATGGGAAACCATAAAAATCTTAGAAGACTCCATAGGCAGCAAAATAACAGACATATCTCTTAGCAATATCTTTACCCGACACAGCTCCTAGGGCAATGGAAACTAAGGAGAAAATAAACAAATGGGACATCAAAATAAAAAGCTTCTTCACAGCAAAAGAAACCATCAACAAAACAACAAGAAAGCCTACTGCATGGGAGAACATATTTGCCAATGCTAACTCCGATAAGGGTTTAATCTCCAACATTTACAGGGAACTCATACAACTTAACAAAAGGAAGATAAACAATCCAATAAAAAAATGGGCAAAGGACCTAATGCAATAAAAAAAAATGGGCAAAAGACCTACTAGTAAATAGACACTTTTTGAAAGAGGACATTGAGAAAGCCAAAAGCCATATGAAAACATGCTCAAAGTCACTAATCATCCAAGAGATGCAAATCAAAACAACAATGAGATACCATCTCACACCTGTCAGAATAGCTATCATCAACAAATCAACAAACGACAAGTGTTGGCGAGGATGTGGAGAAAAAGGAACCCTTGTGCACTGCTGGTGGGAATGCAGACTGGTGCAGCCACTGTGGGAAACAGTATCGAGTTTTCTCAAAGAGTTAAAAATGGAATTACCATTTGACCCAGTAACCCCACTTCTGGGAATATATCCCAAGAAACCAGAAACACCAATCAGAAAGGATATATGCACCCCTATGTTCATAGCAGCACAATTTACAATAGCTAAGGTCTAGTAATAGCCTAAATGCCCATCAGCGGGTGAGTGGATTAAAAAGTGTGGTTCATTTACACCATGTAATACTACGCTGCTATAAAAAATGAGGAACTCTTACTATTTGCAACATGGATGGAACTGGAGAGCATTGTGGTAAGCGAAATAAGCCAGTCAGAGAAAGATAAATATCACATCATCTCACTCATATGTGGGATATAATGATCAACATAAACTGATGAAAAAAATAGATCCAGAGACAAGGTAGCACTGAACAGACCATTCAAGCCCAGGGAGAAGGCAAAGGAGAGGGGGTTAGAGATCAACCAAAGGACTGGTATGCTTGCATATGAGCATAACTAATGGACACAGACACTGGGGTGGTGGGGGCTTGCCCTCAGTGGTGGGAATAGCCTGGGTGGTTAATTGGGGAAAAAAGAGACATATGTAATACTTTAAACAATAACAAAAAAGAAAAAAAAAATTGTATGAAGTCAAGAAGATTATGGGATTGTTTGTTGCAGCATCTCATATTACCCTGATTCACACATATTTGTTCCTATTACTCAAAAAGATATTATTGTTAAAGCACCTAATGTAGTGCCTGGCATGTAGTAGGGGTTTAACATTTGTTGAGGTTTTACAAATATAATCTGACCTAAAACATAGACTGAACAGGAAATAAAAGTTAGCTCAAAGTGTGTTTGTTTGTTGAGCAGGGGCAATTAAACTGCATCCCCTAGTCTTCCCCCTGCTTCTCATTTTTTTTTTTTTTTTACTATTTTACATAAAAATATCTGGAGACCTTTATTTCTAAATTATTTTGTTTTACCCTCATAAATTTATATGTCTAGTTTTAGTGTTTAAATGGCCATTTTTCCTATCTTATATTTATTTTATTCCCTAAAATGTGGGGAATACTTTGGAAGATAGAGGCTTATCTATTGCCTGAAATCCAGATGAATGTCAACTAACTGTAGGTCAGATCAGGTACTTTTCCCTGGACCTCTTAAGCATTATCAATCACAGCTTTATCTAACCCTGGTTTTATCTCCAGCCTTTGGGTAGAAATTTCTTTTCTAATTACCCTAGATTATTATCATATAGTGAAACACTGACTACAGTGGGTATATCTTTCTAATCTTTCAGATTGGTTTGATCGCAAAAGGCCTTGAAGTTTCTCTCAGCCACCAGGCAGAAGTACTTAAGTTTTAGAAATTGTTCCTGTAACTGCCATTGTTTCTAGAGTGTTCCCAAAACCATCTCCCACACAATTCAGTTTTCTTCTTTCAGAGATATGTTCCTTCTTTTTTACAAGGCAGAAGGAAGAGAAAGAAAGCTACCCAGTCTACACCACTTCATAAATGAAAAAGTTCTTTTCTTTTCATGGGACTTTGAAGCTTCTGTTATTTGTATTGTTACCTGGATGGATCATGGGCCTACTTAAAATTTTTCTGTATAGGCAATTCTCTTATCAGTGCCAAGCATTGACTTGGCTAAGCCTTAATATTTGACAAATTGCCCCATCAGGAATGTTTTTCAAGTTTACATCTGCTCAGGTTTCTATCTATGAGAAAGGGAAGATTTTTCACCACTGAATAAATATTAAAGCAACAATGGAAGACAAAATAAAAACGCTTTCAGATTTTATGCCCTGAATTCTGATTGTTCAATATACCACTTACATTAAGGTGACCAGATTTTAACATTGGTAAAGCGGGACACCAAAGGGGGGTCTTTTTAAAAAATATATATTTTATTGATTTTTTACAGAGAGGAAGAGAGAGGGATAGAGAGTTAGAAACATCGATGAGAGAGAAACATCGATCAGCTGCCTCTTGCACACCCGCTACTGGGGATGTGCCCGCAACCAAAGTACATGCCCTTGACTGGAATCGAAACCGGTTTCGGCCCGGGGTGGGGGGGTTCTTGATTAAAAATTTGGTCTATATTGTAATCGCTTTTGTTTTTTTTAATAAAAGGAAATTCACTTCTTAGATCATCATTGAATTTGCATCCTCTTTTCTTACTCATTATGTTAAAAATCTAAAAAAAATAACTTAAAGTTATATTATAAATTATTATATACATATTGCTTAAAAACACAGTAAGTAGGTACATAATTACATGAACATATTTTATTGTTAGTTTATAAATTAAATTAATTTGATTGTTATAAAGTAACTATATTTTAAAAATTATTTTAATCCTATATTTCTTTCTAAATAATAACAATAGTAACTTGTACTATTTTTCCTCTGAATTTGCCGTAATGTAAGTCGTAAGTGTCACTTTCAAGGCCAGCGCTAGACTTTTTGCCGCCACTATAAAATATAAATAATACGAGTACTGTCTGCTAAATTCAAGAAAATTTATGTATTTATGAAATAAATAAATAAATTACTTACCTAAATTATCTGAATAGCTTATTTGTAACGACATCACTTGTTTGACTAGCTTACTAGCATGCAGTACGATGTGTATCGTCTGAGAGACAGGTACAAAATGTTTTCGTTGTTGCCAATCCCAAAAAATGCCATTGTTCATTAAATTCAAACAATGGTGGTCGAATTCTAACAACTGATCAACAATGCGAACTTTGATAAGCAGTTCTCGATAATCAGTTCTCAACAATTATTTGTTATTATTAAAGTTTAACATTATAAAATTAACAAAAATAATATAAAACTCATATCCTGGCTAAATAGCCACATGGCCTCCGAAAACCGTCTATTCCCTTCCCGTTCTCCCATCATTCCCTAACTTGTCGTGCATTCTTTCCAAAAATCGGGACTTTTTTAAAACGCCGCGGGACTCGGGACAAATTGTTAAAAATCGGGACTGTCCCGCCAAAAGCTGGACGTCTGGTCACCTTAACGTATATAGATTTATTTCAGTTTAAAATAAGTATATTAAAATTTGCTCTGAATACCTTAGAACAGTGGTTCTCCAGGTGTGGTCCCCAGACCAGCAGCATCAGCTGTATCTGGGAATTTGTAGAAATGTAAATTCTTACGCCTCACCACATACCTTCTAAATCAGAAATCCTGGGAGTAGGGCCTAGTAAGCTGTGGTTTAGCAAAGTCTCCAGGCGACTATGAGGCATACTCAACTTTGGAAATTATTGCATTAGAAAGTACTGTGAAGATAAGGCAATGTATCTAAAAGTGATGCTGTTGCTGATGATAAAAATAATAATAGCTTTATGCAATTTCTATGGGTCAGGCACCATGCTACCATGCTATGTTTATTAGGTCATTTAATCATCAGAGCATCCAGAAGTATTATTATTATTATTATTATTATTATTATTATTATTATTTCCATTTTTATTAAGGTATTATATGTGTACATATGTTACCATTGCCACCCCCACCCCACTTCCATACATGCCCTCACCCCCCAGTGTTTTGCGTCCATTGGTTATGCTTATATGCATGCATACAAGTCCTTTGGTTGATCTCTTATCTCCCCCACCTCTCCCTAACCTTCCCGCTGTAATTTGACAGTCTGTTTGATGCTTTACTGCCTCTGTATCTATCTTTTTGTTCATCAGTTTATAATGTTTTTATTATCCACAAATGAGTGAGATCATGTGGTATTTTTCTTTCATTGACTGGCTTATTTCACTTAGCATAATGTTCTCCAGTTCCATCCAAGTTGCTGCAAATGGTAAGAATTCCTTCTTTTTTATGGCAGCATAGTATTCCATTGGGTAGATGTACCATAGTTTTCTGATCCAGTCATCTGCTGACGGACACTTAGGCTGTTATTATTATCCCACATTACTGATGAAGACATTTAGAGGTGATGTAATTTGCCCAAGTTCAGATAGCTAATAAGTGGAAATCTGGGTTCCAAAGCTACATAAGCCTTTAAAGTCCATTCTTCTAACCAACCATGAGGTTGGTCTGTGCAACTTCTAAAGATATTTAATCCTTATTCCAAGTTGACATCTGTCAACATGACTTGGCAGTGCCAAAGCATTTAACCTGGATATGGATTCTCTATAACACAGGAGTTGGGTTCTCAAAAGTCATATATAAAGCAGTACTTTTAAATTGAGTATAATCTTTTGTTAACTCCTTTATTTGTTATATTTTCTATTCTTCAGTTAGTAGTGGTTCCTAACACTTGTGCCTTCAATTTTTCTATCTATCAGCCTTTTTATCAAACATTTAATAATCTGTAAATAAATGCAGAGATGCACTACAGAGTTCAAGAAACTTTCTGTAATTCCTTATTCAAGTGAAGAAGACTTTTGAAATGATGTCTTGTCCAATATCTGTTGTTCTTAAAGCTGGGCTTGACATTATAACATTTGTTGACTAATTATAAAAAGTTGAAAGCAATATTCTGGAACAGATTAATTTTGCTCATCCTGGCACACAGAATGATAGGAAAAACTCTCAGAAATGCAGTTTCCACTCATCTTTTAACAATTTACAAGCATTTAACCATTCTGGAAGTGAGTGTGAGGAAAACTGCTTCTCTCTTTTAATGACTTTAGCATCTTGTGGCCAAGAGAGAGCTCATCTTGCAGAGAATGAGGAGCCAGATAAATATCCTAAGTACTTCAGGGAAAAATAAGGTACTCTATTTTTTTTCTTTTCTTTTTTCTTTTTATTTTTTGTCTGTCTAAATCTTATCAGTTCCCTAAATGCCAATGCTGCTGTGAGACATAAACTGCAAAGAAGTCTTTCTCTCAGGGAAGGTCATACAGAGCAAGCGAGTAAGGGCAGCACAGCTCCTAAGAGGCTCTATTCATAAAGCAGGGTAACATGAATGAAGCATTATTCTTTGGAGGGAAGTTCTGAAAAGGCTGACCTCAGTAGAATGAGTGCAAATTTGCATAATGCTTCATTTCCTTAGAGCAACTCAAGGGTTGGTAACTATTACATGAGGCCAGACAACATCACTGCAAAGATTAATGGGACCCAGGTATCATTTCCAAATAGAGAGAAGTCATGCCAAGGTCATAGCAAGGTTGATAAGAGGAAAAGATGTCTGCTGATTGGTATGGGCGATCTGTCTCTCTAGTTGTCAGGGTAAAAGGAAACCTAATCACACATGAGTAAATATTAAACTATTCAGTAAAGCTGCTTCATGTTAAATAGCATAATTGAATTAGGCATGCTGTGGATGAGATTTGTAAAGACTTACTGGTTTACATTGGTTGGCAAGGACCATGATATGAAAACCCATTAGCCAATGAAGAGTTATTTCTCTCTTTTTACCACAGAAGGGGAAAAAAAGAAACAAGAAAAAAAAAGTTATGATTTTTGTTTCAGAGTCCTGACTCTAATTCTCTGTGTGAATAGTGCATTGATAAACTGGTTGAGTCAGTTCCTTAGTGCAGCATCAAAGTAGCCCTAGGGGCTTAGGTGGAAATGAGATGGAGGACTTAACCCAAACAGCATCAATGAAATAGCAAGGAACAGTTACTATCTAGCAGGAATCAATCCCACAAAGATGCAAATGGCTTTCCACAGAGAGAGATTTTCTGATGATTGACTCCTCCTGCTGTGCACCCATGTCCTGGCTTAGAAACAAAATGACAGCTAATGATGTCAGCTCCCTACCCATGATGAAATTCAAGATTTATCAAGAAGAGGAGAAAAAAACAAGTGGGTAACAATACAAAAAGTTAGCATTTTTTAATGGAAAGAATGTGTTGACTAACTATATTAACTATATCAATTAACTATATTATAAAAGAGCAGAAAAGGACCTTTTCCTGTCTACTACCAGCCATCCTAAAACAGTTCATATGACTTCAGGTTACTCTGGTCAGATGCCCAAGTCTTAAATTATGATAGGAGACTGCTAATATAAATGGCCTGGACACAAATCACTGCAATATTCAGGGTCACCAGATGGACAATCACAAACATTGAGCTCACCTAAATGCAATTTCTAGTTAAAAATCTTCAGTCTCTGGATAATGACTGAGGCAATATTTTATAAATTTGAATTAACCCCAGGACAAGCTCTGGGGGCCATTGTAGTTTGAACTATAATTAGAGTACTTTTTCATAAAGAAGTCTTCTTGTAAATATTTTGTGGTTCTTCATCCCAAATTTTGAAAGAATAGAACTTCCTTGATAACTGAGTTGGGCAGAGTATATAATTCTCAGTGTTTTCAAGTCTCGGATCTGGAGAAGGTTTTTTATGATGTGAACTCACTATTATTTTAAAATAGAAAGAGGTAAGCCAGAACCCAAAACTAATCCCTGAACATTGATATTGTTTATTATTAAGTTTTAGAGTTCATTTGTTATCTATCACTTTCAATTTCAAGGTGAACTCTCTTTAAAGTCCTCACATTTCAAAAAGTAAATTTAACTGTAACAGAGGAATAATATGAGAGATGAGAACTATTGTATGGTACTTCCATAGAATCTTTTTGTTTTGTTTTGTTTTTTGTTTGAACATCTTTTTCCTCTTTATTTTTTTTAAATTTAATAAATCTTTATTGTTCAGATTATTACAATTGTTCCTCTTCCCTCCCCCCCATAGCTCCCCTCCACCCGGTTCCCACCCCACCCTCTGCCCTTACCTCCCTGCCACTGTCCTCATCCATAGGTGTATGATTTTTATCCAGTCTCTTCCCACAACCCTCACACCCCTTTCCCCTTGAGAATTTTCAGTCCACTCCCTTTCTATACCCCTGATTCTATTATATTCACCAGTTTATTCTGTTCATCAGATTTTTAATTCACTTGATTTTCAGATTCACTTGTTGATAGATATGTATTTGTTGTTCATAATGTTTATCTTTACCTTTTTCTTCTTCTTCCTCTTCTTAAAGAATACCTTTCAGCATTTCATATAATACCGGTTTGGTGTTGATGAATTCCTTTAGCTTTTTCTTATCTGTGAAGCTCTTTATCTGACCTTCAATTCTGAATGATAGCTTTGCTGGGTAGAGTAATCTTGGTTGTAGGTTCTTGCTATTCATCACTTTGACTATTTCTTGCCACTCCCATAGAATCTTAAAAGAAAACTGATTCTGAACAGATGATTAGGATTTTGAGTGCAGGCTTTGTATAGCATTGATTTCTCAATACCTGGAGAGAGGCTAAAAAAAGAAGAAACCCAATAAATGATTCTATATGAATGAATAAATGAATGGGTACATACAAAATTATAAGTATGTAGGGCTAATTTTGATCTTAATGCCAGAATTTTGTTTTAGACAAACCCATTTACATATATCTAATTTTCATGTTCATTCAATATCTGTGAAAGACAATCAACAACAACAAAATACCCATAATCATAGTGACAACTGCAACACATGAATAGTTCAAGTTTGACTATTAGTTCTAGATATGACTAAATACATAAAAGGAATTGAAAAGTTGTTCCTCTAAGACAGGAAACATAGGTAAAACAATAGCAGAGATAGATGTTAAAACGACATGACATTTTAAAATAGAATCACGTAATTATTTTTATTCTCCCTCTGCTGTTTGTAATAGTTATTCTATCAGGAACTTAAGAGAGAAATTAAATTTTTTTCACTTTGTTTTCTCTGACAACTCAATGTACAGTGTTGCCCCTGTGGGTTTTACTTAGTATCTGTCCCCATCCCTTTGCATCCAATTTCCATTTTTTCCAACCAAGGCCTAGGAAAAGCTTTTGGCTATGGCAGCACACGCACCACTCAGTTTTTGCTCTTGCAGAGTGTAAAATCCTTGCCCTGATTTTTCTCAGAATGTTGGCAAAGACAAGGTATTTACTCATCTCTTTGTTCTTTACTCCATTAAAACACATATGTGTTTCAGGCTATTCTGATACTGTCCCTGAAAACTAATCTTCTAAAAGTATCACCTGATTTGCATTATTTTTGTAATAATGCAAACAACATTCACTGCCTGGATTCATTGACTTCATGCTTTTGACACATTTACAAGGATAACAGTTAATTCAATAGAAAAGTCAGAATTTCAAAATTATGTCTAAATCTATAGACATGCCCTTATCACCTTCTGTAAGAATGGACAAAAGGAAGAACTCTCTAAATAACTGCTCCAAAGTAATAACCATGGACAACAAAATAAAACACTTCAAGGAAAATGAGCAATTTGGTTAATATACTTCCAGCTCTCTAGTGTCTGTCTGTGATAAATGACATGATAAAAATCCTCTACTATTACCTTCATATTGAATACCAATTTAAAAAGATAGGGCATCCTCTCCATGCTCACCATTTATGGCCTTTCCACTGTGGTGACTTTGGTTTGATTGTCAAATCTATAGCATACTCGATGGACTTAAGAAATGAACTTTCCACAAAGAATGACCTAAACAGAAACTTGAATGCAAGTATAAGACAAACAGTATTGAAATTGAAGAGAGAAAAGGTTTTGTTGATTTGTCCTCCTGTGCTCTCACTTCTCATTCTATTATCCAGAAGAAAACACTAAAAGTTTAGTTGTAATTATCAGTGATAATATATTCCTCTCCTTCTACAGACCATCTCATCAGGGTCCCTTATTACTGGTTATTTGATTTTCTGCAAGTTAGTTTATCATTTTTTTCAACCCCCAAGTACCCTTCATGACAGCTTCTACAATGATTTCTGAGGTTGAGCAGTGCCTTGTAAGGTGACCAGATCATCCCGCTTTTGGCGGGACAAAACTGATTTTTAACAATTTGTCCCACGTCCCACGGCGTTTTTAAAAATTTTTTTCCAAAAATAGGGACTTTTTCAAAACGCCATGGGACGCGGGACAAATTGTTAAAAATCGGGACTGTCCCGCCAAAAGCGGGACCATCTGGTCACCTTACTAAGTGGCAAAAGCTACTACATATGAATAGGCAGCCAAATAGAAACTGCATTAAATGAAAAAGAAGGTATTTGTAAGAGCTTGCATAACTTCCCTGAAACCCAATTCATATTCCTGTGAACCATTTCATAACTGTGCACCCCAGTTTCTAATCTCAGCTTTCTTTCCACATTAAGGTTTTTGAATGTCCTTACTAGTTTCTCTGCATCTTATCTTAAAATTCCTTTTTCTCTCTCCCCTTGACTTTACTTTCCAGTATATGCATTTTGTCTGTCTCCCCAAAATGGCTCCTAGTATGCAGCCAAATCTCACAAAGAATAAAGAATGAAAGAAGATTAACAAATAAGTACTCTTAAGCATGGATCTCCAGGCAACTTCTTTCTCCTGAGCTTACACCCAAAAGTCCAATAAGACATCTTCATTTTGAATGTCTCATAAGCAGTAAGATAAACTTACCATATCCAAAACTGAACTCCTCATCTTCTTCTCAACTCAATCTTTCATTCAATGTTTCCTATCTCAGAGTATGGCCATACAATCCATTTATAGTTTATACTAGGGCCCCAGTGCACGAATTTGTGCACCTTGAAAGGAACTGGGGGCCATGAGGTTGCAGTGGGCACAGGGGCAGGTCTCGGCATATCCTCCGCATTCCTGCCTGGCCCCTCCCGCCTCGGCCCCCCGGTCCCCTGTCTGCCGGCAGCCCTGCTCCCAATGCCACCGCTCCCAGGTGCTGACAGCACCAGCCCCACTCGTGCCCGCTGATGGTGCGGAGTGATTGGGGCCGGCGCCAGCAGCAGATGTGAGCAGCGGCTGCTGCCCCGATTGCCCCTCAGGAGCAGGGGGAGATGGAGAAGACCTCAGGGGTAGTCAGGGCCAGCAGCGGGTGTAAGCGGCAGCTCTGGCTGTGGCTGCAAGCAGTTTCAGCACCGGCAGTGGGTGCGAGCAGCAGCTCCAGCACTGGCAGTGGGTGTGAGCGGGGCCATCACTGACAGCAGGTGCAAAAGGTGTCTGCCAGTCCCAATCGCCCCTCAGGATCAGGGGGAGGTGGAGAAACCCTGAGGGGCGATCGGGGCTGGCAGCCGACACTTGTACCCGCTGATGGTGCCGAGGGATCGGGGCCTGTGCCGGGTGCCAGCAGCTAGTACAAGTGACGGCTCCGGTGCCAGCAGCAGGTGTGATCGCCGTGTGGGACCGCAGCACTTGGGAGCAAAGAATTTTCAGTAACCACCACAGACTCACCCCAATGACAGCAACCCGCACCCCGCCTTGGTCTGGTGCCCCCGCTCACCTGCTCCACCATCCTGCCACAGCAGATGCCCTCCATCTTCTGGACTCTGCAGCCTACTGCCAATGCCCACTATGTTCCACATGTGCCCCCTGGTGGTCAGCGCACATCATAGCGACCGGTTGTTCAGTTCTGCTGTTTGGTCTATTTGCATATTAGGGATATATATATATATATATGAAAAGATCAGGTATGCATATTTTATATTCTAATATGCATACCTGATCTTTTCATTCCTCTGATGATATCTCTTTGTGATCTCCCCATGGACCCTGAATACCACCTACCCCCTGTACACACACACACACACACACACACACACACACACGGTCCTAGGCAAGGTGGCAAAATGGTAAATACATAGATGTTCAAATATTTGTTTGAATTAACAGGCTAAAAACATGGAAATTTCTGCCTTTTATTTTTTAAATCCATTTATTCCATAGGACATATTGAGTAAATACTACATAAATGAATCTAAGTGCTAAAATCCATAGAACCCTAGCAATCGCAGAATATTCCATGTGGAAGTGATCTTAAAGATGAGTTAATCCAAACCTTTACATATGACCAAGCTGAGGCTCAGAGTGAAAAGTTAATTGCTCAAAGTCACATAGTAAATTAGTGGATGCTTTCAAACCCATATGGCTAAATACTTGATAATTTTTAGCAACCACCAAAGTTAACATTTAGATCTATGCCAGCTAGTGCAAATTTTATATTTCTCTTTGGCATTCATATTTTCATATTTTTTCATTCCTTTTTAATTTGTAACTTTCAATTTAGTATAACTAAATTAACACATCCATAAATACTACTCTATCCTCACACAATTAAAAGTTGAATCCTTATCATAGGTGAGCCTTATGCTTACATAATTTAAATGAATTGGAAAATGTCAGACACAGTACCATACTAGAAAATCACTCACTCTGGAGTCAGGCCATTTTGGGTTTGAATCATTCCTCTGCCATTATCTTGTTCTGGACTCGAGATAAAGTAATTCTCTGGATCTCAGCTTTCTCATCTATGAAAAGAGGTTAATACTAACTACCTCATCATGTTGTTTTAAAGATAAACTAAAATAATGTATTAGATTGAATCATTTTTTATTGCTGTTTATGTAGACAAACAGTGGTCCAATACTGCACTTTTATACTTCAGTCTAATACATACAGCACAGTGCCTGGCTTCTGAGTAAGCTCATCAAACTTGTTATTATGATATTTTTAAAGAATGAGAGGGGACAAGTCATTGGCCCATGGAGTGGTACATGCATAAAACATATGTGATTTTTTAATGTTCTTTACCATCCTAGTAAATCAGAATTGTTTTACATCTCATATGACAGTCATTTCTGAAATCTTACATGATAATGGAATTATATGGAGTTTTTGAAAGGCTAGGTTTTCTAAAAATTGGAAGATGCCCATATTCCAGGACTTTCAGATTCCCTCCAACTTCACTTATTAATTGGGATTGTACCAATTTCTCATATGTAATTCTTAACAGCTATAATGAAATCCATTAAAACCCCTTTAAAATTCCAATTTGCATTCATATAGAGGACAAAGTCAGCAGCATCATCAAGAGCATAAATGTACCAGCCTCACCAGTGGACTTGAAGACTCTTTTTGGTTCACCATTAACAGCTTTTCCACAGTGATAAGTTTTGTCTATTTCATTGTAACTTAAAAGCTTCTTTTCCCATGGAAAACACATAGGCCATAATTTCAACTTTCCCCTTGTTCTTTCTATAACTACATTTTCATCATCCATCTTATCTGTAAGTTACTGTACTTTTGTTGAGTGTTTTATTATTGCTAAGTGAATGAGTTCTGCTCCTCAATCTAATTCCATCAAATATATTTATTAAAAGAATATGTTTATCCACGTGGTAAAAATCCCACCAAATTAATTTGAGGGAAAGCTAAAAATGTTTCTACCATATCAAGCATTTCTGTAAAATCACTTGGAACTTTGGGTGTGTTAGATAGTATATCATCTTGTAAGACATATTTAATAAGAAATCAACATTATAGAGAATTGTTTATAGAAAGAGCATGTACCATGAAGCTGGAACAAAATTTCAAATCAACATATGTTGAGACCATGGTATAAAAAAGCATTTTTAGCTGTTCCTCTTCCTCTGCTAAAAAAATAAAAACTCTTTTATTGGTGTTATCTGGTAAAAATACATTAATTCAGCACCTGTTCATTTAAAACTAGAGGCCTGGTACACAGATTTGTGCACAGGTGGAGTCCCTTGGCCTGGGCTGTGGGGATTGGGCAGAAACCGGCTCTCCAACATCCCCCAAGGGGTCCTGGATTGCGAGAGGGTGGTTCTCAGGTGATGCACCCCGGAATTGGGCTCCCTCCTCTCTGGTTCCAGGTCCGTCACCCCAAAACCGCAGCTGCCAAGTCACCGCAGCTTAGCAGCTCCTGCATTGAGCGTCTGCCTCCTGATGGTCAATGCGTGTCATAGCTACCAGTTGGACGGTCGTTTAGGCTTTTATATCTGTAGATAGTCCAGAACAAAAACAATCTTCTTCAACAAACTTAATATAAATCTAAATCTAGTCAGCTGAAAGCCAAATTAATAATACTGTCCTATTTGTAAAGTTGCTTTTTCATTTTATTTTTTAGCTTTCCTTTATTAAAGATAGTTCAATGGCTTTTTGGGAAATGTGTTTATAGAACACAGTGTTGGAGAAATCATAGTAAATTAGAGAGCCAAGATAGATTACCTGACATCTATTCTATTACTTCATTTGTTTTCATTTTTAAATGTATTTTTATTGTTAATAATATTACAGATATCTCCCATTTTCTCCCTTTTCCCCCGCCTCCCAGCCTCTACTCACTCCCAGGTCTTCACTACCCAATTGCCTATATCTATGGGCTATGTATATATGTATATAAGTTCTTTGGTTTATCTCTTCTCATTCCCCCAACCCCATATTGAGATATATCAGTCCATTCCATGCCTCCCTGCTTTGGGTCTTATTTTGTTGGTCAACTCATTTTGTTCTTTAGATTCCACAAATAAGTGAGATTATATGATATTTGTATTTCTCAGTTTGGCTTATTTCACTTAGCATATTACTTCCCTTTGAATGGCTTTAAGCTGTGAAATTTGGTTTCAAAGAATTCTTAGGTGGCAGATAAGCTATAAGGAACCTTCAGAACCTTGTTAAACCTTTAGCCCAGTGGTTCTCAACCTTGACTTCATGTTAGAACCAGCTGGGGAAATCCATAAAATCCTAACCCAGGCTACACTCCACACCAATTCATCAGAATCTCTAGAGACAGGCCTGGACACCATATTTTTAAAGCTTCGTAGGTAATTCCAATGTAAAACAAGGTTGATAACCAAATATCTGGCCCCATTGGCCAGTGGAACAGTATATGTGGCTCATATACCAATTCTGAAACAAATTTGAAACTATTTTAAGCAATGACAACATTGGGATAATTGTGCAGACTCCCAAGTTGACTACTTTGAAGGCCAATGTTCATTAGCATATATACTGCTGATGAAGTTGGTCTCATTGCTTTTCAATCATTTCTCACACTTAAAGTAAGGGTTTCTACACATTTCCACATGAAAGAATAGGGAGAAAGAATTTATGAAAGACATTTGGAATCTAGGAATTTGATGAAAACAGATGGAAAGTATAACTAAAATTCCTGGAACTGACATTCAAAACTACTTTTTCTTCACTACATTTCTATCCAAGTTGTTGAGTTAGAATATCCAGGGTATAGGGGCTGATTTTTAAAATATGCTATTAATTTAGGTAGTGAACACTGGTTGTCACAGAGAGAAAAGCATTTTAAAAATAAGTGACTCAATTTTTCTTTATCTGCTCCAACAATGATCTTCTATTTCTCATTCAAAAACTTATAGCATCTCTCATTGTAAAAAAAGAATGATGTCATGTCAATAGCTACAAAAGCCAAACCTTAGAATCTAGATAGAAACAGATCGGAAAAAAAAAAAATGACTATGTTATATATTCTTTTACTGCATGAATCCATTTGCCTTAATCTTTACAATTTTGAGAAGAAGACCTGGGGTCACAATAATCTAAAGTTTTTATATAAAGGGAAAGTATAATTCTTAAAAATTGATTAAAAAATAAGTGTTCCCTCTTCACACATTAAAATTGTGATGGCTAACTCTGAAACAACAAGAAAACTGATCAACATAGAGTGGATTCAAGCATAAGAAATGCTGTTGGACAAGCTGCATTTTAATATTCCAGCCAACCCAGAAGATGAACAATTCCAAAAGAAAATACTTTGACCTTAATCTCAGCAATATAAATAAAACTGCTATGTTAGTTTCCACTTACAGTTTTATATTAAATTTTAACCTCATGCCAATTTCAATGCAATTTGAGTCTCTGGACAATGTCAAACCAGGGGATAAATTATACAAATTTGCTTAGAGTGGAAATTACCTTTTCCAGAAAAAACTTTTGGAATTGATCATTTTCCTTTAACCTTTGGATCTAGCTCCAAAGTATCATCAAGTTCCTGTGACCATTTAAAATAGTGATTCTTTTTTAATTTTTATTTTTCAATTACAGTTTACATTGAATACTATTTTTATTGGTTTCAGGTGTACAGTGTAGTGGTTAGACAATCATATACTTTACAAAGTGTTCCCCCGATATTTCCAGTACCCACCTGGCATCACATATAGTTATTATAATATTACTGACTATATTCCATATGCTGTACTTTACATCCTGTGACTGTTTTCTAACTACCAATCTGTACTTCTTTTTTTTAAAATCTTTTTTGTTGAAAGTCCCCCTTTTTTTCCCATTGACCCCTCCATCCTATAGGCCCCGCCCCAGGCCTTCACACAATATTGTCTATGTCCATGGGCTATGCATATATGCATATATTAGTAACTTCCCTGGTTAATCTCTCCCCACCCATTACCCACCCCCGACTTCCCTCTGAGATACCTCAGTCTGTTCCATGTTTCTACGTATCTGTATCTATTTTGTTCATTAGTTTCTTTTGTTCATTAGATTCCGCATTAGATCACAAGAGATCATGTGATACTTGTCTTTCTTTGACTGGCTTATTTTGCTTAGACTAATACTCTCCAGGTCCCTCCATGCTATCTCAAAAGGTAAGAGATCCTTCTTTTTTAAAAAAATATATTTTATTGATTTTTTACAGAGAGGAAGAGAGAGGGATAGAGAGTTAGAAACATCGATGAGAGAGAAACATCGATCAGCTGCCTCTCGCACACTCCCTACTAGGGATGTGCCTGCAACCAAGGTACATGCCCCTGACCGGAATCGAACCTGGGACCCTTGAGTCCGCAGGCCGATGCTCCATCCACTGAGCCAAACCAGTTTCGGCAAGATCCTTCTTTTTTATAGCTGCATAGTATTCTGTGGTGTAAATGTACATCATTTTTATCCACTCATATACTGATGGGCACTTGAGCTGTTTCCAGATCTTAGCTATTCAACCTGTACTTATTAATCCCTTCACCTTTTTCACCTAGCCACCCAACCTTCCTCTCCCCTGGAAACCATCAGCCTATTCTCTACACCTATGAGTCTTAAACAGTGATTCTTAAACTGGGACTCATAGATGAGTTTCTGGGATATCTGTAAATAGTCTAGGATTGTTATGAAAATTTTTCTGGAGCAATAGTCCGTAGGTTTCATAATATTTTTAAGGAGTTAGTGAACCCCAAAAGATAACAAATATTAGTTTATAGTACCCCACCTGGAATAATCAGTGGCCAAAGCAATATCTGTTCAGGTCAGGTTCAAGTACCAGGAACTCTAAGGTTCCTTATTTGGAATAAAAAAGACAGGCATCAACAACCAGTTTAAGTAGGGAAGACTTGAGTTCTGGTGTTTAGGTTTGTCCAGTCAAACACCAGAGCTGAGAATAAGTCCATGAAGGAAATCCCTGAGGCTGATACAAGTGTTCATAAATCATTCAAAGATATTTCGTGGGGAAACTAGTACAGTATCATCTGCCCTAACTGGTTTGGCTCAGTGGATAGAACATCGGCCTGGGGACTGAAGGGTCCCAGGTTCGATTCCGGTCAAGGGCATGTACCTTGGCTGCGGGCACATCCCCAGTGTGGGGTGTGCGTGAGGCAGCTGATCCATGTTTCTCTCTCATTGTTGTTTCTAACTCTCTCCCTCTCCCTTCCTCACTGTAAAAATCAATAAAATATATTAAAAAAAAAACAAAAAAGAAAAAAAAATATCATCTGGTACAGGTGCAAAGGTGGAAACTTCATGAAAGTGTCTAGGTAAAAAAACAGAGAAGCCCAGACACCATGAGCATAATAAGGCAGTATTTATAATTAAATACATATTTTGTTCATATTTCACTTGAAAAACTGTATTATCCATATATATTCCCTTTAATGAATTTCAAATTTGTTTCAAGTGAAAGCATTTTAAAAAATGGATCCAAAGTTATAATCCAATCCTCTGTAATATATAGACTTATTTCTATTTTTCTAAATACTCCAGGGAGCTAATATAGACATGGCCCTTCAAGTGATCTCTGGTTGCTGATAGAAAGATTGAAGGTATATGGATTTCATTGTTAATTGATTTATTAAGCACCTAGATATTATAGTTGTAACTACTAGAGAAATTCATGAAAGATCAATAAATAACTTTGTACATTGTTATACTAATCATTGAACTGGGGGGAAAAAGAACTGATTTCCTTGGAGCTTGTTTGATGTGTAGCATCACTGTATACACATCAAAGGAAGGTATTATGGATTCCTCTTCACTATGCAACTTTCAAATCATACATTCTAAAGAGATTTTAGATCTGGATACTTAACATATATATCCTATTCTGAGATTACAGATCAAACTTCTTTATCCTTCCTAGTCATATTTTTATCATTTATCAGCCTCATTTTTCCCAAAGGCTAAAGATCATCTAAGTGTGTACTCAAAGAATATGTAGGCCAGATTCTTAACCCTGAAATTTAAATACTGTTCTCAGGAGTAATATTAATTGGTATTTCAAAGTCAATACCACTTTAGCATTTTAGATGAAAAAACTTATTGAAAAATCAAAAAGAATGTTTTTCACATGATATAAAAATTTAATTCACATTACCAAGTTAATGCATTTAAAATATGAAAAGAGTATAATAAAATGTATCTCTCTAAAGCACTGGATGAAAAATAAATTAAATTTGGAACCAGAAATGTTTCTATATCTTGAGCCTGGTGTTTTAAAAGGTTAGCTCATTTGACCCTTGTAAATGAGCAAGCATTTGAGCAAATCAACTAATCCCCATGGCCGACTGCGCAATTGGCCATCATTCATGGGTCATTTATTCCAGAGATTTGACCACAAAATATGGAATCTTCTTTATATCTTTTTATCCACATTAGCTATTTCTTCTTGCTAGTATTCCTGATCAAGGACAACTAAGCTCTATTTCTCTTACAATCTTCCTTCATAAACTTAAAGGTGATTAGGAATTCACTCCTCAGACTTTACTCAGCCTGACAAAGCAATTGTATTTGCATTTTTCCTTTCCTCCAATATTCTATTTAGAAATATTTAGTAATTATGAATATTCTTCTGAAATGTATTCACATTCCTCTGGCCATAGAGTTTACAAAAGTTATTTAACCCCATGGTGCTTCAGTTCCTCATCTTTCAAATGAGGATAGTTATACCTACACCATAAAGGTTATTAAATATTAAATGAGGTAAGTCATGTAAAGGTGCTTTTGCAAGTGCTGAGCAAATAATTTGTACCTGTTATTATTATTATTATTATTACTATCAATAATAAAGAGAATCTCAGTCTGTAAATAGCAGTCTAACAGCATGATTATCTATGCTTGAGACAGGAGAGAGCAGTATTGATGCTCAATTGCCAAATAAATTTGCGGATAAAGAGGGTGTGTCTCAGTGGTTAATCATGGACCCATGAACCAAGACTGGGTTGTGGGCTCCATCCCCAGTAGGGGGCGTGTGGAAGGTAGCCAATGGATAATGTTTCTCTCTAATAGATGTTTCTATCTCTCTATCCCTCTCCCTTCCTCTCTCTCTTTCTCTCTCTCTCTCTAAAACAAACAAACAAACAAAAAAACTACAAAAGCATATTTTTAAAAAATAGGGTGAAAGAACCACTGTGGGAAGTAAAAGATGAATCTTTTGAATCTTTGTAGTTCCTTCCCTGATAGAACCAATGCTCAGGACTTGCTCAGCCATCAGTTTAACTGTTGCATAGAACTTTTAAGACACTCAGAGGTTCACCCAGAAGCAGACTCTGTTTTCTCCTAAAGGGGGATGCACACCCAATTGGAGCTTCCTAATTTCCTCTGTTCATGTATTCATACACTTTTTAAATAAATATCTTTATAAGGTCCCTACTCTGTGCCAGGCAGGCATTGTAATAACTGTTTTGCATGCATCATTTTGCTTAGCTCACATAAAGAAACTATAGAGCTAATTAGAAAGATAACATTACCTTACCCATTTCGTAGATTGAAAAATCAAAGTATACTCTGTGACACGGTTTCTCTCTCCAAAGAAGTTCTCATATTTGGGCTAGGTATCACTTCTCCATATACTACACTCTTATCGTATAAAGTTCTCCCAATTTTCTCATTAGGTGCCAGATAAAAATAGGCAAATTACCAGGGGCCCACCCAACCTTTGTGCTCCTTCCATCTCCCATATAATCCTGGGGCAGCATACTTTAAGCAGCCTCCCACCCCTCTAGCTGTCACTCAAGCTCAACTTCCCCAGGTGCAGGCTGCTCGTGATTGTTATTCTAACTACCTGAGATGACACTTCTTTGAAAAATGTAATCACAATTCTTCCAATGTTTTGTTTGTTTATTTATTTAAATAGCACCTGTCTGGCTGTTGTCACAACCCATTCAGAGCTTTTATTTAGAAATAATGATAAATAGCTGCAATTCAGCCAGAACATTTCCAAAGAGAAACTATACATTTTTATTGCTGATAAATGTTATTCACTTTCTAATTGTAGAAGGTATCCATGGCTCAAAGCCCTGTCTTTATAAAAGAGGCCTTTCTATGCATCCAGAGAAACAGTTTCCCAGATAGCAAGACAGTTTTCCAGACAAATAACCCAAATTGATTTAGCCACTTTCCCTTCAAGGGACAAAAGAGAAATTTCTCTGCTGTTTCAACATAGCTAAAAGCTGTCACAAGTCCAATTGAGAGGCAAACTTAGTACAAATTGTGTTCACCCAAGCAATCAATTTCAAAAGCCCACTCCCCCTTCTTCGAAAGGCAGTAAGCTATAAACTGGCCTTTGTTCCATCATTCTTAGGTGAATCCATTTGTATTAATAGCAATATTTTCAGTAAAAGTTATCCACATAGAGATTTGTGAAAGCTTTCAGTTTTGCTGCTGCATATCCCACTTGGAAGAAAACACCTCAGCTGTAGAGCTTAACAATGTTCACTTTGGGAAACGGCTCCAGTCTGGTGAAACACAGATGGCTCTAGGGCCCCAGCAGAAAGAATTCAAGCCAAATGTTCAGACACCTGAGTACTCCCAGCTAAGAACTCATTTTCCCAATGCGTAAATCAAGTAGAAATATGCTTATTCTAGTAACAGTTCCAGAGAGTGCAAGAGAGACAGTCAAGTGTGTCAGAGTCAGGGCATTCATCTGACTCATCATTGCAGCAGATAACAGGGTAGGCACTTACCCTGGTTCAGTCTGGCCCAGGAGACTCCTTTATGCAATTAGGAAGAACTAAGAGTGGGGGATAAATAGGCATAGTCACATGATTATATCACTGAACATTTACAATGTCCTTCATACTTTTAACTGTTCTTTCACATACAGTAATTTCAGTCTTATCACATCCCCATGTAGGAAAGCCATTCCAAACTCCATTTTCAGAGAGTAGGAAAATGAGAACAACAAAAGGTTAAATGGCCTGCATTGTGTATGTAACACCATCATAGTCCCCAAAAAACTCTGAGCTCTCTGAAGGCAGGCAAACAGTCTTAATTCATTGCTGTGCCCAAAGTGCTGGTCACAGTGTTGACAATTCCTTTCTTACATAAATGAGCATTGCTCACAGTCACTAAGAAAGCAGGATATTATTAACTAGAGAAGCAGTAATCATGCCATTATATCAGAATTATTTCAGTGTACTCTTCTAATTCATGTATTTGCTCTCTTCAGTTCAGAAGGTTGTGTCTTGACCATATGGGAAAGATAAAGAACTGCCATCTCTGCTATCAAAATTAGAGATGTGCTTAAGTAAAATACAATTGACCCTTGGATATCCCAATACAATGGATTTGAACTGCACCAGTCCATTTTTTATTTTCTTTTAATCTTTATTGTTGAAAGTATTACATAGGTCTGCCTTTTCCCCCCATTAACCTCTTACATCCCTCTCCCATCCCCCACCCAGTCCCTCACCACCCCATTGTCTGTATTTACAGGTTATGCATATATCTTATATGTGTATTTTTTTCAATAAATATACAGTCAGCCCTCTGTATTCCTGGGTTCCCCATCTGCATATGTGGAGAACAGACTGAATGCCTTGTTCTATGTCATCCTATCTAATAAAAAGAGTAATATGCAAATTAACCATCACTCTGCTACACCCACAAGCCATGCCCACCAGCCAATCAGGAGCGAGTATGCAAATTAACCCAAACCAAGATGGCTGTGGCCACTGAGCGAGCAGGAGGCTTGGGTTTCCCTGGCGATGGAGGAAGCCAAGCTTTCCACACACCTTGGCGGGCCCAGGCCTCCACTCAAGGCTACAAAGTTTCAATTATAGAAGATAAATAAATCCCAACAAAAATGGCGACAGCCATGGAACTGGAGAGAGCAGGAGGCTAAGGTTGCCCCCGGCGATGGAGGAAGCCAAGCTTCTGCAGCCCTGGCCTGTCTTGGCCTCTGCTCAAGGCTACAAAGTTTCAATTATAGAAGATAAATAAATCCCAACAGAAATGGCTATGGCCACGGAGTGAGCAGGAGGCTTGGCTCCGCTCCAGGCTACAAAGTTTCAATTGTAGAAGATAAATAAATCCCAGATCCCAGAGCCTCTGCTTGGGTCACCGGGGGGTGTAGGATGGCCTTCAAACCACCACAGGACCCTCGCCCAGGCCGCCCCACGCCCCAAGGGAACTCCCACCCTGATGCGGGACACCCTTCAGGGCAAACCAGCTGGCTCCCACCCATGAACCAGGCCTCTATCCTATCTAATAAAAGAGTAATATACAGATTGACCATCACTCCAACACACAAAATGGCTGCCCCCATGTGGTCAAAGATCCTGCCCCCATGTGGACACATGGGGGCCACCACAAGATGGCCAGCAGGGGAGGGCAGTTGGGATGGACCAGGCCTGCAAGGGAGGGCAGTTGGGGGTGATCAAGCCTGAAGGGGAGGGCAGTTAGGGGTGACCAGGCTGGCAGAGGAGGGAAGTTGGGGGTAACCGGGCCTGCAGGGAAGGGCAGTTGGGGGGGACCCAGCCCTGCAGGGGAGAGCAGTTGGGCGTGACCAGGCCTGCAGGGGAGGGCAGTTAGGGGTGACCAGGCCAGCAGGGGAGGGCAATTAGGGGTGACCAGGCCTGCAGGGGAGGGCAGTTAGGAGCAAACAGGATGGCATGGGAGCAGTTAGGCATCAATTAGGCTGGCAGGGGAGTGGTTAGGGGGTGATCAGGCTGGCAGGAAGAAGCGGTTAGGGGCAATCAGGAAGGCAGGCAGGCGAGCAGTTGGGAGCCAGCAGTCCTGGATTGTGAGAGGGATGTCTGACTGCCCATTTAGGCCCAATCCCACTGGGCTACCCCCACCAGGATCGGGCCTAAAAAGGCAGTCGGACATCCCTCGAGGGGTCCCAGATTGGAGAGGGTGCAGGCTGGATTAAGGGACACTCCCCTACCCCGTGCAAGGATTTCATGCACCAGGCCTCTAGTTTTATATAAGGGACTTGAGCATCTATGGATTTTGGCACCCACCAGGGTTCCTAGAATTAGTCCTCCATGGATACTGAGGGACAACTAAGTCTTGGTGGAGTCAAAAGTTAGATGTGGATTTTTTATTGTCAGTGCCCCTACTCCACATTGTTTAAGGGTCAACTGTACTCCTTTCTTTCATGGTAACTCAATCAGGGTAGAACCAATTTCATAGAACAGAGATCCAGATAATGAATGAAAGACCAAATAAATGTTTATTTCCAAAAAAAGTCCACTCTTTGCCAGTGTTATGCTCTTCATGGTGCCCCTTAGTCCCTTTTCCTTACTGAACTTGTACTCATCTTTCTGGATCCATTTGAATACTTCCCCCACGAGTCTTCTGATCTCTCCCTCTTTGAATAACATAGCTCTGCACTTCAATCTAATAGTCTCTATATCTGGCCTTTCTTTAGAGTTATATGGGATTTACACCCTAACACTAGATTGAAAATTACTTGATGGCAAGAACTGGGTTTCATTCATCTTTGTATTCTCACAGAACCTGTTGAGCACATAGTAGGTGCCAAATAGATCATTGTTGAATTTTTATTTGAATTTACTGGGATGACATTGGTTTACAAAACTATACAGGTTTCATGTGTACAACAAAATATCTGCACACTGCATCATGCACCCATTGCCCCAAGCAGTCTCTGCATATCCATTTCTCCCTACTCCCTTTGCCAACCTCCACTTACCCCACCACCTTTTCCTCTGGAATATATCCGAAGAAATCCAAAACATGAATTAGAATATATGTGCCCCTACAGGTGAATATATTTACAACTGGTGACTTGAATTTAATGATTGTGGTCATATCACTAAACTCAGCCATTTACCACTATTTAATCCAATCCCAATTTCTCTTATTCTAGATTTGCCAGGTCTTTATAGTTCTTTAGGCTTTCCTTGTCACTATATTTGTCCATTGTTGCAAGCTCAGAAGAGAGAAAAAGAAAAAATTATAAATATGACCCAACATTTGCAGTTTCTATCACTGTCTTTTTTCCTAATCAAGACATTTTCTTTTGTATCTTATTAATTTCTCCTCCCTGATACTTTGAAGCCCAGAGTTATCCTAAAAGTTGCCTTGCATCTGTTTGCTTAAGGAAAAACATTAATCACCTTAGCAGCATTTGTTTGTAAGTATGTAAATGCACATGTCCATGTGTGTGTCTGTGTAGGCATACATATTTCTCTTACCAATTCCTACCTTCTGTGTAAACTGATTAAATTCGCTTACATAAAATACACAAGGGGAAATGAGCTTTCTGTAACAAAGCAGGGCTCAGGGAAGAAATACTTCTTAGGGGCATTTGGGTACTTCTTTTTCACCCTAGATGGCATGTAGCCTCATGATGCTGATGTTTATTAAGTGCAAAGGTCATTTAATTTTTCCTGAACAGTGATAGAATCCACACATAGAAAAGGGATACAATGAAGCACAAAATCAGATTTCTTACATCCAGGAATACTGCCTTATCACATTAGGGACTCAAGAGTTAACAGAATAATGCTACTTTGCTCCTGCTCTGTCTTGTAGGCACCTCACCTCTGCTAAATTTGAGTATCCTTGGATAAATAAATAACCTAATTTTTTTGTCTTTCTCTCTCCTCACCAATTTGTAGCACATATAAAACAATGCAATATCTCCTCTACTCTACTAGACAATACATTTCTAAAGATCAAGATCTTCGTGTTTCATCCTTGTAAACCACATACTATCTGCATAGTGATTTGTACTAGTTAGTGATCAATAAACATATTACGTGAATGAAGCGAAGTTTCTCTACTTCTATGAATCTGTTTCTGTTTTGCTTGTCAGTTTATTTTGTTTATTAGGTTGGTTCCACATACAAGTGAGATCATATGGTATTTGTCTTTCTCTGATTAGCTTATTTCACTTAGCATAATACTCTCGAGGTCCCTCCATGCTGTTCCAAAGGGTAAGATTGGATCTTTACAATTCTGGCTGAGCAGGTAACAGAGTAGGAATTTGAATCTCAGCTGTTTGAGGCCAACACCTATGCACTTATCCATAATATCTTTCAACCTCTGACAAAGGTAAGATTAAAATATTACCTTCATTATAGAAAAGGCCACTTTGGAGAATGGACTTATACATGTGGACAGATGTACCCACCAGGCACAGGCAGTGTTTGAGTACCCCAGATTTCAACTGGAACTGTTTCATAAAGTTCCCTGCATGGCTTAGAACAATGGAAACTATGTGTGCTCTGTGAACAGGCCAGTTCTGGGCAATGAGGGTGGAACAGAAGGAGCCAGGTTCATATGCTTGGCTTTTTCTTCCAAACTCACAAATAATATTAAGCACTCCTCCTCTGGGGAGAAATGAGTGATGTGGGAGAGAGGACAGGATTTTTAGCATGGTGGCAATTCTTACTCATGGAAGGAAACACCAGGAGCAAAGAAAGATTTTTCTCCCCAACATCTATTATCTAGGTTAGTTCTATTTATCAGTGATGTATAGTGTGATGTAATAGAATATCATATACTGAGTACTAAAACTATGTTGGAGGAAAATCAACAATATGATGTGCTGTATTTTGTCAATGGACAACTATCTGTTTGCTTGCCAAGTGTTCAAAATTTAGAGTCATCATTGAAAATAACCACATTCTTTTATTTAAAAAAAGAATAAATGAAGTTTTGGCATATGTATTCTATATTAGTTTCCTATGGCTGCTGCAACCAGTTACCCCTAAATTAATGCCTTAGAAACAACACAAATTCACTATCTTATAGTTCTGGAAGTCAGAAGTCTGTTGTCCCAAATAAACCCATTTTGCTGGACAAATATCTGGCTATTTGTCATGGAAACAAACATCTTGCTAAATATAACAAATTAATCACGTGAGTGTATCTTATTTTACCTCCCAAACCTTGTCAAAATGTCAAGTTTAGAAATAATAAAAGGTGTTAACCAACAGAAGCTAAGAAAACAGGAGAGGAAACAGCAGACAAAAGATTTCAACAGAGTTTTAGAAAATAAAACTAGAAGAAAAAGTGTAAATGGATTCTGCAGAGTAAAGGAATTTATAACTTAAGTGCCTGCAGAGGGGGAAGAGCAATGAGAAGTGACCCTCATAGCCAGGCAGAACTTGAGGCTCAGTGCTTAGAGGTACCAGGTACTGCAGAAAGAGGGAAGTGGCATGGAATTAAAACAATGGCTGTTTTGAATGTAGACTGTAATTGAAAAATAAAAAAATAAGTGAAAAAATACTACAATAGTTGGTTGAAAGATAATATAGTAAGTGGGTGTGAAGAGATCAACCAAAGAACTTGTAAGCATGTATATGCATAACCCATGGACACAGACAGTAGTGTGGTGAAGACCTGGGGTAGGAGGTGGGGGTGGGCTAAAAGAGGTTAGTGGGGACAAAAAGGGGGCATATGTAATACTTTCAACAATAAAGATTTTAAAAAATGGAAAACATAAAAAAGAAAGATAATATAGTGTTCAGACTTACCAGTTCTCTTCTGATCCATGCAGGTAGTAACTACCTCTCTTCCAATAAGAGACAAGAAGTTTAGTCTCTGGAAAAATTGAAGTGGGGAGTCTCCAGACTCAAGAAATGAGCTGAAAACAAGGAGATTAAGTGAAATTTCCATATGGAGCACTATGATCCTCACTCCTTTCCTACACCCTGTTTCTAGACACAACCATTAATATTCTGCTCAGGCTAATGAAGTGGATAACTATTCTTGGAGAAACTGGGGTGCTTAGAGAAAAAGAATTCTGATATTTAGAGTGTTCCTATGAAGCAGCTATCTTCCGTCTGATCACCATTCGAGAAAACCTACCAGTCAATAAACATCAAACCTTCATCTCACATTCATACAGTTTCTAATCATGTTTATCATGTATCACTGTTATCAAGAATTGCAAGGCAACTCTCCAACTTGAGAGTAACCCTTAAGAAAAAACTGGTTGTAAGAACACAAAATTTTACCTTCCATGTATTTTTTTGTAGGTTGCATATGCTTAATCATAATGAGGGTGTAACCCTAGAAAGATAATAGGACCTAGAATCCAACACAGAATGATGAAAGGAGGCTATAGGACAAGACTTGTGCCCAGGCCTAGCAAGCTGAAGCAGCCATTCTGGATTGAAACCGGAGGATACAAAGTGGTGGGAAAGGTTTACAGGGGAAAATGGAATTGATGGAGTTTTTACAACTTTTTCTAACTATAATTGTAAAAAAAAAATATTCCTGGGCATTGAACAATTCTGGAGGGATAGTTTGGGGAAAGCTAATGTTAGATAAATAGAAAACAAGGCAAATGAAAGCAAACAAAAATTTTAAGAAATAAAACCATGGCAGTAGACCACTTAGTTCAAAAGTGAATATTATTTACATAGGCATAATATTATAAATAATAATAAAAGTATGTGTGAGAGAAGGTAGAGAGCTTACATTTCTCATCTTCCATTACAAGGAGTTAATAGACAATGTGCTGTCGATAAATCAAGAAAGTGTAACCCTAACTGGTTTGGCTCAGTGGATAGAGCTTCGGCCTGTGGACTGAAGGGTCCCAGGTTCAATTCCAGTCAAGGGCATGTACCTTGATTGCAGGCACATCCCCAGTAGGGGGTGTGCAAAAGGCAGCTGATCGATGTTTCTAACTCTCTATCCCTCTCCCTTCCTCTCTGTAAAAGATCAATAAAATATATTTTAAAAAAGTGTAACATAAGCATATCACTTAGAAATATGAAGGTATATACTAGAAGAAATAGCTGAAATTTCAAATGGGACTACGGGGTGGAGAAATATGAATAAAGGGACTACTTTTTTCAATTTAAATTTTATTTTTAAACTACATACATATATTGCTTTGGTAACATTAAAATTATTTTTAAGTAATTAAGCAAAATGACATGAATTGCCAAAGAAGCTGGATATGAATATGACAGTCTGGGTGTGTCTGAAAGAAAAGTATTTACCTCAAAAGTCGTGATAGGGATCATACTACCAGCCAACCTTCTAAAAACACTAGAGGCCCGGTGCACGAAATTTCTAGCAATGATGTTAAGAACCATCCATATCCTACAATGGATGTTTCTGAATAAAAGTGGTGTTTACTTACTAATAATGTGCTATCACTGTCATTTATGGTGAAGGAATGCATTTTAGATTGTTTTTCCATTGTAATATGTAGATGTAGGCCATTTTCCTGATGTTTGGGCTAGTTCCCTTGGGGCCAATAACATGCATTTGCAAGAGACCTTGCTAAGGTTAGGGGGGTACTGCCTAGAGCCATGGAACAATGCCTAGCCAACTAGCCTCACCTCAGGGAAATAAATTTAAATCCTTTTTCTCAGAGTCTCTTACCAAGAGCCAATGTTTACTCTCAAGTTATTTGATTTTCAAGTTATTGGCTTTAATAAACCTTTCCCCCTACATTATTTATGGGTTTATTTTGATAGAATCAACCAAGAATTCAAGATCCTGTCTTGTACCTATGTGTTTCTTGCTTACTTATCATTCTGGTAAAGCTACCATATCTCTCTATATAGGTTAGGGAGTTATTGCATGGAAAAGTCCCTTTAACTGTAATTACATTATATTTCTTATATAATTCATTTCTGACACACAGAATTCCACCCCACTCCTTGAATGGCATCTTAAGTCTCTTTCATACTCTGATTTATGGCTCTCAAGATACTTCCCAGTTTCTTCTATTCTGATGGGAAAACAAGACTTACATTTTTCATATGGTCATTACATTGAAATTACCATCAGAAAATTAATGTATTTAATAACTGTCAAAAAGAGTGAAAAATTTGTCTGAAACATTAAGACAACTGTATTTATTAATCCCTTCAACCTCTTAGAGGCATCAGATAACAGGATAAATGGCATTACGATTTTGGTCCAGGGCACTTTGTCATTTAAAATTTAGATGGCTAAAAAAAGTTCTTTATTCAGCTAGAGATGACAGCATCATAATGAATAAAAGTCATTTACTTTATGTTACTTTTGATTTGTTCAGGGTTGAATATCTTTGCATTTTAAGCATTGACAAGAAAATGCACTTATTATTTGGGATAAATTATAAACAATGTGGCACTATGAAGGGTTTAAATAATCAGATATTAAAATCTGGAAAGAGTTTCTTGGTAAAGGAGATCAACTAGATATTAATAAAGGATTAGGCCCTTAGCCTTTTGTTCTCCCATCTGTATAGTGTGAGGCAAAGTAGGTTTACAGTTATGAGTACATGAAACACAGTTTATTCTTATATTATCATTTATTAATTATTATATTATTTTCCATACAAACAAATGTAAACCTATTTTTGCCCCACCCTATACTTTATAAGCAGCATAATTTCCATTCCCTCTATCCAATTGTTGCTACTGAAAATGAAAGGACTCACTCACTCTTTTCATCATTTTCAGCAACATTATGAGGTCAGAGAAGTTTGCCTCATGTTCCATCCAATAAATACTCAAGACTTCTTGAATTCTTGACAATATACTTGACAACAGAAAAGACAGGAGAAGAGAGATTCTGCCTAACTCCCTTTGCTTTGGGTACTCAGTGTAACTTTTCTTTTTCCCACATTCTGAAAAAAATCCTAGAATATCTCTTCTCCAAGGATTTAAATTCTTACAGGAGCTACTCACAAAAATGTAGCCTGCTTGTGAGTCCTAGGTTCACCTTCTGTGAATCAGGGTTAGGGGGACTTTTTCAGTGCCCACTCACACCAGTATTTGCACTGCTTATGGGACTTCATTTTTGTCTTGAATTGCTGTTGGGTTTAGGTTAATGGTGTGTGTGTGTGTGTGTGTGTGTGTGTGTGTGTGTGTGTGTGTGTGTGTTTTAGTCTACTCCCCCAGCATCCTGGGTGTCTATTTTCCAAAACTGCCTCATGGTATATCTATGCACTTTATAATCTGGCTTTGACAGTAGCAGAACTGGAAAAAAAAAAAGCTCTTATGAGATTCAATATAATTTCTGGCCTACATTGAAGGCTTTTCCCTCTTTGTTTTGAATGGCCTTCTGTGGTCCCTGTCCCCTTTTTGCCCAAGCCAGGTTTATCCTGCTCTACACCTCACCCCATGCCAACTGTTCTCCTGGCCTACCTTAGAAAGGCTACACAATGCCTTTTGGGACTTAAATCTTTGGCGAGTCAGAGCCCCTGCCTCTGTTATATCCATGGGGAAGAAAAGGAGCCTCATGAAACACTATTCCAAGCTTCTGTTAAACTCATTTTTTTCTGCTTCTTTGAGTTCCAATTTAAACCCAATCATTCCTTTTTTTAATTCTTAAATTTACACTACCTCCACTTCTTCATACATATTTTCTTAATTTTCAGGACTTCTGTTTGGAAAAAATTTCACAAATATCCAATATGGGATTTTTCCCTTTATGTGGTTCATAAATCTTTCTTAATTTTGATTCACAAACTTCACTTTTCATCTACAGATGTCATTTTTTCCTTCCTTTCTCATCATACAGAAGCCAAGAAGCTGTATATCTTGGATGATCTTTCCAGACTATCCTGTATGGCACATTCTTCGTTCTGTCTGGTACAGTCTCTCTCTCTCTCTCTCTCTCTCTCTCTCTCTCTCTCTCTCTCTCTCTCTCTCTCCCCTGTCTCTCTTTCTCAACAAAGAATACATAACTTTTTGTGTCCCCTTAACCTGCCTCAACTTTATATTTTACTAATTTAGCTATTAAATTCATCAACAAAATAAAACAAAGCCTGTTCTTCTTGTCCTTATTACACTTAGGCTGTATCCCTGTATATACTGAGTGTTTATCCTTAATGACCAGGTTAGCAATAAGGAAAGCATTTATTTGGAAATGTATTTAACAATTGCAAGGATAGTGGGAAAGAGAGTTGCTAAGCTTTGGCTCCATTTGGAAAAGTAATTCCTTCCTCATATTCTTCACTAAATGGGACAAAGACCTCAGGGCCAGAAATAAGGAAACAGAGTTAAGCTACAACTGAGTTTATTATGGAAACAAACTGCTTTGAGGGTATTTTGAAAGATCCACCAGAATAAACTTCAGATAATAGCAAGTCCAAAATAAAACCTTCCTTGGAGAAGTCATGGCTTAAGAAACTCAAGTTTCCATCATCAAAGAAACCTGCCTTTCCATGGGAAAAGTCAGTTTGTGTTTACTTTTCCAGTCAGGTTAGGCTAATAGCACAATTTACCCTTTCCAAAATGTGCTCAAAAGTCTGTTGTCCTGTGAATGGGGGTTTGTCCTATTTGTGTTCCTGGAAAAAATAGGTAGGGGTCAAAAGGAGGAATGTACAGGGAGACAGATTTCAGATCAACATAAAGAGTAAGTTTTGAACTGTGAAAATTGCCTAAAAATAAAACAGGCTGCCCCAGGAGTTAGTGTCTGAGCAGAAGCTAGGTGATCTCTTGCCAGGAATGTCATCAAAAGATTTAAGAATAAATGTGATGGGGAGAAGCCTAGTATTTTTTTCTGACTCCTAATAGTCCATAATTTTATCAGTTTTCTAAATAGTCTCTAGTGCCTATTTATCTGAATATTTTTATGATTGCCACTCCATCCAGGCATTCCAACTTAACCAACTTCTACTTGCAGCTCTTAGTGAAACGTGGGGTTCAGGGTGCAGACTTTTCTTCCCGTGGGTTCTTGTCCTCACGAAGTTCAAAGAATAAACTAGTGGACAAAAAAAGGCTTCTTTAATAAAAAATGTAGAAGTTTTTTGGAAGCAGATACAAACTCCATCTGGGCAGGGTTGTCCCCAAAGAGGACCCCATGGGGAGAAACCCTCAACTGGGAAAAGCCTGCTCTCTCTTTCTCTAATGGGAAAAAAAAATCCTGCCTCGTGTCCCTTTGTCTCCAGTTTATATATGCTGCAGTTCTTTGTTTGAATCTGACCTTTCCTTATTGGTCCTTTTCCTTAATTTGGGACCCCCATGTTTTCCTCATTGTTCGTTCTACTACATGATATTAGTTTCAAAGCTCAAAGCCCACAAGGTGCTCCCCTCTTTCTCTCCCCCTTATCTTGCTGGGTGGAGTTGCCTTTTATCTCCCAACTGCTAAGGCCAGAGATATCTTTGTCCTTGGTTTGTGGCTGTTTTAATTGCTCAGGTCAGAAATGTTTCCATCTGCCTGGATCCCATCTTTCTGTGGCATTTCTCTATCCTCTGTATAAGATAAGCACCCTGGTGTGTTCAAGTCTCCATCTATGCATTCCTATCCCATGGACCCTGTTTATCTCTAAGACTCCCTAAACCTTCCTATTTTGTCCCTAAAACTCATTTCATTAGGCTAGATGAGCTCTGGAACTGGTCTCTGCGCTAACAGGAAGCATGCATGAACTTCCCTGGCTGGGACAGGTGTTAACATGAAATTCAAATGTTTTTTGTGCTAGTCATCACTGTTGTTTTCCAATCCACTTTGCCCTGTTTTGCACCTTCATTGCTTGAGGCTCTTCTGAAAGTGGCCTTTGGACCTGCTGCTGGTTTTATTTTTCAGTAAGTTGATCCTCCAAGTTCTTGCTTTCCCTCAGATTGCTGACTGGCTTCTCTGACCTTTGATTTACATGAGTTCTTGGACACCAATTTCCAATATCATTTGCAACATTTAAACATGTGGGCTCTAAAAAGAAGTTGCCTGAGTTTCAATCCAGGCTGCTCTGTCACTTACCAGCTCTGTGACCTTGGACAAGATATCTGTCCTCTTAAGATTTCAGTTCCTTCTTTTGAAAGGTAAAGAACAAAAGTAACACCTACAATACTGGCTGTTGTGAGAATTAAATAAAGTATGTAAAAGACCAATAACATCAGTGATTTTAAAAGGCATCGGAAGCACTCTAGAAAATGTTGGAGCAACAACTAACAGAAATCTCTTTGTTGCTACAGCATTACTCCTTTAACCTCAATTCCTTGCAGATGGTCTCCTTGCCATTTCTTGCAGATGTCTCAGTAACTACCAGAATCCCCAGAATTATTTTTCTATTATCTATACCTTGAACCTCTCCAAAAAACATTTAAAGTGGCTTATAGTAACATATAGGATAGATGCTGTGCACATATTTTCCCCCCTTTTCTTTTAGATGACATCTGAATGACCATGTTTCTGAGATGCAGTGTAGCAGAGTAGGGAAAGAGGTGGGCTCTGGAGTCAGAGTGCCTTAATTTAAACACCACCTTTATCACTTACAGGCCATATGAGCCTGGCCAAACTTCCAACACTTTTTGTGCCTCAGCTACCCCAAATGAAAAATAAAAGTGATAATAATAACAACTACTTCATAGAGTCTATGTGTGGATTATATTAATTAATATATCTTAACACTGTGTTCCTGACCCATAGTAGGTGTATAATTGATGTTAATTATTATTGTTTCTCCCTGTACAAAGGGGATATGTCATATTCCTATAAATAAAAGTAATTCTTAATAGGTATCAGCCTAAAAAAAACAGTTCAAGAGGCAAAGCATTTTGGGGATGAAAGGATTGCAATTTGGGGAGCACAGATTCAGGAAGACAACACAATAGTGTCCCAATTGCAGGGTGAAAGCAAGATGGTTTTTCTATGAGAAAAGGGAAATAAATAATTCTGTGAAAAGAAGAAAAAAATGTCTATTGGTGATGGCAAGCTGTGCTATTCATGGCTATACTTGATTGGTTACTGATTCTATCTTCAGATAGAAAATGCATAATCATAAGTCCTTGTGATCAGGATGTCCACCTTCCTGCTGACTTTTCAAATAATTATAAAAAAAATTGTGGTGTGGCACAGTCCAAAGGTTTGGCTCAGTCCAAAAAGATGAACAAGGCAGTTCCTCTGGTATGGCTGCTCCAGCTCCATTTTATTTTATTTTATTTTATTTTATTTTATTTTATTTTATTTATTTATTTTATAGTTCCCACATTTTATTTATTTATTTATTTTTCATTTTTTTATTAAGGTATTATATGTGTACATATCTTACCATTGGCCCCCCTCACCCCACTCCCATACATGCCCTCACCCCCCCAGTGTTTAGCGTCCATTGGTTATGCTTATATGCATGCATACAAGTCCTTCGGTTGATCTCTTATCTCCCCCACCTCTCCCTAACCTTCCTGCTGTAATTTGACAGTCTGTTTGATGCTTTACTGTCTCTGTATCTATCTTTTTGTTCATCAGTTTATAATGTTCTTTATTATCCACTAGAGGCCTGGTGCACGAAATTTGCGCATGGGGGCAGGGGGTGTCCCTCAGCCCAGCCTGCACCCTCTTCAATCTGGGACCCCTCGAGGGATCTCCGACAGATTGTTTAGGCCCGATCCCAGGGGATCAGGCCTAAACGGGCAGTTGGACATCCCTTTCACAATCCAGGACTGCTGGCTCCCTACTGCTCACCTGCCTGCCTTCCTGATTGCCCCTAACCACTTCTACCTGCCAACCTGATCACCTCCTAACCACTCCCATGCCAGCCTGATTGATATCTAACTGCTCCCCTGCCAGCCTGGTTGCCCCAACTTCCCTCCTCTGCTGGCCTGGTCACCCCTAACTGCCCTCCCCTGCAGGGTTGATCACTTCCAAATGCCCTCCCTTGCAGAAATGGTCCCTCTCAACTGCCCTCCCTTGCAAGCCTGGTACATCCCAACTTCCCTCCCCTGCTGGCCATCTTGTGGTGGCCATCTTGTGTCTACATGGGGGCAGGATCTTTGACCACATGAGGGCAGCTATATTGTGTGTTGGAGTGATGTCAATCTGCATATTACTCTTTTATTAGATAGGATAGAGGCCTGGTGCACGGGTGGGGGCCAGCTGGTTTGCCCTGAAGGGTGACCTGGATCAGGGTGGGGGTTCCCTTGGGGCGTGGGGCGGCCTGAGCAAGGGGCCTATGGTGGTTTGCAGGCCAGCCACGCCCCCTGGCAACCCAAGCAGAGGCTCTGGTATCTGGTATTTATTTACTTTCTACAATTGAAACTTTGTATCCTGGAGCTGAGACAAGCCTCCTGCTCACTCCGTGGCCAGCAGCAATTTCTGTTTGGATTTGTTTACCTTCTATAATTGAAGCTTTGTAGCCTTGAGTGGAGGCTTACACCAGCCAAGGGAGGTGGAAATCTTGGCTTCTTCTATCGCCTTGGAAACCCAAGCCTTCCTCCTACTTTCTCGGTGGCTGTAGCCATCTTGGTTGGGATATTTTGCATACTTGCTCTGATTGGCTAGTGGGCATGGATGGTGGTTGTGGCTTGTGGGTGTGGCAGAGTTAGGGTCCATGTAAATATTACTCTTTTATTAGGTAGGATAAATGAGTGAGATCATGTGGTATTTTTCTTTCATTAACTGACTTATTTTACTTAGTATAATGCTCTCCAGTTCCATCCAGGCTGCTACAAAAGGTAAGAATTCCTTCTTGTTATGGCAGCATAGTATTCCATTGTGTAGATGTACCATAGTTTTCTGATCCAGTCATCTGCTGACAGGCACCTAGGCTGTTTCCAAATCTTAGCTATTATAAATTGTGCTGCTGTGAACATAGGGGTGCATATATCCATACTGATTGGTGTTTTCAGTTTCTAAGGATATATTCCTAGGAATGGGATTACTGGGTCAAATGGGAGTTCCATTTTTAGTTTTTTGAGGAAACTCCATACTGTTTTCCACAGTGGCTGCACCAGTCTACATTCCCACCAGCAGGGCACGAGGGTTCCTTTTTCTCCGCATCCTTGCCAACCCTTGTCGTTTGTTGATTTGTTGATAATAGCCATTCTGACAGGTGTGAGATGGTACCGCATTGTCATTTTGATTTGCATCTCTCAGATAATTAATGATTTTGAGCATGTTTTCCTGTGTCTCTTGGCCTTTCTTCTGTCTTCTTTCGAAAAGATTCTATTTAGGTCCTTTGCCCAATTTTTATTGGATTATTTATCTTGCTTTTATTAAATTGTATAAGTTGCCTGTAGATGTTGGAGATTAAACCTTTATCAGTGATAACATTTGCAAATCTGTTCTCCCACACAGTGGGCTTTCTTGTTGTTTTGTTGATGGTTTCTTTTGCTGTGCAAAAGCTTTTTATTTTGATGTAGTCCCATTTGTTTATTTTCTCTTTAGCTTCCATTGCCCTAGGAGAAGTATCAGTGAAGAAGTACTCTCAGCATATGTCTGAGATTTTGCTGCCTGTGGATTCCTCTAGTATTTTTATGATTTACCGTCTTATGTTTAAGTCCTGTATCCATTTTGAGTTTTTTTTGTGTATGGTGTAAGTTGGTGATATAGTTTCATTTTTTTGCATGTATCTGTCCAATTTTCCCAACACCATTTATTGAGGAGACTGTCTTGACTCCATTGTATGTTCATGCCTCCTTTGTCAAATATTAATTGAGCATAGTGATTTGGGTCGATATCTGGATTCTCTATTCTATTCCATTGGTCTATATGTCTGTTCTTGTGCCAGTACCAGGCTGTTTTGAGAACAGTGGCTTTGTAATACAGCTTGAAATCTGGTATTGAGATCCTTCCTACTTTGTTCTTCTTTCTCAGGATTGCTGCGGCTATTCGGGGTCTTTTTTTATTCCAGGTGAATTTTTGGAGAGTTATTTCTAGGTCTGTGAAATATGCCATTGGTATTTTAATGGGGAGTGCATTGAATCTACAGATTGCCTTGGGTACTATGGACATTTTAATGATGTTGATTCTACCAATCCATGAACATGGTATGTTCTTCCATCTGTTTACATCTTCCTCTATCTCTTTTTTCAGGGTCCGGTAGTTTTCCGCGTATAGGTCTTTTACCTCCTTGGTTAAGTTTATTCCTAGGTATCTTAATTTTTTTGGTGCAATGGTAAATGGGATTGCTTTTTTAGTTTCTCCTTCTGTAAGTTGAATATTGGTGTATAAAAATGTCATAGATTTCTTGGTGTTAATTTTTTATCCTGCTACATTGCCGAATACATTTATTAAGTCTGCTAGTTTTTTGATAGAATCTTTCGGGGTTTTTATGTACAATATCATGTCATCTGCAAATAAGGACAGCGTTACTTCTTTTCCAATTTTGATGCCTTTTGTTTCTTCTTGTTGTCTGATCACAATGGCTAATAATTCCAGTACTATGTCAAACAGGAGTGGAGAGAGTGGGCATCGCTCTCTTGTTCCTGTTCTTAGGGGAAATGGTTTTAGTTTTTGCCCATTTTTTAAAAAATTTCTTTATTGATTAAGGTGTCACATATTTGTCCTCATCCCCCCATTCCCATCCCACACCTTTCCCCACGGATGCCCCCACTCTCCTGTTGTCCTTAACCATTGGTTAGGCTCGTATGCATGCACACAAGTCCTTTGGTTGATCTCTCCCCCTACCCCTACCCTCCCCTACCCTCCCTTTGAGGCCCGACAGTCCGATCAATGCCTCCTTGTTTCTGGGTCTGTTCTTGTTTATTAGTTTATGTTGTTCATCATTTCCCCTAGATGAGTGAGATCATGTGTTACTAGAAATATACTTATAAGAACCCAATGTGAGACGAGCAATAATAGTTATGCTGACAGGCAAATGAATCAGTCTGTAGTGAGTTTCTTTCTGGACCAACAGTTCTTTTGAGACCCAATTTCAATGTCTACCAGTTCCTTATGTGTACATGTCGGCACTATCTTTTCAGTTCTGGATGGTGGACAAATGGTGGTAATTCAGGTCCAACTCCCTCTGGTTTGGTCTTGCCCAGACCCAGGGGCTCGGCCTCACCTGGACTCAGGGGCGCATGGCCTCATCTGGACCTGGGACCCAGCATCACCCGGGCCTGAGGGTGCATGGCCTCACCCAGACCCAGGTGCGCGCGGCCTCACTGGGACCCGGGATCCAGTCTCACCCGGCCCCAGGGGCATGCGGCCTTACCCGGACCCAGGACCCAGCCTCACCTGGACCCAGAGGCATGTGGCTTCACCCGAACCCAGGAGCGCGCGGGGTCACCCGGTCCTGGGGACGCGTGGCCTCACCCAGTCCCAGGGGCACACGGCCTCCCACAGACCCAGGGGCACACGGTTTCACCTGGAAAACCTGGGGGCGTGCAGCCTCACGGGCCCAGGATCCAGCCTCACCCGGACGCAGGAGCACTTGGCCTCTCCCTGACCCAGGGGCGCGTGGCCTCACCCGGGCCCGGGACGAAGCCTCACCCGGACTCAGGGGCGCATGGCCTCACCCAGACCTGGGGGCACGCGGTCTCACCCAGACCCGGGGGTGCGCGGCATCACCCGGGCCCGGGACGAAGCCTCACCCGGACTCAGGGGCGCACGGCCTCACCCAGACCTGGGGGCACGCGGTCTCACCCAGACCCGGGGGTGCGCGGCATCACCCGGGCCCGGGACGAAGCCTCACCCGGACTCAGGGGCGCACGGCCTCACCCAGACCTGGGGGCACGCGGTCTCACCCAGACCCGGGGGTGCACGGCATCACCCAGGCCCGGGACGAAGCCTCACCAGGACTCAGGGGCGCACGGCCTCACCCAGACCTGGGGGCACGCGGTCTCACCCAGACCCGGGGGTGCGCGGCATCACCCGGGCCTGGGACGAAGCCCCACCCGGACTCAGGGGCTCACAGCCTCACCCAGACCTGGGGGCACGCGGCCTCACCCAGACCCGGGGCGCGCGGCCTCACCCGGGCTAGTTTTTGCCCATTGAGCATGATGTTAGCTGTGGGTTTATCATACATAGCTTTTATTATGTTGAGGTATGATCCTTCTATCCCCACCTTGTTCAGAGTTTTTATCAAGAAATGGTGATGCATTTTATCAAATGCTTTTTCTGCATCAATTGCTATGACTATGTGATTTTTATCTCTCAATTTGTTTATGTGATGAATCATGTTTATTGATTTGCAGATATTGTACCATCCTTGCATTCCTGGGATAAATCCTACGTGGTCATGGTGTATGATCTTTCTGATGTACTGCTGGATCCGATTTGCTAGAATTTTGTTGAGGATTTTGGCATCTATGTTCATGAGGGATATTGACCTGTAATTCTCTTTCATTGTGTTGTCTTTATCTGGTTTTGGTATTAGGCTGATGCTGCCTTCATAGAAGGGGCTTGGAAGTGTTCATTCTTCTTGAATTTCTTGGAATAGTCCGAGGAGGATAGGTTTTAGTTCTTCCTTGAGTTTTGGGTAAAATTCCCCTGTGAAGCCGTCTGGCCCCGGGATTTTGTTTGCTGGAAGCTTTTTGATGACTGCTTCAATTTCTTCCATAGTTATTGGTCTATTGAGCTGTTTAGATTCTTCCTGATTGAGTTTTGGAAGGTTATATTTTTCTAGGAATATGTCCATTTCCTCCAAGTTGTCCAGTTTGTTGGAATAAAGTTATTCGTAGTATTTTGTAACAATCCTTTTTATTTCTGTGGGGTCTGTTGTTACTTCACCTCTTTCATTTCTGATTTTTTAATTTGGGTCCTCTCTCTTTGCTTCTTAGTGAGCCTCGCTAGAGGTTCATCAATCTTGTTTATCCTTTCAAAAAACCAGCTCTTGGTTTTGTTGATCTTTTGTATTGTTTCTTTGGTCTCTATGTCGTTTATCTCCACTCTGATCTTTGTTATTTCCTTCCTTCTGCTTACACTGGGCCTTTCTTGTTGCTCTCTCTCTAACTCTTTGAGTTGTTGGGTTAGGTAATTTATGACCATTGTTTCTTGTTTTTTGCAGTAGGCTTGAAGAGCTATGAACTTCCCTCTCAGGACTGCTTTCTCTGTGTCCCATAGATTTTGGATTGTTGTGTTTTCATTGTCATTTGTTGCCATGATATTTTTTATTTCTTCCTTGATGTCTTTGGTAACCCAGTCATTGTTTAATAGCATGCTGTTTAGTCTCCATGTGTTTGATTTCTTTGGATTGTTTTTATTGTAGTTGATTTCCAGTTTTATGCCGCTGTGATCTGAGAAGATACTTGATATGATTTCTATCTTCTTAAATTTGGAGAGACTTTGCCTATGTCCTAACATATGGTCTATCTTTGAAAATGACCCATGTGCCCTTGAGAAGAATGTATATTCTGTGGCTTTGGGGTGAAATGTTCTGAAGATGTCAATTAATTCCATCTGGTCTAATTTGTCATTTAGGATTGATGTTTCTTTGCCGATTTTTTGTTTAGAGGATTTGTCCAACGGTGATAGTGTGGTATTAAAGTCTCCTACTATGAGTGTATTGCTGTCAATCTCTCCCTTGATATCCTCCAGGAGTTTTTTTTATGTATTTGGGTGCTCTTGTATTGGGTGCATATATGTTTATCAGAGTTATTTCTTCTTGATGTATTCCTCCCTTTAGTATTATGAAGTGGCTTTCCTTATCTCTTGTTATGTCCTTCACTTTGAGATCTAATTTATCAGATATAAGTATTGCTACTCCAGCTTTTTTTCATTTCCATTCAACCTGGAAAACCTTTTTCCATCCCTTCACCCTCAGTCTCTGTGCATCTTTTTTTCTGAGGTGGGTTTCTTGTAGACAGAAGATATATGGGTCTTGGTTTCTTATCCAATCCGTTACCCTGTGTCTTTTGATTGGGGCATTTAATCCATTGACATTTAAAGTTGTTATTGAAAGGGACTTATTTGTCGCCATTCTTATTCTTTACCCCAGTGTTCCTTCTTCGCTTCCTATATATATTTTTTTACAGCAGATCTTTTAACATTTCTTGCATTGCTGGTTTAGTGGTGATAAATTCCCTTAGACCTTTTTTGTCTGTGAAGCTCCTGATTTCACCTCCAATTTTGGTTGATAGCCTTGCTGGGTACAGTATTCTTGGATTCAGACCCTTCCTTTGCATGACTTTGTAGATTTCATTCCATTCCTTTCTGGCCTGATGAGTTTCTGTTGAGAAATCAGTTCCTAGTCTGATGGGATTTCCTTTGTATGTAACTTTGGGTCTCTCTCTGGCTGCTTTTAAGATTCTTACTTTGTCGTTGGTGTTTGCCAATTTAATTATAATGTGCCTTGGTGTTGGTCTTTTGGGGTTCGTTTTGCTTGGAACTCTGTGAGCTTCTTGGATTTGTGTGGGTTTTTTCTTCCCTATATCGGGGAAGTTTTCTGTCATTATTTCTTCTAACACGTTTTCTATCCCTTGCCCAGTTTCATCTCCTTCTGGAACCCTTATTATGCGGATGTTGTTTTGTTTCATGTTGTCCCACAGTTCCCTTAGGCTCTCCTACTGCTTTTTAATTTTTTTGAGAAGCTGCTCTAATTGGGTATTTTTCACCACCTTGTCTTTTAGCTCACTGATGCGGTCCTCTGCTTTTTCTAGTCTACTCTTGATGCTTTCTATTGAGTTCTTTACAGCAGTGATGTCATTTTTCATTTCTTCTTGGTTCTTCTTCATTTCCTTTTGTTTCTTACTCATATTGTCCAATTTGTCTTCCATTCTTTTCAGCCACCTTATGACCATTTCTCTAAATTCTTTCTCTGACATGTTGTTAGCCTCTCTTTTGTTAACTGCCTTTTCTGGTGATGCCTGCTTTTCATTCATATGCAGGCTATTTCTTTGTCTCCCCATGGTCTCTCTTCTCAGGATGTCTGGTTATGTAGTTCTCTCTCTGCTGCATTGATTTAAAGCCACAAAATAAAACACAACCACGTACAAAACACAAGGCACTGAACGGAAATGTATTCACGCTATTTATAACACCCAATAAGGGTGACCACCAGAGAAAGGCAAATTAGGTGATACGAGAGAAAGTAGAAGAGGAAAAAGAAAAAAAAAGAAAAGAAGGAGTGCCAAAATGTAATTGGGAAAAGGAAAAACAAAAGTAAGAGATAAAATAAAGTGACTAAGAAAGAAAAATGGAACAAACTATATCTATGGGGAGAAAACTCCAAGAGAACAGCCACTAATCCCAGCAAATGCCAGCAACAAGTACCTGGAGATTAATACAAACTACAAACAACAACTAATATCAAGGAAGACGAGGGAAAATAGAAGCAAAAAACAAACAAAAACAAAGCAAACAAAAAAGGATAAGCAAAACAATCTCACAAAAAAGCATAAAGAATCAATATAGTCAACATTCAAGCAAACAACAGCATAAGGACAGAGAGAAAAACAATTTTTTGGATAGTTAAGACAGAGAAGAGAGAGGTGTGTGTACTTGGAGCAGGGGATTGGAAATTAGATATATAAGTAGGGTGAAATTTTAACAGAGGGTAAACAGAAAGAATAGAGAAAATCTAAAGCAGGAAAATGTAAGAGAAACAGGTCATCAAAAGGGGAAATGTTAGGAAGAGAGTGATGACATAAAGATAGAGTTGAGATAGAGTAAAACGATGCAAAATGAAAAATGAGAATAGAATGTAGAACACTAATCCCAAAGTAAAATAAAGTGAAAATAAAATGACACTTTAAAAAAAAAAGGTAAAATAGTAGTAGTGATAATACTGATTGAAAATAAAAATGTAATAATTAAAAATGTAAAATCAAGTGAGGAAAAAAGAAAAAAATTAGTTTCTGAAGTAAAAGATGAAGAAAATAAAAATAAAAAACAATAAAAAATAAAAAGTAAAAAAATAAAATGTGCAGTAGTGAAGGTCATTTACTTCCTCTATTTTTCTGTTTGGCACACCTGTTTCCCAGTCAGGACAGTGTTGCAGATCCTTGTGTTCCACTGCTCCTCAGTGTTGTAAGCCAGTCTTGATTTTTAAGCAGGCAGTGTCTTAATTTCTCATATTCCTTTATTTTTGATTACTCAAGAGTCAATTTGTGATTCAGCCCCTGGGTGGCAGGGTTTCTGGATTGACTTCCGGGTCTATATGGCCTCTCTAGCCTTCTATCCCTGTGGCACTCAATACCAGTTTGTGGGAGTGGGCTGCCTCAGAGCCAGCTCTCTGAAAGTCACTTCCGGCTCTAATCCCCAGGTTCCAGAAAAACTACTTTCCCCTGCAGTTTCCCGGGATGTCCCCAATTGGGTGATCCTATGTATTTTGCTTAATAATCAGAAGCAAGGATTTGAAGAGGAAAAAGCCCAAGTGTGCGAACAACAGGGCTGCAGGCAAGTCTGCGTATCCTGCTTTCCCCATTGGGTCCAAGAAGCCAGCACACTTTTAAGATCCTTAGGCTTTTCTTTTGCGTCAGAACAAAATGGGTTGCTTTTTAGAGATCCCTTCTGTTAGCAGCTCTGAGGACCCCTTTTCACATTCACAGATCACACCAACCCCAACAGCCATGGACTTTTCTAGACACAGACCTTCCCCGGTGCTCCAGCTCCCACAGTGTGCGTGTTTCTCTCTCCCGCAGGGACCAGAGACCTCACCTTATCCCAACCGAAATCTGACCTTTCCATGGTGGAGTGTAGACTTCCTCTGAAACTGTGTGTTTGCACCAATTGGGGACCGGTGTTCTGGGGCTCGCAGCTGTTCAGTGGTCGCTGCAGTTGCAACTTTTCAAGCTTCCAATAAGATCCACTTTCCCCTTCAAGATGGTGTGGTCTCCACATCCGAGCCAGTCACTCTGACAGAGAACCCAGCCGCAGTGGGGCCTGCCCAGTCAGGGGAACCTCGTCCAGCAGTCTCCCCGACCTTCTCCTGGAATTTAGCTGTCCTTTAACTCACCAACAAATACTCCCCATGCGACCCTCAGGATCCGATTTGCCAGAATTTTGTTGAGGATTTTGACATCTATGTTCATGAGGGATATTGGCCTGTAATTTTCTTTCATTGTGTTGTCTTTATATGGTTTTGGTATTAGGGTGATGCTGGCTTCATAGAAGGAGCTTGGAAGTGTTCCTTCCTCTTGAATTTTTTGGAATAGTCTGAGGAGGATAGGTTTTAGTTCTTCCTTGAATGTTTGGTATAACTCCCCTGTGAAGCCATCTGGCTCAGGCTTTTGTTTGCTGGGAGCTTTTTGATGACTGCTTCAATTTCTTCCATAGTTACCGGCCTATTGAGATTTTTTAGAATCTTCCCGATTGAGTTTTGGAAGGTTGTATTTTTCTAAGAATATGTCCATTTCCTTTAGGCTGTCTAGGTTGTTGGAGTAGAGTTGCTCATTGTATGTTTTAACAATCCTTTGTATTTCTGTGGGGTCTGTTGTTATTTCGCCTCTCTCATTTCTGATTTTGTTTATTTGAGTCCTCTCTCTTTACTTCTTGGTGAGCCTGGCTACAGGTTCATCAATCTTGTTTATCCTTTCAAAGAACCAGCTCTTAGTTTCATTGATCTTTTGTATTGTTTTTTTGGTCTCTATGTCGTTTACTTCTGCTCTGATCTTTATTATCTCCTTCCTTCTGCTCACTCTGGGCTTTTCTTGTTGCTCTCTTTCTAATTTTTTGAGTTGTAGAGTTAGATGATTTACTACCATTTTTCCTTGTTTATTGAGGTAGGCTTGTAGAGCATAAACTTCCCTCTCAGGACTGCTTTCATTGTGTCCCATAGATTTTGGATTGTTGTGTTTTTGTTGTCATTAGTTTCCAGGATGCCTTTAATTTCTTCTTTGATCTCTTTGGTAACCCAGTCATTATTTAATAGCATGCCATTCAGTTTCCAAGTGTTTCAGATTTTTGGATTGTTTTTATTGTAGTTTATTTCTAATTTTATGGCATTGTGGTCTGAGAAGATGCTTGGTATCATTTCAATCTTCTTGAATTTGGCGAGACTTTGTTTGTGACCCAGTATGTGGTCTATTTTTGAAAATGTCCCATGTGCACTTGAGAAGAACGTATATTCCGTAGCTTTGGGGTGAAATGTTCTGAAGATGTAAGTTAAGTCCATCTGATCTAGTGAGTCATTTAGGATTGCTGTGTCTTTGCTGATTTTTTGTCTAGAGGATTTATACAGTGATGTCAGTGGTGTATTAAAGTCCCCTACTATGATTGTATTGTTGTCGAACTCTCCCTTGATATCTTCCAGGAGTTTTGTTATGTATTTGGGTGCTCCAACATTGGGTGCATATATGTTTATCAGGGTTATATCCTCTTGTTGTATCGATCCCTTTAGCATTATGAAGTGTCCTTCCTTATCTCTTGTTATGACATTTACTTTGAGGTCTATTTTGTCAGATATAAGTGTTGCTACCCCAGCTTTCTTTTCATTTCCATTTGTCTGAAAGATATTTTTCAATCCCTTAACTTTCAATCTGTGTGAGTCTCTTGTTCTGAGGTGGGTCTCTTGTAGACAGCATATATATGGGTCATGTATTTTTATCCATTCAGCCACTCGATGTCTTTTGATTGGAGCATTTAGTCCATTTACATTTAAAGTTATTACTGAAAGGTATTTGTTTTTAGTCATATCTATTTTTGTGTCTTTGTTCCTTCTTACCTGTTTATTTCTTCTTTTTACAGTATTCCCATTAGCATTTCTTGCATTGCTGGTTTGGTGGTAATAAACTCCCTTAGCCTTTTTTTTGTCTGCGAAGCTCCTGATTTCCCCTTCAATTTTGATTGATAGTGTTGCTGGATAGATTATTCTTGTATTCAGTCCTTTGCTTTGCAACACTTTGTATACCTCCTTCCATTCCCTTCTAGCTTGATGTGTTTCTGTTGAGTAATCATTTGATAATCTGATGGGTGTTCCTTTGTAGGTAACTCTCTGTCTCTCTCTTGCCGCCTTTACGATTCTCTCTTTGTCAGTTATATTTGCCATTGAAATTATGATGTGTCTTGGTGTGGGTTCTTTGGGGTTGATCCTGCTTGGGACTCTGTATTTGTGTAACTTTTTTCTTTTCCATATCCGGGAAGTTTTCTGTCATTATTTCTTCAAATAGATTTTCTAATCCTTGCTGCTCTTCTTGTCCTTCTGGCAGCCCTATTATACATATGTTACTTCATTTCATGTTGTCCCAAAGCTCCCTTAGGCTTTCCTTCTGCTTTTTACTTTTTCTCCAATTGCTGTTCAGATTGAGCTTGTTTCTGTACCTGATCTTCTAACTCACTAATTCATTCCTCTGCTTCTTCTCGTCTACTGTTGAAACTTTCCATGGTGCTTTTTTTTTTAATTGTAGCTATATCACTTTTCATTTATTCCTGATTCTTGCATAAGTTGTTGATTTTCTCATCCATCCGATGTATAAGTTCCACGACCATTACTCTGAACTCTTTTATGGTCATGTTGCATGCTTCAATTTCACTAATTTCTTTCTTGGCGACTCCTCATTTTCTTTCCTATGTGGATTGTGTTGTCTCCCCATTCTGACTATCACCAGAAGGTTCAAGCTTCAATTTGCATGGACCTGGGCCGTGTGCCTTGGGAACTTTGCACCACCCGAGTTTCACTGAAGTGCTCTAACACTAGGACATGTGGCTGCCATGGGTTGGTGGGAACCAGGCTTGGCCAGGGTCAGTGTCCCCAGTGTTCAGTGTGGTCTCATGTGCGCACTTAGAATCAGGGACCCTGCCTGCACCACACTGTTAGTGTGTGCCGAAAATGAGTCCCTTAGCGCATGCCAGAAGTCAGAATTTCCCTGTGTCTGCACCAAGAATCAAGTGTCAGAGTCTCTGTTGCCTCGTGTGGCTTCTCATTGAGAATCAGGGTCCCTGTGTGTGTATGCACCAAGAATTGGAGTCACTGGCTCTTAGTGTGAATGCGCTGTGAGTCAGGGATCCCAGGCGCACACAGTAAGAAACAGTCAAGTCAGTCATTCTCAGTGCTGTCTCTTGCCAGGAGAATTTGGGTCCCGGTTACCATGGAGGACTGGATTGCACAATAGCTCTGTGGCGTGCTTGCGCTGCGGAAAACTGACTTCCGTGTGTGCTTGTCCAGAATCAAAGGCAGGTGGCACTGCCGCCCTGCGTGGGGTTCGGGTTTGGTCACCCGATTGCATTGCGGGGAACAGATTCCAGTCTCTCAAATTCCAGTAACAGCACTGGGGTCAGTGCGTGCTCTCTCTACTGAGCCAAACCGGCTAGGGCTTCGCGCACTCTCAAATTCCCCAAGGGGAGCTGCCTCCCGTGCTTGCTCTCAAATTCCCCATAGGAGCATTGCAGCTTGGGCAAGGGGCGGGTCTATCAGTTACTACGGCGCTATCCGAGAGCCTGCGGGGAAGGGAATAGACTCTTTGACTCACAGAAATCTGCTGCGGGAAAGTCTGGATTCTTGTCTGTTGGTCTGAAGCTGTGGTCGCAGTTCTCTCTACCCTAATTCTAAAACCAGACAAAGGCACCACAAACAAAGAGAACTACAGGCCAATATCATTGATGAACCTAGATGCTAAAATCTTCAATAAAATTCTAGCAAATTGGATCCCACATTACATTAGAAAGATCATACATCATGACCAAGTGGGATTTATTGTAGGGATGCAAGGATGATACAATATCTGAAAATCAATACATGTGATACATCACATAAACAAATTGAGAGACAAAAATCACATAAATATATCAATTAATGCAGAAAAAGCATTTGACAAAATCCAACACCCTTTCTTGATAAAAACTCTCAGCAAAGTGGAAATAGAGGAATCATTCCTCAACATAATAAAAGCCTTATATGAGAAACCTACAGCCAACATCATACTCGATGGCAAAAACTAAAACCATTTCCCCTAAGAACAGGAACAAGACAGGGATGCCCGCTTTCACCACTCCTGTTCAACATAGTACTGGAAGTACTAGCCATTGTGATCAGACAAGAAGAAGAAATAAAAGGCATCCAAATTGGAAAAGAAGAAGTAAAACTGTCCTTATTTGCAGATGGCATGATACTGTACATAGAAAGCCCCAAAGACTCCCTCAAAAAACTACTAGACTTAATAAATGAATTAGGCAATGTAGCAAGATAGAAAATTAACACCCAGAAATCTATAGCTTTTTTTATACACCAATAACGAACTCACAGAAAGAAAAACTAAAAAACAAAATAAAATAAAAATAAAAAAAGAAATCGCCATTTACCATTGTACCAAAAAATTAAGATACCTAGGAATAAACTTAACTGACGAGGTTAAAGAACTGTACTCAGAAAACTACAGGACATTGAAAAAAGAGGTAGAGGAAGACATAAACAAATGCAAGAATATACCATGTTCATGGATTGGTAGAATCAACATCATTAAAATGTCTATACTACCAAAAGCAATTTATAGATTCAATGTAATCCCCATTAAAATGTCAATGGCATATTTCACAGATCTAGAACAAACTCTCTAAAAATTCATCTGGAATTAAAAAAAAACACACAAAAAAAAAACGAATAGCAATCCTGAGAAAGAAGAACAAAGTTGGAAGGAGCACAATACCAGATATCAAGGTTCTCAAAAACTGCCTGGTACTGGCACAGTAATAGACATATAGACCAATGTAAAAGAACAGAGAACCCACAAATATACCCAAGGCATTATGCTCAATTAATATTTGACAAAGGAGGCAAGAGCATACAATGGAGTCAAGACAGTCTCTTTATAAATGGTGCTGGGGAAATTTTGTCAGATAAGTGCAAAAAATGAAATTAGATCACCAAATTACACCATACACAAAAATAAACTCAAAATGGTTAAAGGATTTAAATGTAAGATGGGAAACCAGAAAAATCTTAGAAGACTCCATAGGCAGCAAAATAACAGACTTATGTCATAACAATATCTTTACGGATACAGCTCCTAAGGCAATGGAAATGAAGGAGAAAATAAACAAATGGGAGAACATAAAAATAAAAAGCTTCTCAAAAGAAACCATCAACAAAACAAAAAGAAAGCCCACTCATGGGAGAACATATTTGTCAATGCTATTTCAGATAAGAGTTTAATCTCCAACATTTACAGGGAGCTCATATAACTTAACAAAAGGAATATAAACAATCCAATCAAAAAATGGACAAAGGACCTAAATAGACACTTTTTGAAAGAGAACATATAGAAGGCCGAGAGAAATATGGAAATATGCTCAAAGCCACTAATCATCGGAGAGATGCAAATCAAAACAATAATGAGGTATCATCTCACACCTGTCAGAATGGCTATCATCAACAAATCAACAAATGACAAGTGCTGGCGAGGATGTGGAGAAAAAGGAGAAAAAGTAACCCTCGTGCACATGCAGACTGGTGTAGCCACTGTGGAAAACAATATGGAGTTTTCTCAAAAAGTTAAAAATGGAACTCCCATTTGACCCAATAATCCCACTTCTAGGGATATATCCCAAGAAACTAGAAACACCAATCAGAAAGGAAAACCTAGCAGTACAATTTACAATAGCTAAGATTTGGAAACAGCCTAAGTGCCATCAGCAGATGAGTGGTTTAAAAAACTGTGGTACATCTACACAGTGGAATACTACACTGCTGTAAAACGGAAGGAACTCCTACCATTTGCAGCAGCATGGATGGAACTGGAGAGTATTATGCTAAGCCAAATAAGCCAGTCAGAGAATGATAAGCATCACATGATCTCACTCATTTGTGGAATATAATGAACATCATAAATTGATGAACAAAAATAGATACAAAGACAAAGAAACATTGAATAGACTGTCAAAAGTCAGCGGGAAGGCAGGGGAGGGTTGGGGGAGTAAGAGATCAACCAAAGGACTTATATGCATGTTTATGAGAATAGCCAATGGACATCCACACTAGGGAGGTGAGGGGATGTGCCGGGGGAGTTGGGGAGGCCAGGGGAAGGTCAATAGGGGAAAAAGAAGCCATATGTTCTACTATTTGTAATACTTTAAACAATAAAATTGGTACATCTACACAATGGAATAGTATGCTGCTATAAAAAAGAAGGAACTTTTACCATTTGTAACAGCATGGATGGAACTAGAGAGCATTATGCTAAGTGAAATAAGCTAGTCAGAGAAAGATAAATATCACATGATCTCACTCATATATGGGATATAATGATGAACATAAACTGATGAACAAAAGTATATCCAGAGACAAGGGGCAGGGGAGGAGGGGTTAAAGATCAACCAAAGGACTTGTATGAATGCATATTAACACTAGAGGCCCGGTGCACGAAATTCGTGCACTGGGGAGGGTGTCCCTTAGCCCAGTTTGCACTCTCTCTAATATGGGACCCCTCGGGGGGTGTCCAACTGCAGGTTTAGGCCCGATCCCTGTGGAATCGGGCCTAAACCTGCAGTTGGACATCCCTCTCACAATCTGGGACCGCTGGCTCCTAACCGCTCACCTACCTGCCTGATTGCCCCCTAACTGCTCCCTTGCTGGCCTGATTGCCCCCTAACTGCTCCTCGGTGGGTCTGATTGCCCCCAAATACCCTCCCCTGCTGGCCTGATCACCCCCAAGGCTTTTATTAGTATAGATATGACCCTGCATAGAAAATTTTACTAACCTTGCTTTACAATAAGGGTTTGATGATTGAATCATTAGGACAAGACACCAAGATTTCCTTTCTTTGAATAGTGGAGGGAGTACTTATCTTGTCTTTAAGTTGCCCGGAAATTAAAATGAGATAATGACTTAGAAAAGTATAAAAGCACCATATAAAGACAACTGTCTTTTTAATGAAGTGGTAAAATGAAAAACACTATTTTTATTCTCCCCTTCTGCGGAGGCCTGATGCAGCGGGGATCTCTCTTTTCCATGGCCAGCACGGACAGAGATGAAACTGGTTCTTGATAGAGGCGTCCGGGGATTGAGAAATAAAGAAATAAAGAGACACAGAAGTAGATGCAAGGTGGGTCCCGGGTGGGTCGCTGACCTCTTCTGCTGGAGAGACAGACGACTGCCCTGAGCCACGCAGCACATTTATTTATACTCCCATATCCAAGGAGGTTTCACCAGAAAACTTAAGATTAAAGGAGCTTGGGAGGGCCCAGGTCTATTTCATTTCCTCTTTTCTGGTGCTAGACTGGTTCCACATTTCAAAGACCTCTTCCGGAACCTAGACAAAGGTAAGCCAGGAACTGACAACACCTCCGCACTCCTGGGGTGGGGGTGCAACTGACATGACTCCGCCAATATCTCGGGCTTAGTCAACAGCAATCTAAAGAATGTCCATGTGTCTTCCCAGGGGGCCCTCTACACCCTTCCTTCCTTTACAGCTTTAATTTAAACTTTGAAATTTATAAAAATTTCACTCCAATTTTCATTTATTTACATTCAACATTATTTTGTATTGGTTTCAGGTTTTATATTAGTTACAGAATAGTGGTTAGACAATCATATACTTTACAAAGTGTTCCCCGATATTTCTAGTACCCACCTGGCATCATACCATCATTACAACACTATTGACTGTATTGCCTATTTAAGTGACAATGGGTTTACAGGTTCCTTTCAGTCTTTCTTTTGTGTTGCTCGTCCTTCCTTTTCTTTCTCACTTCTTCCCTCATTTTCTTTATATAGTATCTCAATTGGCCATCAAAGCTCAGTGAAGGCACTGGGACACGCTTCATCTATTTTATAGACCAGGAAACTGAGGCCAATTCCAGTTGGCTGTGGAACTTGACTCAGCACACAGAAAGCCCTCAGAGCCATGCTCTTTGCACTTCCTAAGGGGCAGCCGCCCGGCAAACAGAGCAAACCTTTCAGTCAGGCTTCCGAGCCGCTTTCTCGAGCACCTCTTCATTGCAGATGCTTTACATTCTTTCCTCTCCCCGTCCCCTGCCCCCCATTCTTTACTGCCCCCGCTTCTCCAGAGCAGGTGGAAGGCTTCACACTCACTGCCTAGGCACACTCACCCCGGGCTTGCTTTTGGGTCAAGGCAGGAGCAGAAGTCACTGCCTCTGAAGTGTGAAGGCCACCTGAGCGAGGCCCATTAGCACTGGGAGCTTCTCTGAATCACCTCAGTCAGTCCAGCACCCTGCAGTGCAGCACCCCACCACTGAGGTGGCACCACCCCTCAACCCCCGCCTAAGGGGTGAGGGTCCTTGCCCCACTGCCAGGAGTCCTTCCATGCCCCTTGGTCCCTGGCTGGGCCCACCCACGTCTTGGGGGCACTGCAGAACCTCTGTCTCTCTGCAGATGAGGCAGATCCCTGCCCTAGGTCTCCGCGAAGCTATGAATCTGTGGCCAGAGGCCTGGTCTGGGTCTCAGCAACCCCATGCCTGCAATGTTCCTAGGGACCCCGGGAGCGGCTGGGCAGGCCGGCCACGCCCCCCGGGTTGCCAATCTTCCCAGGGACCCCCGGGAGCAGCTGGAAGAGCCCGGTCACGCCCCCACCTCCCCCCCCCCCGGTTGCTGATCTCCCCAGGGACCCCAGGGAGCGGCTGGGCAGGCCCAGCCACAGCCCCCCCAGTTGCTGATCTCCCCAGAGACCCCCAGGAGAGGCTGGGCGGGTCTGGCCTCGCCCCCCTGGGCCACGATCTCCCCAGGGACCCCCGGAGCGGCTGGGCAGCCTGGAACGAAGATGACTGGGCGCCACCATCTTGAACTTCTCAATGGTCGGATAGGACCCCCCGAGTTCTGCCCCCCAGCCTCCCGCTGGCCCAATTGTAGGTGTAGCGGAGTGATGGTTATTTGCATATTACCCTTTTATTACATAGGATAACCAATGGACACAGACGCTGGGGCAGTAGGGGCCTGCCCTCAGGGGTGGGAGTGGCCGGGGGGGCATCAATCGGGGGTAAAAGGAGACATATGTAATACTTTAAACAATAATTTAAAACAAACAAACAAATGTAATCACATTAAGGTGAACATCAAAGGCATTCTTGAGGAGCAGGGCAGACAAAAAAATGCAGCCTGAAGGGCTTATGTAGAAATTGGAAGAGAAACATGCTTTGGGCCAGGACAGTAGTTTAAGAAATGAGGTTTCAGGTGCAGATGATCTATATGTAATTCTCATCTAAGGAGTTCTCATTATTTTCCCCATTATCCCATAGCCCATTGCTTCTTCAGTGTGCACTCCACTGTTCTTCCCACTTAGCAGATAAAGAATCTGTAACTGGGGAACTTTGGTGAAGTAAGAGTACCAATAAATTGTGGCACATATATATATAAAATGAAATCTAAGCTGATATTAAAAGAACAAGATAAATCCATTTTTACTGATGTAAGAAAATTCAATAAAACATTAGGAAAAGGGAAAAGGGGAAGAGGTTTATATATGTATCTATATCATGATGCAATTTATGTTTTAAAACCCTCAAGACTACATAGAGTAGGTGAATGTAAGGGCATTAAAGGGACTTGTGGATAGGTAGAGGTGGAAAAATGTGGGGGGGGATAAATAGGGATGGAAAGAGACAGCTTTGGGTGATGGGTGCACATGCAATATGCAGATGATGTTTTGTTGAGTTGTACACTTGAAACAAGTATGATTTTGTGAACCAATGTCACCCCAACAAATCCAATTAATTTTTTTAAAAGTGAAGATAAGACCAGCGGTATGCACACTATTAATGTTGGCTACTTTTAGAAAATGAACTTGACAGCTGTTGATAGAGACAGTCATCTCTCATTGTATATACTTTGAGAAATTATAATAATGAATGCGGATTATTTTTTGCAGCATACACAAGCATTTTGAAAAGGAAAATGGTTTAAGAATTGGAAATGAGACCAGTATGACTCTCATAAGCTTTACCCTCAAATCCTATATTCTTCTCATCCACCAATACAAATTCAGAGGGCAAATTCAGTTCCAGACTCTCACACATACTTTCCTTTCAGCCTAGAATATCCTCTTTCTCCTCTTTTCCCTATTTTCACATGGTTAATTTCTTCTTGTCCTGCCATTTTGTCTTCATGGCTGGAGTAAACTTTAGGCAGTAAAAAATGCAAATTCTATCTTACTTAATAATAGACAAACATGTAAATTGACCATACCTCTGCTACACCACCAGCCAATCAGGAGTGATATGCAAATCAACCCAACAAAGATGGCGGTTGATTTGCATACCCAGCCGCTGAGTGATGGGAGTGGGAAGAGGCGGCTCCAGGGCCTGAGTGGAAAGTTGCTGGGCCAGAGTGGAAAGGCGGTGCCGGCATCCAGGGAAAGGGAAGCCCATTCTAGCATGAATCTTCGTGCATCGGGCTTCTAGCGTGACCATAAGGGAGGACTGCTTTTACATCTTATTCTTCACTACAACTTAGAACTAGCACAGTAGATACAAAATATTTGTCTTAGCTCAAGCTGCTATAACAAAATACCATAAACTGGGTGGCTTAAACAACAAACATTTATTTTTCACAGTTTTGGAGGTTGGAAGTCCAAGATCAGAGTGCCAGTGAGGTCAAATTTTTGATGAGGGCTCTCTTCTGAACGGTAGAAATCTGACTTCTCATATCTTTACATGGTGGAAAGGAAGCAAGCTAGTTCGCCATCCTCATCTTATAAGAGCATTAATCCCATTTATGAAGGCTCCACCCTTATGACCTAATTACTCACCAAAACCCCACATCCTATACCCTTATTTTGGGGTTAGTGTTTCAACATATGAATTTTGAGGGGACACAAACATTTAGTCCATAGCAATTCTTATACATGGGATAGATGTGTACATCACACAGGTCAAGAGAAGTGAGTTTGAAGATTAAAAACAAATTTGTATCTTTACTTAGAGACTGTCAATTCTCTCTTTTTAATTTTTTTTATTTTTTTAAATAAATCTTTGTTGTTCAGATTATTACAATTATTCCTCTTTTTTCCCCCCATAGCTCCCCTCCACCCGGTTCCCACCCCACCCTCTGCCCTTACTCTCCCCCCCACTGTCCTCATCCATAGGTGTACGGTTTTGTCCAGTCTCTTCCCGCACCCCCACACCCCTTTCCCCTGAAAATTGTCAGTTCACTCCCTTTCTATGCCCCTGATTCTATTATATTCACAAGTTTATTCTGTTCATCAGATTTTTTATTCACTTGATTTTTAGATTCACTTGTTGATAGATATGTAATTATGTTCATAATTTTTATCTTTACCTTTTTCTTTTTCTTCCTCTTTTTAAAGAATACCTTTCAGCATTTCATATAATACTGGTTTGGCGGTGATGAACTCCTTTAGCTTGTTCTTATCTGTGAAGCTCTTTATCTGACCTTCAATTCTGAACGATAGCTTTGCTGGGTAGAATAATCTTGGTTGTAGGTTCTTGTTGTTCATCTCTGAATATTTCTTGCCACTCCCATCTGGCCTGCATTGTTTCTGTTGAGAAATCAGCTGACAATCGTATGGGTGCTCCCTTGTAGGTAATTAACTGTTTTTCTCTTGCTGCTTTTAATATTCTCTCTTTGTCTTTTGCTCTTGGAATTTTAATTATGATGTGTCTTGGTGTGGTCCTCTTTGGATTCCTTTTGATTGGGGTTCTCTGCACTTTCTGGACTTGTAAGTCTATTTCTTTCACCAGGTGGGGAAGTTTTCTGTCATTATTTCTTCATATAGGTTTTCAGTATCTTGCTCTCTCTCTTCTGGCACCCCCATAATTCGTATGTTGGTATGCTTGAAGTTGTCCCAGAGGCTCCTTACACTATCTTCATATTTTTGGATTCTTTTTTTCTTTTTGGTTTTCCAGTTGGGTGCTTTTTACTTCTTTATATTTCAAATCTTTGACTTGATTCTTGCAATCCTCTAGTCTGCTGTTGGATCTCTGTATATTATTTGTTATTTCAGTGTATGCTTAATTTCTAGTTGGTCCTTTTTCATATCCTCGAGGGTCTCGCTAAATTTATCGGCCTTTTCTAGGAAATTCTTGAAAAACCTTATAACTGTGGTTTTGAACTCTATACCCAGTAGTTTGCTTTCCTCCATTTTTTTCATTTGTGACCTGCTTCTTTGTCTCCGCATTTTGGCTGCTTCCCTGAGTTGATAGAGTGGCTTTGTGTGATAGGTGTCCTATAGGGCCCAGTGGCTCAGCCTCCCCAGTTACCTGAGGTGGACACTCTTGGTGCACACTATGTGGGCTGTGTGCACAGTCTTGTTGTAGTTAAGCCTTGATTGTTGCTGGTATCACTGGGAGGAATTGACCTCCAGGCCAATTGGCTGTGCGGATCAGCTGTGTCTACGCTGGGAGAACTTCTGTGCTGGAGACACCCTTATGAGACAAGACTTGCAAAAGCCTCTGTGCTCAGCTTGGATGGGGTGGTGTCTCTGGGTGGAGCAGACAGCAATGGCTTCCTGTCAACCTTGCCCTAAGGGGCCCCACAGTAATCGTTGCAAGCACCTCTGAGAGAAAGCCACCCTCGAGTTTCGCCCACTGCCAGACAGTCCAATTTCTCCCCAAATGAGTCTGGGTTCCCAGAGTCTTGCCCAGAACTGGAGTTCAGAGCCATCGGGAGCTTTTGTCTCCCTCCCAATTGAGAAAGCCCAATGGAGAAAGCCAGCCACGTACTCAGTTGCCAGCCCTCTCCATGACCGTGCATCTTGGTACCTCTGCCTTCTGCAGTTCCTATGAGTCTCAGTGTGCTTTTCTCTTTCCTGACAGTCCAGTTTCTCCCCGTATGAGTCTGGGTCCCCAGAGTCTCGCCTGGAACTGGAGTTCAGAGCATTTGGGAGCTTTTTCTCCCCTCCCAGTTGAGAAAGCCAGGCACGTACTCAGTTGCCAGCCCTCTCCTCGCGTGCACCTCAGTACCTCTGCCTTCTGCAGCTCCTCTGAGTCTCAGTGTGCTTTTCTCTTTCCTCATAGTTGTAGAATTTCCACTCAGCCAGCTTTCCTGTGGTTCTGGATGATGTCCGTTTTGTCTTTTTGTTGTAGTTTTGAAATTGTTGTGCGAGGCAGCAGTTTAGGTGTTTACCTATGCCGCCATCTTGGTTTCTCCAACTGTCAATTCTCTTAATCATAGGACAGAGAAAATCAAGAGGAACAAAGAACTGGGAACCAAGCATGTCTTTTAGTGGGAAAAATTTTACATGGCCTCTCTCTGATTAGATGATTCCCTTGACATAGGACAGGGTTTTTTAATCTGGACACTATAGGCATTTTGGGCTGGATAATTCTTTGCTGTAGAGGGTTGTTGTGTGCATTGTAGGATATTTAGCAGCATTCCTTCCCTTTACACACTAGCTGCAAGTAACACAACTCCCCATTTTAACAACAAAATTCTTGCCAAATGTTGCCAAGAAGGCAAAATCACTGACATAGGGTTTTCATGGATATAATACAGCAGTGCTGTATAAAAGACAACACTTTCACGCTCATGTGCACCCCCCTTTTGACACATGATTTGATTGTTACAAGAAGAAGGTACCAAATGAGTGATTATAATTAGTGGATAGGTAGGGGCTTGGGCCAATCAGTTTGTCTTAACCACGTGACACAAGGTTTAATGTGCAGTCAACCTTTATTAAGCATTCTCAGGTTTGAAACTTAGTTCCAATTATTCTCAAGTGATTCTGAAGGTTCATGACACATAGTTATTTGTCAGTGCACTGGGACATGAAATTGTACCATGTACTTTCTGTGGCTGGTACATGGAGGTAAGTTACTTAGGTAGTGAGTGAACCTAGCTGATCACCCACCACAGATAATCATTTTCTTTTTGTTTAAGTGCCTGCATCTTAACATGGCTTTGCTGTTCACTATTGGAAATGGATGATATAGTAATTTTTAGGAATTGGGGGTAGGTTGGAAGAGGTAAAATTTTTTTGTTAAAAGACTGTACAAAGAATTCCAATTTGCAAGTAATGGTGATGAAAGTGATCTAAGAATATGGTGGCTTATATTATTGGTGGAATTTAAGAGCTTTGTGAATTATTTTAGACCTGTATTTATAGGAATGTTAAAGACCCATAAGGTTCCCTTAAATTTTTCAGTCATACCTCACAATTATGGGATATTATATGCTATAGTGGTATTCATAGATTTGGAAATCTGCAAATATTTCAAGACATAACCCTGAAGAATTTTAAGGACATCCTAAAATTTAGGATGCCCCCTACACTCTACACCCCAAATCAAATTTGAACCAATAGGAAGACTGTCTGTATCAATGCCACCAAAAATTTTTCCCCATGGTAATGTACAACTATGTTTCCTATGTGATATTTGGATTATATAACTCCCCTATTCTTAAGCATGTAGTACACTATCCCTACAGCATGTCAAATCCAAATAATAATCTTGTTTGTGAGTAAACTTTTAGGCACAGCACAAAAAGTCTACACTTCATGACTTTCCATCTCTCATTTTTATGAACATTCTCATTCAGTTCTTCACTGTGGCCTTCTTTCCCTAAACCTAGGTTATTTCCTGCTATCTCCATATTGTATAACAGGCCAGGAGAAGCCTAATTAAAGAGTTCCATTTACTTCTTTCCTGCCATATCATATTACTTCTTACCTTACACATTCTACAAAAGACTTACTAGCATGGAAATGCCATGTAGTATAAACTAAAAGAATATCGTTTGTGAATTCAAACAGACCTAGGTTTGAATCCATCTCTGCTACTTCCCAAATGTGTGAGATTGAGCAAATTACTGCATTCATCTCTACAGTTCTCAATAGGTTTGTTGTGAGGATTATGAAAATTGAATTTATCACCTACTATCCCTCACCTCCCCACCTCAAACTTCCTTTACTTTTAATTTTTTCCCCCCATCTTTATTTCATTCAATGGCATCCAGGAGTTTATTCCAGAAACTTCCATCACAATGTCCCATCAGTTCTATGACTTTTATCACATATATATCCCCATCCCTCCATCCACACTATTACCATTCATTCTTCATATCTTGCCTAGACCACTACATTAGCCTTCTAACTTGTCTTCCTCCTTTTATCCTCCATTTTACCCATCAATTCTCCTCATAACTTCTAAGGTGATCTTTTAAAAAAAGATTAATTAGATTCTGTTCATTACCTCTTTAAAACCTTCCAATGGCTTCTACTTGAATTTAGGATACAAATCACATTTTGTATCATGGCCTTCATGAGCATATGTAATTTTCCCCTAGACTATCTTTCTAGACTCATCTCCTACCACTTCTCTATATCACATACCACTAACTAATTCCTCATTCTTGGATTGTAAGTGGTCTCTTTGCTTCCACTTTTACCAACTTTCAATCCATTCTTCAAATAGCAGCTAGAGTTTCTTAGAATGCATAAAATGATAAAGAGGGAAAATAGAGGTTGTCCTAAAAATGTATACACACTTTAACAGCTAACTCTATTACATTTAGAAAAGGAAATGTATTTTAATAAACACTGACCTTATAATTATTTACATTTTTTGGGACACTCTGTATTCCTATATTTACAATTCTACCTCTAAAACATACCTTGAGTTCATCCACTTCTTTCCATTTGCACTCTGGTCTAAGCCATCATCATCTTTCACAAGAATTTCTACAATAGATTCTTACCAGGTTTTCCTACTGCGTGATTTGACCCTTTTAAATCATTCTCTGCATAGTAACTAGGGTGATATTTTGATAAGTTCAATGTAATCATCTCTCTCCCCTATTTAAGACCCTTCAATAGCTTCCTGTTGACTTTAAATAATCAATACAACTGGTTAGCGAATTGGGCTCTGGAGAAAAACTGGCTGGATTATTGGCTTTAGAACCTTGGAAAAGTGACCTCTCTGAGACTCAGTCTACTCACCTCCAAAAGGTAATGATAAGGTTATTTGTGAATCTTACACATGATACATATTCAGTAAAAAGTGATTTGTTTTTACTGTGATTAAAAAATTCAAAATCTTTAAATAGGGCTTACAGAATCCTGCAAGATATCATTCCTATTTATCTTTGCTCCCTCTTTTATCCTTCCCCCTTTGTTCATGATGTTCTACCACTATGGCCATCTTACAGGCTCTTAGAATAGACTAGTAGTTCTCACACTTAAGTTAGGATCAGAATCCTCAGAGGGCTTGATAAAACACAGATGGCTGAGTCCCACCCCCAGGGTTTCTGATTCAGCAGGTCTAGGGTGGGGCCTGAAACTTTGTTTCTCTAACAAGTTCCCAGAAGTTGCTGATATTGATGGTATGAGGACCACACTTTGGGAACCACTGTAATAGCATTCTTTTTTGCCTCAGAGCCCTCCAAACATATATAAACCTTTATCCTTAACATACATCAACTCTAAAAGTTTAACAATCCTCTTTATAAAAGCCTTTTCTTGACCTTATAGACTGGACTAAATATTCTTGATATATGCTTTCATAACATGCATAATATTTGTAATTATTTATATAATTATTTTTGACTTTAATAAACATATGTCAGACTGTCTCATGAAGGCAAGGTTCTGTATGTTGTCTTCAAGTATATGACTCCAGAGCCTGTCCTACTGCTTGGCTCATAGTAGGCTCTCAAAAATTCTTACTGAATGAATGTTATAAACAATTGTATTCTGTATTTAAAAAACAATGGTTTAAGTTCACCCACTGATGCTGTTTGTCTTCACAAATATTCAACTGTCTATTTTTGGTCTGAAACTAGCACCGCTTGCTGTAGTTTCTCTAATCACTACCTTGTTGGCCACAGATTCTTTCTTCTTTCCATACCCCCACATGTATCCCAACCAAATATAGGGCTTTCAATTCTAGCTATACCTTAAAACAACCTGAAGAGCTTTATAGAATGCACTAGGCCCCCCTCTGACCAATTGAATCAGAATTTTTTACATTTTAAAATAGAACTTATATATAAACAATGTCCACAAAGTGCTGGAGGCTAATTCCAGCAGGTCATAAATGCAAGAAGTTCATCAAAATGTTGATAAACATTAGGGCTTCAGCAGGGCTGAGATCTACATATTATTGCCTGCTGCCAGACAACTGAGGCAGTTCCCCCAACCTGATAATACTTTATTGTTTACCAAACCTTACCTTAGATATGCATATCTGCTTTGCTATAAGGCAAAATGTGGGAATAAATAGCCATGGGCCCAGAGATTTGGGGAACTTAGTTACTAGAACTAAGTCTCCTCTGGCTCCCCCAAAATACCTTACAAATTCATATTTCTTCTCTAGCCTCTTTATTAATTTATGCTCCGCCCCTTTTCCAGATTCCTGAACCCTAGTAAATGCTGAAAATGACCCCAGCAACAAGGGATTTTGATGCACGATAAGAGTTGAAAACATTATGCATGAATGAGTCTATCTCTAGAGGTAAAAGTAGTCGTGTGCATGTTAATGGTTCTGCAGCAATACTAGGCTCATGGCTGGTATTCATCTGATACACTCTGAAAAAGTAAGCATTTATTTTGTTGCCTTCATTATTTTATAAGCTCTTAGATCTGTGTTTCTCAAAATGTTATCTGTAATTCTCTGCATCAATATTGCCTGGTGTTCTTGTAAAAATACATGTTCCTGGGTTCAACCTCACTGATTCAGAATTTTGGGTGGGGAGTTGGGGTCAGGGTCAGGAATCTGGGTAATTCCAAACTAGTTTCCTAAGTGATTCTGATGCACATTAATGTACAAGTAGAGTGGTAAGGCATAAACTATGGAAAACAGCATAAAGTTTCCTCAAAACAATTAAAAATGGAACTGACTTATGACCTAATGATTCCACTTCTGGGTATATATTTGAAGAAACCAAAAACATCAATTCAAAAGAATATATACAACCCTATGCTCATTATAGCATTATTTACAGTAGTCAAACTGTGGAAGCAACTGAAGTGACCATCAATAAACAATTGGATAAAGAAGTGTACATATATAAAATGGAATATTACTTGACCATAAAAAGATGACATTTTACCATTTGTGACAGCATGAATGGATCTAGAGCAGTGGTTCTCAACAGAGCCTAAGACCATCGGAAAACACAGATATTTACATTACTATTCATTAACAGTAGCAAAATTACAGTTATGAAGTAGCAACGAAAATAATTTTATGGTTGGAGGTCACCACAACATGAGGAACTGTATTAAAGGGTCGCGGCACTAGAAAGGTTGAAAACCACTGGGAGTATTATGCTAAGTGACATAAGTCAGACAGAGAAAGATTAATATCATATGATTTCACATATGTGTGGAATTTATAGAACAATGTAAACAAACAAAACAGAAACAGATTCATAGATACAGAGAGCATACTGCTGGCTGCCAGAGGAGAGGGGGGTGAAAAATATAAAAGTATTGAGAACTGCAGATTGGCAGTTACAAAATAGTCATGGGGATGTAAAGTACAGCATAGGGAATATCTACACTAATAAAAGAGAAACATGCAAATTGACCACCACTCTGCTACGCCCACCAGCCAATCAGGAGGGAATATGCAAATTAGAAGGACAAAAATGGCAGCTGCCCAGCTGTTCCAAGTGCTGAGTGGTTGGGTGGGGCAGGACGCCTGCTATGAGAGGGAGGGCGGGGGTGGGGGAGGGCGAAGGGATCTACAGGAGCGGCACTCTGGCCCTGCAGTGAAGAGGAAGACTGCACACTCCGGAGTCTGCAGCGAAGACCAAGACGGCAGACTCCAGCCAGGGTCTACAGTGAAGAAGAAGACAGCAGACTCTGGCTGGAGTCCGCAGCAAAGCAGGGAAGACGAAGATGGCAGACTCTGGCCAGAGTCTGCAGCGAAGACAGCAGACTCCAGCTGGAGCCTGCAGCAAAGATGAAGAAGGCAGACTCCGGCCCGGAGTGAAGGCCTGGGTCCCAGGTGCTGGAGGAAAACCGGTGCTGGAAGCCAAGGGAAAAAAGGCCTATTGTATGAATCTCTTCGTGCAACGGGCCTCTAGTAGTCAATAATATTGTAATATATATGAATGGTGCCAGTTGAGTACTGGAAATATCATGAGAAATACTTTGTAAAGTATATAATTGTCTAACCACTATGTTGTATGAAACTAATATAAAGTAATATTGAAATAATATTGAATGTAATTGAAAATTTCTTAAATTAACAAATAAATAAAAAAATAAAATTTAATGTTTTTAAAAAATCAAGTGGTAAGGCATAACAAATAGCCAAGCTTCTAGTTCAAAATGGAAATTTGAACATGTGCATTTAGAGGCTATACATTAAATTAGTTAATAACAACAAAACAAACACTAGCCTTCTAATTGGTCAGAAAAGTAAATGGAACTAGGTTTGAGAAGGCATATTGGCAGTCATTTTAAGACAGAGGGATGGTGAAAAAATTGGCTGCCCACTAGAACACTATCTATGTATAGTAAGTAAAAGAGAAGATGTGTGAATAGTGAAAAAGCAGGGAGCAAGTCAGAAGAATAGATTCCATAAGTTGATCTACCAAGTGACAGCAACTGAAATTTGAACCCTGACATGGCAAACCCAAGATCTTAAATTGTAGCAGCAGTACTCAAAGTTTAGTATGAGTCAGAATCACTTGGAAGCCTGTTAAAACACAGATTCCTGGGACCTATTCCCAGGGTTTCTGATTAACTAAGTCTGCTGTGGGGATTGAGACTCTGCATTTCTAATAAGTTTTCAGGTGATGTTGATGCTAGTGGTCTGGAGATCATATTTTAAGAATGAATGATCTGCAGCATTCATGCCTTTGTTCATATTATTGGTTCTTTCAGGTATTCTCTTTCTCTCCCCCAATGAGAGTGAATCCTGACTATCCTTCAAGGAAGAGCTCAAATGCAGCCTTCCCTGATTTCATGTCCTCCACTTGTAAGAGCTGTGATGTCTTCTGTGGCTATGGGATAGAATATGGGGGAGTTGGCAATTCCAGAATACAAAGGAGCAATGAGTGTACGGAGGGAGGGCTCAAAGATTGGCAAAAATATTTTGCCAGTGAGTTCTGTACATTGCAGTTGTAGTTGTTTTTAAAGCATTGTAATCTGGGTGACTCCCCCAAAAAGCCATTAATGCTTGAGTCTCAGATTGGTTAGAAGAATGAATCCAAGCCATTCAGCAAACATGACTCAGGAGGAGAACACCATTTTGAGACAGGGAACCAGATGAAAGAGTAGATAAAGCAATTGGATAAAAGGACATGTTCAGAAAAGGAATAATGAAAATAGTAACACCTACTGAGGAGGCTTTCTGTAATGAAGGTCAAAGGAGAATGCCCTAACAGAGTATGCACAAAAGAGAATATTATAACAGGGAAGAATGGAGGGCAGGACAGATTTAAGGGTTCTAACACATGAGATCTGTTTAGGGCCTGAGCACAGGTAATAAGTGACAGAGTTTGGATTTTAACTGAATTGCACCTCATTCTAAATACCACACATACACTGAGTGGCCAGATTATTATGATCTCTGAACGCATAATAATCTGGCCACTTAGTGTGTGTGTGTGTGTGTGTGTGTGTGTGTACACATATATATATGTGTGTGTGTATGTATATATATATATATATATATATATATATATATATATATATATATATATATATATATATATATGTTAGAGGCCCGGTGCATGAATTTGTGCATGGGTGGGGTCCAGCCAGCCTGGCCAAGGGGAGGGGACATGGGCAGTTGGCCGGCCTGCCTGCTGGTCGAACTCCTGGTCGAGGGGACAATTTGCATATTAGCCTTTTATTATATAGGATATACACTGAGTGGCCAGATTATTATGCATTCAGAGATCATAATAATCTGGCCACTCAGTGTATAATCTCTATAGCATTATCTTTAAAAGGGTGGTCTGTGACCCACTGACATCAGAATCACTTAGGGAACTTAACAAAACTGTAGGTCCCTACATCTCTTCCCCAGAGATTGTAATTCAATAGATTTATTTATTTATTTATTTATTTATTTTTTAAAGATATATTTTATTGATTTTTTTACAGAGAGGAAGGGAGAGGGATAGAGAGTTAGAAACATCGATGAGAGAGAAACATCGATCAGCTGCCTCTTGCACACCCCCTACTGGGGATGTGCCCACAACTAGGGTACATGCCCTTGACTGGAATTGAACCTGGGACCCTTGAGTCCGCGGCCGACGCTCTATCCACTGAGCCAAACCGGTTAGGGCTAATTCAATAGATTTAGAATAGAGCCCAGAAGGCTCAATTTTATTAAGTCCCTCCACACGATTGGTGTACATCAGCGGTCGCCAACCTTTCAGACCTCACGGACCACCAGTGGTCCACGGACCACTGGTTGGCAACCGCTGTTCTAAAGGAGTAGGATAGTTCTGAGACAGGGTCGTTGTCTCTGCAGGAGGAACAGTGGCCTTGCTTCTAGTAGATGATGGATGAAACACACATTGACAAATAATATCAACCTCTAGTCTACCTCACATGAAGGAATGCTTAGTTTGTGAAAAAAAAAATATTAGAAGTGAGGGGTGGGTATGGGCTGAGTCCTTGATAAATAGCTCTGGGGGAAAAGAGAGCTTAACAGATCTAAGTCTCAAAGGTAGATTTTTTAGAAAGAATTTTATTTTTTAAACAAAATACATACATTTATACATGCATACTTATATACATACATTTAACAAAGATGGGAGGGAGGTCAGAAATTAAATTAAAAAGAGAGACAAATGAAGCCAACTGTCAAATGAATAATGTAACACAATCACAATGAAAGCAGATACAAAGGTGGTAACATAGCCAAGTAATTTTTTGAATATACTAGTTTGACTATATAACCTCAAGTTAAAAACATGTAGAACTATAAATACTGTACTCTAGTAAGTGGGTTGGTTTTGCATAGAACTAAGAGTTAGGAATTCTGAAACAACTTTTTATGTATTCTAGGATTGAGCAAATTAGTAAATATATGGTGGATAATGAGAACCAGTTTTCTCAGTGTCATTGAACAAATTACAATGAGGAAGCCAGGATGGCCAGATTGAACTCTGTGGTATAGGATTGGAATCAGTATGAAATTAATGTTTTTAACAAATATACAAATAGTTAGAGAAATAGAGATGTAGCTGTATATGTCTGTACACACTTATATTCTTTAGCTCTGTCCATCAAGAGGGCCTGGAAGCAAGGATACCAAGTGCCAAAGAAAGCTAACTAAAGCTTGGCCTAGGGCATAGCATAGTTTAAGGAAGCATTTTAAAACCAAAACTTTTCAAAATATGAATTGGACACCTGAGAAATTTGTTAAGTGTGTTATTACTGGAGATGCTAACAGTATAAGTGACAGAGGCATTTTCTAGGCTGTTGAAAAATAATATTTCCTGGTATAGGTAATTATCCTCTTGGATCCTATCCATCGAAGAGACATTTTGCCAATGTAGATCGGGTTTTATTCAAAACCTACCAAATCAAAATCTCTGGAGATGGTACCTGGGGGTGAGCATTTTAAGAAGCTACTCAGGTAATGCTGATACAGTTGGACCATTGTTCACACTTTGAGAAAAACTGGTAAAGAGGTTAAGTTCATGTGCTTTGCATGAAAGAGAAGTTTAAATTTTCAGACAAAGATCAGATCTAATCCAGCATTGTAAGTAAATTCAATAAGGTGAGAACAAGAGATTTAATGGGGAAGATAGGAGCAGTATCGGCACATCCTAGTGAGTGTTTTTACCATATAATTTGGCATTGACAGTCTAGAAGTGATGGATAAGGATTTGTATTTTTAAAGCTTCTCACAGGATTCCAATGCACTGCAATTTTGAAAGCCACTATGCATGAACATTTCTATCTCTGGAGTTAAAAGTAGTTGATTTAGGATCACCTGCATCAGAGTCATCCTGGGAAGATTATTGGAAATGTAGATTGCTGGCCTTTATCCAAGACCTAATAAGTTTAAATTTCTGGGAGGCAGGAATCAATAGCTTCTATTTTAAACAAGCTCCCCAAGTTATCCTTATAAACATTAGAGTGTAAGAATTTATAGCGCAATACATAATTCCATGTCTTCAGCTTCTTTTGCATCTCTTCCTAAAGTTTACTTTTGTCTTTGGTGCAATTAAGTGAGTTCAGTAAATTTCATTGACTGGTACAGCTGAAAAGTTCAAATTGTATATTTTGCTAAACATAATTATTAAATGGGATTTTCATTTCCTCCATTAATAGTCAACAAAAGATCTATAAAGGAATTCATTCAAGATGAGTAATAAAATATACCCAGTAGTTTTTTATTCTTTAAAATAATTAAAACACCTTTTTAAAGGGTGGGATTAGTGGTTTGAGTATGTGAATATATTTAGTTTTCCAAATTATTATCTCATATAGTTAAAAACAATTTCTGAAAATAAGTTTATGTGAAAGAAGTAGAAATAAAGCCCATTGTGACATTTAAACCATAAAACAAAGGCCAAATTTAGCAGATTATCTGGATGTTTCTGAACACATGGGTGTTTTACATCTGGATTTTTTCATACAGATGTGTTATGAACATATTAACCTAGTCATCATATAGTATCAAGATGCAAGATTGCTAAAATGGCCTAGTTATTTAACTAAAGCACTTTTAAAAATATCTGTTTTTCCACAGAATACTATAAACACTCCAAAATCATTTCCAAAGCAAAAGATGATTTAAAGACTTTGAGAATATTATTATCATAATTATTTTATGTTACTGTTTATAATTATAGTCTCAAACCATCTATATGCAAAGTGTCCCCTCGGGAGTTTGACCTGGAGACCAGAAGTTTGATCGCTTGCTATGACATTCACTGACCACCAGGGACAGCGCAGAATGAAGAAAGGCCCCGGCCTGCAGCTGGAAGGCCCCAATCAGCCCTGATCACCTGCCAGGCCTAAGGACCCTACCCGTGCAAGAATTTCATGCACTGGGCCTCTCGTTTCTAATACATTCTTATGAATGTTCAGCACATTTTAAAATACAAATGAGCTCTCCCAAGAAAATGCTTACTCCTGCAATCATAACTTCAGATTTATATGTTCAAAGATATATCTTACAATCCTACTGCCAATTTCTCCCTCATTTCAGCATACATATTGGAAAAATAGAACTCTCAGTGGCCACAGAGACATGGGATCATCAATAAACTGTTTTAGTCCCTTACCCTGTCTGCCTTTTTTTTTGGATGCCATAGGACAGATAGATAGCCCAAGGGAACTATTTCTGTCTCAAGCCTTCCTTACCATCATAACATTCTTACCTCAGTCTTGATCTTCTCAAATAAATAATCCAATGCCTACTGAGTTAAATATCTGTTCCTGTGGGTCTGTGTGATCATGTGAAGTTTTAAGCAGGAGGTCCTGGAGGAAGAAAGTGGTACCACTATCACTATCAGCAGCAGCAGTTATGTATTGTTAGATTAGTTTCTTTACTTTTATTACCTATGATCCTCAAAACTACCTTATAAGCATAGGAAAATTATTATCCTCATCTTACAGTCATAAAGACAGAGAGTAAGAATGATTAAGTAACTTACCCAAGGCCAGAGTCAGTGGCCTTAAAAAACTCAGTATCATCTTTGGTTAGCACTATATACAAACAAATGTTCAAGAGAAGCAGTCTAGCATGGTGTTGAACAGCACTGGCTCCTAAGCAAGACTGAGTTTGTATCCAGACTCTGCCAAGTACTGATTGTGTAATCTTGGGCAAGTTCATTATGGGGGGCCTCAGTTCCCTCATATGTAAAATGGGAATGATAACAGTAACTATCCCACAGAATTTTGGTGAGATGTGAAAGGGTTAATATACACTGAGTGGCCAGATTATTATGATCTCTGAATGCATAATAATCTGGCCACTCAATATATATATATATATATATATATATATATATATGTATATATATATATATATATGTGTATATATATATATATATATATATATATATATATATATATTTTTAGAGGCCCGGTGCATGAATTTGTGCATGGGTGGGGTTCGGCCAGCCTGGCCAGGGGGAAGAGACATGGGCAGTTGGCCAGCCTGCCTGCTGGTCGGACTCCTGGTCAAGGGGACAATTTGTATATTAGCCTTTTATTATATAGGATATACACTGAGTGGCCAGATTATTATGCATTCAGAGATCTTAATAATCTGGCCACTCAGTGTATGTACCAGGTACTTAATAATGGATAAATAAATGCTAGGTAGTATTAAGTGAGTTTAAATGAAGATAATGAACTCTCATCATTCACTGGTTACATGATAAAGAGGAAATTGGCATCTTTATTAAGATAAGATTCCATGTCAGTATTTGGAGAAAGTTTAGTCTTGACTAGAAATAGTTAATATTTCAGACTCTAGGCAAACATTGGACTACTGTTTAGAGCTTAAAATATATTTGATTACTTTTTGGCTTGACTTTCATTATAACATAAGAGATATATTCTTTGGAAAATATAAAATGAAACCAAATAAAATGCAAGAGTCACAAAAGAGAATAAAGAACCACATTCTGTACAATTTGAAACCCCATATTTAAGGAGAATATGCTAATTTCCTGACAAAACGCTAATATGATTAAACTATCGTGCATAAACTTATTCATAGTTAACAAAAAGTTTAAAATCCTTCAAAGTATAAAACAAAAACTTGACACATTAATTAAATCTGGGTTTTGGAGTTATGTTTCCTACCACTTTGTGAATACCCTTAGCTTATTTCTAAATATAAACACTGGACAGAACAGAGAAGAGATAGCAGGGGTGGGGAACCTTTTTTCTGCCATGGAACATCTGGATATCAAAAGTATGAACTTAAAAATTAGCCTGCTATATTTGGTCAAACATTTCATTAACTCACCCATAATGCCTTGACAGGGCCAGACCAAATAATTTCATGGGCCTTATAAAGCCCATGGGCCAGATGTTCCCCACCCCTGGAATAGAGGGACATAAAAGAGGCAAGGAACAAGTAGAATCAGCAATCCATAAATAAAAAGAGGACAATTCTTATAACAAATGTGTTATATGGATAATGACAGGAGCGAAAGGAGTGAGTACTGAGGATTTAAGAGACTTATGGTAAAGAAAAGAATAAATTCTTCATCACAGTATATAATATATTTTATCAAGCTCTGAATTTAGGGTATTTTTACATTTTGATTTTTCTTTATTAAAATTTCATTTAACAAGACAGTTTTCCCCTCTCAATACTAACCTTATTATTTGTTAAATGTTATAGTCCTTCTAGCCTTCTTCTTTGCAGAAACTTGTTTGATGAATCAAGGAAGGGAGATACCTAAATATTCTATAGTGGTTATTTCTTCTCCCAACACTGCATTCCTCTCTGCCATTAACTTTGATATTGGTTCAAATAGCCCTGTACTGTTACCTCCTTCTGTTGATTTAATCATTCTGTAGGCTTGGTGAGCTTTTCTTTAAAGGAGTGTGACCTAATTTTTACCTGAGACATAAACTTCTCTCTCTGACAAGGTCAGCACCATTCTGTCCTGTATAACACCTGTGCAGAAGTGAGATTAGAAAAAGCTAGGGCCTTTGCATGTTTCTAGTAGGTGAGATTAGGTGAACCCAATATGCACAGAAGGCTTTCACGTCATACATTAAAATGAGCCAGAAAACATTTTCCCAAGGTTTGTGAATTCATCTAGGTTTACCATTTGTCATTTAGGGGGCTCCCTTAAATGACAGAGTACAGTGTTCAATCACTGGCTAAGGTCTGACCTTGGTTTCAGGATGGCTAATGCTCAAAGAAAACCAAGATATCAGGTTTCATTTACCTCCTTCCTTCTCCACCTATAGTTTGCAGTGGTTTAAGTTCCCAGATCAAGATAAATGCAAGCATCATATAAAAGTTACAATCAGGCCTTAAGGGAGGTTTCTTGAGGTAAAGGGCTTATATTTAGAAGTGAGCCATTTTTATTCTTAGCTCAAGCACACCCTCCCTAAATATCCTAAAAAGACACTAGGAAAATACTCAGATGAAGGTTCTGTTAAAGGAAGGGAGTACAGCAGGTTCTCAATTGTTTTTTTATTCAATGTTTGTTACAATGTTGATGAAATGCCTTAGGAACTTAACTGTTCTTTTATCAATTTTCCTGCAGTGGAATTGGTTTTGTTATACGTTTCAAGTCCAAGAACCTATTAACAACATTGAGGACTTATGATATAGGCAGAGGAAAGTCAACAAATTCTGACTCTTAGTTGAACACCTTATTAATGATTAAGAGTAGATTGATTTTAATAGCCTCAAACTCTACTGCAATGTATTTTATTTAAATAAACTTAAATTAGAACAAAATTTTATATTTGCAGAATTATTAGAGCTGGTATAAAGTTCATGAGTACCCCACATCCAGTTTTACCTATTTTAACATTTTACATTAGTAGAGTATAATAATTCCTCATTTAACATCCTCGATAGGTTCTTGGAAACTGTGACTTTAAGCAAAACAACATATAACAAAAACAATTTTCCCAGAGTTAAGTTCCCATACTTATTTCTGATCATGAAAACATCACCAAACTTCTAAATAAAGACCCCCAAAATTTTAATATTTAACACTGAAATAAATGTAAGCTATACATACATTTTAAAAAGATGAATTAAAACAAGTAAGATAATTCTTTTCCAATCTGTTTATTCCAGTTCAAGGCGGTGGTCACTGGAGCCTATCCTGGCAACCCATGGTGCAAGGCAAGAACCTACCCTGGATAGGATGCTATTCCATTGCAAGGCACACTCACACTCACACCCACACCCATACTCATTCAGACTAGGACTATGTAAACACACCAATTACCCTCATGTGCACAAGCTTTGGGATGTAGGAGGAGTCCCTGGAGAAGACCCATGCAGAACTGGGGAGAATGTGCACATTCCACATAGACAGTGACTCTGGCTGGAATCATTTTTTTTTAAACCATCTGTTATAGCAAAACAACCTTGAACAAAATGACATTGTTTGAGGACCTGCCGTATATATGCCACAATTAATAAAACCATATTGATACATTATTACTAACTAAAGTTGATATTTTGTGTGGATTTCCTTAGTTTTTACCTACTGTTCTTTTTCTTTTCCAGAGTCCATCCAGACACTACATTACATTTAGTTATTATGTCTTCTTATGCTCTCTTGGCTGTGACAGTTTCTCAGACTTTCCTTGTTTTTGAAGACCTTGACACTTTTGAAGAGTACTGGTCAGGTATTTTATAGAATGTTCCTCAATTGGTGTTTTTCTCATGATTAGACTGAGTTTATGGGTTTTATGGAGAAAGATCAAAGAGGTAAGCCATTCTCATCACATCACATTAAACGTATATGATCTCCAAATGTCTTAACACTGATGATATTAATCTTGACCATCTGGATGAGATAGTGTTGTCAGGTTACTCCAATGTAAATTTACTATCTCTCGTTTCCCCAACTTTTTTATGCTCTACTCTTTGGAAGTCACTATGCACAACCACCACTATGTTCCACCTCCTTGAGAGCAGAGTATCTGCATAAATCTTCCACAAGGGAGATTTGTCTGTTCTCCTCCATTTATATCTTTATTCAATCATGTATGTTAGTATGAATTCATGGATATTTATTATTATAGTTTGTGTTATAATCCAACACTATTTTATTTTGTTGCAAAAATTGTCCCAGCTTTGGCCATTGGGAGCTCTTTCAGTTGGCTTCTCTGCCCCTTTTATATATCCCCACATTGTGTTTTAGTTTTGTTTTCTTGTTTTTGTTTTGTTTGAGAACTGCCTTATTTTCTGGCACTAGAAGGTGCTTTGGCATTAAAAGATATACATTCCCTGCCCCAGTCTTTGAATCAGTCATTTCTTCAAAAATCCTTGGCTCCCTTTATTGGAGAATGGTATTATAAAGGAAGATCTGGGAACTAGGCATGCTTATTGTTACTGGGGTGTCATTTATGTTAGGCTCTGTCAGTTGACAGAGCAAGAAAACTTATGTGTGTATACTAGGCCATGTAAAGACACATATCTATAAGTATCTCTATGTGTCTATCTTTACAAATATTAAAGCAGTTATGAGTTCATAGTAATATCTTCAACTGTAATCCATTACCATGATTATGGATCATTCTAGCCCCTTTTCCTTGCTTATCTGCAACTTTGCACTCCAACAACAAGAAACCTGGCTCCCACCATTTGCCATATGTTTACTTAATTGTTCAAAATCCTGTGTACAGATATAGTGGTTTCAAAACTGTTAACCGGCATCCCCATGAGAAATACCTTTATCAAGTAGAGTACAGTACTTATGTAGACTTTGTTTTGACTTTATTCTTACAGAATCCACTCATTTCTAAAGTTATTTAGGTAAACATTTTATTCCCCCACTCCTTCATTGAGGTTATTTCATGCATTTTAATATAGTTAGATTCTTGTATTACATTCTATAATTCATCACAGGATTCCCTAACTTCTTAATAGACTTTTTTTTAATTTACATGTATTAAGGTTCACTCTTTGTACTGTCAAATTTTGTGGGTTTTGACAAATGCATAATGTCATTTATCCACCATTATAGTATCACATGGAATAGTTTTGGTGCCCTAAAAAATTCCTTTACTTTAACTGTTTAACACTCTCCCCCAAACCTTTGGCAATCGTTGATATGTTTACATCTCTATAGTTTTGCCTTTTCCAAAATGTCATATAAATGGAACTAAATAATATATAAAAAATTCAGACTGCCTTCTGTTACTTAAGAATATGTATTTATGATTCATCTATGTCTTTATATGGCTTGAGAGCTTATTCTTCCCCACTCCCTGAATGTATTCCATTGTATGGATATGCCCAGTTTGTTTATCCATTCACCTATAAAGGATATCTTGGTTGCTTCTAGATTTTTGTTATTATTAATAAAGTTGCTATAAGCATCCATGTATAGGTTTTGTGTGGACATAAGTTTTAAAATCAGTTGGGTAAATATCTGGAAGCATGAATGCTGGGTTAGATGATAAGACTATGTTCAACTTTGTAAAAAACTGCCAAACTAACTTTTAAAGTGGCTGTGCCAATTTGCATTCCCACCAGCAATGAATGAATGAGAATTATTCTTCATCCCTGCCATTGTTGTTCTGCATCCCTGCCAGCAATTGGTATTATCAGTTTGGGGATTTTTGTTGTTGTTTTTTTATTTTATTTTTATAATTCTAATACATGTGTGCAACGTCTCTTTGAACTTACTTCACTGAGAAAATCTTTTTCTATCCATTTCTTTCAAGAAATCAAACTTTGTTGCTGATCATGATGCATGCATGAAAGGAGAAGAAAAATAATTTACTCAAAAATTATTTGGCGAGTTTTCTATAAACAACATAAAAGCAATGATTTCCCAGGTAGTAATGCACCTTGTGCTCATGTTGTCAGAGAACTTAATTTCTCCTTGAAGTTAACTTCAGAGGCACAGGTGGTTTGTGGGGAGTAAAGACTGCCTTGAATGATGTTCTGGAACAGTCCTCTCCTACTACCATCATGATAGGCACAGACTGGAAATAAATTTTGGTTTTCCTTGAGATTAATTAATTTTACTGCCTCCATTCACTTTAGCAAAGACTTACCAATCCATTTCTCAATATCCTTTTAGCTTCTATCCTTTAGCTGGTTGTCAGACATTGAATGGCTACAGAAGTTGGCCATCTCAGAAAGCATATGTATGAGTAATGTGGAAGGAGAAGAGGTCTGGAAAATCCCCTGGATATGAGACAGCACATTTTGCAGGGATAAGGTATTGGCCCCACTTCCCAACTGAATGCACCAACATGCGAGTACCATCAGGAAAATTATAATCAAGTGGAAAAAAAATCTGAGCTGAGAATAGTTGGTAGGCTGGGGAAAAGACTCCCATTCAGGACAGAATGGCATATTTCATATTCCACTCTCCACCTTAACCAGGCAATCTTGAGAAAGAAGAAAAACACTAAAGATATCACATTTTCTGATCTCAGATTATATTGCAAAGCTATAATAATCAAAACAGTATGGCACTGATATAAAAACAGATACAGAGAAATGAAACAGAATTCAGAGTGCAAAAATAAAAGGACAGATCGATGGTCAACCCTTATTTGACAAGGCAGCCAAAAACATGCAATTAGAAAAAGACAGTCTCTTCAATAAATAGTGTTTGAAAACTAGATATACATTGAGTGGCCAGATTATTATGATCTCTGAATGCATTATAATCTGGCCACTCAGTGTATATCCTATATAATAAAAGGCTAATATGCAAATCGTCCCCTCGACCAGGAGTTTGACCAGCAGGCAGGCCGGCCAACCACCCATGTCCCCTCCCCCTGTCCAAGCTGGCCCGACCCCACCCATGCACAAATTCATGCACCAGGCCTCTAATATATACATATATACACTGAGTGGCCAGATTATTATGCGTTCAGAGATCATAATAATCTGGCCACTCAGTGTACACATGCAAAAGAATGAAACTGGATCCCAATTTTACAATGCTCACAAAAATTAACTCAAAATGAATTAAAGACAAATGTAAGAACTGAAACCACAAAACTCCTGGAAGAAGCCATAGCGACAAAAGGAAAAAGGAAAAAAGAAACAAATGGGACTACAACTAAAAAGCTTCAACACAGCAAAAGAAACCATCAACAAAATAAAAAGGTATCCCACTGCATGGGAGGACATATTTGCCAATGATACATCAGATAAGGAGTTAACCTCCAAAGTATATAAAGAGCTTATAAAACTCAACATAATTGGAAGACAAACAATCCAATGAAAAATAAGCCAAGTACCCAAATAGACACTTCTCCAAAGAGGACACAGAGATGGCCAATAGACATAAAAAATGTTCAACATTAATTATCAAAGAGATGCAAATTAAAAGCAAAATGAGCTATAGCCTCACACCTGCCAGAATAGCTACCATCAATAAACAAGTGCTAGCGAGGATGTGGAGAAAGAACTCTAGTGCACTCTTGGTGGAAATGCACACTGGTGCAGCCACTGTGGTAAACATTATGGATTTTCCTAAAAAAATAAAATAAAATAAAAGGAACTTCCTTTTGACCCAGCAATCCCACTTCTAGAAATATATCCTAAGAATCCTGAAATACCAATTTGAAAGGATATATGCACCCCCATGTTCATAGTAGTGTTATTTACAATAGGTAAGATCTGGAAAGAGCCCAAGTGCCCATCAGTAGAGGAGTGGATTAAAAAAAAAAAAAAGCTGTTGTACATTTACACATTGGACTATTACACAGCAGTAAAAAAAAGAAGGGGGTCTTCCCTATTGTGATAGCATGGATGGACCTGGAGAGTATTATGCTAAGTGAAATAAGCCAGTCAGAGAAAGACAAATACCACATAATCTCACTTATATGTGGAATCTAAGTAACAAAATAAACTGACAAACAAAATACAAACAGAAGCGTGAATACATGGAACATACTGACAGCTATGAGAGAGTAGGGGGGACAGGATGAAAGAAGGTGAAGGGGTTAGTTAAGAACATATATGCTATATCAAAATAAAAAGCTTTTGTACAGCAAAAGAAACCATCAACAAAACAACAAGAAAGCCCACTGCATGGGAGAACATATTTGCCAATGTTATCACCTATAAGGGTTTAATCTCCAACATTTACAGGGAACTCATACAACTTAACAAAAAGAAGATAAACAACCCGATAAAAAAATGGGCAATAGACCTAAATAGATACTAGTACTTTTCTAAAGAAGACATAAGGAAGGCCAAGAGACATATGAAAACATGCTCAAAGTCACTAATTATCTGAGAGATGGAAATCAAAATGACAATGCGGTACCATCTCACACCTGTCAGAATAGCTATCATCAACAAATCAACAAACGACAAGTGTTGGCGAGGATGCGGAGAAAAAGGAACCCATGTGCACTGCTGTTGGGAATGCAGACTGGTGCAGCCACTGTGGAGAACAGTATGGAGTTTCCTCAAAAAACTAAAAATGGAATTCCCATTTGACCCAGTGATCCCACTTCTAGGAATATATCCCAAGAAAGTAGAAATACCAATCATAAAGGATATATGCACCCCTATGTTCAAAGCAGCACAATTTACCATAGCTAAGATTTGGAAACAGCCTAAGTGCCCATCAGCAGATGAGTGGATTAAAAAATGGTGGTGCAGCTACACAATGGAATACTACGCTGCGGTAAAAAGGAAGGAATTCTTACCATTTGCAACAGCATGGATGGAACTGGAGAGCATTATGCTAAGCAAAATAAGCCAGTCAGAGAAAGATAAATATCACATGATCTCACTCATTTGTGGAATATAATGAACAACATAAACTAATGAACAAAAACAGATCCAGAGACAGAGAAGCATCAATCAGACCGTCAAACCTCAGGGGGAAGGTAAGGGAGGGTAGGAGAAAGGGGGAGAGATCAACCAAAGGACTTGTATGCATGCATATAAGCCTAACCAATGGACACAGACACCAGGGTGGTGAGGGCATGAATGGGGGTGGGGTGTGGGGGAATAGTTGGATAAGGACACATATGTAATACCTTAATCAATAAAGAAAAAAATTAATAATAAAATAAAATAAAATAAAAAGAACACATATGCATAGCCCATGGACACAGACCATAGTGTGGTGAGGGTTAAGGGAGGGGGTCTGGGGACTGGGAAGGAATGAGCAAAGGGGGTGGGAAATGGTTCATATATAATTGTGTTAAGAATTTAATGAAACTATAGGGAGAAATCTCCTTAATATTAGTCTTGGCAGTAATGTTTTGGATAGGACATCAAAAGCACAAGGAACAAAATAAAAAATAATCAATTGGTACTACATCAACTAAAAAACTTCTGCATAGCAAAAGAAATTATCAACCAAATAAAAAGGCAACCTATTGAATGGGAGAAAATATTTGTGAACCACTGTGTTATAAGGGGTTAATATAAAAAAAACATAAAAAACTCATACCACTCAAATAACAAAGAAACAAATAATTTAATTTAAAAATGGGCAAAGGATCCAAAGTTATTTTTCCAAAGAAGATAAACATATATCCAACAGGTACTTGAAAAGGTGCTAAATAACACTAATCATCAGAGAAATGCAAATGAAAACATCAATGAGATATTGCCACACACCTGTTATTAACAAGATAAGGGATAACAAGTGCTGGCCAGGATGTGGAGAAAAGGAAACCCTTGTACACTATTGGTGGGAATGTAAATTGGTTCAGTTACTAGGGAAAACAGTATGGAGGTTCCTAAAAAAAAAATAAAAAAAAATAGAACAACCATATGATCCAGCAACTTCACTTTCTAAGTATATACCCAAAGAAAATAAAATCAGGATCTCTAAGAGATATCTGTACTCCCATGTTCATTGCAGTATTATTCATAATAGCTAAGATATGGAGACAAACTAATTGTCTGTTAATGGATGAATGAATAAAGATGTGAGATACACACAAACACATACAGTGGAATATTATTCAGCAATGAGAAAGAAGGAAATCCTGTCATTTGCAACAACATGAATGACCTCAAGGGCATTATACTAACTAAAATAAGTCACACAGTAAAAGACAAATACTGCATGATATCACTTATATGTGGAATCTAAAAAACCAAGTTCATAGAAACGGAGTAGAATGGTAGTTGCCAGGGGTTGTAGAATAGGAGAAATTGGGAGATGTTTGTCAAGGGGTATAAACTTTCAGTTATAAGATGAACAAGTTCTGGGAATCTAATGTACAACATGGTAAGTATAGTTAACAAACTGTATTGTATACTTGAAAGATGCTAAGAGAATAAATCTTAAAAGTTCTCACCACATACACAAGTAACAATGTGTTGTGATGGATGTGCTAAGTAACTTTATTTTGGTAGAACTTATGGTTTTACTTAGGCCCATACATTTCTTTTTATCCAAAGTAAATTTCTTCCTCTATTTTTTCAGACTCAAGTATTTTGTATAAATTTTCTTCTTAATCAATGTATCAAATTTTGACCTACTCATAAATAGTAGTTAAGATATGAACAAAGAGAGATTTTTCAGAATTATATTTTCCTTTAAAAATGCACTGGTTTCCCAATAAAAATGTGAGATAAAATCAATAATTTTTCATTATTATGTCAGGTCACTCAAATATCTCTATTTTAAACAAATGAGTAAAAATTATAAGACTTCAAATCTAACAAAAAAGTGTTTGTTAAAAGCACCTATTTGTGAGACTTCCAAAGATTCTTACAATAAACATTCGCTATAAAAGCCACAAAAACTGTACAGAAAGAGTTCTGGTCAAGATGGCAGCACAGGTAAACACAATACTGGGAACCATCCACAACCACATCAAATTTACTACTAAATTAGAGAACAACCATCATTCAGGGCCATCTAAAATATAGCAAAACAGGAGTCCTATTAGTAAGGATATAAAGAAGATGAAATATTCGGTGATGAAACTCAAGGACCTACAACCAACATTACTAACCACAAAGGCTATCATTTAAAATGATGAAAATCAGTTTGAGGGAATTTTTTTCTTTTTTTGGGAGGAGTGGACTTGAAACTGATTTTGCACCAAGTTTTCTTATATACAAGGACATATTTCAGGCACTATTGTGTTCCTTTTATCATTTGTCTATCTTTGTGTCAATATATCAATGTTTTAATTACTACACCTTTAAAATACATCTTAAAATCTTATAATACATGATCATCTGCCATAGACTTTCAAATTGGTATTAGCTTATGAATTTTACTCCTCCAGATGAATTTTTGAAATAATCAGTTTAATTCCAAGAAAAATTCTATAGGATTCTATTAGAATTACATTTATTTTATAGATTCATTTGTTGGAAAACTGAAACTTTTATAATGAATATAACAGGGTTTTGCAGCTATAATGTACTAAATAACTTCTGGACAAAGATCTTGATTTGATTTTTATTGTTTAGATTTACTCACTTTAAAATTTCATTGCTATTTTAGAGATAATTTTGTCGTATTATATTTCCTAGTTGCTTATTACTACACCATGAGGACAATGTTGATTTTGATCTTTCATTTATCTCTGTTGTACTCCAAGTTTTCCTGAAAATAATAGCAAAATTAAGGTAAAAACATGTAAGAAGAGTAACCCAGCATCCATTCTAAATGTTTTTACACTTTATGATTTGACTGCTCATTTCTTTGTTTGTTGGTCATTTGTTTATTTTAATAATAATTTAAAGGAACCCCACCAAACACTCAAATACATGGTTCTACCAAACTGACCAGGTACTGAAAATGATAAAGATAAAAAAAAAGTACCATACCAAAACCGGTTTGGCTCAGTGGATAGAGCATCGGCCTGCAGACTGAGGGGTCCCAGGTTTGATTCCGGTCAAGGGCACGTACCTTGGTTGCGGGCACATCCCCAGTGGGGGGCGTGCAGGAGGCAGCTGATCGGTGTTTCTCTCTCATTGATGTTTCTAACTCTCTCTCTCCTCTCTCCCTTCCTCTCTGTAAAAATATCAATAAAAAATAAATAAAAAGTATCATTTGACTACCAAACCATAGGATGTGAGAGCTTCAGTGGTCATCAGAAATCATACATTTATATATTAATTCAACAAATATTTAAGAAACTACTATATGTACTGAACACATACTGAGTGACTGGCATAGTGCTAGAGGTAACCAAGAAAGCCAAGGTCTCTGCCCTTTCATAGAGCTTATCATCTAGTGGAAGAATCAACAAACCTGTTGTGATGGTTACCTACTCAGTTATTTAATCAAACACTAACCCAGGTGTTGCTCTGGTATTTTATAGAGGTGATGAACATCTATAATCGGTTGGATTGCAATGAAGTAAATAAGCCTTACCAATGTGAGCCTCACTGATCAGTTCGATGGCCTCCTGTCAATGTAAGGGAGACTATCAGTTGGAGGCCTTCAGGGTTAAAATGAGGTTTCCAGAGGAGAAGAAATTTCCATCGGGACTCTGCATCAACTCCTGCCTAGTTTCCAACATGCCAGCTTGCCCTAAAGATTTCAGACTTGCCAGCTTCTCAGAATCATGTGAGCCAATTCCTTAAAATAAATTTCTCTAAATATATATGCAATGTGAGATATTTACACATGCAGGCTTCTATTGGTTCTATTTCTCTGTAGAATCCTGGTACATCTTTAAAAGTACAAATACATATCTATACTAATAAAAGGGCAATATGCAAATTGGTCACGATGCCCTCACAGTAACAACCGAACAGCAGGATGCATGGGGTGACAAGGCCAGCAGGGGGGTTAGCGAGGGACGACCAAACAACTGACCAGCAGGCTGCATGGGGCAACCAGGCCAGCAGGGGGGTTAGCAAGGGATGACCAAACAACTGACCAGCAGGCTGCATGGAGCGACCAGGCCGGCAGGGGGGTTAGCAAAGGACAACCAAACAACTGACCAGCAGGCTGTGTGGGGCAACCAGGCTGGCGGGGGGAGGAGTTGGGGGTGACCATGCTGGCGGGGGGTCAGTTGGGAGTGATCAGGCCAGCAGGGGGGGCAGTTGAGAACAACCAGGCTGGCAGGGGGGGCACAAAGGGGCAACCATGCCAGCAGAGGGGAGCAGTTAGGGGTGACCAGGCCAGCAGAAGGGGCCAGTTGGGGGTGACCAGGCCGGCAGTTAGGAGTGGTCAGGCTGGCTGGCAGGTGAGCAGTTAGGAGCCAGCGGTCCCGGATTGTTAGACAGATGTCCCAGGGTTTAGGCCGAAACCGGCAGTCAGACATCCCACGAGGGGTCCCAGATTGTAGAGGGTCCAGGCTGGGCTGAGGGGACCCCCCCTCCATGCATGAATTTTGTGCACCGGGCCTCTAGTATAAATATAAATTACAATATATGCTATGAAGGGAAGAATTGGCAGGGATGGCATGGAGTGGGGATTGAAGGAGGCTCTACTATGCATCTGATGAATTACCTTCCAGGCTGAGACCTGAAGCCTAAGAAGCAGCCAGCCAGGTAAAGAGCTTTCAGAAAATCTGGGTCAAATTGTACTCCCATGGGAGTTTATGAGAGTACCCAACACCATGGCCAATATGGAATACTATCATTTTATTGTTAACTCTCTGCCAATTTGCTAGGCGAAAAGTGACATCATGTTACTTTTTCAATTTGTTTTTCTGGAATTTGTGAGGTTGACGTTTTTATATTCTTTATCATTTGAATGCCTCTTTGCTGTTACAGTTTTGACTAGGATGGCTTACCAATAGCTCCAAGAACAGTGTCTTGTATGTAGATATTACTATAGATTAGCAGAGGGGGAGGAGAACTAAGGAGTTGCCAGTTCAATCTATGCTCAATGCAAGAATTCCTCTGATAGCATCCATTAGATTTGTAGCTTCTGCTTGGTTATGCTCAATGACAGGGCTAATTGGAGAACCATAGATTATCCTGGAAAGAATGAACTTTACATATCATCATTAGATTCGTTCATAAATTCACTCATGTCAACAAATATCTATTGAGTTTTGTAAAAGGAAATAGTCTAACCTTTCCATTTTAAAGATAAGTGACATGGGGGTTACAGAGTTTAACTGACTTTCGATACTTTCTCAGGCATGAGAGAACAACAAATCAGGGACAAGAATCAGGTTGCTCTAATTCAAGCCCACTATTCTTTTTGATAAAATGATATTTCCCCCAGAACACTAAGGGAAAATAAAAATCTATATCCACATAAAAGTAGATCTAAAAGTCCTTTCTTGCAGTTTTATAGCTAAGGTGTTCATAAGTTTCAGTATTATCTTCTCAAGATTCTCTCAAGAGGTAGACTAAGAAAATTTAATAGGCTGTTTTCTGATGTTACGTATTAGGAGCCACCTATGAGTGTAATTAGTCAATGTACATTCTTTAGATTTAGTTCCATTTTGTGTTTTTGGATTCTAATCCTTTAATCATAAATTGGGCAAATCACATTTAAGAACTGAATAACAAAAGCATTTGAAAACTATACCTATGTGCCCTTGTCTATATTTAAAAACTAGAGGCCCGGTGCACAAAATTCATGCACTGGTGGGGGTGGGGGCTCAGCCAGCAAGCAGACATCCCTCTCACAGTCCGGGACCCCTCACTCCTTACCGCCCGCCTGCTCACTGCTCCTGACTGCTGGGTTCACTGCTCCTTAGCGCTGCTGCAGAGGCAGGAGAAGCTCCCACCACCACCACTGTGCTCGCCAGCCATGAGCCCAGCTTCTGGCTGAATGGCACTCCCCTTGTGGGATTGCACTGACCACCAGGGGGCAGCTTCTGTATTGAGCATCTGCTCCCTGGTGGTCAGTGTGCATCATAGTTACCGGTTATTCTGGTCATTCTACCATAACCATCACTTAGGCTTTTATTATATAGATAGATGTGTCTCTTAAAAATTAGTCTCTTAACATCTAAATGCTTATTGAGATAGTTAAGCACTTGCTTCTAGCTTAGAGCACTGGCCTTCACATGATTATCTTGCTTTTAATAATCAGTCAAGAGAGATAAAAATTCCAGGAAAGAGCCTAAGACTTGCATAAAGATGATATTCTCTATTCCTCCACTCTGTATTTAGCCATTGAAGTCAGTATTTGAGGTGTATGGACATTGAATAGTGCTGTGTTTTGCACTTTAGGGTGATGGTTTACCTTTAGAGCCAAAAGCAAAAATAGATAAATCTTTCAGTGGTCCCTGATGAGGATCAAAAAAGATAGAGATGACAATATTATTTCAGTCAACCTGACAAGCTGCCCCCATCTGAGAAGCTGGTGGTCTGGCCACTGACTGAAAATATGCAGCTATAATTTTATGATGCATTTGATGCAACTGTATAATTTTGAATATTGTTTTGTCACTCATAATTACGCCTTGGGCAAAACCTTAATGTTTTGTTGTGCTGCAATGGCTCTAAAAATGGAAACAATATCAATAATCCTACCTAATAATAGACAAACATGTAAATTGACTGTACCTTCGATCTGTCCACAGCCAATCAGAGTGAGTATGTAAATTAACCCAACTAAGATGGCGGCTAATTTGCATATGCAGGAGGGGCTGGCTGCACCTGAAACCGCCATCCGGACCAGGCAGGCCTGGCGGGAAGCACCTGACTCCTTCTGTGGTGTACAGGCCGCCATCAGGAACCAGGTGGGCAGTGCCTGACATGGTCTGCAGGGTAGAACTGATAGGTAAGAGGGGTGGGGGCGGGGTCCAGGCCGCCATTGGTAACCCAGCAGGCCTGGCAGGCAGCGCCTGACTCCACCTGTAGTGTCCAGGCTGCCATCAGGGACCAGGAGAGCTTGGCGGACAGCGCCTGACTCTGCCAGCGATGTCCAGGCAGTCATTGGTAACCCGGCAGGCCTGGCGAGTAGTGCCTGACACTGCCCGAGGGGTCCAGGCCGCCATCTGGGACCAGGCAGGCCAGGGGGGTAGCACCTGACATCATCTGCACGGTGGAGCTGATAGGTAAGCCGGCAGGGGCGGGGGAAATGCCTGACGCTGCCAGCGGGGTCCTGGCCGCCATCGGGGACTAGGCAGGCCGGGCTGGCAGCACCTGACTCCACCTGCGGTACACCATGGGGGACCGGGCACGCCAGGCGGGCAGCGCCTGAAGCCACCTGTTGAGTGGAGGCCACGATAGGTAACTGGGCATTGGGGTAGGGGCAGCGCTGGACACCGCCGGGGAGGTCCAGTCCACCAACGGGGACTGGCAGGCCAGGCGGGCAGTGCTTGACATCGTCTGCAGGGTCGAGCTGATAGGTAAGCGGGCGGGGGGCAGGGCGGGGGGGGTGGAGTGCCTGACACCACCCGCAGGGTCCAGGCCGCCACTGGGGACCAAGCAAGCCTGGCAGGCAGCACCTGACTCTGCCTGCGGGGTCCAGGCCACCATCGGGGACAAGGCAGGCTGGGTGGGCAGCGCCTGACATGGTCTGCAGGGTCAAGCTGATAGGTAAGCGGGCGGGGGCGGGGGGAGGCCTGACTCCGCCCGGGCTGTCCAGGCCGCCATTGGGGACCAGGAAGGCTGGGCGGGCAGCGCCTGATGCCACCCGCAGTGTCCATGCCACCATCAGGGACCAGGCAGGTCAGGCGGGCAGTGCCTGACGCCACCCTCAGGGTCCAGTCCACTATTGGTAACCGGGCAGGCCTGGCGGGCAGCACCTGAGTCCGCCCACGGTGTCCAGGCCTCCATCAGGGGCCAGGCAGGCTGGGTGGGCAGCGCCTGACATGGTCTGCAGGGTCGAGCTGATAGGTAAGTGGGAGGGGGCGGGGGGAGTTCCTGACACTGCCCACGGGGTCCAGGCCGCCATTGGTAACCGGGCAGGCCTGGCGGGCAGCACCTGAGTCCGCCCACGGTGTCCAGGCCTCCATCAGGGACCAGGCAGGCCTGGCGGGCAGCGCCTGATGCAGCCTGTGGGATACAGGCAGCCATCGGGGACCAGGAAGCCTGGGAGGGCAGTGCCTGATGCAGCCTGTGGGGTCCAGGTAGCCATTGGGGTCCGGCACGCCTGGCGGGCAGCACCTGATGCTACCCGTGGTGTTCATGCTGCCATAAGGCACCAGGCAGGCCAGGCCAGCAGCACCTGATGCAGCCACGGGGTCCAGGCTGCCATTGGTAATAGGGCAGGCCTGGTGAGCAGTGTCCAGTCCACCATGGAGGACCAGGCAGGCCAGGCAGGCAGAGCCTGATGTTGCCTGCTGGGTAGAGGCTGTGATAGGTAACCGGGCAAGGTGGGGGCGGGGCAGCGCCTGACACCACCCACGGTGTCCAGGCAGCCATCGGGACCCTGGGTAGGCTGGGGTGGCCAGGGTCTCTGGGATCACTGTCTGCCCCCGGGCCGCCTGTGGACACCGGTGGAGCAGGCCGGGGTTGAACATTTTAATGAAAATGGGATGCCTGTGCACCGGCCCACTGTGCCCAGTCCCTGGCGAGGAGAGGGCAGGAGGCAGTTAGCAGACACCCGGGCTTGGAATGGACTGGGAGCAACTTGCAGGCATGCTACCAGGAAGAGGTGCTGAACCATGATGACGCAGAGGGCTGGCTGATAGAGGCGGGAAAAGGTGGAAACGAGGCAGCTCTTGCTGGCACTGAGCTTGAAAAGCGCATCAACAGCCTGATTGAATAAATCGCCTTTCTGAAGATGGTGCATGAAGAGGAGATCGCTGAGCTGCAGGTGCAGATCCAGTATACTCAGATCTCCGTGGAGATGGACATGTTCTCCAAGTTCGACCTCTCTGCAGCGCTCAAGGACATCAGTGCCCAGTAGGAGAAGCTGGCTGCCAAGGACATGCAGAATGCAGAAGAATGGTACAAGAGCTGCTTCACCATGCTGACCGAGAGCACTGCCAAGAACACCTACAAGGTGTTCACCAAGGAGGAGGTGTCTGAAAGCCGCTGCTTGCTCAAGGCCAAGACCCTGGAGATCAAAGCATGCCGGGGCATGAACTAAGCTCTGGGAAAGCAGCTGCAAGAGCTGGAGGATAAGCAGAACTCTGACGTTAGTGCTATGCAGGACACAATCAACAAATTAGAAAATGAGTTGAGAACTACAAAGAGTGAAATGGCATGATATTTAAAAGAATACCAGGACCTCCTCAATGTGGCTTTGGACATTGACACTGCAGCTTACAGGAAATTCTTGGAAGGTGAGGAGACCCAGCTCAGTTTCACCAGTGTGGGAAGCATAGCCAGTGGCTACTCCCAGAGTTCCCAGATCTTTGGTCAATCTGCTTAAGGTGGTTTACAGACTAGCTCCTACTTGATGTTCACTCACTCCTTCCCTTCTTAATACACCAGCCATGTCCAGGAGGAGCAGATTGAGGTGGAGGAGACCATTGAGGCTGCAAAAGCCAAGGAAGCTAAGGATGAACACCCCTCTGAAGGAGAAGCTGAAGAGGAGGAGAAGGAGAAGGAAGTGGCTGATGAAAAGTAAGGAGAGGAAGAGGAAGAAGGTGCCAAGGAAGAATTTGAGGATGCAAAGGAGGAAGAAGAAGGAGGTGAAGGTGAAGGAGAAGGAGAAGATGCCCAAGAAGATGAGGATGAGAAGAAAGATGAAGGTGCTTGGGAGGAGCAAGCAACCAAGAAAAGATTGAGCCCCCCCTTTCCTCACTTATTTCAGGAATAATCCTCCTGAAACCAGGTCAACCCTGTCACCAACCAAGCAGTTGAGTTCCCGATACTATATGAATTAAGAAGTCAATATATGCAACATTCTGAGGTAACTCAGCTTGGACATTAAATGTTGTGCTATGACTTTTCTCCTTATGCAGAGTATCTGTTTGCTTGCAGAATGGCTTCCTGGCTTGCTGCCAGCCTGTGCATGGTCCATGCTTATGAGTTCAGGATCCATGACAATGTGAATAATTCAGATGTTTACAATAAAAACACATGAATACATGAATTCACTAATGTTAATGTTAAACTTCATGGAAAAAATAGTCCTTTGAGTCTTTGGTGATTAGAAATTAAAGACCTCAAATCATGTGAGATAAACAGTAAATAAAGTTACATTGAATGACAAAAATAAATAAATAAATAATTACATTAGGGGCCAGGAAACATTCAAAGAACTGGGGAACCATTCCCAAATCAGGAAGGGAAGTCACAAGGTGTATATTATTGCTATGAATACAGTATTTCCTACTACTTACAACATATACAATGTAATGTATTAGATGCCTTCCTATCGCATGAAGTATGTATTCTCATAGAGTAATACTGGTACATGTGTTATAGTTATGACAGTATGTCATATCTTATCTATATTAATAAAAGGGTAATATGCTAATTAGACCATGAGACCTTCCAGAAGTCCTTCCAGACAAAGCCATGGTGGCGGGGCTGAGGCAGAGGCAGTTAGGGGTGATCAGGCCAGGAGGGGAGGACAGTTGGGGTGATCAAGAAGGCAGGCAGGTGAGCAGTTAGGAGCCAGCAGTCTTGGATTGCAAGGGGGTTGTCCAACTGCCAGTTTAGGCCCGATCCCACAGGGGTTTCAGATTGGAGAGGATTCAGGCTGGGCTGAGAGACACCTCCCCTCCTATCCACCCCCATGCACGAATTTTGTGCACTGGGCCACTAGTTATGCTATAAAACATTAATGAATTGACATTTTAGATCCTATTAGAAATATGGACTTATTTTATTAATACTAAGCATTATTGAGTTCCAAGTCAAGTCCTTTTGCTGTTCTAGTATATTGCTCATTTTAAAAAAAATTCTTTATTGTTTAAAGTATTATATAGTGTCCTTTTTCCCCCATTGACATCTCATCTGTCACTCCCAACCCCCAGCACATGTATACACCCCCTAGTGTCTGTGTCCATTGGTTATGCTTATATGCATGCATACAAATCCCTTGGTTAATCTCTTACCTGCCCCACACCCTCCTCTGCCTTCCCTCTGAGATTGGACAGTCTGTTCCATGCTTCTCTGTCTCTGGATATATTTTATACATTACTTTATGTTGTTGATTATATTCCACAAATGAGTGAGATCATGTGAAATTTAACTTTCTCTGACTAGCTTATTTTGCTTAGCATAATGCTCTCCATGTCCATTCATGCTGTTGCAAATGGTAAGAGTTCTTTTTTTAACATCAGCATATTATTCCACTGTGTAGATGTACCTCAGATAAAATCCACTCATCTGCTGATGTGTACTTAGGCTGTTTCCAAATCTTAGCTATTGTAAATTGTTCTTCTATGAACATAGGGGTGCATATATCCTTTCTGATTGGTGATTCTGATTTCTTGGGATATATTCCTAGAAGTGGGATTACTGGTCAAATGGGATTTCCACTTTTATTTTTTGAGGAAACTCCATACTGTTCTCCACAGTGGCTGCACCAGTCTGCATTCCCACCAGCAGTGCACAAGGGTTCCTTTTTCTCCGCATCTTCGCCAGCATTTGTCATTCGTTGACTTGTTGATGATAGCCATTCTGACAGGTGTGAGATGGTACCTCATTGTCATTTTGATTTGCATATCTCAGATGATTCGTGTCTTGAGCATGTTTTCATATTTCTCTTGGCCTTCTGTATGTCCATTTTCAAAAAGTGTCTATTTAGGTCCCTTGCCGATTTTTAAAAAATATTTTTTAAATTACTTTATTGATTAAGGTATCACATATTTGTCCTCATCCCCCCCATTCCCTTCTCAAACCCCTCCCCACGCATGCCCCCACCCCCCTGTTGTCCATGATCACTGGTTAGGCTCATATGCAAGCACACAAGTCCTTTGGTTGATCTATCTCCTTGTCCCCACCCTCCCCTACCTTCCCTCTGAGGTCTGACAGTCTGATCGATGCTGTTCTTGTTCATCAGTCTATGTTGTTCATCATTTCCCCTAGATAAGTGAGCTCATGTGATACTAGAAATACACTAATAAGAACCGAAAATGAGACAAGCAATAATGTTTATGCTGAGAGGCAAATGAATCAGTCTATAGTGAGTTTCTTTCTGGGCCAACAGTTCTTTTGAGTCCCAATTTCTATGTCAAACAGTTCCTTATGTGTACATGTCAGCAATGATATTTCAGTTCTGGATGGTGGACAAATGGTGGTAATGCAGGTCTGACCCTCTCTGGTGTGGTCCTGTGCAACCTGCAGTGACGCACAGCTGCTGACTACTAGTATGGCAAGGCATCGTTGGTGTCTTCCATCTCTGGACTGTTTCTCTTCTGTCTTCATGGCTGGAGCACTCCTGTCAATTCCTCTCTGTTGCAGAAATCCACATGGTCTCGGAGTTGTTTTCTGAAAATATACAAACGTATTCTCGTCCAAAAGTTAATAAAGGCATCTTTTCTATAAATTTGACTTGCGATCCTTTTTCATTTTTTGCCCAAATGATTTTCCTTTGGCTTGTTTTGACACCATGTATGTTTTACCTGGGTGTCTTGCTGTTAGCGTTACAAATGAAAGTTAATTTTCTAAAGTAAAAATTTTCTAGATGTAGTTTACTTACAGGATATTTTTCCTTACACGATATTTTTCTACTATCCCCCCTTTTTCAGTTTAAATATTAGGAGGCTTTTGGAAATTTTATGCTGTAATCTTGATAGCTTTTAAATTTTAATTTTTTGCACTAAAATGTGACTGCTTTAGGTTCATTACATGTTATGCAATTTTACCATGAGATGAACTACCAATAAAAATTTTAGTTAACACTTTAGGAACAGCTTTTTTGTCCAGTACAATTGATTTTTCTAGAATATTCGCTTATTTCAATTAGCCAATTTAAATTAGCCTGAAAACTTGACTATTATTTTACTGTCAAATTTAATACTCTAACAACCATCTTATTTTACCCTGTAAATATTAGTGGAAAGGATTATTTGCCTTCTTGAGTAGTCCCTGAGCATTCCTGGTGCTAGGCTGGATTTAGATATCAAAACCCCCAGTTCCCCACATCATGGGTACAAGACATCTCCATCAAGTCTTGTTGCAGTGAGAAAAAAATATTTTTATTGATTTCAGAGAGGAAAGGAGAGGGGGAGAGAGAGATGGAAACATCAATGATGAGAGAGAATCATTGATCCATTGCCTCTTGCACGCCCCTTACTGGGGATCTAGCGTGAAACCTGGGCATGTGCCCCTGACCGGAATTGAACCCTGGGTTCTTCAGTCCGCAGGTCAACGCTCTATCCACTGAGCCAAAGCAGCTACGGTCCTTGCCCATTTTTTGATTGGATTGTTTATCTTCCTTTTGTTCAGATGTATGAGTTCCCTATAAATTTTGGAGATTAACCCTATGGGAGGTAATATTGGCAAATATGTTCTCCCATGAAGTGGGCTTTCTTGTTGTTTTGTTGATGGTTTCTTTTGCTGTGCAGAAGTTTTTATTTTGATGTAGTGCCATTTGTTCATTTTCTCCTTAGTTTCCATTGCCCTAGGAACTGTGCCAATAATGATATTGCTACAATATGTCTGACATTTTGCTGCCTGTGAATTCTTCTAAGACTTCTATGGTTTCCCATCTTACGTTTAAGTCCTTTATCCATTTTGAGTTTATTTTTATGTATAGTGTAAGTTGGTGGTCTAATTTCATTTTTTGCACGTATCTGTCCAATTTTCCCAACACCATCTATTGAAGAGTATGTCTTGACTCCATTGTATGCTCTTGCCTCCTTTGTCAAATATTAATTGAACATTATGGTTTGGGTAATTTCTGGGTTCTCTATTCTTTTCTAGTGGTCTATATGTCTGTTCTTGTGCCAGTACCTGGCAGTTTTGAGAACAGTGGCTTTGTAATATAGCTTCATATCTGGTATTGTGATTCCTCCAACTTTTTTCTTCTTTCTTAGGATTGCTGTGGCTATTCAGGGTCTTTTTTTTTTTATTCCATATGAATTTTTGGAGTTTTTTCTAGGTCTGTGAAATATGCTGATGGTATTTTGATGGAGATTACATTGAATATATAGATTGCTTTGAGTAGTATGGACATTTTAATGATGTTGATTCTACCAATCCATGAACACAGTATATTCTTCCATTTGTTTATGTCTTCCTCTATCTCTTTTTTTCAATATCCTGTTGGTTTCTGAGTACAGGTCTTTTACATCCTTAGTTAAGTTTATTCCTGGGTATCTTTTTTAATATATATTTTTATTGATTTCAGAGAGGAAGGGAGAGGGAGAGAGAGATAGAACCATCAATGATGAGAGATAATCATTGATTGGCTGCTGTACGCACCCACTTGTAGATTGAGCCCAAAACCTGGGCATGTACCCTGACTGGGAATTGTACAGTGATCTCCTGGTTCATGGGTCAACACCCAACCACTGACCCATGCCAACTGGCATTCCTAGATATCTTATTTTTGTTGTTGTTGTTGCAATGGTAAATGGGATTATTGTTCAGTTTAACTTTCTGTGAATGAATTATTGGTGTATAAAAAAGCCATAGATTTCTGGGTGTTAATTTTTATCCTGCTACATTGCGCAGTTCATTTATTAAGTCAAATAGTTTTTTTATGGAGTCTTTAGGGTTTTCTATGTACAATATTATGTCATCTGGGAATAAGGACAGTTTTACTCTTTCTTTTCCAATTTGGATGCCTTGTGCTTCTTCTTTTCTGATCTCAATGGCTAGCACTTCCAGTACTATGTTGAACAGGAGTGGTGAACGTGGCATCCCTGTCTTGTTCCTGTTCTTAGGGGTAACAGTTTTAGTTTTTGCCCATTGAGTATGATGTTGGCTATAGTTTTGTCATATAAGGCTTTTATTATGTTGAAGTATGATTCCTCTATTCCAACTTTGCTGAGCGTTTTTATCATGAAAGGGTGTTGGATTTTGTCAAATGCTTTTTCTGCATCAATTGATATGACTATGTGATTTTTGTCTCTCAATTTGTTTATGTGATGTATCACGTTTATTGATTTGAGGATATTGTACCAACCTTGCATCCCCAAAATAAAGCCCACTTGGTCATGGTGTATGATCTTTCTAATGTAATGCTGGATCTGATTTCGTTGAAGATTTTAGCATCTATGTTCATCAGTGATATTGGCCTGTAATTCTCTATCTTTGTAGTGTCTTCATCTGGTTTTGGGATTGGGGTAATGCTGGCTTCATAGAAAGAGCTTGGAAGTGTTCCTTCCTCTTTAATATTTTTGGAATATTCTGAGGAGGATAGTATTAGTTCTTCTTTGAATGTTTGGTAAAACTTCCCTATGAAACCACCTAGCCCAGGGTTTTTGTTTGCTGGTACTTTTTTGATTACTGCTTCAATTTCCTCTATAGTTATCAGCCTATGCAGATTTTTTATATTTTTCCTGGTTGAGTTTGTAAGGTCGCATATTTTTAAGAATATGACCATTTATTTTTGGTTGACCAGTTTGTTGGAATAGAGTTGTTCATAGTACTTTTTTGTGTGCAATATTTGTATTTCTGTGGGCTCTGTTGTTATTTTGCCTCTTTCATTTCTGTTTTTGTTTATTTGGGTCCTCTCTCTTTGCTTCTTGGTGAGCCTGGCTAGAGGTACATCAATCTAGTTTATCTTTGCAAAGTACCAGCTCTTAGTTTTATTGATGTCTTGTATTTTTTTATCTCTATATCATTTCTGCTCTGATCTTTATTATTTCCTTCCTTCTGCTTAGTCTGGGCTTGTCTTGAGCTCTCTCTCTAATTCTTTAAGATGTAGAGTTAGATAATTTATTACGTTTTTCTTGTTTTTTTTCCAGGTAGGACTGCAATGCTGTGAACTTCCCTCTGCTTTCACTGTGTCCCATAGATTTTGGATTGTTGTGTTTTCATTGTCATTGTTTCCAGGATGTTTTTTATTTCTTCTTTGCTCTTTCGTAACCCAATAATCCTATCTAATAAAAGAGTAATATACAAATTAACCATCACTCCGCTACACCCACAAGCCATGCCCACCAGCCAATTAGGAGTGAGTATGCAAATTAACCCAACCAATATAGCTACGGCCATGGAGTGAGCAGGAGGCTTGGGTTTCCCTGGCAATGGAAGAAGCCAAGCTTTCCACACACCCTGGCTGGCCAGGCCTTCACTCAAGGCTACAAAGTTTCAATTATAGAAGATAAATAAATCCCAACAAAAATGGCTGTGGCCACAGAGCAAGCAGGAGGCTTGACTCCGCTCAAGGCTACAAAGTTTCAATTATAGAAGATAAATAAATCCCAGATATCAGGGCCTCCGTTTGGTTCACCATGGGGCGTGGCCAGCCTGCAAACCACCACAGGCCCCTTGCCCAGGCTGCCCCATGCCTTAAAGGAACCCCCACCCTGATCCAGGACATGCTTTAGGGCAAACCAGCTGGCCCCCACCCAGGCACCAGGCCTCTATCCTATCTAATAAAAGAGTAATATGCAAATTGACCATCACTCCAACACAAAAGATGGCTGCCCCCATGTGGTCAAAAATGGCTGCCACATATGGCCAGCAGGGGAGGGCAGTTGGGAGGGAACAGGCATGCAAGGGAGGGCAGTTAGGGGTGACCAGGCTGGCAGAGGAGGGAAGTTGGGGGTGACCAGGGCTGCAGGGGAGGGCAGTTAGGAGCAAATAGGCTGGCAGGAGAGCAGTTAGGCATCAATAAGGCTGGTAGGGGAGTGGTTAGGGGGTGATCAGGCTGGCAGGCAGAAGCAGTTAGGGGCAATCAGGAAGGCAGGCAGGTGAGCAGTTGGGAGCCAGCAGTCCTGGATTGTGAGAGGGATGTCCGACTGCCCGTTTAGGCCCAATCCTACCGGGATCGGGCCTAAATGGGCAGTCAGACATCCCTCGAGGGGTCCCAGGTTGGAGAGGGTGCAGGCTGGGCTGAGGGACACACCCTCCCATGCACGAATTTCTTGCACCGGGCCTCTAGTCATTTAATAACAAGCTATTTAGCCTCTAATTGTTCTATGTTTTGATTGCTCTTAGTGTAGTTGATTGCTAATATTATACCATTGTGATCTGAGAAGATGCTTGGTATGATTTCAATATTTTTGAATTTAAATAAACTTTGCCTGTGTCCCAATATGTGGTCTCTCTTTGAAAATATCCCATGTGCACTTGAGAAGAATGTATATTCTGTAGCTTTGTGATGAAATGTTCTGAAGATGTCAATTAAGTCCATTTGATCTAGTCAGTCATTTAGGATTGTTGTTTCTTTGCTGATTTTTTGTCTAGAGGATTTATCCAGTGATATCAATGGGGTATTAAAGTCCCATACTGTGACTGTATTGCTGTTGATCTCTGCCTTGATATCTTCCAGAAGTTTTTTTTTATCTGCATTGTGTGCATATATGTTTACCAGAGTTATAGCCTCTTGTTGTATCAATCCCTTTAGTTTTATAAAGTTGTCTTCCTTATATCTTGTTACAGCCTTCACTTTGAGGTCTATTTCGTCAGATATAAGTATTTCTACTCCAGCTTTTTTTTTGTTTGTTTGTTTGTTTGCCTGAAAAATATTTTTCTATCCCTTCATTTTTAGTCTGTGTAAGTCCCTTGTTCTGAGGTGGGTCTCTTATAAACAGCATATATATGGGTCATGATTTCTTATCCATTTAGCCACTCAATGTCTTTTTATTGGAGCATTTAGTCCATTTATGTTTAAGGTTATTATTGACAGGTACTTTTCTGTAGCTATTTTTATTTTTTATGCCCGTGTTCCTTCGTCCCTTTCTATTTCTTCTTTTTACAACAGGCCCTTATATTTTTTGCATTGCTGGCTTGGTAGTGATAAGCTCCCTTAGCCTTTTTTTGTCTGCGAAACTCCTGATTTCCCCTTCAATTATTGAATAAAAGCCATGTTGGATAGAATATTTTTGGATTCAGTCCCTTGCTTTGCATCACTTTGTATACTTCATTCCATCCCCTTCTGGCCTGATGTGTTTCTGTTGAGAAATCATTTGATAATCTAATGGGAGATCATTTGTAGGTAACTCCCTGTCTCTCTCTTATAGCCTTTAAGATTCTCTTTTTTTCATTAACATTTGTCATTGTAATTACAACTTGTCTTGGTGTGGGTCTTTCTGGCTTCATCTTGTTTGGGACTCTATGTGCTTGTGTGACTTTTTTCTAACCCAAATAAGGGAAGTTTTCTGTCATTATTTCTTCAAATATATTCTTTAATCCTTGCTGCTCTTCTTGGCCTTCTGGCACCCCTATTATATGGATGTTACTTTGTTTCATGTTGTCCCAAAGCTCCCTTAGGCTCTCCTCCCGTTTTCTAATTTTTTTCTCCTACTGTTGTTCAATTGTGTTTGTTTTTCTGCCCTTCTTATAATTTGCTAATTCGATCCTCTGCTTCTTCTAGTCTATTGGTGAAACCTTCCATTGTGTTTTTTATTGTAGCTATATCAGTCTTCATTTCCTCTTGATTCTTACATAAGTTGTTGATTTTCTCATTCAGCCATTTTAGGAACTGCATGACCCTTACTCTAAATTATTTTTCTGACATATTGCTTGCCTCCATTCCACTTAGTTCCTTTTCTAGTGATTCCACCTTTTCTTTCCTCTGGGCTTGTTTCTTTGTCTCCCCATTTTTGCTCTTACTGAAGGGTATAGGCACAGAGTCTTTCAGGGCTTGCGGTTAAAATGGCGGGCTTGGCAGGTGGGGAGTGCACTCCAGGGCTCACAGGAGCCTGCGGCATGGGAAGCTGGAGTCCCAGTGTCTGTGGTCTGCAGATGAGGTACCAGGTCTTTGGCCATAGTGGCTGTAGGGTTCGGTATTGTGTCTGAGGCCAATTTGTGTGGTGGTGAGGCTGAGCTCCTAGTCAGGCAGGTCTCCCCTTCAAGATGGCATGGTTTCTGTGCCATAGCTGGCTGCCTCAGAAGTGCTTGCATTGGTAGCAGGTATTCCCCATCTAGTGGAGCCTGGTCTGTCAGCCCCTGATACTCCTGCATGATCTAACTGTCCCTCACTCACACACACACACACACACACACACACACACACACACCACATCCACATACTCCCTTTTCACTCCCTCACTCACTCACACTCTCTCATTCACTGCTGTCCTGCCAGCCGCCATCTTGAGTCTCTATTCATCAGTACCTATATTGCTTATTAAATGCCATATTTTTAAGCAATAGTATTTTATACCAAAGATAGAAAGCCTTCTGTCAATGTAAGTGAGATTATCAGAAGAAATATTTTAATAGCCAACTGCAGCCCAGTTGAATGAGGTACCATACCAGGATGGGTATTTAATAGTTTGGGTACTTGATGTTATGATATAAATATACATTGTGGAATAAGCACTACACTCAATGTTATACTGTGTTCTTCTTGTCAAGAGTCTTCATTATCAATTGGGATCATCTTTGGTTAGTGCTCAGGTGAGCCCAGGTCCAGTAGAAGCTGACCCCTAGCCTGACATTGTGCGTTACTGTGGGGCTGTTTAGGTGAAGTCCTTTGAGCCAACAGGAAATGTATTCAAATAAAAGGAGGGATTCACCACCTTGGTATCCCTTGAGCCATCTAAATGAGTCAGTTGTACTGGAAACTGCCTGGAATTGTTATAACTCTGTAATTATTTACACCATAAAGTATTTCATCAGGTAAGTCTAGTTGCACCATAAATATTTATCATCTAGGTGCTTGGTATTCCTCTTTTCCCTATGTCAACTGCTACCCTTTATCATACACTTATACTCTAGTGTGCATAAAGTTCTAATAAATGCATTCATTACATTCCTGATCATTTGTCAAATATTTTATTGAAATTATACATGTGCCAGAGAGTCTTTTATGCATTGAAGAAAAAGAGATGAAGATGATATTTATCTTTTCTTCAAGGGTAAAGCAGTCATGGAAGCAGTTACTGTGTAACGTGTTCAGCATTGGGATAAAGATCAGTAGTAGATACCATAGTAATTCAAAAGAGGGAAATCAATACTAGATTAGCTGGCAAAGCTAGTCATGGAAGGTATTGGTGGTATCTTACTGAACTTAAAATTCTATTTTCACCCTGGCTGGCATGACTCAGTTGCTTGGAACGTTGTCTGTGTATGGAAAGGTTGCTGGTTTGATTCCCAGTCAGGGCACATGCCCAGGTTGCAGGCTTGATCTCCTGGTCAGGCCCTGGAGGGAGGCAGCCAAACAATGTTTCACTCTTACATGAATGTTTCTCTATCTCTCTCCTTCCCTGTTCCTCTCTCGCTCTAAAATTCAATTAAAAAACCTTTAGAAATAAATCCTATCTGCAGTTTTTCAGTTGGAAAGGTAAATACTCTCCAGACAGAGGAAACAAAAAGACTGGAGGCCAATAACTATAGGGGGTATACGGGGATCTACACACAGTTCTATATATTGTGGTGTTTCATGTACTGCAGAGGTCGTCAAGACATAACTTACACTGTAAATTATGGAAAGAACTTACTTTTATCCTGCTACATAAGTTGTTTGGGAAAATTGCCAAACACTAATTCTATATTGTGAAACATGCAAGCTAGCAGGGAGGTATTGACCTAGTCTGTGATTCTGAGGCTCTGTGTTTCAAGCACCAGTAAATTAGCAAAACAAGTTTTTAAATTGTGTTGTTTAAGTGTTTCTAGCTTTTAATTTTGTCAGCTAAGGACATAAAACAAACAGAAAAACCAAATTACCATCTTTATATAAAAGATAAGTCATTTTAGCATAAAAAGTAGGAAGAACATAATCTAAGAATAAATAAGTCTTTTAAATAGAATAAATTTAGCTTTATGAAAAAGAAAAGTGAGACATACAGGCATCATGTATCTCATAATATGATGTAATAAGAAGTATACAATAATGCTTTCAAAGTATTATGCCAAAAAAGTTGAAATTGAATCTAATCTACCTTTTAGAGTAACTAGCACTTTATGGGAAACAGAAGGATGAAGTTAAACACTAAAACTAGAAAGCAATCAGTCAGATGTTGAATGTAATTTATCTCATAGGTAAACTACCCAGATTTTCCAACAGATCAATGGCATAAAAGTAAAGTGGAAAAGAGTGACTAATAAATAAAAGGCAAATTCATATGTAGACCTTGACCTTATTTCAATCCTAATTTGAATAAATATGAACTAAGAAGACATTTGAATACATAGGATTTGAATACATAGGATTCAATAGGTAGGACTGAGTATGTACTCAATATTGGCTGATGTTAAAGACTTTTTTCATAGCAACAATGCCATTGTTCATCTATGTCCAATGCTATTCTTGCTATGTTTTAAAATGTCCTCAAATAGAGATGCATGAAATGATATTATGTCTGGGATTTGCTTTAAAATACTCTAACCCTCTCCCCCAAAATTTGGTGGTATAGATGAGAAAGAACTGGTCAACTGTTGGTAATTGTGGATATTATGTGATGAGTACATGTATATTCTTTTAGGTTCATTTCCATTTTAAAAATTAGGTCCTTACCTTATATTTGACATAACGATGAATGTTCAAATCAAGACTCTGAAAAGTATAGACGCAAATAGAGGATAATGTAATTGTGATACAGGGTAAAAATTTTTTAAACAAGACAAAAATGCAAGAGTCATGAAGAAAAAGTCTCATAAATGTAACGTGGTCATATATTTTAAAAATCTTTATGAAAAACAGAAAAAACAAACTAGAGATTAGGATATGATTTTTGCAACAAGTACAACTTACAAAAATTAGTATCCCAAACATATAATGTATTATTACAAATCTATAAGAAAAAAGTATATATAAATAATAACACAGAAATAGGAAATAAATGGGTCTTTATAAATGACCAATACACATGTGAAAAGATGCTCAATTTCAGTAGTATTCATGAAACAGTGATATGAAAAAAGCATGACTAAGTCAAATATTGGTAAATATCAGTGGAAAGGAGAATGTTTATATGCTGTTAAAAGTTGTATAAACTGGTAAAACAATTAGGAAAGGCAATTTAGCTATAACTGGTAAAATTGTACATGTGCATACCACTTCTAGATAAATCCACTATTTTCACCTGAGCAAAAGAAGATACACTTAAAAGATTCCAACATTTTTTATATAGAAAAAAACTGGAAACAATCTAAATGTATACCAGTGTAAGTCACATATAATAATTTGATCTATCTATACCATAAAATTCTGAAGAACAATAAAAGTTAACAAAAGGTCATTAACTTTATAATCAACATAGATTTCAAATAATGTAATTCTGAGTGAAAGCAAAGACTTTCAGAGCTTCAGATAATGATCATGTACATAAAATTAAAATGCATGCTTAACTATTTATTGTCCAGGAATGCAAACTTATTGTATAAATTATGTTTTTAAATAGATGTGAAGGATACATAATAAATTCATTATAATTGCTTTTTCTGGATAAGAAGGAGGGAATTAGAACCAGAAGTGTTCAAAGGGGATCTCAACCCTGTGTTATCACATTAAAATACATTGAAATATATATGAAAATATGTGATATTTCTCAGTTCTTGATGATGGACACATGTTGTATTCTTTGTAGATTTTTGTGGGGTTTTTTTATTTCTAAAAATAAACAGAAGAAAAGAACATTAATCTACAGGCCTTCCAACTTGTAGGAAAATGAATAAAATTAATAAACTAAAATTAAAAGAAGTATACTAAACTTTGTATATTACCCTTAAGAATTTTTTTTAAATGCAAATGGTATTTTTAAGTAGATAACTCAAATAAATTCCCCAGTTCAACAGAAATTATAATAGTCACCTTTTATGACTATAGTACAAAAAGACCTGAAAATTAATGTGTTAAATAAACAAAAAACAAACAACTTTGAAAAATTAAAATGATTTTACAAATATGGAGCCAATCACAATACTGTTATCTGTGTCTATGAGGGTTTTTTTTAATCTTTGATTAATCCCTTCACCTTTTTCATTCAGCCCCCCAACCTCCCTCTCCTCTGACAGATGACAGTCTGTTCTCTGTATCTATGAGGGAGGGAAAGGAGGATGGGGAAAGGTAGGGAAAGTTAAAGGGGGGATAAATGGTGATGTAATGAGACTTAACTTTGGGTGGTGAACACACAATACAATATACAGATGATGTATTATAGGATTGTATACCTAAAACTTATGTAATTTTATTAACCAATGTCAACCCAATAAATTCAATACAAATTTAAAAATGTAAAAAATATGGAGTCAAATAAGAAATCAAAATTGCAAGTACTGTATATGTTATTAGAAAATAATGATAATTAGTTTTATTACATAACAAAACTACTCAGAAAGCTTTGATAGAATTAAATGAGTTTATTGAGGTTTCCAAACTCTAGGTTGGGAATCTTTCCCTTGCTGGTATGTGAAGAAGAGGAGAGTAATACAGCATCTCAAGCCACTGGGATTTATTTCAGGTTTTCTTGTACCCTTTTGACTTGCAGAAATGGTTGATTCTTTGGCTTGGCAGAGAAAATACAAGATGAGCCTGAAGCATTTCATGGTGCCAGAAAGAAAATGTTCATTTGCATTTTATAAAAGAAAAACACACAACCAAACTTGTTGTTTTTCCCACAGATTATTGTAGTTTCCAAAGTTGTAGCTCTAGTAAGTCTTCATCGACTATAATAATTTTCTATTTCTTAGTTTCATTATAATTCTCAAAGGACTTTTGTAACAGTAATACTAAGTCTTAGCTTCCAAAAATGCACCAGACTTTTTCATTTTATAGTGTTTACTAATAATTGAGTTTACAACACAACATTGGGAATTTCCTGTGTGTGTACTATTAAATTGCCAGATCCTCCACATATGTTGCCTCCCCATGGGGAGCCCTGTTATGCTACTTGGTAAGTCACGTGAAGTCATATACAGTATGTAATCCTCATTTAACCAGCTACAGACTCCTGAAGCAGCAGTCATTCCTGGAAAGCTGGGAGTCATAGCAGGAAACAAAAGAGAGTCCAAACATTGCAGCTTCAAAGATTCATGTCTGAAACTTTCAAACAAAAGAAAGCAGCTACACAAAGTACTTTGAACAATTTTGCATTTGCTAATTCATCCAAAAGAGCAGCAAATCATGAACAGTCATTCCAGCCTAAAACAAGTGTCTTTTGTTTCTTTCTGTGTCTAATTTTTATCTGGAGCTTCCAATGGCTGAAATGTATACGTCAAAATAAAATTTGACTTATCCTATATAATAAAAGCATAATATGCTAAGTGTTCATTCTACTGTTCCACCAGTTGCTATGATGATCACTGACCACCAGGGGGCAGATGCTCCAACCGGTAAGTTAGCTTGCTGCTGGGGTCCAGCTGATCAGGACTGGGCTAGATGTGCCGGACACGCCTTGGAGACCTCCCTCAATTCCTCCCCAGCTAGTCAACCTCCCACAGCCCCTCCCCAGCCAGCTGGCCCCCATTGGCCCAATCGGGACTGGGCGAAATGGCCCCTAGTAAATAGATAATAGTACATTATGAGAAGTGACTATTATGTCACAAAAGAACATAAAAACATTAATTTTGTTAGGATGGTGGGGTTAGAGACTTTTTTCTCTATTTAACTAGTTTTAATAACAGGGTTATATGTTATTAAATAAATGTGATTAAAACACAAACATAGAAAAAAGTGTACTTGAAATAAAATTGTTCCCTTAAAGCTGTCATTTAAGGAAAGCACATACTTTTCAACAATTATGCTATAGCTCCAAAATCCTTTTAGAACTGCTTTTTGAAAAATGTCTTTGGAGTAAGTTTATAAACCACATAAGACAAATGTGATCACTATTTTAATAGTCACAACTTAAGTCAAAACCATGTTCCCTAGTTTAACCACTCACTTTAGTCACAGTTTTGGCTCCAAATTTTGGCTGCTTCTAGAAATAAAAGTGAAATTCCACAAAAGGTGTCAACACTCAGACTATTAAAATAACCTGGGGCAGATTCCATAAGTAACTTCAGCTATCTTCCAAGGTAGTTCAAGTTTCCCTTAGCATTTGGTATCTAAACATTTGCATACTGTTATCTTCTAAATAATCACATCCAAGATTAGACCACTTTCCTTAACAATGTAAAAAGGTAACAAGGAAGTTTACATTCATTCTCCCAGAATATAAATTCATTAAAACTAAGTGATTGATTTCCTTAAATGCTATCAATCTTTCCTCAGCCCTTAGCACAGTGCTTGAAAGATGCTATATGTTGAATAAATGTTTATCTAAAAGGCAATAATAAGTGATAATATCCCCCCATGCTGATTTGCACCATTTATCAAAGCTCAAAATGTCAAAACACATGGAAGTCTTCTATTCCATCTGTTGTTATCCTTCTGTCCTAATGGCCACTTCCCCAAACTCAATGCAAGTTTTTACAGCTGAGTAGTATTCCATTGTGTAAATGTACCACAACTTTTTTATCCACTCATCTATTGATGGCACTTGGGCTGCTTCCAAATCTTGGCTATTGTAAATAACACTGAAATGAACACAGGGGTGCATATATTCTTTTGAATTAGTGTTCCGGGTTTCTTCAGATAAATTGCCAGAAGTGGAAACACTGGGTCATTAAGCAGTTTCATTTTTAATTGTTTTAGTTAACTCCATACAGCTTTCCCAGTGACTGCACCAATTGGCCATAAAAAAAGAAGGAAATCTTACCCTTTGCGATAGCATGGATGGAACTGGAGAACACTATGCTAAGTGAAATAAGCCAGTCAGAGGAAGTCGAGTACTGTATGATTTCACTCAAATATGGAATCTAATGGAATAAAATGAACTAACAAGCAAAATAGAGATGGACTTATATAGAGAGAACAGGCTGACAGCTATTGGGGGATGGGGAGCTGTGTGGAGGGGTAGAAGGATAGAACAAAAAAAAAAGAGGAAAAACTCATGGACATGGACAACAGTGTGGTGATTGCCAGGGGGAAGTGAAGTTGAGGGAGGTAAAGGCGAGTATAGGGGGTATAAATGGTGATGAATGAAGACTTGATTTGGAATGGTGAACATGTTACCAGTGGATATGGTGTTCTTGCACTGTAGTGAGGAAAAGCATTTCTGGGGATCCACAAGAAAGGATAAGGACGGGGGTAATATTTATTTGTAATGCAAAATCAAAAAGATATCCCTCTGATGTCCTATCTCCATCTGTCCACCATGGAAAATCAGGGTCAGAAATAGAGTCAATGTCCAGAGACCCTGTGTTATATTAAAGCTTAGTCCAAGTCCAACATCTGGCTAACTTAGCTTGTGTTCTGGCTACAATCCATTGCTTTGCTGATGTACCCAGGCTCCTGCCTGGAGTCTGCATGGCCAGTGGTCATGCCCTGCTAAGGCCACATGGCTATGAAAAGAATGCTCAAAGGAATGAGACGAATGCGAGTCACTGAGCATGCGTGAGAGAGAAAGCTTTGTTCTCTTGGGATTTTAACCAGAAACTTTTCCAAAGTAACCAATTAACTTCCCAATATTTTGCAGGCTTGCATTGGGGCCCACCTCCTGATGAATTATCTTTATCCCAGCTTAGACTGACAGGCCTCTATGATCCAGCACTTCCTCTTGTGCCATTTGACTTCTACTGTACATGTGCTTATCTCCCTTGCTCCCCCCTATAATCCAGTACCGGATGGGAGAAGGAAGGGTTGTGAATTCCCTTGAAGGGACAATGCTGTGATTCCCTGAGGTATGAAGCTGTATCTTCCTGGTGAGGCATACAGCCCTCTGCTTCCCAGCTGACCATGCTCAATAATGTCTGGCTTCAAGCAAGCCTCTCTGTATGTATACAAAAGAGATCACTTTTGTAATTCCAACTACCCAAGACAAGGTGCAGTGACTTTCCAAGCAAACTGACTGGCCTCCCTTGGCAAGACAAATTTGAATTCTTGGCCCTGAAACCAAAATATCAGTAAACACCCCTACTCACTAGTTTTCTTTAGGAAACAAACAAATCTTCTGAGTAGATATATGTCTTTATTGTAGCCCCTCTTTCTCCTTCCGCTTGCATCCTTGAATAGCACTGTGAGGACACAATTCATATCAATAATATTCACATACACATTTTTCCACTGCTCTGGTTTATATTAGAGATAAGGAAACAAGAAGATGTGCTATTAAGTATCTCCTAAGATGACCAACCCTCTGATTTGTTCAGTACTGAGGGGTTTCCAAGCACATGGGACTTTCATTCTTAAAATTGGGACAGTTCCAGGCAATCCGGAATGGTGGATCATCATCATCCATATACAAATCCAGGAAGGTGAGCAAGTAATCTTTTTATTTTCTGAACCAGATTACAAATTTCTCAAAGGTCTTAACTATGCCATATAGGTCTTCTGTAGCACTCAATACATATTGCCTGATCAACAGATTGAAGAGTTCCAAAGGTTTTAGAAAACAGAAACAATCCACCAATTGTAAAAAATAAAAAAATGTTGCTCTACCCGGTTTGGCTCAGTGGATAGAGCATCAGCCTGCAGACTGAAGGGTCCTGGGTTTGATTCTGGTCAATGGCACATGCCCAGGTAGCAGGCTCAATCCCTAGTAGGGGGCGTGCAAGAGGCAGCCGATCAGTGATTCTCTCTCATCATTGATGTTTCCATCTCTCTCTCCCTCTCCCTTTCTCCTCTCCCTTCCTCTCTGAAATCAATAAAAATATATTTTTTAAAAAAGAAGGAAAGTGGACTTGGATTTGGTGTAAGTGTGTATTACAAACTCTAGGCAACCACTAAAGAAAGTAAAGAAAGAAGTATAACTGATATCCTAAGAAAGGAGGGAAAATTGAATCATACAAAATGCTCGATTAAAACTACAAAGGCAAAAAAGGAATGGAAGACAAAGATAGGAACAAAGAACAAGGGCAGCTAATAGAAAACAATAACAAATATGACAGATATTAATTCAACTGTATTAATAATTCATGTATATATATAATTTATCCACTTAAGTGCACAGTACAATGTTTTGGGGTGTTTCTCTCTCTCTCTCTCTCTCTCTCTCCCTTCTGCTCTGAAAATCAATAAAAATATATATATTTTTAAAAGTGTTGCAATCTAAGTGATTACCTGGGAAGGTGGGTATGAAAATAACCAGGTCATAGAAGCTGTTGCTCAGATTCTATCTTCTTATAGCTCTTGGATACATTAAGGAAAACAATAATCTACCCTACATTGACCACACATATACTTGATGTTCATTATATATTAGGTCCTCTAGTTACCAAAGAATTCCCTGTCCTGAAGGAACTTGCATTGTGCTGTGGAAGGAATATAAAGTAAACAATTTCCAATGCATTATAATAAATGCAGCAATTAAAATATGTTCAAGTAACTGTTGAAGAAAGTCTCAGGGTGGATGAAAAGCTATTGGATTGTGGTAGGTGAAGTGGGAGTTATCCAGGCAGAATGGTGCAGAAACAGCATTGTAAAAAAGGAAGAGCATGTATGAAGATATGAGGGCATGCCACTAATAGAGTATGTGCAGGAAATTACAAGCATTTGATATTTGTGAAGCATGAATGCATGAGTGGTGACAGTTTTAGAGAGAGAGAAAGCTGGAGATATTTATGGGGTCAGATCACAAAGTACCTGCTGAGATTATTATGTTCTTTTCTATAGTTAATGAAGAGTCATTGAAGATTTTCAAGTAGGGGATGACATGTTCAGCTGGATGATGGAAAAGGGCTAGGTTAAGACAAGTCAGGGGACCAGGACAGAGCTGAAATAATGAATGAGAGGGCATAATAGTCCACATTTTTTCACATTATAATGTCAACTATTTTTGTTTCACATGAATTTGAAAAATAATGGAGTCCCAGTTCCAGTTTCCCTCTTCCCACTTTTGTGCCAATTATTTATAAGTGCACATCAAAATAAAATACAAATTTCTGCTTCTCCACTCCCAGGAATCTAGTGTGCTGCTCTTTGGCATTTATGGTATCACACTAGCTCAATTTTCATCCATCCCCCAAACTCAGCAGGCAGTAACCAAGCAAACCAAGACCTCATTTGGTTACTCAGAATTGCAATATGGTGACTGTAATACAGAAGTGATATTATACTTCATTGACTCCACTAGATCCTGTACATTGTCTCCATTTTGAAAAGCTTTACATATAGAGAGTCTCCCCTTTTTCTTCTTCCAGGTCTCATCCCACAAAGGCAGACTTCCCATAGGGTGCTTGCTAGCAGCTTGCAGATAGAAACAAAGCACAGCTGGAGACTCCAAATGCAGGGTTTCCTGAAGATTTGTTGAGGCTTAACATCACTTTGGGAACCGAATAATAGCGTATGTGAAAATATGAAGCTCTCTGTGAATTTCATCCCAGGTGTCTCCAGTCCTATGGCTGCTGCAGCACTCACCTTGAATTTTGCAGGTTTGAAAGTGCTTAGTTACCTAACAGGAGTATGCAGCCTCCTTTTACCTCCTGCCATTAGTAGAGTATGATTGGGCGCAGGTATTAGTGCTGGATTCAGGACAGTTAACAAATAAGAAATCTCTTTTTTTTGTTTTTTTTTTGTTTGTTTTGACAAGATAGAGATCCTTAGCCTTGCTCTTTATTTGCATGTTAATAGAATTGCATCAGGGATTTCTTGGTTTATATATCAGTCTTGGTTCACATCCATATTTCCCCCCTTTCTAATTTCCCTACACACACACACACACACACACACACCTCTTCCCACAACCTCTTCTAAAAATAGTCTCTCTGTGTATGGTCATCCTGGTCATCCAACAGGGCTAAAATGGGTCCAACCTTGTCTATAAACAAACCTTGACCAATCTAGACCACTGCAATTTTAACTATTTCTATAGCAAATATTCCATTCAACATATACTGAACCTACTAACATCCTACTCTCTGCCAATAGTTGCACTAGGCATTTTAAAACATTTATTCTCATTTAAACCTCAAAACCACCATGTAGGGGGAGAACCAAGATGGCGGCAGAGGCAAACACCTGTGCTTGCTGCCTCTCACAACCACATCAAAATTACAACTAAAAGACAAAACAGCTATCATCTAGAACCACAGGAAACCTGCCTGAGTGGAACTTATACAACTAGGAGGAAAGAAAAAAGCACATTGAAACTGGTAGGAGGTTCGGAGGTGTGGAGGTATAGAGGCACGCTCAAAACGGGCTGACAACTGGGTGCACTGTTGTTTTTTTCAATCGGGAGGGAGATATAAGCTCCCAATTTCTCTGAACTCCAGTTCCGGGCGAGACTCTGGGGACTTAGACTCATACGGGGAGAAACTGGACTGTCTGGCATCAGGCAAGAATGCGAGGGTGGCTTTCTCTGAGAGGTGCTCACATTGATCATTCTTCCTGCGTGGGGGTGCTGGATTCAGAGACACGGAGATGCAGAGACAGCTGACTTGGCAACCTTTGCTGTTTGCTCTGCCCTGGTGATTCCCTGAGACCCCGCCCCACCCAATTTACAACCCCACCCAAGCTGTGTGCAGTGGCTTTTGCACATGAATCGCCTGTCCTTTCACAGCCTAACCTAACAAACTGCAGCTGGGTCAGAGTTCAAAAGCTTCCAAAAGAAGGCCTAAGGCTCTTGGCGGTAGTAGCCTGCCTTGCTTCACAGCTGGGCCTCATCTGGGCACTTCCAAACCTCAAACAAAGAGAAGGAATCTACAGATCTCACTGTAGCTCTTGTTGGGTGGCCTCAGGCAGTGGCTGACTTTGCACCTCCTTGGAGATCCAAGAGCCAGTGTACCCAATCGTCAGTGTGAGACCATACCAGATTACAACTCTTCACATCCATAAGTGACACACTCAAGAGGCAGACTCAGGGAGCACCAAAGCCCCACTGAAGCAAGTCCTGCCCAATAAGGGTGTCTCCAGTACAGCAGTTCTCCCATTGTAGACACATCTGGTCCTCACAGCCAATTGGCCTGGAGGTCAATTCCTCCCAGTGATACCAACAACAATCAAGGCTTAACTACAACAAGACTGTGCACACAGCCCACAAAGGGGTGCACCAAGAGTGATCACCACAGATAATTAGGGAGGCTGAGCCACTGGGCCCTATAGGACACTAGCACACAAAGCCACTCTATCAACACAGGGAAGCAGCCAAAATGTGGAGACAAAGAAACATGTCACAAATGAAAGAAATGGAGGAAAGCAAACTACTGGGTATAGAGTTCAAAACCACAGATATAAGGTTACTCAAGAATCTTCTAGAAACCTTGGAGGAACTTAGTGAGACCTTCAAGGATTTTAGTGAGAATGCCAAAAAAAAAAAAAAAAAAAGGAAAAGGACCATTCAGAAATTAAGAATACACTAACTGAAATAAAGAATAGTATACAGAAATTCGATAGTAGACTAGAGGATCCCAAGAATCAAGTCAAAGATTTGAAATACGAGGAAGCAAACAACACCCAACCAGAAAAGCAAAAAGAATCCAAAAATATGAAGATAGTGTAAGGAGCCTCTGGGACAACTTCAAGCGTACCAACATCCAAATTATGGGGGTGCCAGAAGAAGAGTGAAAGCAAGATATTGAAAACCTATTAGAAAAAATAATGACAGAAAACTTCCCTCACCTGGTGAAAGAAATAGACTTACAAGTCCAGGAAGCACAGAGAACCCCAAACAAGAGGAATCCAAAGAGGATCACACCAAGACACATCATAATTAAAATGCCAAGGGCAAAAGACAGAGAGAGAATCTTAAAAGCAGCAAGAGAAAAACAGTTAGTTACCTACAAGGGAGTACCCATACAACTGTCAGGTGATTTCTCAACAGAAATTATGCAGGCCAGACGGGAGTGGCAAGAAATATTCAAAGTGGTGAATCGCAAGAATCTACAACCAAGATTACTCTACCCAGCAAAGCTATCATTTAGAATTGAAGGTCAGATAAAGAGCTTCACAGAAAAGAAAAGCTAAAGGAGTTCATCACCACCAAACCAGGATTATATGAAATGCTGAAGGGTATTCTTTAAGAAAAGGAAGAAGAAGAAAAAGGTAAAGATAAAAATTATGAACAACAAAATGACAAATACATATCTATCAACAAGTGAACCTAAAAATCAAGTGAATAAAAAATCTGATGAACAGAATAAACTGGTGAATATAATAGAACAAGGGGCATAGAAAGGGAGTAGACTGACAATTCTTGGGGGGAAAAGGGTGTGGGGGTGCGGGAAGAGATTGGACAAAAATCTCATACCTATGGACGAGGACAGTGGCGGGGGGTAAGGTCATGTGGTAGGGTGGGAACTTGGTTGAGGGGAGCTATGGGGGGTAAAAAGAGGAACATCTGTAATAATCTGAACAATAAAGGTTTATTAAAAAAAAAATCCTGTGTGGAAGATGCTATTATGGTAGTTATATCGACATCTTCTCCGTATATACATATTAATTAGTGTGTGTGTGTGTGTGTGTGTGTGTGTACCACTTGCTATATTTTTTAAAAAATATTTTTATTGATTTCAGAGAGGATGGGAGAGGGAGAGAGAGAGAATATCAATGATGAGAGAGAATCATTGATCAGCTGTCTCCTGCATGCCCCACATTGGGGATCGAGCCCACAACCCTGGTATGTGCCTGACCAGGAATTGAACCGTGACCTCCTGGCTCAAAGGTCAACGCTCAACCACTAAGCCAAGCCAGCTGGACTGCTATGTTTCTTTTTCCCTCCTTGTACCTGATCTGGGTATAATTGAACATTTTTATAATTCTATTTTATCTCCACTAATTATACATTACTCATACCTGTTTTAGTAATGTTTCTAGTAGTAAAGTTAAGGACTGCTATATACATTTTTAAGTCTTGTTTCTCCCTAAAGGTACCTGTGTTTTTTTTTCTTCTTGATTTTTAGTTATCTGTTTGATCTACAAACTTAGTTCTCTGAAAGGATAAAAAATTTCATTAATTTGCAGTTTATCCAGCTTTTTCCTTGTTTTCATCTTTAAATTGAAAACAAAAGCTCCAATGCATTTCAGAAAATAAATACATTTTTGGTTGGCAGAAAGGGGAAATGTATTTTATCCTTTAATTACATGTATAAATAATATCATAATAAAATATTTTTAAAAAGTGAACTGTGTATTTTAAAAAATATTTTCTTTTAATTAAACTAGAAAGATACAGACAATGTCATGCTTCACTGCTATAATTGTTGTCAAGTTTACAAAGATATTTAATAAATGCGTATATGATTTTAACTACATTTGAAAAAAATGTTCAAGTTACCTAGCTACTATTAATTATACCCTTAATTACATACAAATTTAAAATATACATGGTAAATAAATGAGATACTACTGATAAACTACCTGAGTACATCTCTTGATACAGTGGTGAATCCACCAAATTAATTGCCAATTTATCAGAGCTGTCTAGACAGCCAACCAGGCTCTCCTTGCTGATTCTTTGCTCACCTTCTTAAAAATTCTAAACTTTCTTCACACACTGCCTTTTCTCTTTCCTCCTGTAAAGACTAGTGCTAATGTTAACTTTTCCATAAGGCGTTCCCCATGGTTCCATCTTACCCAAGTTGCTCCCTTCTTTGTACTGTTTTCCCCATTTTAAAAACAGCTTTATTGAGATTCAGTTCACACATACCACACAATTTGCCCATATAAAGTATACAATTGAACAGTCTTTAGTATATTCACAAAGTTGTGCAATTATCATCACAATAAATATTAGAACATTTTCATCACCTCCAAAATAAACCCCATACCTCTTAGCTGTCTCCAGTCCTCCCCCCACCCTCAACTTCTGCCATCTCCCCCAGCCATAGGCACTAGGAAACTCCTTCTCCTTCCTGTCTCTATGGATTTGCCTATTCTGGGTATTTCCCACCAATTTAATCCACAATACATGATACTTTTTGAATGGCTTCTTTCACTTAACATAATGTTTTCAAGATTCATGCATGTTGTAACATGGATCAATGCTTTATTCCATTTTATGGTCAAATAATATTTCATTGTATGGATATATCACATTTTATCTATCCATTCATCATCTTATGAACAATTGGGCTGTTTCTACTTTTTAGATATTATGAATAGCACTGCTATGAACATTCATGCACAAGTTTTTGTGTGACCAAGTTCTTTCTATTAGGTATATACCTAGGAGTGGAACTGTTGTTATATGGCATGTGTCTATGTTTAGTCTTTTAAGGAACTGTCAGACTGTTTCTCAAAGTGATTGCACCATTCTACATTTCTGCCAGCAGTTCCTGAAGATTACCACTTCTCTCCAACCTCACCAACACTTGTGCTTATCTATCTTTTTTATTATAGCCATCTAGTGGGTGTGAAGTAGTATCTCATTGTGTTTTGATTTGCATTTTTTGGATGGTTAATAATGTTGATCATCTTCTCATGTGCTTATTAGTCATTCACATATCACCTTTGGATAAATGTGCATTGGAATATTTTGCCCATTTTTAAATTGGACTCTGTCCTTTTTTTAAATATATTTTATTGATTTTTTCACAGAGAGGAAGGGAGAGGGCCAGAGAGCTAGAAACATCGATGAGAGAGAAACATCGACCAGCTGCCTCCTGCACACCCACCACCAGGGATGTGCCCGCAACCAATGTACATGCCCTTGACCAGAATCGAACCTGGGACCTTTCAGTCCGCAGACCGACGCTCTATCCGCTGAGCCAAACCGGTTTCGGCTGGACTCTGTCTTTTTATTATTGAGTTTTAACATTCTTTACATATTCTAGATACAAGTCCCTGATTTATCAGATCTATAATTTGCAAAAATGTTCTCTTATTATGTGGTTTGTCTTTTTACTTTGTGTCCTTTAAACCACAAAAATTTTTTAATTTTGATGATGTCCAGTTTAGGTATTTTTTATTTTGTTGCTTGTGTTTTTATTGTCATATCTAATCCAAGATCACAAAGATTTATTGGTGTTTTCTTCTAAGAATTTTGGAGTTTTAGCTCTTAAATTAGGTCTTTTACTCATTTTGAGTTAATTTTTGTATGTATTGTGAGATAGGGGACTATCTAATCTGACCCCACCCCCTTTTTACAACAGAGGAAATTGGAGTGCAAATGTCTAGTAACCTCTCCAGAGCCAAACTGTTCTGATACAGCAGTCCTATGTTGCTATATTGCTTCTAAAGAGCCGAGGTTTGTTATTTGTGGTGGTTGGTAGAGGAGGCAGGGGAAGGGCTATGGATGCAAACCCCAGATGAGCTTGTCACCCAGAACATGCACATGCACTAATCTTAGTAAAGGGGACCCTGAAGCCACAGAAGAGCACAGAGTCCCAGCAAAAGGCAGGATATAAGCAGCCTTGATAGGTAGCTAAACCCAGAAGAGGACTGTGACCTTAATCCCAGCACCTCTGCAGCCTGCCTGAATCTGCCTAAATGTCCTGCTAAGTCATGAGCTCTATCTTCAGGCCAAGATGTATTGTGTCTTTTGGGCACAGTAGAGGGGAAAAAGATTTGGCTGGTTCCAGAGTTGTTCGGCTAGAGAATGTCACCTGTGAGAGGACTCAGTTTCCCAATTCTGAGTTCGTGTTGACTGTGGATCCGGGGACACCAATGTGAGATGACCAGCATTGACAGGAGAGGCCTCCTCATAGGGCTGTTAAAAAAAAATTGATGGTGCCTGGAAATCCAGCAATGACCTCACTTTTCACGGGTTAGAGCAACTTGCCCAGTTTCACATCCAGGAAGTGCAAGGGGACGATTGATCATGACCTATGCAGTCAGAGCCGAGCCTGGAGCCCAGTCAAAGGGCCTAGCCCTGGCAGAGAACCCACAATCAGGGAAGGGTCCAGAATCTGTCCAGGCATCATAGCAGGTGGAACAGCAGTCTGGCAGGCCTTGCAGAAGCCGCGGGTGGAGGCAATGCCCCTGGGGTCTGGGCTGGCTTCAGTCACTATGTCCAATCAGCTATGCTGCCATCTGGAAGTCCTGTGAGCTGTGCCCAGTGCCCAGGCTGGCCCAGGTCGTAGAGTCTTTAACGCCAGTGGTCTTGATCTGGCATCTAGAAGGGTTCAGCAATCTGGAGAAGGGCTGTGCACAAATTAAATAAGAGTCCAGAGACGAAACATAATTTTGAAAGGCATTTTTTTTGGGGGGGCAGAGGAGCTTGGCTGAAAAAACTAAGTTCTCCTTGTCTCAGGACCTCTTGCTTTTTATTAACACAATTTGTCCTAAGGCAAGGTGGAGATATACACATCAAAGCATAAGGTTAGGTACAGAATCCATTGTCCGATTGGGGAATTACCTCTGGCTGTTCAGGTGTTTGGCCAGGAGGAGGCAATAACATGTAGATTAAGATGCCCTGAGCTGTCTGGCAGCAAGCAATCATCCTTTTCAGGTTTGGGGAAATGCCTTTAGCCATTCCCAACAGGTGATAACATATGTGGCTCAGCCCTTTTTGAATCCCCAAGTTCCATCAACCTTTTGATGAAACTCTTGCAGTTATGACATGCTGGAATTGGCTTCTGGCAAGCCATCTAGGTGACAGCCCAAGGCCACTGCAGGATCCGCTGCAGCTGCCAAGTGTCCCTCTTGCTGTCTGTGGCTACTGCCCCCCCCCTTTGTACTCTTAAAACACCTTTTTAGATTCTCATAATAGATTAATCTATGAATTCTCAAAGATCCTGGAAATAAAACAACCAAATAACTTTAATGAGCAGGTAATATGTCTCATTCACATATGTATATTCATTTCTAAAGAATGCTGTATGGAATATAAAGTAGTTCCTCTGGAAATCTCAATTACAGGTAAGATACTGTTTAAATAATTAAAAACCTTATTTATGTCAACAAATAATAAATTGGATAAATAAATTATAAAACTTCACTACAGTTCACATTATATTCATTGCACATTATATATATATATATATATATATATATATATATATATATATATATATATATTTTTTTTTATATGACTAGAGGCCCAGTGCATGAAAATTTGTGCACTGGGAAGGTCCCTCAGCCTGGCCTGCCCCCTCTTACAGTCTGAGAGCCCTCAGGGGATGAGTCTCAGGCCAGCCAAAGGGAGCGGACCTAAGCCGCAGTCTGGCCTCCCTCTGCAGGAGGTGACCCGGCGATCAGGGGAAGGCGATGCCCCCATCATGCCTCTGCTACTGCCACTGCCGGACGCGAGGCTGCCTGAGCCTTGGCCCTCGCAGCCACTGCAGCTTACCTGAGCCTCGGCCTGGCCCTCATTGCCTGAGCCTTGGGCCCTCGCAGCAGCAGCCGCCATCCACAGCTTGCCTGAGCCTTGGGCTTGCCCTGGGCAGCAGCAGCTGCCATCCATTCTCCCAATACACCCCCTGGTAAAGTCCCCACTGGGGATACAGCATCAAGTCCCCGCCCACCCGTGCGCACCTGCCACGCACACAGCCTTCTGCTGATCGGTTGTTACGGTGTGAGGGCATGATGACCATTTGCACATTAGCCTTTTATTATATAGGATGTATATATACTTATCAGATCATCACTTTAATATATACAATTATATTTGTCCATTATTCTTCAGCAGTTAAAAAAATAACAAAAGCATCACCCTAAAGAGTGCACCAATGATATCCTACACATCTTCAGTTAGTAATAATGGCATCAATGCCATTTCCATTTACCACCCATTGCTTGCTACAAACTTTTAAACCACATCCTTCTTCTGCTGTTTCAAGACGACACTAGAAAATTTATTTTCTTTTCAGATAATGTACATACTAAAAGGAATGTTTTCTGTCTGGTTCTCAATCTAAATATCCCATGACTTTTTCTTTTTTCTTAATTGACAACATTCTTCTATTAAAAAGGTAACATACACATGGTAAAATTTTTAAACAAGGCAAAAGAATATACAATATAAGAGATATATCCCTACCACCCAGGACACCCAGATACTTTCCCTAGAAGCATTCACTATTAACAGTGTCTTTTGCATACTTTCATATAAAAGTTGAATCTATTTATCTATATTGCTTTTACACAAATGAGAACATAGTATTCACATTGTTCTGTATTCTGCTCTTGTACAGTTAACCATATATCTCAGAAACTTTTTATAGTACATATAAATTTGCCACATTCTTTGAACAGCTTAATGTTGTACAGAATTTATTTAAGCATTTACCTGAATGAATGCATGAGTGTTTTTACTCTCTTGGTGTTATAAACAGACCTGCAATAAATATTCTTCTTTGTGGATATACATATATTTTAGCATGTTATATCTACAGGATAAATTCCAAGTGATATAGTTAATGGATCAATAGATAGGTGCAGTTTTTACTTTGATAAATGTTCTTAATCACTTTCCAAACTAATTCCATCAATATACCCTTCAACCAATAATATATGAGAGTCGATATTGGTTCATAGCTTTCTCTACTCTGTGTAGGTGACTATTTTTCTATATGTGTTTAAATAGTTGGATCTTTAGCATTCTGATAAGTGAAATATTGTATATTTGTTTTCATTTAGATTCTTAAAATTATAGGTGAGATTAATAATCTTTTCATATTTACAAGTCATATATACGTATAAGGCCTGTTTGTGCACTTTGCTCATTCTTATATTGGTTTATCTTTTTTTTTATTTGGAAGGGTTATTTCTATCTTAGGAAACCTAGCTCTTCCTTTGTCATGTTTTGTAAATATATTTTGCAGTTTCTATTTACCTTTGTACTTTTCAGAGGTGTTTTTTGTTGAGAAAATTGGTAAATTTTTCATGTCGCTAAATTTATCATTATTTTTGTTTAAAGTTTCTGGGTCCTGTGTCTTGCTTTAGGCAGGCTTCTTCTATTTCATAGATATAAACATTTTCCCATGTTTTCTTCTAAGAAACATTTTCCAAATCTATTCTTTATGATTAAATCTTTTAGCTATCTGGCATTTATCTTTAAGTAAGAAGTAATTTAATCCAAGTTTATATTTTTTCCCCTCAAAAATAAATGACCAATTGTCCTAACATTATTTACTGGACAATTGATCTTTTCCTCATTTAAAAAATACCTTTATCATAAACTAAATCCCCATATTTACTTGGGTCTAATTTTATACTCTTTTCTGTTTTATTGATCTGACTGTCTATTCATGTGCCAGTACCAAACAATTTTATTTACTGTGCCTACATAATATATTTTAATATCTGTTCCTTGTTATTTTTTTCAGAAAAATTTGTTTGCCCATTTTGTTTTTAATTTATAACTAAAAAACTATTGTCTACTTCCTTGACTTTAGAGTGGTCAATGTTTGTCACCTTCTTGGTAAGGGAGAGAGTCCTGCCCTATAGCTATAGGGATGATCAGATATATGACAAATACTAGACAGTCAAGACCAATAGTAGTTATTAGTCACATATATTGGAAACCTGGGAGCAGAGTATACCATGCATATAGGGCCACACAGAAGTTGCATTCAAGAACTGAGTGAACCAGCAGGGGCTGTGGAAGGCAGGCGTTGCAGTAAGAAGAGGCTGAGATGCCCCCTGGTTCCTATGGAAGAATGTGGTTTGTGTAAATAATTCTGTTGGCTGGATGGGAACTGAAATTTACATAAGCAGGCACTATGCCTGGTCCCTGTGATTAAGAGGGTTGTTTGACTAGGGTACCTTATCAATGTGACTATAATGGTGAGGGGAACTTCCAGTTAGGCAACTTGAGGACCTTCTAGTTTTCCCAAGTTGTCAAGGTACACAACATATTAGGCCTTATTTTTATGCCTTACACCACAATTGACTCTTGATGCCTTGACATCAATTTAAATCTTGATGATGACTGATAATTCTAGGAAGTAGGAGAAATACCTCCCTAGGAAACAAAATAGCTACTTGACTAGGAGGAAGAGGGCCACATGGGAGGTTGTTGTAAAAAACAAAAACCAACAACAATAGCAACTTTAGAACTGGCCCCCTTTATTGTCAATGAAGTATATTGAGGAACTTGTGTGGCATTGTTATAGGGAGTACATGTTCCAAGGGGGTACACATTTAGATTAATCAATGCCTGTGGCAAAGTAAACAACCAGCATTGGGTCCATTTGACATTTTTAAATATAAATAGGAATCCTTTGAGAAGCCTCATATGCTTCCCAATTAAACCAGCTGCCTGGGATCCATAGGGGAGGTGGAAGTTCCATTGAATACCTTATTCAAGAGCCCAACATTGTATATTCTGAAAAGTGAAATTAGACCTTTTGTAACTATCAGTAATGCCTGGAATTCCAAAAGGCATAAGGAGTGTCCTGGTGAGGCTTTATATTTGTGGCTTTAGTATATGTAGAGACATGTGCAACCTTGATTTATATCTTGGGTATCTTTGAGGCAAGAGCTTCCCAGAATTCTCTACCTCCAAGAAGGACAATTTTGAGGCAATGGCCCAAGAGTTTGTAAACATATACAGATAGGACTATTTGTTGACCATGGCATCCAATGTGACAATTACTGTCTGACATGTGATCACTTTTGCTGAACCATGGATCCTATTCTTTATCAGGGATATCCTGGTTAAGGAATGAAAAACAGCAACTGAACTCTATCATGTTTGTTAGTAGCAATCTATCCTATATAATAAAAGCCTAATATGCAAATTGACTGAACAGTGGAACCACCGGTCAGTGGTGGGCGGGGCTTTTGAGCAGGCGGAGCCACACCAGCCAAGGTGGGTGCCAGTGGGCTAAGGGAGGGGACAGTGGGGGGGGGGCAGCAGCGACCAGTGGCAGCAGAGCGGGGCCAGCCACTCACCAGCTGATGCCTTCCTCCCATAGGCCCGCCAGTAGCCTCCCGCAAAGGGAGGCCAGGCTGTGGAGGGGGGAGCAGGCCTAAGCTGTCAGTTGGACATCCACTGAGGGCTCCTGGACTGCGAGAGGGTACAGGCTGGGCTAAGGGATCCCCTCCCGAGTGCACAAATTTTCATGCACCGGTCCTCTAGTATATGTATAAAACCCTAATATGCAAATAGACTGAACAGCAGAACAACCGAACAACCGGTCACTATGATATGTGCTGACCACCAGGGGGCTTGCGCAGAACATGGCGGGCATCGGCAGCAGGCGACAGAACATGGAACATGGTGGGCATTTGCTGCGGCAGGATGGTGGAGCAGGCGATTGGGGCAGCAGCCACCTCGCGCACCCACTGCTGGTGCCGGCCCCAATTGCTCCATGTTCTTAATGGGTGCGAGTGGGGCCAGCACTGTCAGTATGTGGGAGCAGCAGTGGCAGGAACAGGGCTTCCAGCAGACAGGGGACTGGGGGCCGTGGCAGGAGGAGCCAGGCGGGGGTGCAGAGGATAGGCCAAGACCCACCCCTGTGCCCACTGCAGCCTTGTGGCCCACAGTTCCTTTCAAGATGCACAAATTCATGCACTGGGCCGCCCCAAGTATAATTTATAAAGTCTACAAATTCATAGTGTTATTTACTCAGTTCATTCCAAAGGGCTCTCCAAGAAGCTAAAGGATCTGAAAGAAAAGTAACCTCTTCTAGCACCATGGCATCTGGCAAGGGACTGGGGACAGAGGAGATCATACCAACTTGCATAGGGCCCAGGTTTGTCTCCATCATGTAGCAAGGAGTTCTTGATAGCTGTGCTAACCCTGTAGGGTGCTGCTGTCAATAGCATAATGAGTAACTGGAAACATAGAGTCCATTTGCAAGCCCAGTATGTGGCCAGCAATTGTCATTCTTGTTGTGAACAGTGCAAGGCCAAGAAGGGCAGTTTATTGCATCAAAAGCCTATGGCCAGCCAATGGCTATCACAGGTGGTCTAGAGACTCCAGGAGATATGAGAGAAGGTTGCCAAAGCCTCTGCAATGAAGGAGTCTCTGAGGGGACTAACAAGAGTACCAATTGATTTCAATTTGGAAATATTCTAGAGCCTTCTATTGAAGAAGATTCTATTTAAGGTGGGCCCATTTGCAAATAACAGCATCAGTGAGATAACCTAAAATTATAAACAAGGAAGATGCTGCCTCCAGAACTCAAAAAGGGCTGGAAGATATTGGACTTGTGTTAGCATTGTGATGCTGAGAGGATCAATAGCTGTTTCCTGATGTGCTAGGAAAATGGAACAGCTCTCAGATTACCAAAGAATACTTTCAGGAAAATAACAGAGGTGATGTAGGCTTGCTTTATGTGTGGGGCAATGGTCTACCCCCTGTTTGTAAGCACCTTTGTGAGTATTTGCATGTCCTTAGTGAACATGTCAAATGAATTTCCTCAGAAGAGGATGTCATTAATGTAATATCATATCTATGTTCCTAGAAAAAAGGTGGATGCAGTTAGGGTCTTGCTGGAAATGAGTTTATGTAATGGCCAGACTGTTGAGGTTCTCCATGGGTAGGATTTTTATTGCAACAAAGGCATAGGCAGCAGAGTGGTGCAGCCGAAGAATGCAGGGCTCATAACACTGAGGTCAATGGTTCAAAACCATCTTCTGCTAGGACCCTGCTTTTTCTTGCTGCACAAGCTTTCTTTCTTTTCTTTCCTTCTTTCCTTCTTTTCTTCTTTCCTTCCTTCCTTCCTTCCTTCCTTCCTTCCTTCCTTCCTTCCTTCCTTCCTTCCCTCCTTCCTCCCTTCCTTCTTCCCTCGCTCCCTCCCTCCCTCCCTCCCTCCCTCCCTCCACCACTCCATCCTTCTATGTCCCCCCATTCTCTCTTTCAGGACATTGATTTCCCACCCTGTATACAGTCCTGGCTTCTTCCAATCAATCTCCACAGGTCAGAATCCACATCCAGTAATGCCATTTTTTCTGTGAATCACTTGGGGGGCCAAATAACATCATGATCATGAGATTAGCCCTTTGGCATCGTGCTAAGCAGCAGCACTAAGCATAGCTAAAGCACCGTAGATGTTAGGGGCTTTGCATTGGAAGAGAAGCTGGGTTACCTCTGGTGTTTTAGAAGGGCTGAGATAAAATGTTCCATCCCCTTTCCTTTTCTTGTTAGTGCCTGCACCATAGGTAGCCATGGATTTGCACCTCAATAGCCTTGGGATTCTGGAGAGTATACTACCAGAGCAAATCAGCAGCACAGGAGACAGCAAAGCTGATAATCTCACCTGAAAAACAATAAATATTAGGTAACTGGAGTGTGATGCTTAATTCTCCCTATGGTGATGGTGGTCTCCTTCCTTCCCTACAACCTCATGAAGGCCTTTCACTGGGCCAATCACAGAGGTGTACAATCACAAACAATGTCCATATGGCTGTCCCGAGCCACCAGTCATGCTTACCAGACCAAACCTTGGTAAGTGGGACTCAAGCACTGACAGGTTAGGACACTGTGTTGTTGCTGCTATTACAAACAGGAGCCTCAGAAACCACCGTCAAATGCAGGCTGACCCCATTTGGGTGGCACATCACTCTGGGGTAAAACGAATTAACAACAAATCTTGTCTTTGGAACAGGAGCATGTTAGAGTGGGTAGGAATATGTGACAATACATGACAGAAACACAACAAAGTGCCCTGCAAGCCAAAGAGCAAGCACACCACAAATTGGCAGTTCTGGCCCCGGCAGGCTTTGCTGTATCACAGGACCAATTAGCCAAGAGCAGTGAAAGCTGACCAGGTGTTACTGATAATGTTGGGCCACCTTGTTCATGTGCCAAGTGTTTTATTTGCCTCCTCTTCACCCCATTGATGAGGGAAAGATTACTTCCCTACGTTTATGGGGATGGCTGAACACATGACACTGACACTCAACAGATGAGATTGACAGTTTATTAGTCACTTATATTCACAACACGCCACAAAGGGCCGGCCACACTAGGGTTACAATCAGGAACAGAGTAAACAAGCAGGTGCTCTTAGTCCTAGAGTTTAGGAGGCAGGCATTGTAGTAACAAGAGAATGGAATGATCCTTGGTTCCAGTAAGAGGAGTAATTAACTTGTTTGAGTAATTCCTCTTGCTGGCAGGGAACTAAAACATGTTGCTCAGGGATAAGCAGGCACTATACTTGATCTCTATGACAGAGAGTGTTGTTTGGCTAGAGGACCTTATCTATGGGAGCACAATAAGAAAGGAAACTTACAGTTAAGCCATTCAAACCCTGCCTCTACCCCGTTTCCCCAGATGTCACAGTATACATTATTAGGGATGTCTGGATATTTTAGATATTGTTTGGAATTCTTATGCTAATCGTAATAGAATTTTTTTTCAGTCCTTTCCAGTAGAGTTAGAATTAATTCTTTCTAGGATAATTTCAAACTAAAGTCTCTACTGTCAGCTCCTGTTATACAAGTCTTACTTCCAGACATAGTTCCAGAATCTCCATATAGCAAGAATGCAATAAACATGGAAGTATATATATCACTTCTAGATCCTGTTTTTATTTCCTTTAGGCTTATATACAGAAACTAGAGGCCTGATGCATGTAATTTGTGCAGGGGTGGGGTCCCTCCACCTGGCCGGCTATCAGGGCTGATCAGGGCCATATCAGCCAGTCCCAATTGGGGCACATCGGGGCTGGTGGCCGGGGAGGCTCTACGGGAGGGATCACGGGAGGGCTCCAGGGTATGTCTGGCCCGTCTCACCCAGTCCTGATCGGCAGGACCCTAGCAGCAAGCTAACCTACCAATCTGAGCATCTTCCCCCTGGTGGTCAGTGCACATCATAGCGACCAGTCGGTCAACTGCTTGGTTGGACACTTAATATATTAGGCTTTTATATGTATAGATTGTAGCTCACGGCCCGGAATGCTCGGCATGCACTTTCCCTCCAGCCCCTGGTCTTGGAAACCTCATGTCCTTCCAAGGCTCTGCTCACCCTCTTCAGCTGTCACACAAAGTAAACTGCATTGTGTGCATGGAAACCCTTTGCAGGCTCCATGGTGTGTCTTTATTTCACTGCAGTTCTGATTACCCCAACATAAGGAGAGACACCCTCATTATCAGGTAACACCATCGTGGTAAGACCCCTGCTCAGCCTACTGTAGCAGTTTTAAATAGGCCATGGGTCGCCCTAGCTCTGTGGTCAGTAAACTGCGGCTCGTGAGCCACATGCGGCTCTTTGGCCCCTTGAGTATGGCTCTTCCACAAAATACCACGGCCTGGGCAAGTCTATTTTGAAGAAGTGGCGTTAGAAGAAGTTTAAGTTTAAAAAATTTGGCTCTCAAAAGAAATTTCAATCGTTGTACTGTTGATATTTGGCTCTGTTGACTAATGAGTTTGCCGACCACTGCCCTAACTGGTTTGGCTCAGTGGATAGAGCCACGGCCTGTGGACTGAAGGGTCCTGGGTTTGATTCCGGTCAAGGGCACGTTCCTGGGTTGTGGGCTCAATCCTCAGTAAGGGTGTGCAAGAGGCAGGAGATCGATTCTCTCTCACCACTGATATTTCTATCTCTCCCTCTGCCTTCCTCTCTGAAATCAATAAAAATATATTAACAAAAATAAAAATAAGTAGGCCATGAATCAAACATCACTGCTCTCCATCCATCCAGTCCCCTCACACCCTCTTTTGTCTTCGCCCCCCCCCCCCCGCCTGCCACACTCTGCTGGGGTCTGTAAAATGGGGTCAGGATTTCTACTTCAACCAAGGGCGACGCTTCCGCATGGCCCTCCTTCCCCGCCCATCTCAGTCCCAGTGCTGTGGGGTCTCTCCCTCCCTCCCTCCATCTAACTTGGGCCCTACTCTGCCCCCTCCTCCTGCAACCTCCTGTATGCAGCCTCCCCTTTTCTCCTCTAGGGGCAGAGCTCCCCAAAGGCTGCATGTGGGGGAGGGCTTGGGGGTGGGGGCAAGGAAGTGCAGGCGAGGCAGTGCAAGAGGGGATGAGGTGGTGTGGAGCTATGCAGGGTGAGCCCTAGCAGGGCCTCAGAGGAGAGCTGGAGTGACAGGTCACGGGGAGGAGGAGGGAGGGACGTGGAGCCAGTCCTGTGGGAGAGGCACCAGGCTCCATGGCTGCCCCCACCCAGCAGCTTTTCCAGGCCCCTGCGCAGCTGTCACCCTCTGCCTCTCACTGCCTCCCACTTCCTTTCAAGTTTTAGACTCAGCTTCTCTGACTCAGCCCTGCCTCCCTCTCTGCTGCGTCCCGGGAGCCTGAGGTGACCCCTTGGCCTGGGGCAGGTGCACCTGGCCCAACACCACCCCCCCACTGGGGAGTAGCACCATCCTAAGTACTCCAGGACGGTGCTACCCACTGCTCTGGAGTACTTAGTGAAACTTAACAAATAAAAAGAAGCAGCTCTGAAGATTATAAATTGTGCAATGAGAATGCCACAGGTTGCAAAGGGCTGCGCAGTCAACGGGGCTCTTGGATCACACTTAGCAGCCTCCCATACCACCCGGTCCCTCCTGGCTCCTGCCCCCACCTACCTCCGCCCAGGGCTCTGGCCAAACCCTTAGAGCTTCCTGAGGGCTCTCACCTTACACCTTACTTTCTAGTCCAGCCCACCAGTGCCTGCAGCAAGCTAACCTACCAGTCAGAGCATCTGCCCCCTGGTGGTCAGTACACATCATAGAGACTGGTCAAGCAGTTGAACTCGCAGCCGAACTCCTGGTCGTGGGGACAATTTGCATCTTAGGCTTTTATTATATAGGATGGGATTCTGAATCATACAGTAGATCTATTTTTAGTATTTTGAGGAACCTCTATACTGTTTCCATAGTGGCTGTAACAATTTACATTCCCACCCACAATGCACAAGGATTCCCTTTTCTCTGAATTCTCAACAGCACTTGCTATATATTTTCTTCTTAATGTTGCCATTCTGATAGGTGTGAGATGTGATACATAACTGTGGTGCAGATTTGCATTTCCCTGATGATTACTGATGTTGAAAGTGTTTTCATATACCTATTAGCCATTTGGATGTTTCCTTTGGAAAAATGTATATTCAGTTTCATCTGAAACAAATTATTTTGTTTCTTTATTTTGCTTGACTCTGTGTGTTGGTTACTATGCTTTCGCTAAAACAGCCACCTCTCCCAGTTTTGAAGGAGTGGCCTCATGTAGGAAGTGAACTTTATCATTCAACCCTTCCTTAGTTCTTGGTTTTCTATCTAACCTTTGTGTTTGACCAAACAGCCTATTTTATTTTTAATAACTTCCAGTAGTTGAAGGTGTGCCAAAACCTGTCAGTGTCCCAAAGGGGAGGATCTTAACACCTAGATTCAGGCTGATTGGAAGCCAGATTCTCAGGCAGTAGCTTTTAGAGTAGGAAAATATATACAGTCCTGTGGGACTGCAAGTGTAAACTCCGCTGCCCACCAGAGCCAGGAGATCTGGAGGTGTTCCCTGGGCAGCAGTCACAAAATTCCGGGCTCCAGATGAGCATATAAGCTGTTTTTTGAGACACACTGCAAGCTGCAAGGCAGGTGGAGAGCACAAATATGGCGTCCACTGGCCTATGTTCCCTGGAAGCACCTCTGTAGGCCTCTAAATGTGTGCCCAACCTGAAGCCTGCCCCTTGGGCCAAAGCTCCAGGACACCAGATATAAGAACCAGGGTACCAGACACTACTAAAAGCTATCTTCTGGGAGATACTGGTGCTCGGGAGTGAGGCAGAAGGAGGGCACAAACATGATGCCCACCAGCATGAGCAAGGCAGAAGGGGAGCATAAAGATGGCATGTGCCAGCCTCCATCACCGAGAGTATACCAGCAGGCCCCTAGATGTGTGTTAAGTTAGATGTTTACTCCTCAGGTGGACACTTTAAGATTAGCAAATGAGTCACTTTTACATGATGTCTGGATGTCCTGCCATCACTGCTTCTGTGCTGGGCCCTCAGGTGGGTGAGTCTAAGCATGAGAGCCCTTTAAGAGCCATTTCCCAGTTTGCTATAGACTTGTGGGTCTTTTGGACACAAGCCCTGTAGGTTTTCAAAGTTAGATGTTTTGGGGACATATCTCTCAGGTGCAGGTCTTATAAGTTGATGTGCCTGATGTGGGGTTCAAACTCTTCACTCCTCAGAGAGAGGCTCCACGTTTACTGTTCCCTCCCAATTGTGAGTCACCAGGCTGGGGGTGGGGTATATGGTGAGATTAGGTCTCAGCCTCTTCTACCCGCTTCGATGTGGATTTTTTCTTGTTTACCCAATGTGTAGAAGTTACTGGGCTAGTTTTTAGGGTTTTTACAGAGGAAATTGTTTCATATGTAGCTGTATGTTTGTTGTGTCCATGAAAGAAGTGAGCTCAGGATTTTCCCAAGTTGCACCTTCAAAGCATTTTTACTTTTATTTAAAACCCTTGTATCTAGGAACTGTAATGTCTTAATTGTCAGTCTGTGTCTCATAGCCAAGATTTCAAGATCCTCAGGGCCAGATGCCATAATCTGTATACTCTTATTTGCTCCCTAAAACTTGGATCACTTCCAGGATTCCATGAGCCCTCTGCAAATGCTAATCATTTTAGGGTAGCCTCCATTCAACTCCCTAACCCTAATCCTAGCCCTAATTCTCCATCTAGAGAAAGGAGGAAAAGGAGGAGAGGAGAGAAGAAAATGTATAAGTAATGTTTCACCCCAATTATTTTTTCCTGCTTTTAAACAGCAACTGATACTTCATTGGATTTGTCTTTGAGCACAATTAATTTTGTCTTTGCAGATCTTGAAAACTAAAGGGTTACCAATGTTTGCAATTATTTGGAAGTGTGTGAGTAGAATGAGGAAGGGTAGTTGGATAACACTAGCTGTATCTCACCTCTCTTACTTAAAAAAATACTGTATATCTATCTTCCCTGTTATAGGAATACAAAAGTCATCCCTTCTTCCTACCCTTGCAATATTCTATATTGAAAATTATGAATATGCCCTTCACAGTATAAGATCCCACCTTAGTTGACCCAGATCACTTAAACAGGTATCGGTAGGGGGTGCTGATGTGGAGGAAAATTAAAATGTTATAAAAGAATGCAAAGGAGGATATTCATGTTGCGACTTTCTACATCTGACTATGCACAAATTTTAAACCATTAGCTAGTACATTTTATTGTTGCCTTGTTCAAGGGTGAGTAGGAGACTTCTAAGTATTCCTAGAGATAAGCATAGCATTATCAAAGACCAGCCACAAGTTAATCTATCCTTATACAGATTAGTTATAATTTTAATGTTATTTTTGTTATTTCACTAAAAAATAATTATAGTAAAATACAAGATCATAGTCTATATAGTTGATTTTTTAAAAGATTTTCACAATTTCCTTAAAATCTAGAAATTATTTTGCTTTCATATAAACGTTTTTTTTATTTATTGTTGACACTATTACAGATGTCCCGCATTTCCGCCCCCCACCTTTACCCACCTCCACCCAGCCTCATGTATGCATGATACAGAGTCTATGATTATAACAATTGGGTAATATTCAATTGTATGTCTTTTAAACCAATTCGCCAATTAAGTTTATCAAACCTTTCAAAACCTTATTAATTATTTTGTCCACTTCACTTATTAATTAGTGAAATTGATTTTTAGACAAATTTTATGATGCTAGATTTGTCCATATATACACATAATTCTGTCAAATTTTTCTTTATATATTAGAGAATAGATTATTACCTTCACCCAAGTTTTATTTTTAAATATATTTTTATTGATTTCAGAGAGGAAGTGAGAGGGAGAGAGAGATAGAAATACCAATGATGAGAGAGAATAATTGATTGGTTGCCTCCTGCACTCCCTCCACTGGAGATTGAGCCCACAACACAAGCATATGCTCGACTGAAATCGAACCGGGAACACTTCAGTCTGAAGGCTGATGCTCTATCCACTGAGCCAAACCAGCTAGGGCCATTCACCCAGGTTTTAGTTTCACATTATCCTGGTGAATTTAACTGCTTTTCTCATGCTGTCACTATTTTCCCCAAATTCTATTTTATACGATAATGTACTATAAGTACAATTTAAAATATATTTTTTATTGATTTCAGAGAAGCAGGGAGAAGTATAGAGAGACAGAAACATCAATGATAAGAGAGAATCACTGATCGGCTGCCTCCAGCACACCTCACACTGGAGAACAAGCCCGCAACCCGGGCAGTGTGCCCTGACAGGGAATCAAACTGTGACTTCCTGGTTCATAGGTCAATGCTGAACCTTTGAGCAATGCAGACTGGGCACTATCAGTACATTTAAAACTTGTTTTTGTACTGGTGTATTTTTCCTAGTCTTTTATTTTCAGCATTTCTGTGTTTTGATCATTAAAAATCAATATTAGAATATCTGTTTTACTAGTGAGTTAGGTTACTTTGTATTTACTGTGATTACTTATTTATTTGAATGATTTCTTCTGTTTATTTTCTGCTATTTCTCTCTATTTTTTTCTCTACTTCCTTTAACCTTTTACTGCATTCTTTTTGACTGGTAAATATTTTTCTCTTATTGCTTTGGAAGTTATCTTCTTAGTACTTATTCTTTTTTAAAATGCAAGCTTCAAAAAAAGAAAAAAATTACTTAAAATATTTTTAAAAATCTGTACAGGCAAAAAAGCCTTGCAATCTGGGAAGTTGTCTTGTAAATTTCCTATCTTTCTACACTAGTATATTAAGGGTCAGACTAGCACACACACAGTTGTACAGAGGTAATATGCATATATGAGGAAGGGAAGATTTGCAATTTTCTGGTACCAGGGGATTATTACAAGGAGCTGGGTATTATTTACTAAATAAATGACAGTAAATTATGGGTCCCAATTAGTGTCTTAAAATAGTGAGGATAACCCTGAGGGTAGAGGCGGTTCTTTCTCATTCCCCACCTAAGACTCATATAAAAGCAGTACCCTCTCAGGCTTTCTGTGCATTAACTTCTGCAAACTGAACTACACAGGTTTGGTTTTACTGAGCTACCTTATACTTGTCTAGTTTAGATTAAGGTGACCAGACTTTAACATTGGTAAAGCGGGACACCATTGACCGGGGGGGAGGGTGTCTTTTTTTTTTTAATATATTTTATTGATTTTTTTACAGAGAGGAAGAGAGAGGGATAGAGAGCTAGAAACATCGATGAGAGAGAACATCGATCAGCTGCCTCTTGCACACCCCCTACTGGGGATGTGCCTGCAACCAAGGTACATGCCCCTGACCGGAATCGAACCTGGGACCCTTGAGTCCGCAGGCCGACGCTCTATCCACTGAGCCAAACCGGTTTCGGCTCTTTTGGTTTTTTTAATAAAAGGAAATTCACTTCTTAGATCATCGTTGAATTTGCATCCTCTTTTCTTACTCATTATGTTAAAAATCTAAAAAAAATAATTTAAAATTATATTATAAATTATTATATACATATTGCTTAAAAACACAGTAAGTAGGTACATAATTACATGAACATATTTTATTGTTAGTTTATAAATTAAATTAATTTGATTGTTATAAAGTAACTATATTTTAAAAATTATTTTAATCCTATATTTCTTTCTAAATAATAACAATAGTAACTTGTATTATTTTTCCTCTGAATTTGCCGTAATGTAAGTCGTAAGTGTCACTTTCAAGGCCAGCGCTAGACTTTTTGCCGCCACTATAAAATATAAATAATACGAGTACTGTCTGCTAAATTCAAGAAAATTTATGTATTTATGAAATAAATAAATAAATTACTTACCTAAATTATCTGAATAGCTTATTTGTAACGACATCACTTGTTTGACTAGCTTACTAGCATGCAGTACGATGTGTATCGTCTGAGAGACAGTTACAAAATGTTTTCGTTGTTGCCAATCCCAAAAAATGCCATTGTTCATTAAGTCCAAACAATGGTGGTCGAATTCTAACAACTGATTAAAAATGCGAACTTTGATAAGTAGTTCTCGATAATCAGTTCTCAACAATTATTTGTTATCATTAAAGTTTAACATTATAAAATTAACAAAAATAATATAAAACTCATATCCTGGCTAAATAGCCACATGGCCGCTAAATAGCCACGTGGCCGCCGAAAACCGTCTATTCCCTTTCCGTTCTCCCGCCGTTCCCTAGCTTGTCCTGCATTTTTTCCAAAATCGGGACTTTTTTAAAACGCCGCGGGATGCGGGACAAATTGTTAAAAATCGGGACTGTCCCACAAAAAGCGGGACGTCTGGTCACCTTACTTTAGATGTTAGATCAAGAGTCATAAGCACTGCCTGTGGACCCCCAGGGCAGGAAATGGTGGCCCAGCAGCACAGTCTGGGCCTGAACTGTGGGGCCAGTTGGGTCAATGGAGAGAGTGAAGAATAAACTGCTTCTGCAAAATGAGGTGACTTTGACTTAGTCAAGAATAGCACCATCTTTGAAAAAGCCAGAGATGGGGATCATGAGTTACACTAGCCACATCTTTGGCTCTGAATGACAGTACAGCAATATGCAACCATGTGTGCAAGGGATATAACCACAGAGACCAGAGGTCAGAGACCTAACATGCAAGGCTCCCAATATTCCCTCTGTAATGAGGCCACATAAGCCATTATTTCTTTGCGCATATAACTAGACTTCAACTGAAACAGAGGGGATGGGGCGCTGTCCTAGAGACTAAGCTATTTTACCAGGAGAAACTGAACACTCCCTAAAGAGACTGTTTAATTTCTTAGATCAGACAAAGGTTTAAACTGGATTGAACATTAATTTAATTTTTACCGCCACCAACCAGAGGGTGGGGAACTTAAGAAGAAGGCCAAATCAGTTATAGACAAAATAAATAAATTACGTTTTCCCTGTACAACAAAGTTTTAGTGTGAGATAAAATTTTTAATTAAATCTTTATTGTTGAAAATATTACATAAGTCGCCCTTTTTTCCCATTGACCCCTTCTTGCCCGCCCTTGTCCTTGTCCCAGGCCTTCACCTCCTTATTATCTGTGTCCATGGATTATGCATATATGCATACAAGTTCTTTGGTTGATCTCTTCCCACCCACCCTCCCACTTACACCTTCCCTCTGAGAGTTGACAGTCTGTTTGATGCTTCTACAGGTCCATCCATGCTGTCTCAAAAGGTAAGAAATCCTTCTTTTGTAAATATTGCTTTTGAAACCTGAAAAGGATGTAAGCCTTAGATGTAAATGATGCCTCTCAGTAATTTTTCAGATGGTTATTTTACTTCTAAGCAGAAAGAAACTGCTGAAATAGGGGGAAAATGACAGAAGATTTCCATTTTAGTTATGCTGACCTCTGATTCCTGTATAAATCTTAGTGACTCTCTAATTCTTAGCAAAAGGTATGGAGAATATACAAATTTAACAAAGATTTCCATAGATGCACTGGGACCTAGATGCTTGCATAATCTTACCTTCCCACTTTGGAGTGATAATAAAGGGAAGAGAATGCACACTAGACCAATGAATGTGATACATCACTATCGTTACATACTAGTAGCCTGTTTGCACGAAGATTCGTGCAATAGACCTTCATTCACCTGGCTGCCTGCACCAGTTTTCTGCAGGCACCGGGGACCCAGGCCTTGGCTGTGGCCACCACCTTCTGCCTACTTTCAGAGTCGGGGCTTGGCCCCAGGCGGTAGCCTTGGGCTCCGCTGCACCCAACATCCCTGCTAAGGATCGCAGGAGCCGACCCCCAGTGGTTTCCTGAGATCGGTGCAGGCTCCCCGCTGGTGCCCAAGGCCGGGAAAGCCTCCGCCCGAGGCTTTCCTGGCCTTGGGCTCCGCGGCACCCAGCGTCCCTGCTAGGGATCGCAGGAGCCGACCCCCAGTGGTTTCCTGCGATCGGTGCAGCCTCCCCACTGGTGCCCAAGGCCGGGAAAGCCTCAGGCGGCTTTTCCGGCCTTGGGCTCTGCCACACCCCAACGTCCCTGCAACGGTTTCCTGGTGGGCGTGGTTGGTGGGCGTGGCTTGGTTGGTGGGCGTGGCTTGGCGTAGCAAAGGTGCGGTCAATTTGCATATTTGTCTATTTTAAGGTAAGATGGGGTAAAAAAGAGAAGCATTCAAAGAAATACAGGGTATACCAAAAAATGTATACACACTTTAATGGCTGATAGCTCAATTTTGAAAATGAAATGTATTTTAATAAACATTTCCTTTATAATGATTCAAAATGTGTGTATACACTTTTGGGGACACCCTATAGTTTGATTATAAAAAGTATAATTAGTATGCTAACATGCCAATACTGAGATAAAAGTTTTAGTGATATATTTCATGATTGTTACAAAACATTTTCTTTACATACTGCAGAATATTTCAAGAAATAATTATAAGAATATAATGTAGATTGAAAAGTAAAAACAAACCTGATTTGCAAAGATGTTATTATCCTATCTAATAATAGACAAATATGCAAATTGACCATACCTCCGACACACCCACAAGCCACACCCACCATCCAATCAGAGCAAGTATGCAAATTAACCCAAACCAAGATGGCTACAGCCACAGAGAGTAAGGTTTCCTAGGTAACAGAGGAAGCCAAGCTTTCCGCCTGCCCTGGGCAGGCCTAAGCCTCCACTCAAGCTACAAAGTTTCAATTATAGAAGGTAAACAAATTCAAACAAATGGTGGCAGAATGGAGCTTGAGAGAGCAGGCCAGGGTTGCCGCAGGCAACAGGGGAAGCAAAGCTTTCCGCACACCCTGGCCGGGCCCACCCACTTAAGGCTACAAAGTTTCAATTATAACCCCAACACAAATGGCTGCCAGCCTCGGAGGGAGCCCCAGGCTTGGCTCCGCTCCAGGCTACAAAGTTTCAATTGTAGAAGGAAAATAAATTCCACATACCAGGGCCTCTGCTTGGGTTGCCAGGGGGCGTGGCCGGCCTGCAAACCACCATAGGCCCCTCGCTCAGGCCACCCCACACCCCAAGGGAACCCCCACCTGATCCAGGACACCCTTCAGGGCAAACCAGCTGGCCCCCACCCCTGTACCAGGCCTCTATCCTATCTAATAAAAGAGTAATGTGCAGATTGATCATCACTGCAACACACAATATAGCTGCCCCCATGTGGTCAAAGATCCTGCCCCCATGTGGACACAAGATGGCCACCACAAGATGGCCAGCAGGAGAGGGCAGTTGGGAGGCACCTGGCCTGCAAGGGAGGGCAGTTGAGAGGGACCAAGCCTGCAAGGGAGGGCAGTTGGAGGTGACCAACCCTGCAGGAGAGGGCAGTTAGGGGTGACCAGGCCGGCAGAGGAGGGAAGTTGGGGGCAAACAGGCTGGCAGCAGAGTGGTTAGGGGGTGATCAGGCTGGCAGGCAGAAGCGGTTAGGGGCAATCAGGAAGGCAGGCAGGCAAGCAGTTGGGAGCCAGCAGTCCTGGATTGTGAGAGGGATCCCAGATTGGAGAGGGTACAGGCTGGGCTGAGGGACAACCCCCCTCCGTGCATGAATTTCGTGCACTGGGCCTCTAGTATCTAATAAAATGTTCTCACCAGGAGAAAGTTGAGTAATTTATTCAATTTGATGTTTTTAATGTACAGTGTTAGAATTTAAAAATGAAAAATGAATGCTCTAGTTTACTTTCTTAACATTTCATATGATTTTTGTTTTTGTATTTAAAAGTCACACAATTTTTTATCTTCAGAGGGAAGATAAAGGCCACCTGGTCCAACAAATAAATTTGCAGATTAGGAAATACATCACCCAGAGGTGACATGGCTGCCCAAGGCCACACAGGAATTAGTGTCAGAGCCAGGGCTAAAATCTTGATCCCTGATTGCTTGACCATTCTTCTTTATAGTCTTTAATTTTTTTTATCCAATCCTTACTACTCAGCCATAAGAAGGGATTACATATTGTAATTTTCAACAACATGGATGGACTTGAGAACATTATACTAAGTGAAATAAGTCAGGCAGAAAAAGCTAAGAACCATATGATTTCACTCATATGTGGCATATAAAACTGAAATTTATGAACACAAACAGCAGTGTGGTGGTTGCCAGAGGGAAGGGGGTAGGGGATAAAAGGGGCCTAATATATGATGATGGAAGGTGATTTGACTTTGTGTGGTGGGCACACAGTGCAATATACAGACCTTATATCATAGAAACCCACACATGAAACCTATATGATCATACTAACCAATGTCACTCCAATAAATTTAATTTAAAATAAGTTTAAAATGTTAATATTTTTCAATTACAGCTTACATTCAACATTATTTTATATTAGTTTCAGGTGTACAGCATAGTATTTAGACAATAATACACTTTACAAAGAGTTCCCACCAATATTTCCAATATCCAACTGGTTAGACAATCATATATTTTACAAAATAATCTCCTGATATTTTCAGTACTCACCTAGTACCATACAGTTATTAGAATATTATTGAACTATATTCCCTATGCTGTATTTTATATCCTTGTGAATATTTTCTAAGTGCCAATTTATACTTCTGAATCCCTTCACCTCTTTTACCTAGTCCTTCACCCCACCCCATGCTACTCCACTTCCTCTCCTGGCAACCATCAGTCTGTCCTCTGTATCTAGCACCATAGATATATTTTTAAAATTTTGTATTAGTCAATAATATTGTAATAAGTATGTATGGAGCTAAGTGGATGCTAGATTTATTAGGGTGATCACTTTGTAAGTTATAGAAATATCTCATCACTGAGTTGTATACCTGAAACTATAACTGACAAAATAAAAAAAATATTTTAAAAAAGAAAAAACAATAATAATAATGCTAAGGAGATGTTTTCTGAGTTTTGAATTTTATTTCCAACAGGCTTATCTGAAATCAAGTGCTCAAAATGACGCTGGAAAATGGGTTTCTACAGTTTGGGGAATATGTCTTACTGATCTTTGTATCTCCTTACCACTTATAACACAATGCTTGTCACCGGAAATTTAATGTGTTTCTTTTTATTACATATTTTAAGGTTTAAATTTTATTCTCCATTAATGAAATGTTGATTGGTAAAATATTAATCTGTACAGGATGGGCACGTTTACATAAACTGTGAGATACAAAATAAAAAATAGTTAATGTGTTTCTGCTGTGCCTAGCCTAGTAGGTGCTAATAATAAAAGATTTTTCTTGCTTTCAAATATTTTATAAACTAGTTTCAGCATGCTGTAACACAACATATCAAATTAATATTGCTGGGGTCAATTTTGTAAATATTAAGCGTGTGTCTGTATTCAATGCTAGCTTGAGCAGCCTGAGACAAATAGTTCTTGTTTTTATTTCCTTTTGTTTCATAATGTTTGGATCCACTTCTTAATGGTTACAGCCACTGACTTTCTGGGGCTTTTCATTGTATCTTTAGGATAATATCCCCTGACTTTATGCTAAAAAGACTCTGAAGTAGCTGACTCTATTAACTGTGACTAAACTCTCACTACAAGGGGGTGTGTAACTTTCCATAAGAAGATGGTTGCACACTCGATTCTTGGTGCAGATACAGGGAAACTCTGACTCCTGGCACATGCTAAGGATCTCATTTTCGGCACATACCAACAGTGTGGTGCTGACAGGGCCCCTGATTCTAAGTGTGCACACGAGACCACATGGAACACTGGGGACACTGACCCTGGGCAAGTCTGGTTCCCACCAACCAAACAGCCATACGTCCTAGTGTCAGAGCACTTCAGTGAAACTCGGGTGGAGCGAAGTCCCCACAGCACACGGCCGAGGTTCACACAAATGGAAGCTTGAGCTTTCTGGTGATAGCCAGAATGGGGAAACGAAATAACTCAGAGGAAAGAAAATGTGGAGTCGCCAAGAAAGGAAATTAGTGAAACTGAAGCTTGCAACATGACCGAAAAGGAGTTCAGAGTAATGTTCGTGGAATTTATACATCGGATGGATGAGAAAATCAACAACTTATGCAAGAATCAGGAAGAAATGAAAAGTGATATAGCTACAATCAAAAACACCATGGAAAGTTTCAACAGTAGACTACAAGAAGCAGAGGACCGAATTAGTGAGTTAGAAGATCAGGTACAGAAACAAGCTCAATCTGAACAGCAATTGGAGAAAAAAATTAAAAAGCAGGAGGAAAGCCTAAGGGAGCTTCGGGACAACATGAAGCGAAGTAACATGCGTATAATAGGGCTGCCAGAAGGACAAGAAGAGCAGCAGGGATTAGAAAATCTATTTGAAGAAATAATGACAGAAAACTTCCCGGGTATGGGAAAGATAAAAGTCACGCAAGTACAGAGAGTCCCAAGCAGGATCAACCCCAAAAGACCCACACCAAGACATGTCATAATCTCAATGGCAAATATAAATGATAAAGAGAGAATCTTAAAGGCAGCAAGAGAGAGACAGAGAGTTACCTACAAAGGAACACCCATCAGATTGTCAAATGATTACTCAACGGAAACACAACAAGCTAGAAGTGAATGGAAGGAGGTATACAAAGTGTTGCAAAGCAAAGGACTGAATCCAAGAATACTATATCCAGCAAGACTATCAATCAAAATTGAAGAGGAAATCAGGAGCTTCGCAGACAAAAAAAGACTCAGAGAATTTATCACCACCAAACCAGCAATGCAAGAATTGCTAAAGGGAATACTGTAAAAAGAAGAAATAAACAGGTAAGAAGGAATACAGACACAAAAATAGATATGACTACAAACAAATACCTTTCAGTAATAACTTTAAATGTAAACGGACTAAATGCTCCAATCAAAAGACATCGAGTGGCTGAATGGATAAAAAAGCATGACCCATATATATGCTGTCTACAAGAGACCCACCTCAGAACAAGAGACTCACACAGATTGAAAGTGAAGGGATGGAAAAATATCTTCCAGGCAAATGGAAATGAAAAAAAAGCTGGGGTAGCAATACTTATATCTGACAAATTAGACCTCAAAGTAAATGCCATAACAAGAGATAAGGAAGGCCACTTCATAATACTAAAGGGAGAAATCCAACAAGAAGAAATAATTCTGGTAAACATATACGCTCCCAATATAGGAGCACCCAAATACATAAAAAAACTCCTGGAAGATATCAAGGGAGAGATTAATAGCAATACAATCATAGTAGGAGACTTTAATACCCCACTATCACCATTGGACAAATCCTCTAAACAAAAAATCAGCAAAGAAACAGCAATCCTAAATGACTCACTAGACCAGATGGAATTAATTGACATCTTCAGAACATTTCACCCCAAAGCCACAGAATATACATTCTTCTCAAGTGCACATGGGTCATTTTCAAAGATAGACCATATGCTGGGTCCAGGCAAAGTCTCTTCAAATTCAAGAAGATAGAAATTATATCAAGCATCTTCTCAGATCACAGTGGCATAAAACTGGAAATCAACTACAATAAATACAATCCAAAGAAATCAAACACATGGAGACTAAACAGCATGCTATTAAACAAGGACTGGGTCACCAGAGAGATCAAGGAAGAAATAAAAAACATCATGGCAACAAATGACAACGAAAACACAACAATCCAAAATCTATGGGACACAGCGAAAGCAGTCTTTAGAGGGAAGTTCATAGCTCTACAAGCCTATTGCAAAAAACAAGAAACAATGGTAATAAATCACCTAACCCTACAACTCCAAGAGCTAGAAAAAGAGCAGCAAGAAAAGCCCAGTGTAACCAGAAGGAAGGAAATAACAAAGATCAGAGCAGAGATAAATGACATAGAGACCAAAGAAACAATACAAAAGATCAACAAAACCAAGAGCTGGTTCTTTGAAAAGATAAACAAGATTGATGGACCTCTAGCCAGGCTCACCAAGAAGCAAAGAGAGAGGACCCAAATAAACAAAATCAGAAATGAAAGAGGTGAAATAACAACAGACCCTGCTGAGATACAAAGGATTGTTACAAAATACTACGAACAGCTCTATTCCAACAAACTGGACAACCTGGAGGAAATGGACATATTCCTAGAAAAATACAACCTTCCAAAAATCAATCAAGAAGAATCTCAACAGCTCAATAGGCCAATAACTATGGACGAAATTGAAGAAGTCATCAAAAAGCTTCCGGCAAACAAAAGCCCGGGGCCTGACGGCTTCACAGGAGAGTTCTACCAAACATTCAAGGAAGAACTAAAACCTATCCTCCTCAGACTATTCCAAAAAATTCAAGAAGAATGAACACTTCCAAGCTCCTTCTATGAAGCCAGCATCACCCTAATGCCAAAACCAGATAAAGACAACACAATGAAAGAGAATTACAGACCAATATCCCTCATGAACATAGATGCCAAAATCCTCAACAAAATTCTAGCAAATCGGCTCCAGCAGTACATTAGAAAGATCATACACCATGACCAAGTAGGATTTATCCCAGGAATGCAAGGATGGTACAATATCCGCAAATCAATAAACGTGATACATCACATAAACAAATTGAGAGATAAAAATCACATAGTCATATCAATTGATGCAGAAAAAGCATTTGACAAAATCCAACACCCTTTCTTGATAAAAACTCTCAAAAAGGTGGGAATAGAAGGCTCATACCTCAACATAATAAAAGCTATATATGATAAACCCACAGCAAACATCATACTCAATGGACAAAAGCTAAAAACATTTCCCCTAAGAACAGGAACAAGACAGGGATGCCCACTCTCACCACTCCTGTTTGACATAGTACTGGAAGTATTAGCTAATGCAATTAGACAAGAAGAAGAAATAAAAGGCATCCAAATTGGAAAAGAACAAGTAAAGCTGTCTTTATTTGCAGACGACATGATATTGTACATAAAAAATCCGAAAGACTCCGTCAAAAAACTAATAGACTTAATAAATGAATTCGGCAATGTAGCAGGATACAATATTAACGCCAAGAAATCCATGGCCTTTCTATACACCAATAGTGAACTTACAGACAGAGAGACTAAAAAGGCAATCCCATTTACCATCGCACCAAAAAAATTAAGATACCTAGGAATAAACTTAACTAAGGAGGTAAAAGACCTATACACGGAAAACTACAGGACACTGAAAAAAGAGATAGAGGAAGACGTAAACAGATGGAAGAACATACCATGTTCATGGATTGGTAGAATCAACATCATTAAAATGTCCATACTACCCAAAGCAATCTATAGATTCAATGCACTCCCCATTAAAATACCAACGGCATATTTCACAGACCTTGAAAGAACTCTCCAAAAATTCATCTGGAATAACAAAAGACCCCGAATAGCCACAGCAATCCTGAGAAAGAAGAATAAAGTAGGAGGGATCTCAATACCAGATTTCAAGCTGTATTACAAAGCCACTATTCTCAAAACAGCCTGGTACTGGCACAAGAACAGACATATAGATCAATGGAACAGAATAGAGAATCCAGATATTGATCCAAACCACTATGCTCAATTAATATTTGACAAAGGAGGCATGAACATACAATGGAATAAAGACAGTCTCTTCAATAAATGGTGTTGGGAAAATTGGACAGACACATGCAAAAAAATGAAGCTAGATCACCAACTTACACCATACACAAAAATAAATTCAAAATGGATACAGGACTTAAACATAAGACGGGAAACCATAAAAATACTAGAGGAATCCACAGGCAGCAAAATCTCAGACATATGTCAAAAGAACTTCTTCACCGATACTGCCCCTAGGGCAATGGAAGCTAAAAGAAAATAAACAAATGGGACTACATCAAAATAAAAAGCTTTTTTACAGCAAAAGAAACTATCAACAAAACAACAAGAAAGCCCACTGCATGGGAGAACATATTTGCAAATGGCATCACTGATAAAAGTTTAATCTCCAACATCTACAGGCAGCTTATACAACTTAATAAAAGGAAGATAAATGATCCAATAAAAAAATGGGCAACGGACCTAAATAGAATCTTTTCCAAAGAAGACAGAAGGAAGGCCAAGAGACACATGAAAACATGCTCAAGGTCACTAATTATCTGAGAGATGCAAATCAAAACAACAATGCGCTATCATCTCACTCCTGTCAGAATGGCTATCATCAACAAATCAACAAACGACAAGTGTTGGCGAGGATGCGGAGAAAAAGGAACCCTCGTGCACTGCTGGTGGGAATGCAGACTGGTGCAGCCACTGTGGAGAACAGTATGGAGTTTCCTCAAAAAACTGAAAATGGAACTCCCATTTGACCCAGTAATCCCACTCCTAGGAATATATCCTAAGAAACTGGGAACACCAATAAGAAAGGAAATATGCACCCCTATGTTCATAGCAGCACAATTTACAATAGTTAAGATCTGGAAACAGCCTAGGTGCCCATCAGCAGATGACTGGATCAGAAAGCTATGGTACATCTACACAATGGAATATTATGCTGCCATAAAAAAGAAGGAATTCTTACCATTTGCAGCAACCTGGATGGAATTGGAGAACATTATGTTAAGTGAAATAAGCCAGTCAATGAAAGAAAAATACCACATGATCTCACTCATTTATGGATAATAAAGAACATTAAAAACTTGAGCAAAAAGATAGATACAGAGGCAGTAAAGCATCAAACAGTCTGTCAAATTACAGCAGGAAGGTTAGGGAGAGGTGGGGAAGATAAGAGATCAATCAAAGGACTTGTATGCATGCATATAAGCATAACCAATGGACGCAAAACTCTGGGGGGTGAGGGCATATATGGGAGTGGGGTGGGGGGGCAATGGTAAGATATGTACACATATAATACCTTAATAAAAAAATTGGAAAAAAATAAATAAAAAAAGAAGATGGTTGCAGTTGAGCTGGGGGGAGAGATCAAGGTCAAAGGTCACATCCTCTTGTGTGCAGTCTAAGATAAGACAGGTCAGAGACTGTTTTATTTAAAATGGCTGTAAATTTTAATGGCCCAATCTGTGGCTTCTATTATAGGGAGGTTGTAGATTTTATAAATAATAAAATAGTTCAAAATGGAAGTAGTCCATACTTCTGTATGAAGCATATGTGCGAGTCCTGGAGTGATACAGGGAAAAAGTTGTGGGACATCCTGAGTATCTCAGCAATATCAGGAGCCAAGAAGAATGCTTATGCCTGGAGTACCTTGGCCTTGGCAGTGCGCTTCACCAAGAGGCAAAAACAGATGGCTAAAGTAAAGGTAAATAAGCTCCAGGAGCTGTTTGAGGAGCAAAAGATTCTCATTGATGTCTTGGTATGGATGGTGAATAGACTCAGAGATAGACAAGAATGGAAAGGGAGAAGGCCCAGTTCCAACTTCAATAAAATCGGACAGTCTTCCATGGGGTAGAGGCAGAACAAGATATATTCAGGTATATGCTTCTTAGGGTGGTAAGCACTCAGTCTCAGAAGCAGGAAGGAACTAAGGAAGAGAAGAAGACACAGACAGGTATGCTTACTTTTGCTCAGGCTGCCAAAAGTTACCGGGGGGTGAGGGGGGCAAGTGAGGAAGCAGTGAGGGGATTACACCAAGAGGCTGCTGCTACTCCTATGACTGCTGCCACTCCTTGACTGTTGCTACTCCTGTGACTGCTGCTATACGGAGAGAGGAAAAGGGAGGGAAAGTGATTTCTGTAGGTGGGAACAACCAGCAGATAGCTATTTTCCCTTATTCTGGGCCCTTAGGGGTCTGGGTCCAGGCTAGTAAATTGCTACCCTTTAGTCTCTCTCCAACCTCTTACTCATTCCTGCCTACAGTGTCTTCCCCAGGAGTAGCAGCAGAAGTTGTAGCAGTTCCCACTGTGAACAATTTCAGAACTAGATGGATGGCTAAACATCATGATACCAGCAAGTTCTTGTGAGAAAGATTTAAAGGGACAGTCTGGCCTCTGTCATTCTACAAGCCATACCTTTAGGTGCAGAGTGGGGAACTGGGACTATGACCTGTGTCATTTAATGAATTTTTCATGGCAAAATATGTATTTTAAATGTAACAAATCCTTGCTCACAGGGGAAAGTAAAAGCTCTCCCCCCAATTACGGACCTCACTGAATGTTAACAAGTTCATTTCCTAAAGTCCTCTTCTGATTTAGAAAAAGAAAAAGTGCATGTTCTTCATTAGATGTTATGTAAACAGACAAGAAATTCATATATACTAAAGAGTATTAGTGGGCTTTAGCTGTGAACCTTGCCACTTACAAAACAGTTAGCATTTTATCTATTTACTTTCAGCTCTAAGTATAACTACATATGTAAGTTATTATAGTTGTATTAAATAATTTTCTTATGAAAATAGAATCATTTTAAAAATTGAGTTTATAAATTTACTTTAAATGTTTTTTATTGATTTGATACAGTTTAGAAAAGATAAGGAGAAAATACAAATAAGAGAATAAAAATCATACAAAATGCCATCACCTAGAAAAAATCTTTAAAGTTCAATTTGGCCAGTCTCACTATTGTTTGCAGACAGTCCTACACACATACAAGAAAATATGTACATGCATGCAAAAATGCGCTATTTTTATTTCTAAAATGAGATCAAACTGAACATGTATTTTGCAAATCTATATTAAAAATTATATTTATTTCAATTTGGAAAAGCCAGGGATACACATAAACATGTGTACACATAAATACATGTATACACATAAAATGCTAATCTAACCACCTAGAATCAATGCCTTTCAATATTTAGTTTCATATATTATATATATATATATATATATATATATATATATATATATATATATACACACACTGTATATATGCATATGCTATTGTTAAAATTAAGTACTTTCTTATTTCTAAAGTAAGAAATAGCAGGGAAACAAAAAGAAGGAAATAAGTTTTATGTATAATCTCATTACTCAGAAAACCATTATTTTGCTCCAGATACCTATTATTTTTTAAAGTTTACATATTTTAAGGTTAAGAAAATATTAATAATGTTAAGTTAAATATTTATACATACTAGTATGCATATATTTAGCTTAACATTTTTCCCCATATTTTTTTTTGGGGGGGATGATACTATTTATAGACATGGTTATTTATTCTTTAAATGGATTTGCTGGAAATTACTTTAGTTACTTTATTTTTTTCTTTCTTTGGTCCATTCAAAGAACCAGCTTTTAATTACCAGTTCTATTACATTCAGTCAAATTCATTCATTCTCCTCCCATCCCTTCTACGTTCTTGAGAATTTGTGGTTGTTATTTTTGTTTGCAATCTAAATTCTTGATTTTATGCTCAGTTGATTTCTTTTTCATGTAATGTATAAAGATGAGAAATTTCTATCAAGTGTAACTTTATCTTTATACCATAAAATGTATAAATGTGGGTGTGTACATGTATATATGTGTGTATTTGTAATATACTGTACTAGAGGCCCGGTGCACGAAATTCGTGCATGGAGGGGGGTTGTCCCTCAGCCCAGCCTGTACCCTCGCCAATATGGGATCCCTCTCACAATCCAGGACTGCTGGCTCCCAACTGCTTGCCTGCCTGCCTTCCTGATTGCCCCCAACTGCTTTTGCCTGCCAGCCTGATCACCCCCTAACCACTCTGCTGCCAGCCTGTTTGCCCCCAACTTCCCTCTTCTGCCAGCCTGGTCACCCCTAACTGCCCTCTCCTGCAGGGTTGATCACCTCCAACTTCCCTCCCTTGCAGGCCTGGTCCTTCTCAACTGCCCTCCATTGCAGGCCGGGTGCCTCCCAACTGCCCTCTCCTGCTAGCCATCTTGTGGTGGCCATCTTGTGTCCACATGGGGGCAGGATCTTTGACCACATGGGGGCAGCTATATTGTGTGTTGCAGTGATGATCAATCTGCACATTACTCTTTTATTAGATAGGATAGAGGCCTGGTACAGGGGTGGGGGCCAGCTGGTTTGCCCTGAAGGGTGTCCCGGATCAGGTGGGGGTTCCCTTGGGGCGTGCGGCAGCCTGAGTGAGGGGCCTGTGGTGGTTTGCAGGCTGGCCATGCCCCCTGGCAACCCAAGAAGAGGCCCTGGTATGTGGAATTTATTTTCCTTCTACAATTGAAACTTTGTAGCCTGGAGCGGAGCCAAGCCTGCTGCTCCCTCCGAGGCTGGCAGCCATTTGTGTTGGGGTTATAATTGAAACTTTGTTGCTTTAAGCGGGTGGGCCCGGCCAGGGTGTGTGGAAAGCTTTGCTTCCCCTGTTGCGGGCGGCAACCCTGGCCTGCTCTCTCAAGCTCCATTCTGCCGCCATTTGTTTGAATTTGTTTACCTTCTATAATTGAAACTTTGTAGCTTGAGTGGAGGCTTAGGCCTGGCAAGGGCAGGCTGAAAGCTTGGCTTCCTCTGTTACCTAGGAAACCTTGCTCTCTGTGGCTGTAGCCATCTTGGTTTGGGTTAATTTGCATGGTCGCTCTGATTGGATGGTGGGCGTAGCTTGTGGGCGTGGCTTGTGGGCGTGTCGGAGGTATGGTCAATTTGCATATTTGTCTATTATTAGGTAGGATATATACTGAGTGGCCAGGTTATTATGACCAGCTTATCAGTACTTCATTGGGCCACCTTTTGCCTTCAATACTGCGGTGATTCTTCTTGGCATTGACTCCAGGAAATGTTGAAAGGTGATGTGAGGAATCTCACACCATGCCTGATGAATAGCACTGTCCATTTCTGTGAAATTTGATGGTTGTGGAACCAGCTGCCTGATGGCTCTTTTAACTTCGTCTCACAAATGCTTAATTGGATTGAGATCTGGTGATTATGGCGGCCACCTAAGCAAGGTAAAGTCTCCCTCATGTTCTTGAAAGCACTCTTGCACAATATGAGCACCGTGGCATGGCACATTGTCTTCTTGGAAGAAGCCATCTCCATTGGGATATGCCATCAACATGATAGGATGAACTTGATCAGCAACGATACTTAGGTATGTTGTGCTATTCAGACGTTGTTCCACATGAATTAAAGGGCCCAAATCATGCCAGAAAACATGCCCCAAACCATAGCATTGCCCCCACCAGATTGAAGGGTTGTACTCATGCATGTGGGGTGCATGCTTTCATGCTGTTTCTGCGAAATTCTCACTCTGCCATCTGCATGATGCAACTGGAAACGTGATTTATTGGACCACATGGCTTTTTTCCAATGCTCGACTGTCCAATCCTTGTGTTCTTGTGCGAATTGGAGACGTTTTATCTTGGTAACTGCAGACAGCAAAGGTGTTTGAACAGGCCTTCGGCTTCCATATCCCACACAATGCAGTGTAAGGTGAACAGATAATTTGAGAGGATCCCTGATTAAGATCTGCAGTAATTTGATGCTCTGTTTCCTTTCTGTTGTCTTGTACCAGTCTTGTCACTCTCCATTCTGCCCTAACATTGACTAGTTGCTGACGGCCACAATTCACACATTCAGACCCAGATTTTCGGCTGACAGTCCAGTCTTTAAACACTTCAGCAACAGCTGCTCTTGAACATTTAACAAATTCAGCTGTTTTGCTGATACTTACTCCATGGCTCCAAGCGCCAACAATCATCCCACGTTCAAAGGCTGTTAAATCACGTTGTTTACCCATATCTTCAGAAAAAAAAATCACTTCTACTGTCGTGGTAAACAACCTGCTTCCATATTTATAATGGTCTGGCCCTCTAGCAACTTCAGCGCAAAATTACAGCTAATTTGCCTACAAACATCAGGTGGTCATAATAATCTGGCCACTCAGTGTGTGTTTGTGTGTGTGTGTGTGTGTGTATACACACACACACACACACACACACACACACACACACACACACACACACACACACACTAGTGGCCCGGTGCATGAAATTTGTGCATGGGGGGGTGTCCCTCAGCCCTGCCCGCACCCTCTCCAATCTGGGACCCCTCGAAGGATGTCCTACTGCCAGTTTATAGGGATCGGGCCTAAACCGGCAGTTGGACATCCCTCTTGCAATCTGGGACTGCTGGCTCCTAACCTCTCACCTGCCTGCCTGTCTGTCTGATTGCCCCTAACCAATCTCCCTGCTGGCCTGCTCACCCACAACTGGCCCTTGCTGCCAGCCTGCTCACCCCCAAATGACCCCTGCCAGCCTGATCACCCCCAATGACCCCCTGCTGGTCTGCTCACCCCACCTTCCCTCCCAACTGGCCTGCTCACCCCAACTGCCCCCCTGCTGGCCTGCTCACACCAAACTGCTCCCCCCGCTGTCCTGATCACCTCCAACTGACCCCCACTGATGGCCTGCTCTCCCCAACTGGCCCCCCTGCTGGTCTGCTTACCCCCCAACAGCCTGATCACCCACAACTGCTGTCCCATCCTGGCCTGATCATCTACAACTGCCCTCCCCTCTTGACCTCTAAACGCCTCTACCTCAGCCCCGCCACCAAGGATTTGTCCAGAAGAACATCTGGAAGGTCTCCTGGAAGGTCTCCCAGTCTAATTAGCCTATTACCCTTTTATTAGTATAGATAGAGGTCTGGTTCACGGGTGGGGGCCAGCTGGTTTGCCCTTCAGGGTGTCCTGTATCAGGGTGGGGGTTCCCTTGGGGTGTGGGGTGGCCTGGGCGAGGGGCCTGTGGTGGTTTGCAGGCCAGCCATGCCCCCATGGGGTGAGGGTCCCCGCTGGGGGGGCGTGGCCAGCCTGGGTGAGGGGCTGAGGGCTGTTTTCAATCTGGCCACTCCCCCTTCAGGGTGGGGGTCCCCACTGGGTTGCCTGGCCAGCCTGAGTGAGGGGCTGATGGGTGTTTGCAGGCTGGCCACGCCCCCCCCCAGAGGAGACTCTTACTCCATGGGGGCGTGGACAGCCTGGGTAAGGGGCTGAGGGTCGTTTTCAGGCTGGCCACAGCCCCTTCAGGGTGAGGGGACCTGCTTGGGTGCCTGGCCAACCTGGGTGAGGGGCTGATGGCTGTTTGCAGGCTGGCCACACCCCAGCAGGAACTCTTACTTCATGGGGGCGTGGACAGCCTGGTTGAGGGGCTGAGGGCTATTTTCAGGCTGGCCACACCCCCTTCAGGGTGGGGGTCCCTGCTGGGGTGCCTGGGCAGCCTGTGTGAGGGGCTGAGGGCCATTTTCAGGCTGGCCACACCCCCTTCAGGGTGAGGGTCCCCACTGGGGTGCCTGGTCAGCCTGGGTGAGGGGCTAATGGCTGTTTGCAGGCTGGTCAAGACCCCAGTGGGGACCCTCACCCCATGGGAGTGTGGCCAGCCTGGGTGAGAGGCTGAGGGCTGTTTTCAGGCTGGCCACATCCCCCAGCAACCCAGACCCTCCTTTTTTTCTTTTTTTTTTTTTCAGCACCTCCTTGAGCTGAGGCCAGGGCCGGCTGGAAGCAGGTATCTGGGATTTATTTATCTTCCATAATTGAAACTTTGTAGCCTTGAGCAGAGGCCAGGGATGGCTGGAAGCTTGGGATGCTCCTGGCAACCTAGGCTCCCAGCCTCTCCTTGAGCAGAGGCCAGGGCTGGCTGGAAGCAGGTATCTGGGATTTATTTATCTTCTATAATTGAAACTTTGTAGCCTTGAGTAGAGGCCAGGGCAGGCCAGGGCGGGTGGGAAGGTTGGCTTCCTCCATCGCCGGGGGCAACCCAAGCCTCCTGCTCACTCCAGCTCCGTGGACGCCGCCATCTTAGTTGGGTTAATTTGCATACTCACTCCTGATTGGCTGGTGGGCATAGCGAAGGTATGGTCAATTTGCATGTTTCTCTTTTATTAGTGTAGATATATATGTATCACACACGCACATAATTTTCCCCCTGACCTGGGATTCTAATTCAATGCTACTAGTTAAAATGGTAAAATTTGAGGAAGGTGAATTTTACTTGTTAAATATTTGTTCCAGGTTTTCTGACTACATTTCAACTCTGTGATGTGTGTGCAATCACCACAGATTGCAGAATTTGGAGAACAAGCATGGTATATTTTAATACATGCAAAGATTAGAACTTTTGCACTAAATGTTTTCAATAACTTTCTGAATCTTTCATATTTATTTTAATATAGAACAAAATATTTTTATATACATAAAAATGGCTGCATTTGTGTGGTTTTTAGAGAGTACTCAATGTAAGGTGAATGTAATAATAAGTAGAATATACTGTGGTCCAGTTTGTGCATTTTAAGGCATCAACATTGTGAAAACTTGTAAAAACCTATAAAAATTAATGAACAGAAACTTACTGCTTTGGAAGTTTAAATGTTGTCATAGTAAAAACATTTTTCCTACTGATTCTTGATATGAATATCATTGGGTTTTCTGATGTTTTAGGTTGCTTTGCGGGATTTTAAGATAATGACACACTCTGGTAATGGATTAAGTTTATATATTTCCAACAGCTACTGAACTATCCATGTTTACTTCTCAAAATTATCTGTGGGGGCAACAGTTACAATAAAATACCACTGATAAAATAGTCATGATAGGGGGTGGGAAACCTGTGTTCAAAATTAGGAACTTAAATAAAGATATATAGGTCTGCATTTGGCACATTAAAATGAAAATTAGGAAGTTTTTTTTCTTTAATCAGAAAATTTATTTATTTTAAATTTTATTTTTCAATTGCAGTTTATGTTTAATACTATTTTGTATTAGTTTCAGGTGTACAGCATAGTGCTTTGACAATCATATATTGTACAAAGTGTTCCACTCAATATTTCAAGTACCCGCTTGGCACTGTACATAGTATTACAATATTATTGGTTATATTCCCTATGCTGTACTTTACATCCCCATGACTATTTTTTAATGACTAATTTGAACTTCTCAATCCTTTCACCTTTTTCAACCAACATCCCAACCCTCCTCCCCTCTGGCAACCATCAGTCTGCTCTCTGTAATAATTAGAAAGATTTTTTAAAGATCCTTGAAAGCAAGGAGTTTCAAGTTTTCTTTTTAATTCATATATACTAAAGGGTGTTAGTGGGCTTTAGCTGTAATCCTAGATGACATATGCTTTTAGATTTCTTACTCTTCCATTGGAGGTAGGATTTCCAGCTAAATACAGGAAGTCCGGTTAAATTTGAATTTCAGAAAAATGAGGGTTTGTTTTAGTATACACATGTACCAAATATTGCATGCATTTTTATTTGCTGAACCTGACAATGCTACCTGGAGGGAGACTTGCATTTATTTTCATTTTCAAGTAAATATTGTATAGATTATTCTGGCAGAGAGGAGCATTTGGACCTGTACAATTTGGAGCAAATTCCCGGATCCATGGTTGAAGAGCCAAAAAGAAGAAAAAGAAAATGGAAGCTTCTGGACATTTGTCAACAATGAAACCTGAATGCATGAGTTGGGTATGACAATATATAGCATGATATGGCAGCCATAATTGGTAAAAATAGATTTATGAAGAGTAGAGATAAATTGGAAATATGTGCTCTTGCCCTGGAAGTCTCTTGCTCTGTCACTGCAATAGCCTAAATGGGATCTAAAGTCACCTTACCCATTATCAGTAGCATTGCAGAAAATCTGTGCTCTACCCTAGTGCCAGATTTTGGCTCCTTAAACTATTCTCCATTAAAAGGAACCAGGACTCCTTGGACGGTGGCTGGCGCCAAATCTTGGAGCAGGAGAAAGCAAGATGAGCCTGGAACATCTTGCCATTTACAGAAAGTGAGAATGCTGACTGGAGGTGCAAGGAGCAGGGAGACCTGAAGAAGGCTTTCACCAGACAGAGTGACATATTGAGCATTCAGAAAGAGGCCTGCTTGCCCTAGCTGTTTTGGTTCAGTGGATAGAGTGTTGGCCTGCAGACCGAACGGTCCTGGGTTCTATTCTGGTCAAGGACATGTACCTCCGTTTCAGGCTCCTCCCAGCCCCAAGCCCTGGTCCAGGCTCCTGCAGGAGGCAATTAATCAATGTGTTTCTCTCACAGTGATCTTTCTCTCTGTCTTTCCCTCTCTCTTCTACTCTCCCTAAAAATCAATGGAAATATATCCTTGGGTGAGGATTAAAAAAATAAAGAAAAGAGGCCTTGCTTGAAGAAATATCTCACTAGACAAAGAGTGAAAATCGAGCATTGAAAAAAGAAAATAAGCAACAGTTGCAATCAATTGCAACTACTGAGTCCATTAAAAAATAAATCCATGAAGATACTGAAAATGTACATGTAATATAAAGCGTGCTAAAAGATGCTTTTAATGCACACAAGAATTTCAAATATTGTCTATAAAAATGCCATATATCGATTGATCCAGTTTATGCAACTTCTATATTCAATTTTTTTGTCAATGAAGAAGTTTACGCCAATGGTGAAGACATATGGATGATTAATTAATATATTAAAAGGTAGTAATTTTAACTTATAGAGAGAAAGATGTGGGGAAGTGCCAGGGTGAGCTTCTTTTTGTAAAGAGATACTATAGAATGACATATACAACAAGTGAGAGTAATACTCTTCAGAACAAAAATGTAATTTTGGAATTGGGCCATCCATTGGATTAGAATTTGTAAAGGCTTTAAAATATTTTGTGTTTTATCCCTAGAAATAAAATGTAATAAATTTGTGGACTTAACAAAATTTCTTGGTCAGCAAAATAAATGAAGACACATAAGAAGGAGGATACTAGACTGTTTTCATTTTTGTGACCACATATTGAGTTCTCATGCTCAAGAGTGTCTTTGAGTATGATTGTCTGATATTCATCTAGCTCAAGTATGTTTGAAATGCTTGATCTAGCTCAGTGATGGGCAACCTTTTGAGCTTGGTGTGTCAAACTTCTCCAAAAAACTGAGCATAACTCGGGTAGTGTGTCACTTTGAGGAAAAAACATTATTTCACGATATTTATAGTTTAAATAACATAAATGTATAATTGTTATATATAATCTTACTTAATAATAGACAAATATGCAAATTGACCGCACCTTCGCTACACCCAAGCCACGCCCGCCAACCAATCAGGGTGGGTATACAAATTACCCCAACCAAGATGGCGGTTAATTTGCATATCAAGACAGTGTAGAAAGAAGCCAAGAGCTGCAGAAGGGAGCAAAGCTGCGGAGAAACAAGCAAGCCGGGGTAGGAGAAGGGAGGAACGGAGGCGGGGCTGGTGGAGAAGGTGGGGCGGGGGAGAAGGGAGGAGAGCAGGCGGGTGGGGTAGAGTGCAGCAGGAAACCCTATTGCAGGATTCTTCCTGCAACGGGAACGCTAGTTGTATTTAATAAACCAAAAACTAAATATTTAACTTACCTGCTTAGTGACTTCTTTGTTCATCCATCAGTCGGTTCCTTTTGTTGGTCTTGATATTATTTAGCTTGTGTGGGGTGCTGTGAACTAAGATAAGTGAAGAGGAGGGGGAATTCTTTAAATAACCTGCCTATTAGTGACTTTTTTGTTGCTGAATTTCATCGGCTAAATCTTCAATTGAAGGTTGGTATTTTGTACACTTCAGGCTCAAGCAAGCGCTACTAACTTCATCTGTCAATCTTTCTTTTGTTGGTTTTGAAATTATTTAACACTGAGAATAAGGCCTCACAAAAATATGTAGAGGGAAAATTTGTGAGTAAAGCCATTGCTATATTTTTCAGGGTGCTAAAAGTGTCTGGTAGTCGGTTCCCGGCACTCCAAATTTCCTGTTCGTAGTGGCACGCCTCTTGATTCTCCAAGCGGCACCTTTTCAGATTCTCAAGCTTTGACCTCAAGTCGACAAACACCTGAGCCCAGATACTGTCTTGAAATTCTGCAAGTTGCATCTCCAAATCATCAATTTGCATCCATTGGAAACCATTTAATTCCAAACTACTGTAGACTACTACATCAGGATACTTAATTATTTTCATGGTCTGTTCTAGACTTCTAAATTGACTAAATCTATCACTAAACTGGTCAAGTAACGAGTCTAAAACATGCTGGTACTTCATATGCAAGAGTTCCATTTCATTTTGTACAGCTGCACTGGCTTTCTCAAAATACTTTGTTACTCGAGGAAAATACTTATAAGTTTTAGTTTCTACATCTCGCTTGAAAATTTTAACTTTACTTTCAAAAGCTTTTATGTATCCAAACACAACGTCAATACTTTTGCCAAAACCTTGTAACTTTAAGTTCAGTTCATTAATATGAACAGAGAGATCTGTAAAAAACATCAGGGTGTTGACACTTATCATCATTAAGCTGAGGAAAGTTTCCCAGATCCTTATCGTCAAGAAATACCTTAATTTCTTCAAAGCACTCCACAAAGCGCTCAAGAACTTTGCCTCGGCTCAGCCATCTTACATTATTGTACATCAGCAGTCCACTGTAGTTGGAATCAACCTCCAGTAAAAGTGCCGAAAATTCTCCCTTGTGAAGGGGGTGAGCAGCTATTAAATTAACTATTTTTGTAACAACTGACATTAAGTCATTTAAGCCGGTGAATCCTGCCTTGGCACATAAAGCCTCCTGATGGATAATACAATGAAAAGGCACAATCAAATGTCCAATAGCTTCTGTAAACAATTTGACAAATCCGTCTTTTTTCCCCACCATATTTGGTGCCCCATCTGTTGTCACTGACACAACTTTAGAGATATCAATGCTTAGGTCACAAAATGTTTGTATAACAACCTTACATATTTCGCTTCCTGATTTACCTGTTGACACTGATACTAACTTTATCAACTCTTCTTTCATTGTGAGACCACCAGAATATCGACCAATAATGGCCAACTGAGCATGTAATGTGACATCAGTAGTTTCATAAAGAGAGATCGAAAAATATTTATACTTCCTTATGTCTCTCTTTAATTGATGTTGTATGTTTGTGTTCAGTCTCATTATTTGGTCTTTTATGATATTTCTACTGAGTGGTAACTCAGATATTCTCTTAATAATTGCATCTTTATTCTGCATATCGTGAAATAGAACTGGTGCACATCTTAGGAGAGTTTCTTTAATAAATTATCCCTCACTGAGAGCTTTTCCATGCTGAGCTATAGAGTGAGCAATGCTCAAAGTTGCAGATGTTAAATTTGTAGAGCCTTTCATAAATTTAAGCATGGAATTAGATTGGCTCTTATAAAGGTGTAGCTGCCTGGAAATGTATTCCTTCCTTTCATCCTCACTTTTTTCCAAGAGCTGGGAATGATTAGTTTCAAAATGTCTATTTATATTCCATGTTCTGCTTACTACCGTTTCAGTACATAGAACACAAAATGATCTGCCATTTTTTTCTATAAAGCCATACATCTCGGTCCATGTCTCTTGAAAGGGTCGGCCACTGCTACTACCACTTCCTTTACTTAACCTTAGTTTTTTATTTTTTGGGTTCTCCATCAGGGGGACAGTGACAGAAGATAGAATTATAGATAGCTTGTTATGCCTGCAGGCAATTAAGGGTTAACTAGCTTAAGTAACCACAAAATGGTACATAAAAATGTCTTTTAGGAAAGGGCAGGGTTAATAAGCAGAAATAGGGGTTAATAAGGATGCACAACAGTAATAGTGGTGAAATGGAGTCTGCACTATGGAGCAAGATGGTGTTCCTTATGTGAATTAAAATGGCTGCCGCTATTTCTAATGGCAGGAAACGGCACCCATAGCACATCACAAACCCTCGCCTCTCCCAGCTTCCCCCTCACTTATCTCAGTAATGATGGATTAGAAATCCATGACACCCCAGAACAGTAGATAATGGTTGCTGTGGTTAACTGTTATTTGGTTACTGGTAATGGTAGGGCCCCAGAGATGCGTCCCCACTGCGTTCCGCTGCTCCCTGCTCTGCCAGCAGAAGTGAGGGCAAAGATCCCGGCTTAACCGGAAGTCCCAGAACTAGATGCTCTGTGCCAGACTTCTGTTGTTTTGGCCTACAGACCTCCGGCACAGAGTGTCTAATAGGGGAGGATGAAACATTTGCGACTAGAGTCTTGGAGTTAGAGTCTAGTCGCAAATGTTTCATCCTCAGGAGCAGCAAATGTTTCATCCTCGGCATCGGCTGCCTCAGCAGCTGCGTGTCATCAGAAATGGCTACGCGTGTCAGTGCTGACACGCGTGTCATAGGTTCGCCATCACTGATCTAGCTAGTATGAACATAGCTGGCATAAATAAACCAGTTATTGTGGATCACATTGCCTCAAGTGTTCTGTGTGTTGCTATTGCCACATGGAAAAAAAATCTTAGAGGGAGAAAGGTAGGGTCAACATATCTAGGCTTTATCAGTTCCCTTAAAAGCTGAACACCCTCCCACATCCCCCACCCCCCAAAAAGCTGAACACCCATGAAGTAATTTTCTGTCTGCTCCCTTTCCTCAAATATCATTAACTGATAATTTTTTTTGTGTCTAGTAAGAGTAAAAAAGTGCTGAGACTGTAATAGTCTTGGATTCAGAGATTACAAATTATGGGAAATTATGAGACTTGGTTTTTAGATTGTAAATTTATTGAAAGCGCTTTTATTCTGATAAATCATCTGATTTATCTATACCTTTGCAGGTATGGGGCCAGTGTTGGGATATTTTTGTACCCTAGTAACTAAAGCATTTAGGCAAATTATATAGGTGATTGACTTAGGGTCAGAATATTCAGACTCTAGATGTGCTACAAACAAGGAGTAGTGTAGACTTGAGCTCCTCCCAGATATTAGAGTGTACTGCTAGTACTCCACCCTGCCATTTTATTCTTCCTTTTTATTTCAGTGAGCTAAATAGCTAAGATAATATACAATATTCATTTCTTTCATCTGTATTCCATTTGTTGATGGAAAATCAGTTGCAAGTCTACTACTCCCCCCAGCTGCTCTCCCTGCCAAAAAAAATTCCCTCAAACTGTTTTACACGACTAAGTCAAGCTAAATCAAGGTGCATGTCAAATGGGGCTGCAATTTCATTTGAGACTGGGAATTCTCTTCCGGGCTCATTCAGGTTACTGGCAGAATTTTGTTTCTTGTGGTTTTATATGGACTTCAAGGGAGCAGGATACATATGTGAACAGCTGTTCGTGGCTTTTGCCTAATTCTGAATCAATATTTTAATCTTATTTTAAATATTGTTACTTTCATAATATCTTGCATTGAAAACCTGTCCATTGATGATCTTTGTCATTATCTTGTTAAAGCAGAAATTCAGGAAAAAGTTTCATAAATGCCATGAAATCAGTTTTCATGTCTTCATATTACCTATTTTTGGAACATAGTATCAATAGAATAGAGCTTACCCTGGCCACCGCACTCAGAATCATATATAAGTCAATGGCTGCAGTGGTGGGAGGTGTGGGTTTAACACTTGGGGCACTGGGTGTGCCCAGGGGCCAGGTGGGGCAATCCTGGGGTGAGGTTTTCCCAGAGGCCTCTGGGCAGGATTCTCGCTGTAGTCGTAAATGCAGTCAGCAGGATCCACATCCCTTTGCTACCCTCTGATATCATTTGCCTCTTACCTGATCTCCTCCTTCCCTCTCAGTCTTGGAGGTACTGCCTCAGTACTCTGGGGGCTGCTGGAGAGAAATGGGCTTCTTGACTAGTGTCCTGGACAGTGTCCAAACACATAATTTTTTTTTCTCCAACGAAGGGCTGGAATCTCGCCTTGAGAAGCCTAAACCTCTATGAGGTTTCTTTCATCTGTGGGTGTCTGCCCAAGTTAGTGCCACCCAGGTTTTCCCCTATGGCAGCCAAGAGGGGTTGGGGCCAGCTTACCAGTTTCTGCTGGTTCTGCAGCCATACTGAGGTTTGCTTGCCTGTTACCTGGAACACAGATGGATGGGACTCATCCTGGGTCCCTTGATATACTGGTATGTTGTTGGATCCCACAACTTTTACATAGGCACGTTTTTTTGTGGATGGATGCCAAATCTTAGGTGTTAAAAGGAATGGGAGGGGGCGGGGATGTGGTTGAACAAGGGACGTCTTATGTAGCCATGATGCAGATGCTACTCTTCTCATGTCACAATTTATTCAAGCATCTTCTGGTGATGGGAATTGAAAGCTTTGGCTACAACAAGCAATGGGCTAATAGAAACTCTTTTACACATATTCTTATGCATTGCTGTTCTTATTTCTTTATAATATATGTACAGAATTGGAAAATCTACATGTGTTTTTTATTTCTTAAAGCCCTAGCAATTTACAGTTCCATCACCAGGTCCCCTTCCATGAAGAGCCTTTTCTCTGCATTCTCTCCATCCCTCCATATTTTTAGTTGTTTGTATTGTTGGTTTGCTAGTTTTATGAGTATAGATGTATCCTGTTTTCCAGAATAATGCATGTTTAATTGAATGCTTGAGATGTTAAGTATAATTTTACAAGTTTGTTGGTCATTTAAATTTTGTCTCCCATGGAATGTCTGTTTTTATCTGTAGCACATTTTGTAGTGAATTATTTGCCATTTTACTTTTCAATTTATAGGAGCTCTTTGTATATTAGAGGTGTAATTTATGTTAAAATATTTTCCCTCAAGTTCTGTTTGTCTTTTAAGATGATCTGTTATATTTTATCACAAAAAAATCTTTACTCTTTGCACACCTAAAATGACTACCCTGTCTCATAGCTTTTAAGTGTTTGATTATTTAATACAACCTTCTCTACCTCCAAGTTCTTTCCTTGTTTTTTTTTTAAAGATCTCTGATCCACCTGGAATTCATTTTTGAGTATGGTATAACACTGGGATCCAATACTCTTTACTATCATATGGATAACCAATTATGCCAGGATATAATATTAGATATTTCCTTCCCTTGAATTGAGATTAGTGTTCCTTAATTATTAAGTAATCATATATTTTCTGGACACTTGGTTGCAGTCAACTCATCTATTTTTTTAATTTAATTTTTCTTGAACTCTTTATTTTTATATAATTTAAAACTTTTAGTAAGTTTTCAAGAATAGTATCAGTCACTCCCATATACCCTTTACTCATATTTACAAATTATTTTCTGTTGAGTTTTGGTAGATAGTCTTTATCATATAGTTTCATGACATTAATATTTTATTTACAGTTTTTGTTTTTAATGAGGAATGTATGCTAAATTTTTCAAATGCCTTTGCCTTTGTTAATCACATTTTTGTCTTTTAGTTTGTTTATAGATTTTGCTAAAGTTGACTAGTTTTTGCATTTAATAAACAAATTGTACTTGGTCATGATATATTCTTTGACGCACTAGTAGCTCTAATTTTTAACATTTTGTTTATAATTTTGGCATCTGTTTTTAGAAGTCTGATAGTTCTGCCTTTTTTCTTTTAGACTATCTTTATGAGGTTCTGGTGTTAGGGTTATATTAGCTACATGAAATAAATTTGGAAGAAGCTTACCATCACGTACTATACTATATTAGTGCATTTTTTCATTTGGATATGTTCTTCTGAATTGGTTATTCATTTATATGCTTCAAAGAACAAACTTATATAAAAGGGAAAATTAAGAAGTCTCACTTTCTGCCTGTTCCTATCTACCCCTTCCCTACTTCACCTGCAGCCCCCTATAGATACACACATTTCTGTTCTAAAATTAATTGAATGATCCTTTATGCAAATATATTAAAATACAAATATGTATTCTTATTTATACCATTTCTTACACAAAAGGTAGCATCTGTATAGTATAAGATGTACTTTGGTCGTTTTGCCATTTAATAAGTAATGGGAATAATTTAGAACCAGTACAAAGAAATCTTCTTCCCTCTTTAACCTGCATAATATTCTTTCATGTGCTGTACCACACCTACAGATGGACGTAATTGTTTGCAGTATCTGGTTATTACAAATAATGCATTCCAGTAGAGCATCATACAGAGAGCATTTCTTACTTGCGTAGGCGTATCCTATATAATAAAGAGCTAATAGGCTAATTATATTGAACAGCAGAACGACCATCCGGATAACCTTCCAGACGAAGCTGGAGCTGCGAGGGATGGCCAAGGCTGCGAGGGGCTGAGAGGGCCGAACCCCTTGCATGAATTTCATGCATTGGGCCTCTAGTCTATAGAATAAATTTCCTGAAATAAGATTCCTGGTTCAGTAGGCAAAATGTTTTTAACTTTGATAGCTGTTGCTAAACTCACCTCTATAGGTACTGAATTATTTTCCATTCCCCAAAACAATGCATTATGAGAATACCTGTTTTACCACAGCCTGGAAGGTGCTGAAGGAGCTCCATCAGTTTTCAGAAAAAGTTATGCTGCTTTGCAACTGTTGCAGCAGTTGCTAAAGAGATAAATGACACAGGTTCTAACCAGGCATTCTTCCTCCAGGGCTGAGTAGAATAACAAAATAAAAAATATGATGAGGGAGATGCTTTGTACACTTTTCTCACACTGTGGGAGGAAGGGAATAGAGACGCACTTTGTGAGAAGTTTAATTTATCTCTGGAACAAAAATATTGCAGCCCTAGCAGGTTTGGCTCAGTGGATAGAGCATTGGCCCGTGGACTGAAGGGACCCGGGTTCGATTCAGGTCAAGGGCACATGCCCAGGTTGTGGGCTCGATCTCCAGTAGGGGGCGTGCAGGAGGCAGCCGATCCATGATTCTCTCTCATCATTGATGTTTCTCTCTCCCCCTCTTCCTTCCTCTCTGAAATCAATAACAATATATATTTTTAAAATATTGGAAATCAGTTGGACTCTATAATGATCAATTTTATGGAGAAATGAAAAGTGTTGGGCATATCCTGCTATTTGTATGTTTCTGTTTTTCTCTGATTAACTTTTTTTTTTAATTCTCACATGAGGATATGTTTCTTTAATGATTTTTAGAGAGATGGAGGAGAGAGAGAGAAGAGAGAAAGAAGGGAGAAACACTGATCTGTTACCTTCAATCCGTGGCCCGACCTGAGATGAAACCCGCAAACTTTTTTTTTTTTTTTAAATATATTTTATTGATTTTTTACAGAGAGGAAGGGAGAGGGATAGAAAGCTAGAAACATCGATGAGAGAGAAACATCGACCAGCTGCCTCCCGCACATCCCCCACTGGAGACGTGCCCGCAACCAATGTACATGCCCTTGACCGGAATCGAACCTGGGACCTTTCAGTCCGCAGACCAACGCTCTATCCACTGAGCCAAACCGGTTTTGGCGAAACCCGCAAACTTTTAGTGTATGGGGACAATGCTCTAATCAACTGAGCCACAGGCCAGGGGTCTGATAAATATTTTATAAGTTTATTTGGTGAGTTATCTTAGGTAATTGAGCATAGGTGAAGATGGGCAATAGAAAAGGTTACTTTCTGGCCTGATTAATATTAAGAATGTGCATTTGGCTGCTACTTCCATTTGGGTGTGTTTATGTCCTTAGTGAATATACTGTGGATTCAAGGCTGTGGGGTTTGACTAAACACCTATTTCATTAAATGGTAGTAAAAAAAGGGATTACTCCTCTTGCTTCTTGGGAACTCTCTTCCTGGTTGTGAATTTACTTCTCTCTCTAGGTTCTCCTGCACTCAGCCAGCTCAGTTTCAGTCTCTCCTGATTCATCTTCCCCTGACTCCTCTCTAAGTATTTACATCCTTTAGGGTTTTTCAGTCTTCTCTTCTCACTCTGTGCTTTCTCTGGGAATAGTTGTATCTCCCTTTTCCCACTTTGCACCTAAATATTGTGTTCATAGACATATCTAAAGACCTGTATATTGAACAAGATGTACCACAACCTGTTACAAACAGAATTCATTAACCCTTTCAACTTGCTTTTGAAGTTATGTTTCCTTGATTAATTTTGAAATCTGGAATTCACTTTTGATTATTTTCTCTCTCAGACCCCTATATCCAATCAGTTACAAAGTCCTGATAAGACTCTCTTGTGGCTTGGTTTTCTCATTCTCACTGCCTCTACCCAAGTTGAGATCATTATTCTCTCTAGTAAGGTGTGCTGAAGTATCTTCTTGAGTAGTCTCCATGTCTCTAGTCTCTGCTACACACCCATTGCCACCTCCCTCCCTCAGAATATACTCTCCAGTTTGCAGCCAAAGTAATCATTCTGAAACAAATTTGAGCATGCCCACACTCTGATAAAAAGCATTTAATGATGCCTATTGTTCTCAGGACAATGTCCAAGGCCCTTAGTTGGTCATTGAGGGCTTTCGTATTGGTCCCAGTGTGCCATTTCCACTATATTTGCTGCCATTGGTCCCTATCACAGTGAAAGTGCCATAAAGAATAACAGAGACTTTGTCTTATTCATTTATATCTCTGGTGCCTAGGAGAGGGTTCACATATAGGCTCCCAGTAAATATTCATTGAATGAAAGCTCTACTTCTTACCAGACAGATGCTTAGAAGTACCCTATACTTTGACATCTCTGGCCCAAGGATCCCAGAGATCTGCCTCGGCCTGCTGGCTGCCTGTTAGACTCAGTCACTGAAAGAGCCTCTGATGGTACAGGTGTAGCATGAGGTAAGTTCTCAGAGAGTCAGCCGGTAGTGGGTGAGCAGTGCTCACCAGATTGATACAGATTCAAATTTGCACCAGACCTGGGTCTGAGACCACTCAGCAACAGATTTAGGGTACACCAAGAGTAGCTGACATTTGCTGGGTGCCCAAAGACCTCTGTAGTGGGGAGGAGGCTCAATGTGTCATCTGGGTGTGGCCAGCAGAATTAATCAGGCCCAAACAAACCAATATTTGGCCATGTGGAGTCAGGGCTGTGCACAGGATTGGTTGACCTGGTCAGCGCTGGTTGGGCAGGTGAGGGATGAATGGCCCTCATCCAGAGCCACACAACCCAGTTTTCCCAGAGTTAGCCCAACCTCCTGGAAAGTATCCTGTGGGGCAGGACCAGATTGGCCATAACCTACTGATAGCATTGCAGGGCCAGGGCCATCTGAGTCCCCATTTGGGAGGGTGGAGCTAGTGGTTCTCCCTTGGGGCTGAGGGGGTTGCTTGTGTATCTCCTGTGGGGGTGTGGTGCCACGGTTCTGACTCAGTGAGGCTCCACTGTTCTACAGCGCAGGGCCACTGTTGGCAGGACAGTTTAAGGGAGGGAGAAATGCCACTGCTCTGGTGCTGAGGGTGGGAGTGTTAATGCTATAATTTGTGTGCTTTGGCTCTGGCATCTCAGGAGGGTGGGGGGCACCAGTGCTCTATCTCACCAGGAGGCCACGCTGGCCCTGGGAGGACTGGGTGTCACTGTTCTAGTATATAGGATGCTGCTCTGGCCAAGGGTTATGGGGTAGGGGAGTTCTGCTAGGCCCCAAGGTGTGAGGGAGGAGTTGGAGGGGTGAGGCATTAGTGTTCTATTGCAAGGAGCTGCTGCTCTGGCCATGGTAGGGGGCCCTGCTTTAGCTGGTAAGGCAGCTGCTCTGGCTAGCAGGGGCTGCAGGGCATGCTGCTCTATTGCAGGTCTCTACTTCCCTGGTCTGCATGCCCAACAGTGTGTGTGTATGTGAGGGTGGGGGCGTGGGGTGGGAAGAGATTCTGCTCTAGTGTGCTGGGTTGCTGTTCTGACCCCAGAAAAGGGGTGGGGGTGGGGGTGGATGCCATTGCTCTAGCTGACTGTCCTGCCTGGTGAGGAAGTGGGGTCAGGGTGACACTACTCCTGAGGTGCCTCTGCACTGCAGTGTGTAAAGTTTTATCACAAAGTCAGTTCCTTAAAAATAATTTTTTTAAATATATTTTATTGATTTCAGAGAGGAAGGGGAAGGGAGGGAGAAATATAAACTTCAATGATGAGAGAGAATCATTGATTGGCTGCTTCTTTCATGCCCCACACTGGGGATCTAGCCCACAACTCAGGCATGTGCCCTGACCAGGAATCAAAACTTGACCGCCTGGTTCATAGGTCCACACTCAACCACTGAGTGACGCAGGCCGGGAAGGTTCTTTAAAACCTAAATCAGTTCAATGACTTTATAGGGCTGAGATTTCTGTTTCCTTGTGAGCATTCATTTGGGGGCCACAATTAACATCTACAGACCTCTTTCTGGTCTTTGTACATAGTCCTCCATTTCCCAGAACCAGAAATGAGGTATCAAATCCTTCTCAAGCTGCCATCTCTCAGACTCTTCTTCTATCATCTCTGTACTTTAAGATCCATAAATTAATTGCATCTGCAAAGTCCTTTTTGCCATGTAACAGATCCCAGGGATTAGGATGTGTATGTCTTTGGCAAGCCATGATTCTGCCTGCCATGCATAGAGGTGAGAGGTGATTTGTAAGAAAGAATAAAGTGTTGGATTTGGCAGTTAACTAATTTGCTAGTGTTTAGGATGAGGCATGGCTCAAAATTATTAAAAAAAAACACATACTACAAAACAGGACATGGAGAGTGGTGGCATCATTCCATGAGTAGAAATGGGCCTATGTGCTGGGTTGTGGGCTCAATCCCCAGTGTGGGGCATGCAGGAGGCAGCTGATCGATGATTCTCTCTCATCATTGATGTTTCTATCTTTCTCTCTTTCTCCCTTCCTCTCTGAAATCAATAAAAATATATTTTTAAATGGGCCTATATGGAGAATATTGTGGTTTGAGGCCACTAAAGGTTTCCCATGGTTGTGTTTGGGATTACAGCAGGTGACAATGTCCTGCTGCCTATTGAGAGGTGGTATTTGTTCCTGTGTCCTGTGATATTGATTGCATTAAATTGAATGCTGGATTTTCTGTAGTATTAGTCTGAATGCCAAATCTACATTGAACCGAGAAGTGGGTGGGGGGATTTTTCTTGAGACTAGTTGCAAATTACATGAACATTTCTCTGTGTGCAAGATCAGGCTCTCAGTGTTGAGACTCAAAAATCAGATACTCTTGTGACTTATGCTCTGAGTTCATTTTTTTCTGCTTGTGCTCAGATTGCCTACCTCAATTTTCTTTTATATCTATAACTTAACTAACATCTTATCACATTATTGATGTGTTAACAGAAATAATTTTTGCACTGATTGCCTGTGTTTCTGGAATCGGGGTCCAAATCAGTGGTAGGATTTATGGTGTCCAAGGTCAGCAACAAGGAAACGCTGAACAAGGAACTTACCAAATGGCACAGAGGTTTCTGCAGGAGTTCCTGCCCTACGCAACGTGAGTAAATTTTTTTGTCTTTTCACAAATTGAATTTAGGCTTTGATAGCATTCTGACTTCTCTGCATTAGCTTCTATTTAAACCCCTGGTTGTATTTCTCAAAACAGTCCTCAGAAGGATGGTAGACTTTGTCCCTGAGTATCAAATTTCAAAGATCTGCAGGCCTAGTACTGAATCCCTTGGTTCAGAAGAGTTTATCTTCTCCCAAGAAAGCTCAATTAAATGACATTGGCCTGTCTAAGGAAGCAAATAGCCCCTTAAGCAAGTACACATTTGTTTTTTACTTTCCCCTACGTTCCAAGGCCCAATAATCAGCTTTCTCCAGTATTTCCCATTTCATTTAGTGACTTCAACATTCATAAAGTTTTTCTTTTCTCATTCATTTCCTTCACTTCCAGCAATCACCTAGTCTACCTGATTTTACCTTCAAAATATATGGTAACTATGTGAGGTGATGGATGTGTTAATTAGTTTGATTGTAGTGCTTATTTCACAATGTATATTTATACCAAAACATCAAGTTGTATATCTTAAATATATATAATTTTTATTTGTCAATTATACCTCAGTAAAGCTGGAAAAAGTTAAATAAAAAAGTAAATACGTAAATGAATAATGCCTCTTACCATGTAATTCTCTTGCCTGAAATCATTCAATGATGCTCCTTCACTTACAAGGAGGGTAAAATCCTAGTTCTTTCCATAACTTACAGCATCATTTATGTCTTGACGACCTCTGCAGTACATGAAACACCACAATATATAGAACTGTGTGTAGATCCCTGTATACCCCCTATAGTTATTGGCCTCCAGTCTTTTTGTTCCCTCTGTCTGGAGAATATTTACCTTTCCAACTGAAAAACTGCAGATAGGATTTATTTCTAAAGATTGTTTTATTGAATTTTAGAGAGAGAGAGGAACAGGGAGGGGGAGAGATAGAGAAACATTCATGTGAGAGTGAAACATTGTTTGGCTGCCTCCCTCCAGGGCCTGACCTGGGCATGCAAGCCTGCAACCTGGGCATGTGCCCTGACTGGAAATCAAACCAGCAACCTTTCCATACACAGACGACGTTCCAAGCAACTGAGTCATCCCAGCCAGGGTGAAAATAGAATTTTAAGTTCAGTAAGATACCACCAAGAAGCCTTCCATGGCTAGCTTTGCCAGCTAATCTAGTATTGATTTCCCTCTTTTGAATTACTATGGTATCTACTGCTCACCTTTATCCCAATGCTAAACACGTTACACAGTAACTGCTTCCATGACTGCTTTATCCTTGAAGAAAAGATAAATATCATCTTCATCTCTTTTCTTCAATGCATAAAAGACTCTCTGGCACATGTATAATTTCAATAAAATATTTGACAAATGAATCAGTAATGTAATGAATGCATTTATTAGAACTTTATGCACACTAGAATATAAGTGTATGATAAAGGGTAGCAGTTGACATAGGGAAAAGAGGAATACCAAGCACCTAGATGATAAATATTTATGGTGCAACTAGACTTACCTGATGAAATACTTTGTGGTGTAAATAATTACAGAGCTATAACAATTCCAGGCAGTTTCCAGTACAACTGACTCATTTAGATGGCTCAAGGGATACCGAGGTGGTGAATCCCTCTTTTTATTTAAATACCCTTCCTGTTGGCTCAAAGGACTTCACCTAAACAGCCCCGTAGTAACGCACAATGTCAGGCTAGGGGTCAGCTTCTACTGGGCCTGGGCTCGCCTGAGCACTAACCAAAGATGATCCCAATTGATAATGAAGACTCTTGACAAGAAGAACACAGTATAACATTGATTGTAGTGCTTATTTCACAATGTATATTTATATCATAACATCAAGTACCCAAACTATTAAATACCCATCCTGATATGGTACCTCATTCAACTGGGCTGCAGTTGGCTATTAAAATATTTCTTCTGATAATCTCACTTACATTGGCAGGAGGCTATCTATCTTTGGTATAAAAATACTATTGCTTGAAAAGATGGCCTTTAGACTACACTGAGTGGCCAGATTATTATGATCTCTGAATGCATGATAATCTGGCCACTCAGTGTGTATCCTATATAATAAAAGGTTAATATGCAAATTGTCCCCTCAATCAGGAGTTCAACCAGCAGGCAGGCCGGCCAGCCGCCCATGTCCCCTCCCCCTGGCCAGGCTGGCCGGACCCCACCCATGCACGAATTCATGCACCAGGCCTCTAATATATATATATATATGTGCTGAGTAGCCAGATTATTATGCATTCAGAGATCATAATAATCTGGCCACTCAGTGTATATTCCAAGAAACTAGAAACACCAATCAGGAAAGATATATGCACTCCTATGTTCATAGCAGCATAATTTATAATATCTAAGATTTGGAAACAGCCTAAGTGCCCATCAGCAGATGAGTGGATTAAAAATTGTGGTACATCTACACAATGGTATACTATACTGCTATAAAAAAGAAGGAACTTTTACCATTTGCAACAGCATGGATGGAACTGGAGAGCATTATGCTTAGTGAAATACACCAGTTGGAAAAAGATAAATATCACATGATCTCACTCATATGTGGGATATAATGATCAACATAATTTGATGAACAAGAATAGATCCAGAGACAAATGGTAGGGGAGAGTGGGAGGTTACAGAGCAACCAAAGGACTTATATGCATGCATATTAACATAACCAATGGATACAAACACTGGGGTGATGGGGGCTTGCCCAGGGTGGGAATGACTGGGGTGGTGTCAATTGGGGAAAAAGGAGACATATGTAAAACTGTAGACAATAAAAAATAAATTAATTAAATTAAATTTTAAAAAAAGATGGCCTTTAATAAGTAACATACTAGAACTAGGGGTCCAGTGCATGAATTAGTGCACCTTGAAAGGACCTGTGGGCCAAGAGTCTGCGGTGGGCACAGTGGCGGGTCTCGGACCATCCTCTGTGCCTCTGCCTGGCCCCTCCCACCACAGCCCCTGGTCCCCTGTCTGCTGGCAGCCCAATTACCAACACCACCAGTGGGTACAAGCAGGGCCATTGCCAGCAGCGGGTATGAGAGGCAGCTGCAGGGCCCGATCGCCCCTCAGGAGCAGGGGGAGGTGGAGAAGCCCTGAGGGGCAAACAGGGCCTGCAGCTGCAACTCGCACCCACTGATGGCACCGGGTGGGACCGTGGGACATGGGAGCAAAGAATTTTCAGTAACCACCAGAGGCTTGCAAATGACAGCGACCTTCGCCTCACCTTGGTCTGGTGCCCCCGCTCACCTGCTCCACCATCCTGCCGCAGCTGACATCCACCATGTTCCGTGCTCTGCTGCCTGCTGCCAATGCCCACCATATTCCGCACACACACCTTGGTGCGGAGCACATGTCATAGTGACCGGTTTTTTGGTTGTTCGGTTGTTCCACTGTTCGGTCTATTTGCATATTAGCCTTTAATTATATAGAGTACTAAGAGAACCTGGCTTGGAATTCAATAATGTTTAGTATGAGTAAAATAAGTCCATATTTCTAATAGGATCTAATGTCAATTCATTAATGTTTTATAGCATAATTATTATTGATATTGTTTCCATTTTTAGAGCCATTGCAGCACAACAAAACATTAAGGTTTTGCCCAAGGCGTAATTATGAGTGACAAAACAATATTCAAAATTATACAGTTGCATCAAATGCATCATAAAATTATAGCTGCATATTTTCAGTCAGTGGCCAGACCACCAGCTTCTCAGATGGGGGCAGCTTGTCAGGTTGACTGAAATAATATTGTCATCTCTATCTTTTTTGATCCTCATCAGGGACCACTGAAAGATTTATCTATTTTTGCTTTTGGCTCTAAAGGTAAACCATCACCCTAAAGTGCAAAGCACAGCACTATTCAATGTCCATACACCTAAAATACTGACTTCAATGGTTAAATACAGAGTGGAGGAATAGAGAATATCATCTTTATGCAAGTCTTAGGCTCTTTCCTGGAATTTTTATCTCTCTTGCCTGATTATTAAAAGCAAGATAATCATGTGAAGGCCAGTGCTCTAAGCTAGAAGCAAGTGCTTAACTATCTCAATAGGCATTTAGATGTTAAGAGACCAATTTTTAAGAGACACATCTATCTATATAATAAAAGCCTAAGTGACAGTTATGGTGGAATGACCAGAACAACTGGTCGCTATGATGCGCACTGACCACCAGGGGGCAGATGCTCAATGCTGGAGCTGCCCCCTGGTGTTCAGCGCACTCCACCAGAGGGAGTGCCGTTCAGCCAGAAGCTGGGCTCATGGCTGGCGAGCACAGTGGTGGTGGTGGGAGCTTCTCCCGCCTCTGCAGCAGCGCTAAGGAGCAGTGAACCCAGCAGTCAGGAGCAGTGAGCAGGTGGGCGGTAAGGAGCGAGGGGTCCTGGACTGTGAGAGGGATGTCTGCTTGCTGACTGAGCCCCCACCCCCACCAGTGCATGAATTTTGTGCACCGGGCCTCTAGTTTTTAAATATAGACAAGGGCACATAGGTATAGTTTTCAAATGCTTTTGTTATTCAATTCTTAAATGTGATTTGCCCAATTTATGATTAAAGGATTAGAATCCAAAAACACAAAATGGAACTAAATCTAAAGAATGTACATTGACTAATTATACTCATAGATGGCTCCTAATATGTAACATCAGAAAGCAGCCTATTAAATTTTCTTATTCTACCTCTTGAGAGAATCTTGAGAATATAATACTGAAACTTATGAACACCTTAGCTATAAAACTGCAAGAAAGGACTTTTAGATCTACTTTTATGTGAATATAGATTTTTATTTTCCCTTAGCGTTCTGGGGGAAATACCATTTTATCAAAAAGTGGGCTTGAATTAGAGCAACCTGATTCTTGTCCCTGATTTGTTGTTCTCTCATGCCTGAGAAAGTATCGAAAGTCAGTTAAACTCTGTAACCCCCATGTCACTCATCTTTAAAATGAAGAGGTTGGACTATTTCCTTTTACAAAACTCAATAGATATTTGTTGACATGAGTGAATTTATGAACGAGTCTAATGATGATATGTAAAGTTCATTCTTTCCATGAAAATCTATGGTTCTCCAATTAGTCCTGTCACTGAGCATAACCAAGCAGAAGCTACAAATCTAATGGGTGCTATCAGAGGAATTCTTGCATTGAACATAGATTGAACTGGCAAATCTAGGTCTCCTTCCCCTCTGCTAATCTATAGTAATATCTACATACAAGACACTGTTCTTGGAGCTATTGGTAAGCCATCCTAGTCAAAACTGTAACAGCAAAGAGGCATTCAAATGATAAAGAATATAAAACGTCAACCTCACAAATTCCAGAAAAACAAATTGAAAAAGTAACATGATGTCACTTTTCGCCTAGCAAATAGGCACAGAGTTAACAATAAAATGATAGTGTTCCATATTGGCCAGGGTGTTGGGTACTCTCATAAACTCCCGTGGGAGTACAATTTGACCCAGATTTTCTGAAGGCTCTTCACCTGGCTGGCTGCTTCTTAGGCTTCAGGTCTCAGCCTGGAAGGTAATTCATCAGATGCATAGTAGAGCCTCTTTCAAACCCCACTCCATGCCATCCCTGCCAATTCTTCCCTTTATAGCATATATTGTAATTTATAATTATATATTTATTTGTACTATTAAAGATGTACCAGAATTCTACAGAGAAATAGAACCAATAGAAGACTGCATATGTAAATATCTCACATTGCATATATATTTAGAGAAATTTATTTTAAGGAATTGGCTCACATGGCTGGCAAGTGCAACGGTGGTGGTGGGAGCTACTCCCAGCTCAGCAGAATCCCTAAGGAGCAGTGAACCCAGCAGTCAGGAGCAGTGAGAGTCTGGCATGTCTGAAATCTTTAGGGCAAGCTGGCATGTTGGAAACTAGGCAGGAGTTGATGCAGAGTCCCGATGGAAATTTCTTCTCCTCTGGAAACCTCATTTTAACCCTGAAGGCCTCCAACTGATAATTTCCCTTACATAGACAGGAGGCCATCGAACTGATCAGTGAGGCTCACATTGGTAAGGCTTATTTACTTCATTGCAATCCAACCGATTATAGATGTTCATCACCTCTATAAAATACCAGAGCAACACCTGGGTTAGTGTTTGATTAAATAACTGAGTAGGTAACCATCACAACAGGTTTGTTGATTCTTCCACTAGATGATAAGCTCTATGAAAGGGCAGAGACCTTGGCTTTCTTGGTTACCTCTAGCACTATGCCAGTCACTCAGTATGTGTTCAGTACATATAGTAGTTTCTTAAATATTTGTTGAATTAATATATAAATGTATGATTTCTGATGACCACTGAAACTCTCACATCCTATGGTTTGGTAGTCAAATGGTACTTTCTTTTATCTTGATCATTTTCAGTACCTGGTCAGTTTGGTAGAACCATGTATTTGACTGTTTGGTGGGGTTCCTTTAAATTATTATTAAAATAAACAAATGACCAACAAACAAAGAAATGAGCAGTCAAATCATAAAGTGTAAAAAAATTTAGAATGGATGCTGGGTTACTCTTCTTACATGTTTTTACCTTAATTTTGCTATTATTTTCAGGTAAACTTGGAGTACAACAGAGATAAATGAAAGATCAAAATCAACATTGTCCTCATGGTGTAGTTATAAGCAACTAAGAAATATAATAAGACAAAAATATCTCATTCAAAATAGCAATGAAATTTTAAAGTACCCTTGAGTAAATTTAAACAATAAAAATAAAATCAAGATCTTTATCCAGAAATTATTGAGGTTATGATATCTGGAAAGCCCTGTTATATTCATTATATAGATGCCAGGCCTTGGCCATGTGACTCACTTGGTTGGATTGTCATTCTGTACACTAAAAGGCTGTGGGGTCGATTTCCAGTCAGGGCACATACCTTGGTTGTGGGTTCGACCCTCAGCCAGAGTGTACACAGGGTGCAATTGATTGATGTTTCTCTCTCTTTCTCCCTTCCTCTTTCTCTAAAAAAATTAGTAAAAACATATCCTTGGGGTAGGATTAAAAAATGACAATTTTCCAACACCAAATTATTGATAAATAAAATGCAATTCTATTAGAAACCCAATAGAATTTTTCTTGGAACTTAATAATTTGATTTAAAAATTCAATTGTCCAGGAATGTTCACTGAAACATGATATTTAATTGTGAAAAATCAGGTGCTCATAATTTACAGAATAAATTAATTAATTGCTCTATAATAATACCAGAAATGTAATAGAGCAAGAAAATAAATAAACTAAATCTACACATGTCAACATGGAGGGACATTCTAATTCTAATAGTGGGGGAGAAAAGCAAGTTCCAGAACTTCATATAGAGTATGAAATAATTTCTTATAAATTTAAAAATGAAGACATATACACTTATGTTAAAAATAAGAAAAAATGCCCTAGCCGGTTTGGTTCAGTGAATAGAGCGTCTGCCTGTGGACTGAAGGGTCCCAGGTTCAATTCTAGTCAAGGGCTTATACCTTAGTTGCAGGCACATCCCCAGTAGGGAGTGTGCAGGAGGCAGCTGAATCGATGTTTCTCTCATTGATGTTTCTAACTCTCCATCCCTCTCCCTTCCTCTCTGTAAAAAATCAATAAAATATATTTAAAAAAATAAAAATAAGAAAACATGAATGGTAGAGAAAGCAAATTCATAATGGTAATTGCCTCTGTAGAAGGAGGAAGAGATTTGGGGCTACACAGTACAGATTAAGGAATTTGATTCTGTAATGTTTTGCTTCTTTAAAAATGTATGAAGTAAATATGAGTATTCATTCAAGTGTGTTACTTTACCTTTTGTTAAAATTATGATAAAAAATAATAATAACTAGAGGCCCAATGCATGAAATTTATGCACTGGGGGGGATGTCCCTCAGCCCAGCCTGCACCCTCTCCAATCTGGGACCTCTTGGGGGATGTCCCTGTGGGATCGGGCCTAAACCGGCAGTCGGAAATCTCTCTCACAATCCGGGACTGCTGGCTCCCAAGTGCTTACCTGCCTTCCTGCCTGCCGGATTGTCCCTAACCACTTCTGCCTACCAGCCTGATCACCCCCTAACCACTCCCCTGCCAGCCTGATTGATGCCTAACTGCTCCCTGCCAGCCCGATCGCCCCCAACTGCCTCCCCTGCCAGCCTGGTCACCCCCAACTGCCCTCCCTTTCAGGCCTGGTCACCCCCGACTGCCCTCCCCTGCCAGCCCGTTTGCCCCTAACTTCCCTCCTCTTCTGGCTTGGTCGCCCCTAACTGCCCTCCCCTGCAGGCCTGGTCCCCCCAACTGCCCTCCCTCCCCTGAAGGTCTGGTCATCCCCAACTGCCCACCCCTGCTGGCCTGATCACCCACAACTTCCCTCCCCTGCCGGCCATCTTGTGGCAGCTATCTTGTGACCACATGGAGGGGGCCATTTTGTGACCACATGGGAGCAGCCATCTTGTGCGAGGGTGTGATGGTCAATTTGCATATTACCTCTTTATTATATAGGATAGTAACCAAATGCCTTGAGATGAAAAAGATCTCTCAGCAATCATAAAGGTAACAGTGTGACTAGAATGCAATTAAGGATGGGTAAAGTGTCATAAGATGTGGTTTTACAGGTAGACAATTGCCAATCCATACACAGTTTTGGGACCATGGTAAAAGGTTGGTATTTTATTTGGTTTTATTTGTAGAGGAAATATCTTTGCCAAAGAAAGTATAAATAAAATATCATGCACAGTGATAGAAACAGTAATAGAAATCTTACCCACTATGTGGTGTAGGGCATCTCAGTTTGATTCCTTGCCCATTCCTCTGTATACTTTCTCTTTGGGAGGCATAGGATTGAAAGCTCAGCATGCAGAAATACTTTTTTTCTATCTTATATTCTTAGAGCTTAGCATATGTAAAGGCAAATAAATGAATGAATGAATAAATATGTGGTTAAGGATATGGTCTTAGAAATCAAACACTCTGAATCTGAATTTCAAATCTATTCACTGTTCTGTGATTTGCACAAGTTAACTTATCTGTAAAATGGGAATAGTAATAGTACCAACCTCACTATTTTATTTAACTATCAATTTTGGAAGCACATGTGAAAATATCTAATATATTATTGGACACTTAATAAGTACTCAAAAGATACCTTATTATGATAGTCAGTAAAGGCTCTACTCAAGAGTTTACATTTGAATTGATTTGTAATGGATTATAAAAGAATTTGCTAGGGAGAAGGAAGCGAGGGAGGTCAGCATTCTAGGAACAGTATGTCTAAAAACAAAAGGATTCGAAATGGTGTAATGTTTCATTGTTCAGAGTATACAGATATATATGACGGAATATAAAAATAGAGAAAGAGATTTTCTCTAAATTGTGAAGAGCTTTTTATTATGTCACAGTAAGGAGTTAAAACCTAACCCTGAGAGCAACAGGGAGCCAATATAGGTTTATGAGCAGGGGAGTAACATGATAAGATTTTGATAAGGTTGGCTATAACAATTGGTATCTTTTAGTCAAGGGTAGGCATAGAAACATGGGGAAATAGGTAAAGTTTAAGTTCTCCAAACTTGTCTCCCCTTTTAATTACCCTCTTCCCAGACACGAATAGTGTTGTTGAGCATCCTTAAATCCATCAAATCTGATTTCCCAGGTCAGGATAGATGGCCTTTTTATATGAACATTGGCACCCAATATCTCTATTTAATTAATAGCCATGTTTCCCTGTAGAGTAAACTCCAGGAGACAGAGACAAAGTATGACTGAATGACTAAGATCCCAGAACCTCAAATAGTACTTGGCATATCAGTCAGTGAATATTCATGACATGTTAGAAGAATGAATGGACCAACAGCAGGATGTACTCTTAATGCTTTTGGGGACAATAAAATGTATGGTTAAGAGGTGAGGTGATCTCCTCTATGGTAATGACAAAAATTTAATACCAGCATGGAATTACTTGTGCTACCATTAATTTGTTGTCTTAGCAAGTGTGTCAGGTTTCAGAGAAAGAAGAGATTATTTCTAAAGTATCTTTTAAGCCTGTGTTGTCATGGATAACCAAGCCAATATCCTCTATGAAGTCCTAATTGCCTCAGAATCTCCTCTCAGGCTAAAGTCACTCTAGGCTTCATGTACCAGCCAAGTTGTATTCGGACAACAGTAGGTCCCATTCCACATCTGTGAATAGAGCTGTTTGAAAACAAATTTGGAATTAAGGTATTGATTGCTTAGGAGTTGGTACTTTATTATAATGTCTACAAAATGACTGTCATAAAAAGGACTATCCAATGTTGTTATTTAAAAAGCTACTAAAATGCTGTGCTTATGCAGAAATCAAAATGGTTAGATGTTAGAGGAGGGTTATGGTTGGCTACAGGACTTGTACAGAGTAACTTAGGAACTCGTGCCGAGTGCTGGAAGGGATTCACTTTGTTCATAGTCCATTGCTCCTGAGCAAGTATATATAGCTTTGGGGAAAGGTAAAGGTAATGCTACCTTGATTTTCTGAGATGGATCATAGGTAGGAGAAAGTGGAGCATAGGGATAGTTGGGGAGAGGTTAAGGAAGATAGAGTTGAAGGAAATAAGTGGACACTTGTTGAGTTATATGGGGAAGATGGACATTTTGAAGTAATGAATACAATAGCAAATTTCAGATTGCCTGGTTCAAATGATAGCTAGGATGGTAGTTTGGATCTTGGCGATCAACCCAACTTATTTGAACAACAAAGCCCTATTATATTGTCTCAGGTGAACAGCTCTATAATTGACCTAAATGATACAGAAATTGCTGCTTTTCAGGGGCAACATATTTAGAAAAAATGAATTCAGATATAAATGAGCAAAGTGAATATTCAATACAAGTTTATTTTCCAGTACACAATTGTTTAAAACAACAGTAACATTTTCTTTATATTAATACTCCCAAGGTTTAAATGAAATGGAACTCATAAGATCTCAGCTCGTATGCTCCTTCTCATCTGGAAATTGATGAGAAATATAGGTCAGGATTCCAGGTGAACTCAAGAATGGAGACAGGCCGAAACCGGTTTGGCTCAGTGGATAGAGCGTCGGCCTGCGGACTGAAGGGTCCCGGGTTCGATTCCGGTCAAGGGCATGTACCTTGGTTGCGGGCACAACCCGGGTGGGGGGTGTGCGGGAGGCAGCTGATCGATGTTTCTTTTTCTTTTTTTTTTTTTTTAAATATATATTTTATTGATTTTTTACAGACAGGAAGGGAGAAGGACAGAAAGCTAGAAACATCGATGAGAGAGAAACATCGACCAGCTGCCTCCCGCACGCCCCCCACTGGGGATGTGCCCGCAACCAATGTACATGCCCTTGACCGGAATCGAACCTGGGACCCTTCAGTCCGCAGACCGATGCTCTATCCACAGAGCCAAACCGGCTTCGGCATGATCGATGTTTCTAACTCTCTATCTCTCTCTCTTCCTCTCTGTGAAAAATCAATAAAATATATTTTTTTTTAAAAAAGAAATGTTTAAAAAAAAAAAAAAGAATGGAGACAGGATCAAGGTGGAAATAAGGTGAGAGTTTCCAGAATTTTGGCCATGTACTGGGTGATGGGGTGGGTAAGCCTTGTTTAATGGTTTAAAAAAAGATAATACCAGCACTGGGCCCTACTTCTGCTGTTCTGCTAACTAAGGAAAATGTTATTAAGGAGTCTTTTAGCCTTACCCATCCATAGATAAATCAGGGGATTTAAAATCCCTAGAAATCCTTCCAGTTGGGAAAGTTTATGGTATTTAACTATTGGCAAAAGCATGGAAAAAGCTTTGCTTTTTCCTATTTATCAAGGGAACAATAATGACTCTGGGAGGCCAGGGAGACTTCCGTCATTGGTCAGCAAGGAACAAAAAGTAATGATGGCTGATTATTTTTTTTTTAATTTCTTTATTGATTAAGGTATCACATATTTGTCCTCATCCCCCCATTCCCATCCCACACCCCTCCCCACACATGCCCCCACTCCTCTGTTGTCCTTAACCGCTGGTTAGGCTCATACTCTGGACTCTGATGGCTGATTCTTGATAAAAGTTAATGCACTGAGCCACTCCCACTTTGACCTCAATTATAAGATAGACTATTTTTAAAAGTTTCTAAATTGGGGTGATTCATTCATGTTTATTAATTTACTAGTGGCCTGGTGCATGAAATTCATGCACATTAAAAGGGAATTAATTAGAGGAAATATTTTAATATTGCTACTTGCCCTTTCTCTATAATAGAAGTGTCAGAGATGAAAGAAAATTAGTAAAATGTATATGAAAATCTTCCTCCTGTCAGAGTCTGGGGCATGCCGCGGGACCTAGAGTCAAGTCCCCATCCATCACCTGCACGTGCTTCGAAAATGCAGGAGACCCAGACCCAGCCGGCCCCACCCCCATTGGTTGAGACCCAGCCCCGGCCAGCCCCACCCCCATCAAGGCCCTCCGGGCAGGGGGCTCAACCTCAGATCCCCCAGCCTGGAGCCGGGGCAGGGGGCATGGCCTGAGGTCTCCTGGCCTGGCACCGGGGCAGGTGGCACAGCCTGAGGTCCCCCATCAAGCCCTTCCAGGCAGGGAGCACAGCCTGAGGTCCCCCTGCCCAGTGCCAGGGTGGGGAGTGCAGCCTTAGGTACCCCAGCCTGGCACTGGGACTGGGGGGGCACGGCCTGAGGTCTCGCAGCACGGCACCAGGTGGGGGGCATGGCCTGAGGTCCCCAGTCAAGCCCCATGGGGCAGGGGGCATCGCCTGAGGTCCCTCGCCCCGGCCAGGTGCCATGCAGCCTGAGGTCCCTGCTGTTTGGTCATGATGTTATGGTATCCTGGCTAATTTTCATATTCCTCTATTAATAGATAAATTTTATTGTGGTATAAAATTTATGATTTTTACTATTTTAAGTGGAGAGTTCTGTGGCATTAAATACAGTCACATGATCGTTCAGCCATCATCACTCTCCATCTCCAGAACATTTTTATCATCCCATACTGAAAATCTTTACTTATTAAACAATAACATACCCCTACCCCAATACCTGGTAACCACTGTCCTATTTTAAATCTGTGTGAACTGAACTATTCTGGGAACCACGTATAGTACAATGTCTTCAAGGTTTACCCATGTTGTAGCACATCAGAATTTCATTGTTTTTTTAAGGCTGAGTAATATCCCATTGCGTGCACTTACCACATTTATTTATTCACTAATTGATAGACATTTGGACTGTTTCTACCTTTTGGCTTTGTGACTAGTGCTTGTGTAGACCTGGTGTACAAATATCTGTTTGAGTGTCTGCTTTAGATTACTTTGTGTATTTACCCAGAAGTAGAATTGCTTTATATCATATGGCGATTCTATGTTTAAGTTTTGAGAAATCGCCATACTGTTTTCTATAGCTGCTACACCATTTTGCATTCCCATTAACAATGCACAATAGTCCAATTTCTCCACATCCTATCTGACACTTGTTTTCTGTGTTTGTTTGTTTTTATTAATAGCCATCTTAATGGGTGTGAAGTGGTATCTCATTTTTGTTTAGATTTGCATTCCCCTAATGATTAGTGATGTTGAGCATCTTTTTAAAAATATATTTATTTATTTATTTATTTTTTACAGAGAGGAAGGGAGAAGGATAGAGAGTTAGAAACAGCGATGAGAGAGAAACATCGATCAGCTGCCTCCTGCACACCCCCTACTGGGGATTTGCCCACAACCAAAGTGCATGCCCTTGACCGGAATCGATCCTGGGACCCCTCAGTCCACAGGCTGACACTCTATCCACTGAGCCAAACCGGTTAGGGCTTGAGCATCTTTTTATGTAATTATTGGCCATTTGTATATCTTTGGAGAAATGTCTATTCAAGTCCTTTGCCCATTTTTAATTTTTTTTCTTTTGTTGCATTGTAGGAGTTCTTTACGTATTCTGGATATTAATCCTTTATCAGATATATAATTTGCAAATATTTTCTTTTATTTCATGGGTTGCCTTTTCACTTAATGTCTTTTGATTCACAAGAGTTTTTAATTTTATGAACTCCAATCTGTTACCTGTGCTTTTGGTGTTATAGCTAAGAAATCTGCCATATCTAATATCATGAATCTATCCCCGTCTGTTTTTGTCCAAGAGTCTTATAGTTTTAGCTCTGATATTTAGGGTTTTGACTAATTTGGAGTTAATTTTTGTATATGGTATAAGGTTAGGGTCTAATGTCATCATTTTGCATGTAGATGTTCAGTTTTCTCAGCACCATTTGTTTTTAAGACAGTATCCCCCCCGCCGCCACCAACCCCATTGAGTGGTCTTTACACCCTTGTTAAAATTATTTGACCAAATATTCAAAGGTTTATTTCTGGGCTCTGTATTCTATTTCATTGGCAAATATGTTGTCTTTATGCCAGTACCACACTGTTTTGATTACTATACTTTTGTATTAAGTTTTTAAAATAAGGGAGTGTGAATCTTCCAACTTTGTTTTTCCTTTTCAAGATGTTCTGGTTACTTAGTGTCCCTTAAACTTCCATTTGAATTTTAGAATGGATTTTTCTTGAAAAGAGTCATTGGGGTTTTGATAGGGATTTCATTGAATCTGCAGATGACTTTAGATAGTACCAACATCTTAATATGTTTTCCAATCCATGAACACAAGATGCCTTTGCATTTACTCATGTCTTTAATTTCTTTCAACAATGTTTCACAGTTTGCAGTGCACAAATGTTATACCTCCTTGATTAATTCCTAAATATTTTATTCTTTTTTATGCTATTGTAAATGGATTTATTTTCCTTTTCAGATTGTTCATAGTTAGTATATGGGAACACAACTCATTTTTATGTATTGAGTTTGTATACTGCAACTTTGATGAATTCATTTATTACTGCTAGCAGCAGATTTTTTTTTTTTTTGCATGGAATTTTTAGGGTTTCCTACATATAAGATCAAGTTGTAAGTGAAAAGAGAATTTCACTTCTTTTTTTCCAATTTGGATGCCTTTGATTTTTTTTTTCTCACCTAATTGCTCAGGCTGTAATCCTATATAATAAAAGGCTAATATGCAAATCAACTTAACAGTGGAATGACTGGTCGCTATGACATGCACTGACTACCAGAGGGCAGATGCTCAATGCAGGAGCTGTCCCCTGGTAGTCAGTGCACTCCCACAGGGGGAGTCCCATTCAGCCAGAAGCCAGTGAGTGCAGCAGCGGTGGTGGGAGTCTCTTCTGCCTCTGCATCAGTCAGACATCCCCTGAGGGCTCCCAGACTTCAAGAGTGTGCAGGCTGGGCTGAGGGACCCCCCACCCCCAAGTGCATGAATTTCATGCACTGGGCCTCTAGTTTCCAATAATATAAGTGGTGAAAGTGGTTACCCTTTTGTTCCTGATCTTACAGGAAAGGCATTCAGTCTTTCACCATTGAGTATTATAGCTGTAAGTAAGATAAACTATTGATAGAGCAACTTTTGAGGGGAGAATTCTGGATTAATTATGACATTAACTAATCACATTTATTAGAAAACATTCCAAATTCAGAACTGTTTAAATGTGAAAAAATGGGCCATTTAAGAATTCTGCCAATACAGGGATACAATTTTTTCTATTGTCACTGGATCACTCTTCTGAATGTCCTACATTTGAACTCAGTGTCTGAAACTAGATACATCCTCTTATCTGCACATCAGGATTTTTGTTTCCCATGTTCTCAACTCATAATGCTACTCATTCCTCCAATCCAGAAACATGGTAGTCATCTTAAACTCCTCCTTCTCCTCCATCTTATCACTTCCTTCATCTAATTGGCCTTGCAATTCTTTTGATTCTACCAGAGATAGATAGCACCTTCATTCACCCATTGCTCTTAATCTCCACTACAACTTACTGTAATACAAAGTATTCTCAACTCTTGTCTGAACTGTGGTAGCAACCTTTTAACTTTTTTTACACCAATCACCCCCCCCCCTTCAATATATCATCACATTGCTATAATATAAATCTGATCACGTCTGGTAGAGCCAGAGATATCAGATGTGAAAGCAAGCACTAAGAGTTCATGCTTAAAAGTCTTCCCATTCTCCTGCTATAACTGCTTGTTTGTCTATACTTCTAACATTCCCCTACTCAGGGCCTACTGATAAGACATAGGAAGTGGAGTAACACAAAATGATCTTTGAGGATATTAGAAATTGGAAGACAAAGCAGCAAAACATTAATCTTATAATCTCTTTTAGTGCTTGGTTCAGGCTAGATTGTGCCGGACATTTGTGCCTTGGAGAGAATTGAGGTTTTCAGTTACATAGTCAAGATCAAGATGAGTATTGGACATGGTTTTCTGAATTTGATTTTGTACCTCTTATTGGCCTCATGTCACATGTGGCTACCATGTGTAGCAATAAATCTAGAAATATAATTATCACAAATTACAAGTTTTCTGTGTTTCAGGGTTTAGACTTTTAAGTCTGTGAGGGACTTTCACAGTACCAAGTTGCCAATAATTTTCAAATGCTGCTCCAGTAGGGAAATGTCAGAAGTATAGACAAACAAACAACTACAGCAGGAGAATGGGAAGACTTTTAAACATGAACCATTAGTGCTTGCTTTCACATCTGATATCTCTGGCTCTATGAGACATGATCAGATTTAGGTTCATAGCAAAGTTAAAAGGAAAGTACAGATATTTCCCATATATCACTAAAACCATATTATAATCTATCTGTACTTTCCTCTTAACTTTTCTATGAACCTAAATCTGTTATAAAAAATTCTTTAATAAAAAGGTGAATTGCAAGTGTGCATATTTTGTTTGTTTTTCCACCACAGTGAAGAGTTTTATTTATGTCATACTACTTGATTGTGAAAGCTCTGATGTGGGTGCATATGTTTGCTTATGTACCCATACATAGACATTCTACCTACCCAGGTAAAGCTACTAAGAGTCTATCTAATACTGATCAACTCCTATGAAAGCACAAATCTGATCTTCATATGAAGACAGGAGAAAGCTATGTGATTTAAGGTCAGAACAGGAATAGACAACAGTTTTGTATGGAAAGCATCTGGTTAGAGGCATTTGATTATTTTTGGCATTCAGTCATTTCCATGTAATCCTTCAAGCAACTTACAAGAAATGTCCTCTGAGAGACTGAAGTGGTCACTTGATCCCAGGTGGCTCTAAAACGTTGCACCTGGTTATCTTTCCTCTCTCCTCAAATAAGCTACTTGGCTTGAGACATGTCCATTTATCGCTCTAGAAGTAATATTTTCTAAGGTCAAGGTTTTAGTCTAATAAAAGTTAGCTCCGGGACCACCAGAATACAAAACCGTGGCTAAGAAGAATACCGGTGGGGTTTTTATTGTTGGTGTTGTTGTTTGTTTGTTTTTAAGGCTTCTCTAGGCTTTCATTGGCTAAATCAGAAACAGACAGGAAAGAAGGTCCTGGAACATCAGGATGCCACTTAGCTTGTCATATCTCCATCCCGAGTCTTTTGCAATGGCATTATACTTACCTCCTCTGAAAAGGTATAGCCAATTAGATGGCATATTATGTTCACAAATCCAGCACTGTGTTTTTTAATGTATGAAGAGAAGGGGCACAGGAAGGGAGCTCACTGAATGATTCATATTTATAACAAAAACCTAATCATCTGTCTAGGTTAGACAAAATTTTGGATGAATAATCTGAATAATTTCCTATTACTTCATGTCATTATGTATGTGAGACAATCAAACAAACCTATTTCCCTTCATTTAGCATCCTTTCAACTTGAGACATGGTGTACTCAATTTAATACACTGTTGGAAAGCCAAACAATCTCTTCTAATTTCCTGATTTCAGTACCACTCAACAAACATTTATTGAGTACCTACTGTGTGCCAGAAACTGCATTTTAAAATTTAAATGCATCAGATTTAATATTTCAGTAGTATGTTTTCATGACTTTATATCTTTGTCACACAATTATTAATGCACATATTTAGTTGAAAAGCTAATAGCATCATAACAAGCACATAATTTTAACCAAGCTGCATGGCAATTAAAACAAGTGAAGTTGATTTTGTCAATCTTGACCCTTAGATGAGGAATGATTTTCATGCTAACTTGCATGCCAGGACTGAAGCTACTTGCTCCAACCTTGCCTTCCTCAGAAATAGCTGAATCTTGGGCCTTCTGTCTGAAGCTCTTGATAAATAATCCTAGATTTTCATCTATATGCTCATGTGAGTATGCTCCAACTAGCAAAAATAGATGCAAGAAGTCATATTGCATGCCTGCTACCCCTAATGTGCATGTGGCAGGCTTTAAGCTTCTGAATGCTAAAACCCTACATATTTCTAACACTTGTTGTCATCATTTCCTAGGATCCATACCTGCTGCTTGTTTTTTGCAACTTGAGCTTTCTACCTTCACTAACCCTATGGCTTTTGCCCCTTACTCTGATCCCAACTCATTGGGCATTCTATCTAACCTGTTTCCTTTAGACATTGACCCTGGATCAATTTCCCAGATTAGGCCAGCACCTCACTGTTCTCAGTTGAACAGAGGGGCCCTTCTAAATCCTATTTCCTCCCCTAAGACCAGAAAGCTAATAAATATTCAGTTCAGTGAATAAGCTTTGAAATATTTTCCCAATTCTTATTATACCAAGTACAGGAAAAATGGTGAAGTCCATGAAGGTTCTTAATGAAATGCTCCCACTTCTCATTCTGGACCCCATTCCTTCCTGTCTTGCTCCATACTCAGATAACTGGTACCCTCAGCCTGCTCATATTTCTTCTTTTCCAAGTAGGGAAATAGCTTCATTCATACTAAGGTAACAAAGCCTGATTGTGACATTTCTTTTAGGCAGGTTTGCATTTTGAAAAATCTAAAGGGATAAGAAAATCCTCACAAGATAGATGCACATTTAGTAGAAGAATTTCATCCATCAAGAGATGAAGTAATTATGGATGGGGGTGCTGTTGAGATATTCCACAAATCACAGTACAATGGCTCAGCCTCTTTCAGCACTCTGACAAAATACTTAAGCAAGTTTTTTAAGGCCCACAGGTAAAGGAGATTTCCAGGCTATAATTCCAGCAAGGCCATGACTTGGCCCCGTGGATGTCCAATCTTTACTGAGAAGAAGAAGGTTCTGGTCAAAGTGGTGACATAGATAAATGTAATACTTGAATTTTCCCACAACCATGTCAAAATTACAATTAAACTACAGAACAACTATCACTCAGTACTTCCTAAAATCTAGCTGAACATTACTTCAACAACTAAGGATATAAAGAAGCCACATTGAGATTGATAGGAGAGGTGGAAACGTTGAACCGGATGGTCCCACACCCACATCCTATATAATAAACAGCTAATATCCTAATTAGACCAGATGGCGGAATGACTTTCCAGAATGACCAGTGGTCAGGACCGCAAGGCTGCGAGGCAGCCGGGCTGTGAGGGCCTACACTTGCAGGAATTTCGTGCATCAGACCTCTAGTGTGACAGATAAAAATCAGGAAAGATATCTCAGCTGCAGAGGTCTCCCCTGAGGAGCAAAGAGTCCTAGCCCCACACAAGGTCCCCAAGCCCAGGGTTCCAGTGTCAGGAAGAGACGTCCCAATAACTTCTTGCTATAAAAAACAGCAGGGAATGTTGATGGGTGGGATGGAGGACTCCTGGAGTTCCAGGTTTCCTCTTAAATTGCCCATGCACAAACTTACTTGGACTCACTTGCTCTGAGTTCCAGTGCTGGAGCAGCAGCTCAAAAGGCACCAGAGACATATGGGAAGGAACTGAATTGTCTGGCATCAGTGCGAGGGCTGGAGAGTCAGCTTTCTTCCAAGCAGAAGTGCTGTCAGAGACCATTGTTACATTGCTGAGCCCTCCCCCTCCCCAAAGAGCCAGCAGGTGGACACCATATCTGAGTCTCCAGCAGCCTGGCTAACACTTTTCCTCCTGCCCTGGTGATTTCCTGAGACCCCACTCCAACCAACTTGCTGGCCCACCCAAGCCATTCCTAGTGGCTTTTTCATACAAATGGCCTGTGTTGGCTCCTGATTCAGACTTTCCTAAAATCTCTCAAGCAAGCAGCAGTTGGTCAGAGCATGCCCCATACCTCTTGCTAAGTGACCTCAGGTCCTGCAATAGTGTCAGATGTCTTTGGTTCATAACTTGGCCTCTTTTGGGAACCACCAAGCCCAAAGTAGCAGTCATCTGCAGATCACCTTGCAGCTCAGGCTGGGTGGCCCCAAGCAGAACACAAGTGGTAGCTTACCTTGGCCTGCACCTCCCAAGAGGGCCCAGAACTAGTGCACCCAAATGGATAGATTCAGATTACATTGAAGCACCACTGAACCACCTCCACAAGTAACAAACTCAAGAGGCAGAATCAATTGGCACCAGACCCCAGCTGAAGTAAGTCCTGCCCTGTGGAGTTGGTCCCTCCACTATAGTAGCAGCCAGTCCTCACAGCCAATTGGTCTGGGGTTATATCTCTCCCACTGAGGTGCCAACAGCAATCAAGGCTCAATTATAATAAGAGGGTATGCAGAGCACACAAAAGGGGAGTGCCTGGAGAACCCAACTAGGATGATCAGGGAGTCTCTGTCACTGGACCCTATAGGACACCTACTACATAAGTCCACTGTAGCAAGCCCAGGAAACATAGCAGCTCTACCTAATATATAGAAACAAACACAGGGAGGAAGCCAAAATGAGGAGACAAAGAAATATGTCTCAAATGAAAGAACAGATCAAAACTCCAGAAAAAGAACTAAGCAAATTGCATATGAGCAACCTACCAGATGCAGACTTCAAAACACTGGTTATAAGGATGCTCAATAAACTTAGGGCAAAAGTAGAGGAACTTAGTGAGAACTTCAACAAAGCGATAGGAAACATAAAAATGGAGATAGAAAACATAAAAAAAGAACTGAAATGCAGAATATATTACAGGGAACCAATAGTGGAATAGATGAAGCAGAGGATCAAATCAGAGATTTGGAAGATAGGGAAGCAGAAAACACCCACTCAGAACAGCAAAAAAAAGGAAAATGAATTTAAAAAAAAATAAGGAGCCTCTGGGACAACTTCAAGTGAACCAACATTTGCATCATGGAGCTGCCAGAAGGAGAAGAGAGAGAACAAGGAATTGAAAACCTATGTGAAAAAAATGATAGAAACTTCCCTAAGCTGGTGAAGAAATAAACATACAAGTCCAGGAGCCACACCAAGACACATCATAATTAAAATGACAAAGGTCAAAGACAAAGAGACAATTTAAAAGTAGCAAAGAGACAATTTAAAAGCAACAAGAGAAAAGCAGTTAGTTACCTACAAGGAAGCTCTCATAAACCTGTCAGCTGATTTCTCAAAAGAAACTTTGCAAGCCAGGAGGGATTGGCAAGAAATATTCAAAGTGCTGAAAAGCAAGGATCTACAACCAAGATTACTTTACCCAGCAAAGCTATTTAGAATCCAAGGGCAGATAAAGACCTTCCCAGACAAGAAAAAGCTAAAGGAGTTCATCACTACCAAACCAGTATTACAAGAAATGTTAAAGGTTCTTAAGAAGAAAAAGAAAAAAATAAAAAATATAAATAATAATATGACAATAAATACATATCTATCAATGATTATTTTATGTATTTATTTATTTTTAAATATATTTTTATTGATTTCAGAGAGAGGAACAGAGAGGGAGAGAGAGATTTAAACATAAATGATGAGAGAGAATCGATTGGTTGCCTCCCGCACGCCCCCTACTGGGAAATCGCCTGAAACCTGGGCATGTGCCCTTGACTGGAATCGAACCCAGTCTGCAGGCTGACGCTCTATCCATTGAGCCAAACCAGATAGGGCAATGATTATTTTAAATGCGAATGGATTAAACGCAACAATCAAAAGAGATATGGGCGCTGAATGGATGACAAAATAAAACCCTTACATATGCTGTCTAAGACTCACTTCAGATGAAAAGACACACACAGACTAAAAGTAAAGGGATGGATTGGAAAAAAAATGGCGGCGGAATAGACGGACGGGTCCCAAGCCTTGTCCGGGAGCAGAGAAAAAGAACAGCAGAGGGTCGCACAGGGAGTGTTTGTTGGCTAGTTGGGGGACAGCTATTCTCCAGGAGAAGGTGGAGGAGTGCTGGACGGGGTTCCCCTGACCAGGCAGCCCCCACAGCTGCTGGGTCCCCTCCCGGAGCTGTGGGCTCGGACGTGGAGACCATGCCATCTTGAAGGGGAAAGTGGATGTTATCTGAGGCCTGAAGGGCTACAACTGTGGTAACCACCGAACAGCTGAGAACCCCAGAACACCAGTCCCCAATTGGCACAAACACGCGGATTCAGAGGAGCTCTACACTCCACCACGGAAAGGTCAGATTTCGCCTGGGATAAGGTGAGGTCTCTGGTCCGGGTGGGAGAGAGAAACACACGCACTGCGGGAGCTGGAGGACCGGGGAAGTCTGTGCCTAGAAAAATCTGTGGTTGTTGGGGCTAGCGTGATACGTGAATGTGGAAGGGGGTCCTCAGAACTGCTAACGGAAGGGATCTCTGAAAAGCAACCCATTTTGTTCTTACACAAAGGGACAGCCTAAAATCTTAAAAGTGTGTCGGCTGCTTAGACGCAAGGGGGAAGGGGGGACTGCACAGACTTGCCTGCAGCCCCGTTGTTCACACACTTGGGCTTTTTCCTCTTCAAATCCTTGCTTCTGATTACTAAGCCCAAAACATAGGATCACCCAGTTGGGGACACCCTGGGAGACTGCAGGGGAAAGTTGTTTTTCTGGAACCTGGGGATCAGAGCCCACTTCCACAAACCTGTATTGAGTGTCACAGGGAAAGAAGGATCGAAACACAGGCTAGAGAGGCCATTTAGACCCAGAAGTCAATCCAGAAACACTGCCACCCAGGGGCTGAATCACAAATTGACACTCGTGTAATCAAAAATAAAGGAATACGAGAAATTAAGACACCACCTGCTTAAAAATCAGGACTGGCTTACAACACTGAGGAGCAGTGGAATGCAGGGATCTGCAATATTGTCCTGACTGGGAAACAGGCGTGCCAAACAGAACAATAGAGGAAGTGAATGACGTTCACTACTGCACATTTTATTTTTTTTTACTTTTTTAAAATTTCTTATTTTTATTTTTTTCATCTTTTCTTAAGAAACTAATTTTTTCTTTTTTCCTCACTTGATTTTACCTTTTTACTTATTACATTTTTATTTTCAATAAGTATTATTACTACTACTATTTTACCTTTTCCTTTTAAGTGTCATTTTATTTTCTCTTTATTTTATTTTGGGATTAGTGTTCTACATTCTATTTTCATCTTTCCTTAGCATCGTTTTACTCTATCTCAACTCTACTTTTATGCCATCACTCTCTTCCTAACTTTTTCCCTTTTGGGGTCCTGTTTCTCTTACCCTTTTCCTACTTTATATTTTCCCTATTCTTTCTGTTTACCCCCTATTAAAATTTCACCCTACTTATATATCTAATTTCCAATCCCCTGCTCCAAGTCCATACACACCTCTCTCTTCTCTGTCTTAACTATCCAAAAAATTGTTTTTCACTCTCTTCTTATGTTGTTGTTTGCTTGAATTTTGATAATATCGATTCTTTATGCTTTTTTTGTGAGATTGTTTTGCTTATTCTCTTTTTTGCTTGGTTTTTTTGTTGGCTTTGTTTTTGTGTGTCTTTTTTATTTTTGGTTCTGTTTTCCCTTGCCTAACTTAATATTAGTTGTTGTTTGTAGTCTGTATTAATCTCCAGGTACTTGTTGCTGGCATTTGCTGGGATTAGTGGCTGTTCTCTTGGAATTTTGTCCCCATATATATAGTTTGTTCCCCTTTTCTTTCTTAGTCTCTTTCTCTTCTCTCTTACTTTTTTTTCCTTTTCCCAATTACATTTTGGCACTCCTTCCCCCCCCCCTCTTCTTCTTTCTCTCCTATCCCCTAATTTGCCTTTCTCTGGTGGTCACCTTTATTGGGGGTTATTAATATTGTGAATACATTTCTGTTCAGTGCCTTGTGTGTTATACCTGGTTGTGTTGTATTTTGTGCCTTTAAAGCAACGCAGCAGAGAGAGAATTACATAACCAGACATCCAGAGAAGAGAGACCATGGGGAGACAAAGAAACAGCCCGCATATGAAAGAAAAGGAGGCATCACCAGAAAAGGCAGTAAACGAAATAGAGGCAAACAACCTGTCAGAGAAAGAATTCAGAAAAATGGTCATAAGGTGGCTGAAAAGAATGGAAGACAAATTCGGCAATATGAGTAAGAACCAAGAGGAAATGAAGAAGAACCAAGAAGAAATGAAAAATGACATCGTTGCTGTAAAGAATTCAACAGAAAGCATCAAGAGTAGACTAAAAGGAGCAGAGTACCACATCAGTGAGGTAGAAGACAAGATGGGAAAAAATACCCAAGTAGAGCAGCTTCTAGAAAAAAAAAATTAAAAAGGAGGAGGAGAGCCTAAGGGAACTTTGGGACAACACAAAACAAAACAACATCCTCATAATAGGGATTCCAGAAGGAGAGGAAACTGAGCAAGAAATAGAAAATCTGTTTGAAGAAATAATGACAGAAAACTTCCCTGATATAAGGAAGAAAAAACCCACACAACTCCAAGAAGCCCACAGAGTCCCAAGCAAAATGAACCCCAAAAGACTGATGCCAAGGCACATTATAATTAAATTGGCAAACACCAATGACAAAGTAAGAATCTTAAAAGTGGCCAGAGAGAGACAGAAAGTTACATACAAAGGAACCCCATCAGAATAGCAACTGATTTCTCAATAGAAACTCATCAGGCCAGAAGGGAATGGAATGAAATCTACAAAGTCATGCAAAGGGAGGGCCTGAATCCAAGAATACTGGACCCAGCAAGGCTATCAATCAAAATTGAAGGTGAAATCAGAAGCTTCACAGACAAAAAAGGACTAGGGGAATTTATTACCACAAAACCAGCAACGCAAGAAATGCTAAAGGGTCTGCTGTAAAAAAAAAAAAATATATATATATATATATATATATATATATATATATATATATATATATATATATATGAAGCGAAGAAGAAACACAGAGGTAAAGAATAAAAATGGCGACAAATAAGCTCCTATCAATAATAACTTTAAATGTAAATGGATTAAATGCCACAATCAAAAGACATAGGGTAACGGATTGGATAAGAAAACAAGACCCATATATCTGCTGTCTACAAGAAACTCACCTCAGAAAAAAAGACACACATAGACTGAGGGTGAAGGGAAGGAAGAAGGTTTTCAGGCAAATAGAAATGAAAAAAAAGCTGAGGTAGCAATACTTATATTTGCCAAATTAAATCTCATAGTGAAGGACATAACAAGAGATAAGGAAGGCCACTTCATAATACTAAAGGGAGAAATCCAACAAGAAGAAATAACTCTGGTAAACATATACACACCCAATACAGGAGCACCCAAATACATAAAAAAACTCCTGGAGGATATCAAGGGAGAGATTGACAGCAATACACTCATAGTAGGAGACTTTAATACCCCACTATCACCACTGGACAAATCCTCTAAACAAAAAATCAGCAAAGAAACATCAATCCTAAATGACACATTAGACAAGATGGAATTAATTGACATCTTCAGAACATTTCACCCCAAAGCCACAGAATACACATTCTTCTCAAGTGCACATGGGAAATTTTCAAAGATAGACCATATGTTGGGACATAGGCAAAGTCTCTTCAAATTCAAAAAGATAGAAATCATATAAAGCATCTTCTCAGATCATGGTGGCATATAACTGGAAATCAACTACAATAAAAAAAATCCAAAAAATCAAACACATGGAGATGAAACAGCATGCTATTAAACAATGACTGGGTTACCAGAGAGATCAAGGTGAAATAAAAAACATCATGGCAACAAATGATCATGAAAACACAACAATCCAAAATCTATGGGACACAGTGAAAGCAGCCTTGAGAGGGAAGTACATAGCTCTACCAGCCTACTGCAAAAAAAACAAGAAATAATGGTAATAAATTACCTAACCCAACAACTCAAAGAGTTAGAAAGAGAGCAACAAGAAAAGCCCAGTGTAAGCAGAAGAAAGGAAATAATAAAGATCAGAGCGGAGATAAATGACATAGAGACCAAAGAAACAATACAAAAGATCAACAAAACCAAGAGCTGGTTCTTTGAAAGGATAAAAAAGATTGATGAACTTCTAGCCAGGCTCATCAAGAAGTAAAGAGAGAGGACCCAAATAAACAAAATCAGAAATGAAAGAGGAGAAATAACAACAGACCCCGCCGAAATACAAAGGATTGTTACAAAATACTACGAACAACTTTATTCCAACAAACTGGACAACCTGGAGGAAATGGACATATTCCTAGAAAAATATAACCTTCCAAAACTCAAACAGGAAGAATCCAAACAGCTCAATAGGCCAATAACTATGGAAGAAATTGAAGCAGTCATTAAAAAGCTTCTGGCAAACAAAAGCCCGGGGCCAGACGGCTTCACAGGGGAGTTTTGCCAACATTCAATGAAGAAGTAAAATCTATCCTGCTCAGACTATTCCAAAAATTTCAAGAGGAAGGAACACTTCCAAGCTCCTTCTATGAAGGCAGCATCACCCTAATACCAAAACCAGATAAAGACACCACAATGAAAGAGAATTACAGGCCAATATCCCTCATGAACATAGATGCCAAAATCCTCAACAAAATTCTAGCAAATCGGCTCCAGCAGTACATCAGAAAGATCATACACCATGACCAAGTAGGATTTATCCCAGGAATGCAAGGATGGTACAATATCCGCAAATCAATAAACGTGATACATCACATAAACAAATTGAGAGATAAAAATCACATAGTCATATCAATTGATGCAGAAAAAGCATTTGACAAAATCCAACACCCTTTCTTGATAAAAACTCTTAACAAGGTGGGAATAGAAGGCTCATACCTCAACATAATAAAAGCTATATATGGTAAACCAACAGCTAACATCATACTCAGTGGGCAAAAACTAAAACCATTTCCCCTAAGAACAGGAGTAAGACAGGGATGCCCACTCTCACCACTCCTGTTTGACATAGTACTGGAAGTATTAGCCATTGCAATCAGACAAGAAGAAGAAATAAAAGGCATTCAAATTGGAAAAGAAGTAAAGCTGTCCTTATTTGCAGATGACATGATATTGTACATAAAAAATCCGAAAGACTCCATCAAAAATTAATAGACTTAATAAATGAATTCAGCAATGTAGCAGGATACAAAATTAAGCCAAGAAATCCATGGCATTTCTATACACCAATAGTGAACTTACAGAAAGAGAGGCTAAAAAAGCAATCCCATTTACCATAGCACCAAAAAAATTAAGATACCTAAGAATAAACTTAACTAAGGAGGTAAAGATCTATACGCAGAAAACTATGGGACACTGAAAAAAGAGATAGAGGAAGATGTAAACAGATGGAAGAACATACCATGTTCATGGATTGGTAGAATCAACATCATTAAAATGTCCATACTACCCAAAGCAATCTATAGATTCAATGCACTCCCCATTAAAATACCAATGGCATATTTCACAGACCTAGAAAGAGCTCTCCAAAAATTCATCTGTAATAAAAAAAGACCCTAAATAGCCACAGCAATCCTGAGAAAAAAAACATAAAGTAGGAGGGATCTCAATACCAGATTTCATGCTGTATTACACAGCCACTGTTCTCATAACAGCCTGGTACTGGCACAAGAACAGACATATAGACCAATGGAATAGAATTGAGAATCCAGGTATCGACCCAAATCACTGTACTCAATTAATATTTGACAAAGGAGGCATGAACCTACAATGGAGTCAAGACAGTCTCTTCAATAAATGGTGTTGGGAAAATTGGACAGATACATGCAAAAAAATGAAACTAGATCACCAACTTACACCATACACAAAAATAAACTCAAAATGGATACAGGACTTAAACATAAGATGGGAAACCATAAAAATACCAGAGGAATCCACAAGCAGCAAAATCTCAGACATATGCCAAAAGAACTTCTTCACTGATACTGCTCTAGGGCAATGGAAGCTAAAGAGAAAATAAACAAATGGGACTAGATCAAAATAAAAAACTTTTTCACAGCAAAAGAAACCATCAACAAAACAACAAGAAAGCCCACTGTATGGGAGAACATATTTGCAAATGTTATCACTGTTAAAGGTTTAATCTCCAACATCTACAGGCAACTTATACAACTTAATAAAAGGAAGATAAATGATCCAATAAAAAAAAAAGAGCAACGGACCTACATAGAATCTTTTCAAAAGACAGAAGGAGGCCAAGAGAAATATGAAAACATGCTCAAAGTCACTAATTATCCGAGAGATGCAAATCAAATCAACAATATGGTAACATCTCACACCTGTCAGAATGGCTATTATCAACAAATCAACAAATGTCGAGTGTTGGGGAGAATGCGGAGAAAAAGGAACCCTCGTGCACTGCTGGTGGGAATGTAGACTGGTGCAGCCACTGTGGAGAACAGTATGGAGTTTCCTCAAAAAACTAAAAATAGAACTCTCATTTGACCCAATTACCCCACTCCTAGGAATATATCCTAAGAAACTAGAAACACCAATCAGAAAGGATATATGCACCCCTATGTTCATAGCAGCACAATTTACAATAGCTAAGATTTGGAAACAGCCTAGGTGCCTGTTAGCAGATGACTGGATCAGAAAACTATGGTACATCTACACAATGGAATACTATGCTGTCATAAAAAAGAAGGAATTCTCACCATTTGCAGCAACCTGGATGGAACTGGAGAACATTATGATAAGTGAAATAAGCCAGTCAATGACGGAAAAATTCCACATGATATCACTCATTTGTGGATAATAAAGAACTTTATAAACTGATGAACAAAAAGATAGATACAGAGGCAGTAAGGCATCAAACAGACTGTCAAATTACAGCATGATGGTTAAGGAGAGGTGGGGGAGATAAGAGATCAACCGAAGGACTTGTATGCGTGCATATAAGCATAACCAATGGACGCAACACACTGGGGGGTGAGGGCATGTATGGGAGTTGGGTGGGGGGGGCAATGGTAAGATATGTACACATATAATACCTTAATTTTTAAAAATGTAGAAAAAGAATAAAGTTTGCAAAAAAAAAATTAAAGGGATGGAAAACAATAGTTCATGAAAATAAAAACAAACAAAAATACTAGGCAAAATAAACTTTATAACAAAGGCTATATAATAAGAGACAAAGAAGGAGTTAGCCATTCCACTTCTTGGTATTTGTCCAAAGAAACCCAATGCACTAAATCTAAAGACATATACTTCCATATGTTCACTGTGGCATTATTTACAATAGCCACCCTAACAGTCCATCAATAGATAAAGAAAAAATAGTACATATGTACAATGAAATATGACTCAGCCATAAAAAAGAATTAAATCTTACCATCTGCAGCATCATGGTTGGACCCAAGAGTGTTGTGCAGAATGGAATGTCAGGCAGAGGAAGGCAAATACCATATGATTTCACTTATACATGGAATCTAAATTAAAAAATAAACAAATAAGAACAGAAACAAATTCATAGATACAGAGAACATTTGGCCGGTTGCCAGATGGTAGGAAGGTTGGGGTGATGGGTGAAAAAGGTGAAAGGATTAAGAACTGTTACAAATTGGTAGTTACAGTATAGTCATGGGGTTATAAAGTACAGCATAGTGAATATAGTCAATAATATTGCAATAACTATGTATGGTGTCAGGTGGGTACTAGATTTATTGGGGTGATTACTTAGTAAGTTATATAATGTCTAATCACTGGGTTGTATAACTGAAACTAACATAATATGGTATTTCAACTCTAATTGAAAAATTAAGAAATTATGTAAAGTCACAAAAAAGAAAAGGGAAAAGGAAAGAAACCTACATATACCCACCATCAATCCTAAACAATTAAACATGATCAGTTTCTTTGATGCCCCTTCAATTAAACATGATCAGTTTCTTTGATGCCCCTTCTAAGCCCCTGCCTAATAGTTTTCCCTTCCCCCCAACAAAGAAAACTAATATCCTGAATTATGTATTCATTATTCCAATGCTTTCTTTCATAGTTTTTCTACATATATATCTTATAAAAACATATATTTTAATTTTTTCATGTCTTTGACTTTATATAAACAAAATCATCTTGTATGTAGTCTTCAATGATCTGTTGTTCTGGTTCATTCATTTTCTCTACTTTATAGAATTCCACTCTGTAACTACCACTATTAATTTATTCTCCCGTGTTTGGACTTTGTGACATTTCTGTTTGCTTGTCTGATTGATTGATTGTTTTTTAGCTATTACAATGGCTCCTGTAAAAATGTTTCTTGGTACGTATTTCTAATAGTTTGTTCAGAGTCTATAATAGAAGTGTAATTACTGGGTCATATACTTTTTAAATGCCAAGTGATTTTTCACAATGCTTGTACCAACTTATATTCCATTACAGTGCAAAGGTACTAACTTCAGAAGGTCTTTATGGAAAATAAGTACAAGTGGTAATTATACTGTTATAGAATTGGTGTAGAAGAAGACAGCTGGACACTCAGAAGTTTCAGGAAAAGCCTTTATTCAAAGCAGCACTGCTGGTTCAGGGGACTCTAAGATCCAGATCCTGAACCCCATAAACAATAAGATTTTCTCTTTATATATTTCCGAGGTTCTTTGTTCCTAACTACCAAGCTTCTGTAGTGGACTCTTACAGTCCCTCCCCCCACCTCATCTGGAGAGTCAGTTAGAATGGTTAACTTAGATTGTATCTCATGTCCATCCTGGATGGCGTCAGTGACCTCCCTCTAGTTAAGCTGTTACATCCTTGGTTTATGGCCCCTTGTAAATTGGAAGTATTAAGGTAAATAGGTCTTGCAAGACCAGATAATTAAGGAAGGGGCAGTGACTTCAGGAATGTGCATTAGGGACAGTGATTAACTAGGTACAGAGTCCAGCTGCTAATCTCCTACATTCTTTCACAAATGGAGTTAATTATCGGCTAGCAAGAGCGTGCAGTAGAAAGAAGGTTACTGGAACAAATGCAGATTGCTAGCCCCAAAAATGTCTTACGCTCCCCATTAATCCTACCCAATGGCCACATCCATCAACAAAGCAGACTGCGACACCCACTCACCTAGCAATGTAAGTCCACATCCTATTTATTTTATTTTATTTTTTTAAAATATATTTTATTGATTTTTCACAGAGAGGAAGGAAGAGGGACAGAGAGCTAGAAACATCGATGAGAGAGAAACATCGACCAGCTGCCTCCTGCACACCCCCCACTGGGGATGTGCCCGCAACCAATGTACATGCCCTTGACCGGAATCGAACCTGGGACCTTTCAGTCCGCAGGCCGACGCTCTATCCACTGAGCCAAACCGGCTTTGGCCCACATCCTATTTAGCTTCATATCTCATAGCAGTAGATTCAGGAGATAGTCATTCAGAAAATCCCACTGTATAAAAGCCCATGAAAAGGCATAATTTATTTTATGCACTATAACCATGAAAAGGAAGAAAGAAAAAGTAGATGACTGAGGCAAAAGTCAACACAACACCCTCACTCCCACACCATCCTGTTCCACCCATTGCATGGCTTGTTATTTATTTATGTGTTTTTCACTTTGTAACCAAAATTTTTCATGTAAGTGATTTTTTAATCACATGTGCTGAGTGGAATAAGTTAGGCAGAGTAGGTTACCTTATTTATCTTTCAAATAAACTACAAAAAAATACCACAATATATTGCCCTCTCATGTTGTGTTCACCACCCAGATTTTTGTATATTTTCTTATGGATAGATAGTTTTTATCCTAGTACCTATTCCCACTTATTAGTGTGGGGAAACAAGCAATTCAAAGACACCAACTGCATGTCCTACAATTCAATTCAATGCTGACACTATCTACCTGGATATAGCATCATATCCCACAGGTTAAGGAAGGCCTTTGGAGGAAGCAGAGATTGAGAGTTACCTATATTTTACTCACTTTGTTACATCTCTTTGTTTTGTTTTTTAATGAAAATAATAAATTCTCATTCCCACATTAATTGACTTTCCTCTAGTGGCACTTCAAGGTCATGAAGCTCTAGCCTAAAAGAAAAGAGAATAGGTTTTGCATCCATTGCCTGGCAGTTTTATAAAGGATTTTATACTGTGCAGAAGAGACATACAGCCTCTGTCAATTGCACAACCAATAAACTCACCTTTATTGCTAATTACCATTTTCTTTTTGTGCTACTGTTTGCCAAATGGCAATGAAAGCTGAAGCACAGATGCTCATTACCATCCTTTTTGATTTACTGATAATTCAGCACTGACAGTTTAATAAGTTTAGGACTCAACCCAAAATTATTTGTCACCACATTTTTGGGAAAGTGTCTTTTCTCACCTGAACTAAACAACCTACCCAGTTTTGTAAAAATTGCACCAAAAATACCAGAGTTCTGAAATTTATATTGGATATTTTTAACAAAGAACTGAAAACATGTCTCTTCTATTCTTCAATTTACCTTCAAAATAAACTCTGTAAACAGGAAAGAGGTTTTACAAACCTCATTTCCCATAAGGGGAAGTGGAGATATGCTCAAATGATGTTTAAAATAATTTGACCTATCTATAGCTGAAAATAGAGATAAAAAATGCTGACTTCTGAGACAAGAGACTGGGTTTTTTCCAGTTTTATTGAGATATAATCTATATATATAAAAGCCTAAGCAACCGGTCGACCAGTTGACCGGTAGCTATGATGTGCACTGACCACCCCGGGGCAGACGCTCACTGCAGGAACAGAAAACACAGGCATGGAAACATGGAAACAGATCCAGACGGGAGGGAGCCTGATCCCCACAGGCTCGATCCAGATAGGAGGGAGCCCGATTCCGGGGTGCATCACCCGAGAACCACCCTCTCACAATCCAGGACCCCTCAGAAGATGTCAGAGAGCCGGTTTTGGCCCCATCTTCACAGAACCAATCCCTGCAGGCCAGGCCGAGGGACCCCACTGGTGCACAAATCCATGCACCAGGCCTCTAATTGACATATAACACAATACTAGTTTTAGGTGTACAACATAATGATATATGTATGTATTGCAAATTGATTAGCACATTCAGTTAACATCCATCCCCTCACATAGTTACAATTGTTTTTCTCTTGTGATAAGAACTTTTAAGATTTATTCTTAGAAACTTTCAAATGTACAACACAGTATTGTTACTTACAGTTGCCATGCTGTACATTACACTCCAGAACGTGTTTATCTTATAATTGAAAGTTTGTACCTTTTTATCACCTTCACCCATTTTGCTCACCCCAACCCCCAACTCTGGCAACAACAATCTGTAAGAGACTTTTTAATAATGGGGCTTTAATCTACCTATAGATACCTTGGTAGAGAAACAGTGAATGTGATGTAATGAACTCCTTTTGAACTCATCTTAAATGGCTGGTCTATGGTGACACCTTCAGATTTATTCATATGGGAGGAGGAATCCCAGAGTAGGCCTCAGCAGATGTTCCTGAGATAATTATAAAGCCCTCAGCCAAAGACATCACTCCTTTTATTATGCACTGTTGTTTTTGTGTTGTTGTTGTTATTTCATTCTTTATATTGGAGATAGGAGATAGTTTCATATTGGCCAATTTGTAAATCCACTGACATTCAATAACCTGATACTTTAAAACATGTTTATTATTTTTTTGTCCACTAAATCCCCCTCTTACACATATTCACTTAACACATGACTTTTAATCCCTATTGGATTTGGTCAACATAGAATCATTGGACAGACTTCTCTGGTACAGAATATACCAATACATACTAGTGTACAGTAGTTGGTTCATAGATGCTAACACTTCCTCGTTGATGTTTTTATCTAAGACATCTAAAACGCCACTACCTGGTATTTATAAGGCCCTAATACATACACTTGTACATAACATGTAGGATGGTGGTGATAATAGTGGTAGCCTACTTTTTACAAATTATATTCTACAATTAACGTCTTTAATTGGGACTTTGATTTGGGATTTTCCTTTTAACAAAGTTACTGGTACTAGTGGATGTTATGACTTTTTTACCCTTTCCCTGTGTAAAACCATCTGGAATGACAAAGGAGAGACAGATGCACACTTTCTCTGCACATCCTCAGACACATAAAATATTGTTTGCAAATGTTTATAGAAGCTTTATTGGTAATATCCCCAAACTAGAAACAAACAAAATGTCATACTGGGCGAATGGTTACACAAACTGGTACCTTCATACCATGAAATTCTACTCAGCAATGAAAAGAAATAAGCTATTTATAACATGTAACAACTTGAATGGCTCTCAAATACATTATGCTGAGTGTAAAAAAAAGGCAATCTCAAAATGTTATATTCTGTATGATTCCATTTATATAACATTCTTGAAATGACAAAATTATAGAGATGGAGAACAGACTAGTAATTGCTAGGGTTAACTATATAGTGGGTGGATGGTGGGAGTCTGAAAGTATAAAGGCATATGTAACACAAGGGATCTTTGTGGTGAGGGGATAGTTAGTTCTATGTCATGATTCTGGTGATGATTACATGTGATAAAATTACATGGTAGTACTGTCATTTCTGGTTTTCCTACCTAACAATAGACAAATATGCAAATTGACCATACCTCTGACACACCCACAAGCCACGCCCACCATCCAATCAGAGCGAGCATGCAAATTAACCCAAACCAAGATGGCTACAGCCACAGAGAGCAAGGTTTCCTAGGTAACAGAGGAAGCCAAGCTTTCCCCGTGCCTTGCCAGGCCTAAGCCTCCACTCAAGCTACAAAGTTTCAATTATAGAAGGTAAACAAATTCAAACAAATGGCAGCAGAATGGAACTTGAGAGAGCAGGCCAGGGTTGCCGCCAGCAACAGAGGAAGCAAAGCTTTCCTCACACCCTGTCCGGGTCCACCCGCTTAAGGCTACAAAGTTTCAATTATAACCCCAACACAAATGGCTGCCGGCCTCGGAGGGAATAGAAGGCTTGGCTCTGCTCCAGGCTACAAAGTTGCAATTGTAGAAGAAAATAAATTCCAGATACCAGGGCCTCCACTTGGGTTGCCAGGGGGCATGGCCGGCCTGCAAACCACCACAGGCCCCTCGCTCAGGCTGCCCCATGCCCCAAGGGAACCCCCACCCTGATCCAGGACACCCTTCAGGGCAAACCAGCTGGCCCCCACCCATGCACCAGGCCTCTATCCTATCTAATAAAAGAGTAATATGCACATTGATCATCACTGCAACACACAAAATAGCTGCGCCCATGTGGACACAAGATGGCCACCACAAGATGGCCAACAGGAGAGGGCAGTTGGGAGGCACCCAGCCTGCAAGGAAGGGCAGTTGAAAAGGACCAGGCCTGCAAGGGAGGGCAGTTGAGAGGGACCAGGCCTGCAGGAGAGGGCAGTTGAGAAGGACCAGGATTGCAAGGGAGGGAAGTTGGAGGTGATCAACCCTGCAGGAGAGGGCAGTTAGGGGTGACCAGGCCGGCAGAGGAAGGAAGTTGGGGGCAAACAGGCTGGCAGCAGAGTGGTTAGGGGGTGATCAGGCTGGCAGGCAGAAGCAGTTAGGGGCAATCAGAAGGCAGGCAGGCAAGCAGTTGGGAGTCAGCAGTCCTGGATTGTGAGAGGGATGTCCAACTCCCCGTTTAGGCCTGATCCCACCAGAAGTCAGACATCCCTTGAGGGGTTCCATATTGGAGAGGGTACAGGCTGGGCCGAGGGACAACCGCCCTCTGTGCACGAATTTCGTGCACCAGGCCTCTAGTGATGTTATAATATGATTACCTAAAATGTAACCATTGTGGGACTGGGTGAAGTATATCTGGGACCTCTCTTTACTATCTTTGCAACTTCCTATGAATCTATGATTATTTGAAAATAAAAAGTTAAAAAAGAACACAAATTTTCAAAAGATAAATGGATTATAAAAAATATAGAATAGTTTCTCTAAAGCATTATGTTCAGTTAAATTTAGTTTTAACCAGATACACAGAGTATTTAAATACCATGATAATTTCAAATGAAAAAATTTTTATGTTCCAAAAATTAATTATTCAGTCATGACTTAATTGAATTTGCAATTTTATCTTTTTTTTTTTTTTTACTCTGGTTCAGCAGTATGAGGATCCTCTGATCTTTTTCCACTTATCACTGTTCACATAAAACCTGGTCTCCTTACTCTAATTTGAGGTTGTATAGAGCATGGATATTGGTCAAGAGCTCATCCTAACTGGCAAAAGAATCCTATGTACAGTGGGATCGAAGGGACTGGATCATAAATTTATGCTGAGTGGACAACATGATGTCACCAGGTGGCAGTAGAGTATTATTGACCATCTGTCTAAGACCTATATTAGACCTGCAATAGTCTCTATAAAAACTACTAAATCTCTGGGTATCCCCCACATTTTCTAATATTACTGTAAGATACATTTTAATCCCATAAAATATATATGCAAGTTCAAGCAGAAAATAACAAAGCCATGTTAAGATCTGCAGGCTAGGGAGTTAGCTTGGCTCACTCATAACCTAAGAGACTCACTGCTACATGGTAACCTTGCAGGCTGTTCAGTTCATGCCTCAGGAAAACTCATGCCTCAACAAAATTACAGAATGTTACGTGCAACTATTATTTGGGTATTCTGTGAATACTTGAAACTTTGAATTTTAAATCCTCAACACCAAGGATTTACTATACTAAATAATGGTGGAGGCATTTGGTTGAGATTAGCTTTTCTCTTGTTTCAAGTATAAATTGTAGAATTCTGTATTAACTAACTAAATTAACCATTTTAATCAGTAAATCATATGTGTTTTAGAGAAAATACTTAAAAATAAACCAATGCTCATGTACAATTAATTACATAACTGCTTCAGTAAATGCAGTTATTAAAATGCTTACAGACATAGGGCAGTGAAGGCCTGGGGCAGGGTGGGAACTGGGTGGAGGGGAGCAATAGGGTGGAGCAAAGGAGGATATCTGTAATACTCTCAACAATAAAAATAAATTTTTAAAATTAAGAAATAAAAAATAAAATAAAATGCTTATGGAATCATAAATTACATTAATAATGATATGCAGGAACCAATGAAACCTATGAGTCAGATCATATGACTGAATATTTTAAAAGACTAACAAATTCATGAAATACAGTTCAAGGAATTGAGTCTTTTTGTTCTAATTAAAAGTAAAGAAAAATAATAGCAGATTTTAACTTCCAGAAAGCACTTGCTTTGTGTTTTTCAATAAATTTTGAAGAGATGGAAGAAGTTACAAAGGCAGATTTCAGCTCAACCTAAGAGAAAATCTTGGAATAAATAGACTTTTGGTCTAATCTTGGTATAGTCTGCCCTAGGAGTAGTGAAGTCGTTCCTTTTATGGGATGTTTCAAGCAGAGACAAACCCAAATTTCCTATCAGTAATACTGTAATACTCAAATACTATAGCTTTTTATTTTGTCTTCTTATGTCAATACTAGAGGCCCAGTGTGTGAAATTCGTACACTGGGGGGGGGTTGTCCCTCAGCCCAGCCTACACCCTGTCCAATCTGGGACCCCTCGGGGGATGTCTGACTGCCAATTTGGGCCCGATCCCACAGTCGGACATCCCTCTCACAATCTGGGACTGCTGGCTCTAATCACTTGCCTGCCTGGCTGCCTGATTGCCCCTAACCACTCTGCTTGCCAGCCTGATAGCCCCCTAACCGCTCCCCTGCCAACCTGATTGACACCTAACTGCTCCCCTGCTGGCTTGGTAGCCACCAACTGTCCTCCACTCCCAGCCCAGTCACCCCCAACTGCTCTCCCCTGCTGGCCTGGTTGCCTCTAACTGCCCTCGCCTGCTGACCTGATCACCCACAACTGCTCTCCCCTGCCAGCCATCTTGTAGTGACCATCTTGTGATGACATGGGCATGGCCATCTTGTGACAACATGGGAACAGCCATCTTGTGACAACATGGGCGTGACCATCTTGTGATCACATGGGGGCTGCCATCTTGTGCCGACATGGGTGTGACCATCTTGTGACCACTTGGGGTCGGCCATCTTGTGTGAGGGCATGACGGTCAATTTGCATATTACCTCTTTATTATATAGGATTTCATAATGAAAATAGTTAATCCTTTTTAGTTCTCATTATTTGCCAGGCACTTTTCTTAGTGCTTTTCTTGTCTTCATTTACCAGATTTTATTTATTTATTTATTTATTTATTTATTTATTTATTTATTTATTATGTTAACCCTCACCTGAAGCTATTTTTTCCATTGACTTTTAGAGTGAGTGGAAGGAAGGGAGGGACGTGGAAAAGGGAGAGAGAGAGAGAAAGAGAGAGAGAGAGACAAAGAATGAGAAACTTCCATGTGAGAGAGACACATAGATTGTTTGCCTCCCACATGTGCCCTGACTGTCTGGGAATTGAACCTGCAACCCAGGTATGTGCCCTTGACCAGAATTGGACTTGCAACCCTATGGTGCGTGGGCTGACACTCTAATGCTGAGCCACACTGGCCATGGCTATCAGATATTTATTGAACAAACACAACGTGCCAGGAATAATTTTAGGTACCGGGGATACAGAAATAAAAAGAAGAAGTAAAGGTTCTCTCAGTAAGCTTACATTCTACTGGGGGAACAGAGATGATAAATTATATAGCAGTTACTAGTAACTGCTAAAAAAAAAAAAAATGAAGTAAACCAGTGTATAGAAAATGATGGGGAGAGGTGTTATTTTTTGATTGGGAGGGTAAAGGAGGTCTCTCTGATTAGGTGACAGTTGAACATAGGATACAGTAAAGTGATAAAGAGAGCTATGTGTTAAATAAGGGAAACAAAGGATGCAAGAGGCTAGAGCTTGCTTGGTGTGTTCAGGACAGAAAAGTGACTTTGCTTCCTGCCTAATCTGCTTCCTTATTTTGCACACTCTCTCCCATTCTTTAAATATTTCAGGCAAATTTGCTTTTGTTTAGTGCACCAGAAAATCTTCTTTATGGGCTTTTCATGATTGTATTATTTGCCATGAGCACCATTCCTCTCAGTTTTGTCCAGCTATCATTATCTTTCACCTACTCACCCTTTAGGTTATGGCTTTTAACCATAGTTTCCTCTGAGAGATTGCCCTTGAATATCCAGGACTGGGTTAGATGTATCTCCTCTTAAACCCTATATTAAGGGTGGTCATATAACTTAACATCTAAACAAGGACATTTCTTAAGACAAAGAGGGATAGTATCAGTAGTTATGTTGGGCCAGCATATAACAGTTTGTATTTTTTCTATTGTCACTTTTCACACAGTACTATTTTAGTTTGTTGTTATTTATCCCCTACCAGTAGGGGGGCTCTATAAGGGCAAGAATCTTGTCTATCTTGCTCATGTTTTTCTAGGTATATGGTAAAACATGGCCGTTCAATAATTTTTTTACTCAATTAGATAAATGTATATATTAAGATTCCCCAGAAGATTCTGGGATAGATTTATTCCTCTACTCCAAAAGAAGTGTTTATATATGTAGTGGCATATATTTTGTGTTTTTCTTTGGCCAGATGGTGGTCAAGTGTGGGAGGTTGTGTGGTAAAGATTATGAAGTTGAGCTGGAAGAAAGAATAACATGGTTTGGGACATTTATTTCCCTTTGCAAGGTTCTGCTAACAACCAATGCTATGTACTTGTAAGCCTCAGTCTGAGAAAACTTCCTTTGAAAAGAAAGACACCATACACATTTAAGGTATCAAAATTAATTTCACTTAAAAGAGCAATTTCACATAGGATGCCTATAATGTTCAGCCATTCCCTGAAATAAGATGTGAACTTAGGCATTATTAACTTGATATTATTTTCTCAAATATGTCTGACATCTTCAGAGGCTTTACTAGCTGACTTCCCTTCCTTGCTCTTGGAGTCTTTATATGTTTCCTTTTCTTGTATCAGATGTCTAAAAATCACTTTACTCAGATTGCTCTCCCATCTACTTCAGTTCAGTTGGATATTTTCCACCATCTGGTTTCAAGCTTTTAAATGGGTATCTGGGGGCTAATATTTCCACATTTTAGTAGGAAATGGTAATTAAAAAATATGTTGTTTTTATTACCCTGTGATGTCTGAAGGAAACCATAGACAAACAACATTACATTTCCTCTCATTTTAATGCAGCTGCCTATCAATCAGATTCTCAGCTACTTGTGGATTTCTTTTTTCTGCTAGATTAATGCAGAGATTCTATTTCTCAAAAAAAACAAAAAAAATGTAGAGTCTCCTAACAAGTCACCAAAACCAGAGCTAATGTCTCAGCTCCAGTGCTAAGTCTTTCATTGGGTCTATGTCTCTCAAGGGAAGTTATTCTTCCTTGGGATAGCAGGGAGAATGGCATGGTATGATAATTTGTTCTCATTGATAACATAGGTATGAAAATCAATTATCTTTATCTCTATATGAATATCTACACAGAAATTGACATAATTTATACACTGTCTTGACAATAACCACTCCAATAATTGGTACTCAAGGCAGCTAGGAAATAATGTATTACATTCTGTGTAAATAAATTCTCAGCTCTGAGATATTATAAAATTAGGTATTTGGCTAAACCTAAGTAAAAAACAATGGTTTCAGCAATTTTCTAGAAGAATCTAAAATAGACTTAAATTTCTACCATGAACATGAAATGAATTTCACAATAATTGAGTAAGAAAAAGACTGTTTCTTCAACAGACCTCTGACATCAGTTTGGAGCCCTCTTGCATTTAGCTGACTGACCAAAAAAAAAAATCTTACAATAGAATTTCTTTGCTTTAATTCTAAGGTCAAATCATTTTAATGTAAATTCAGTAGGGAGGAGAAAACTTTTGAGCCTTACCAGCCTGTCACTTGTAAGTTTCAATTAGCTTATAACCTTATTTCTTCAAAACTAAAATTTTAGAACTAGAAAAGAATTCAAGAGAAAGGTTTTTAGAACACTGAGTGTCCAAGGAAAGTAAGGACATTGTACCATTGTGGAGAAAAAAGATATAGAAAAGAGTGGCTTACAGAACTAAACTACTTGGTAAATGTTGAAGCATCCACCTTATATGAAAACTGCTGTCTGAAATTTTAACCCTGCTATTTGGCTTCTGTAAATTCTTGCTTGCTAAGACTACTCCCACTTCAGAGAGGCCATTAAACTTTCCCCAGACAAGGTTATCAGTGCTGGTGCCAGGCTAGGCCTCTGGTTGAGGTCTCAAGGCCCCAGCACATACGGGCTCTTTAAGAACTTGCAAAAGGGGCCAGAAACACCCCATATTTGGGAGACAAAGAAGGTAAAATCATATAAATAGGGAGAACTCCTGCATGTTGGGGCCCAGAATTTGAGAGACATTTTCCTCTGGACCCGCGTGTAATAAATGTAACTCCATCTCTCTGGTATTGCTTTGTTCTTCTTCGGTTTTCTGTAACAATGTCACTGTTGTGCTGAGAAAGTGTCCATTTGAAAGGAGATTTTAGGGGTGAAAGAGGCAAGATTAGGAAATTTTAGAAATTAAGGGGTCCATGGAAAAAGCACAGGGCTACAGAGTTGCAAAGGTTACATTTCCATAAGACAAGGGAGCTGGGAGTGACAGAAATTACATTTCCACAAGATAAGGGTTCTGGGAGTAGCAAAAGGTACACATTTACAAAATAAAGAGAGGAAGAAACCCCAGAGGAAATAGGAGAACAATAAGGGAAAAGAAGTAGGGAACCTCACATACTTCACATGAGGCTTAATCTCAGGGGTTGCTATTGCGACCAAATAAAAGGGAGTAGTGACCAATCAGAGGGGATATCGAGGCACAAAAAAATGCAGTCTTTATAAACAGTAGAGAAAAGAGATTCAGTGGGACTCTTCCCCCTCCCCATGTGGGAGTCTGTGCTGTAGGACTCTTTTCCCCTCTCCACATGGGAGTGTGTGCTTTTCTCTCAATAAATTTCCACCTTTGCTATACCATCTTTTATCCATGGTTTCATTCTTTGACTCCACCGAACAAAGAGCCCTGGGAACTATCCTGCCCAGAGGGACACCGTGCATTTCCAGTCCAAATTTCCCGTTGCACATTCATTCATTCAATAATTATTCACTAGGCCCTGGGACTCTAAGTTGGACAAAAACAGATATGCCCTTACAGAGCTTAAAGTCTGGATTCTAGAAGGAAAATACAGGCAATAATAACCATACAAAAAATAACTACAAACTAAGATTAATGCTAGGAAGAATGAAAGAGTGCCAGAAAGGAATTTGACCTGAGTTCTGCTGATGACTTTGAGAGGCATGGAATAAAATGTTCCAGAAAACAAGACGTAGCATGTTTAAAGGCCTTGTGCTATAAGGGAATGTGGCAAGAAAGCCTTGCAAGTTGAACAAAAGCCAGACTACACAGAAAGTTCTTCAACATGTTAAAGAGATTTAATCTTAACCTAAAAGGAATGGGAAAACATTGAAAGATTTTAAATCGAGAGAGAGACCATGGATAAGATTTGCAATAACATTTTTGGCAGCAGTTAGAAGCAAATCGGAAGGGGGTGAGAGTGGATATGATAAGACAAAATTAGGAAGCTGTCATAGTTCTCAAGAGATACTGCCTTGAATTGGGGTGGTGGCAGTGGAGATAGAGAATGGGATGGATGTAACAGATTTGGGAGGTAAAATCCATGAGACTTAGTGCTAGATTAATAATGAGGTAGGCATGAGGTGATGTCAAGAATTCATTTTGATAATTAGGAGATCCTGAAGAGAACTGTATTTTGTGGGGTAGATGTGTGTGTCTACTAATATGTGTTTGTAATGTGTTCAGTGTTGGTTTGAAGTAACTTTAAAACAACTAAGGAAAGATACAGAACAGGTAGATGTATGTATTGCTTTGGATCACAAATAGATTAGATGATAAATAGATAGACACATACTAGTACAATAGTCAACACAATAATACTTAACTATCAATACTATTCTGCCTCTCTACCCATTACATGTTAAATACTTTTTTTTTTTACTTATCTGTATATATATATACTAGAAGCCCGGTGCACGAAATTCGTGCACGGAGGGGGGTTGTCCCTCAACACAGCCTGTAGCCTCTCCAATTTGGGACTCCTGGAGGGATGTCCGACTACCTGTTTAGGCCCGATCCTGGGGGATCGGGCCTAAACGGGCAGTCAGACATCCCTCTCACAATCCAGGACTGCTGACTCCCAACGGCTTGCCTGTTTGCCTTCCTGATTGCCCCTAACCGCTTCTGCCTGCCAGCCTGATCACCCCCTAACCACTCCGCCGCCAGCCTGGTTGATGCTGAACTGCTCCCCTGCCAGCCTGTTTGCCCCCAACTTCCCTCCTCTGCCGGCCTGGTCATCCCTAACTGCCCTCTCCTGCAGGGTTGATCACCTCCAACTGTCCTCCCTTGCAAGCCTGGTCCCTCTCAACTGCCCTCCCTTGCAGGCCTGGTCCCTCACAACTGCCCTCCCTTGCAGGCCGGGTGCCTCCCAACTGCCCTCTCCTGTTGGCCATCTTGTGGTGGCCATCTTGTGTCCACATGGGGCAGATCTTTGACCACATGGGGGCAGCCATATTGTATGTTGGATTGATGGTCAATCTGCATATTACTCTTTTATTAGATAGGATAGAGGCCTGGTGCAGGAGTGGGGGCCAGCTGGTTTGCCCTGAAGGGTGTCCTGGATCAGGGTGGGGGTTCCCTTGGGGCGTGGGGCAGCCTGGGCAAGGGGCCTGTGGTTGTTTGCAGGCTGGCCACACCCCCTGGCAACCCAAGCGGAGGCCCTGGTATCTGGAATTTATTTTCCTTCTACAATTGAAACTTTGTAGCCTGGAGCGGAGCCAAGCCTTCTATTCCCTCCCGGGCAGCAGCCATTTCTGTGGCAGTTAATTCACCTTATACAATTGAAACTTTGTAGCCTTAAGCGGGTGAGCCCCGCCAGGGTGTGCGGAAAGCTTTGCTTCCCCTGTTGCCGCCGGCAACCCTCGCTTGCTCTCTCAAGCTCCATTCTGCTGCCATTTGTTTGAATTTGTTTACCTTCTATAATTGAAACTTTGTAGCTTGAGTGGAGGCTTAGGCCTGCAACGGCTATGGCAAGCTTGGCTTCCTCTGTTACCTGGGAAACCTTGCTCTCTGTGGCTGTAGCCATCTTGGTTTGGGTTAATTTCCATACTAGCCCTGATTAGCTGGTGGGAGTGGCTTGGGTGGTGGGCGTGGCTTCTGTAGCGGAGTGATGGTTAATTTGCATGTTACCATTTTATTAGAGAGGATGTAAAAAGCTAATATGCAAAGTGTCCCCTCAGGAGTGTGACTGGGAGACTGGGAGTTTGATGGCTCGCTATGACGTGTGCTGACCACCAGGGGGTAGCGCAGCCAGAAGGCCCAGATTAGCCCTGATCATCGGTCAGGCCTAGGGACCCTACCTGTGCCCGCATTTCATGCACTGGGCCTCTAATGTAAGTATATGTGCTAATTGAAACCAGACTAAAGATTATAGAATGAGAAGCCATTGAGGTCTATGAACATATTGATTATCTAACATGTAACAGGTAAGGGCTGAATAGAAGAGTATGACCCTGTAAAGGAGGATAGAATAAATGAGCAGAAATTCAAAAAAGTAGATAACAATTAATTATTGTGTTGTAGACAGTAAGGGAAATTCAAAAAAGTAGATAACAATTAATTATTGTGTTGTAGACAGTAAGAAGTGATGTGCAGTTTAACAGTGAACGTTTGAACGTTGCTGATAAGAGGTCAAATAGAATGTGAACTGTAAAGTCTGTTTTATTTAGTGACACTGATGACATTAACCAACTCTGCTTTTATGGAGGGATGGGTCAGAAAGCTATATTGAAGTGGGTGAGTGGGAGATAAACAGAGACAGTGAGTACAAGTACTATGGAGAAATTAGCCTTAAATACCGGGTTGTCAAAATAAGGTTTACAGTTGTACAAATGAATAACACAATAATTAAGAAATAATAATGCAAAAATAAACTTTACATTTTGTGCACTCACAACTGTAAACCTACTTTTGCCCAACCCTGTAGAATAAAGGCGGCTTCTTTGTCCTAATTTGGGACAAGGGTGACAGGCTGTTTGAAGGTTTAAGTAAATGTGTGGATTTTAAGAAAATGAGACCATTTCTTCCTGACAGTTTCTTTCTGTCTTCCATTCTCAAATCTATGACCCCCTGTCCCTCTTTATACATAAACACACAATGGAAGAGGGAGTAAGAAATATGAATATAGAAGAGAATTTCTCAAACAGTGACTTAACAAGACAAACATG